>JAWMRA010000162.1:27632713-27662650 GCA_035584735.1 Pseudotriccus pelzelni | reverse complement strand
TTCCTGCTGAACCATGGCCCTGCAGCCCCATCCCGCCCGGCAGCCATGAAGCCCATGCCCAGCCAGCCCTCTGGCTTTGATTTTTGGGAGACCAAGGACACCACTCCAACAGCTTCCTCTGGAACCTCAACATTGTTTCCCTGTATGTTCCTCCAGCCTAGTTTCATTCATTTCCTTTTAGAAGAGCAGGGCTGTAAACAGACACAGCTAGTTTAGCCGCTGGGCATCTAGAAAAATAATTCAAATATTGCCCATTCAAACCCATCCTAATAGAGTATCAGAAATGGTCCATCTGAAAATCTGCACCAGTTAGTAGAGGGAGAGCGTTGCCTGACATCCCCAATGAATAACCTGGTAATTCTGGTATCTCAATCAAATTGTGGTTTGAGAGATGAGGCCTCATCTCCATATGAAAGAGATAAATCAATCTGGAATACACAAATGCAATTTTAAATGAGAATATCTATTCTAGATCAAATACAGATGCAGGACCCACAACTTCAGATTAACAACATCTTCCCAGTTTAGCTTATCTACTTTGAAAGCAAATTAGTCCGTGCTAGGCAGAGGCACTCTTATTCTCCAACAAAAGCAACCTCACACATGAAGTAGCTCCTCAAGAGCAATCCAATGTGTAGATGAAGCATTGTTTCTCATTTCTTGCAGACTGGAGCCTCTCACTGTGCCTTCCGTCCCTAAAAGCTGTAAAAAGTTGCTGCTTTGGAAGAACTGATTTGCATCACCTCATAAGGTGCTTCTCAGGACTAGGTTACACAGCTCTTCACAGCCTCCCCAGCACAGTGAGATACCACCGCTAGCTGAACAGTATTTTAGTCTGAACTTTTCTCCACTGAAGGCAGCTTTTTTACCTCTTGGAAGGGTTTGTAAAATATCCTCTAAGTGTACGTTAAAATAAACAGAAGCAACCAGCATTGTGTCCAAAGTAGGGTCTCCTCTGCACATTTTGAAAGGCTTCGCACAAAGTTGCAAAGATGCTCAACAAGGAGCATCTCATGAGGGCAACACACTCCAGCTGATTGCACAATGACAATAAGTGCCAGAAAAACTCCCAAGACCCATCTGAGAGCTGACACAGGCTTGTTGTGTGGGCTTGAGCAAACCACTTAACCTCTCCACATCTCAGCTTTTCTGCCCATAAATGAAGGTAATAATACCGAGCTCTGTCTTCCCCCAGGGACTGATAGGGAGCCTTGGGTGTGTATGGCACTTTGGAAACATGAAGTGCTACATAAGTGCAAAGTACTATTATCTAGAACTTCCACCATCACCTCCACACGTGGGTGCAGCAGATGCTGATGAGAAGTGGCCCACAGGGAAGACTCTGGACAAACCGAAAGTACACGATTACCCTGAGATTCCACTGGGAAAACATTCAAGCAGCAAAAGGGAGATTTAAAAGTTCTCCCTCCTCAGAGGAGCAGGAGCAATTTGTAGTACAGCAAGAGCAGCACTGGTGCAGAGCCATCTATTCATGCCTTCAGAGAGGTACAGCTCTCCCGCTGACAATACAGGGGAAGGGATTGCTCCCTGCTTCAGTGACCATGTCTCAAATCTGTGGCAACTCTCAATCACACCCCCAAACACCCAACCAGAAGAACAGGAGTGTTCCCTCTGAGCCCTTCACTGAACCACCACCACACACCTGTACCTCACCAGGCTGGGTCAGTATTCACAGGTAAAGCACGGCAACGAGAAGTATTCAAATCCTTACACCACCCAGCACGTGCTCATTCCAGAGGGCAGGTAAACAACATCCAACTCTTACAAAGGATGACTTAGCCTATTTCTTGCTTTGCTAGTTTCCCAAACTCTGAGAGCAGGATTCAGATCCTGCAAGGTGAAAGGGACATGAGAGCACATGATGCCCAAGCTCCATGGGCTCGTCTAGGCACGTCCTAGAGCAAGGGTGGGAGACAAAGAGGAGCAGATGACCTGCTGATTACACTTCACCAAAACCTTAATAACATAAGAGAAGGTTAAAGATGTTGTTCATCCTGGACAGTTGAGCTGCCTTGAGTGTGCCCTGAAGGGTTCCAGACACCACACACAGCTATAAAGAGGATTTTCTCCTCAGTGCTCCCATATCTCCCCACCTACCAGTTCAGCTAAACTAGAAAATTAACTATTTGCTCATTGGAATGTCTAGGAAAACACGGCCCTGAAAACTACTGTGACAAGTAAATGGACACATAGATGTGCTGTACAGCTGTATAGCAGGTATCTTGTGAACGTGTTCTGCAATGGCACTAAAAATAGCATTGTTTCACCTGGAACAGCAGTTCAGTCTCTCTAGGAGATGGGGAGGAGCAGGGAAGCAGAGATATCCTGTAGGCTGTTATTATAAGTAATGAGTTTATTTTCAAATTAAAGTTGACTGTTATTCATTACTAAAAAGGTGTGGAAATTTCAAAAGAGTCCTAAGAAAATCCCTCAAAATACTGATTTCTTTCCTTCTGTGTTTATAACATACAAAACCAGGGCAACCTGAGCTAGATCAGCATTATGATGTGCTCTGTAACTAATAAGAGAGATTCATTAAGTGACAAATCTAACTGCTTTCTGTGACTACACCAGCAAATGAATTCAGTGGTAAGGACACTTGCCAAGACAGTGAATTTTATGCAAGTACTGGAGAATCTTCATGGAAAATAAACTTTAATTAATTAAAGAGTATCACTCACTGCTCAACCCTGGGGACGGAAACACATCACATGTTCCTCAGGAGCCCCAACACCAGCCAGCTCAGGAACTGCTTGTGGATGATCTCCAAGTTAAAATGCTGAGACTTGTGCATGAGTAACAAACAAAGTTTCACAAAAAATCACGATCTCTTCAGTGATCCTGAAGTTACAGGAAGAGCAATTTATTTCACTGCATGCATGATTAATTATAAATTATTAAATCCAGCTCTACACGAGATACTTACCCAGGGAAGCAACTGCTCCAACATGTTAACTTTTGTTTTCTAGATCTCTGAAACCAATATCAATTCAAAACACATGGAGCCAGATTTTCCACAGAAGATCTAGTATGTGTTTTCAGTGCCCAGTACCTCCAGTCCTGACCAGACTCAAAGAAGAGCAGCAATTTATTCTCCTTAGTCTGGTCTTTGGAGACACAGCCTGTTTCAAATAGAACATTGACGTTATTTTTGCCTCTTCCCTCTCTCCCATCTGTGTCAACCACACAGGGAAGCATCTGGAAACCAACAGCTTACTTTCCCCATCCTTATCACACAGGAGAGCGTATCTCCCAAGCAGGAATTTCGGGAGCAGCCTGCCCACGAGCACAAGTTTTGCTGCATTACCACGTGCAGCAGTCATGGAGGAGGCAATTTCCTGCCCGGCAGGAAGGCGGCGGAGAGCCCTGGGCTGCTCCCGGCCTCCCGCCTGCCGGGAGGGATGACTGCCTGCAGGCAGGGGATGGGGGCTGGGGAAGGAGAAACGTGAAAGCAGGAGAAAGTGCAGGGCTGCGAACATGCATCCGAACACAAAGCAACCGGAGGACGCACGGATACAAAAATGGGATACATTATTATTCCATAAATTAAGTTAAAGCAACCTCAGCGCATCCCAGACCTTTAATACCGGGCTGCTGCACACCGAGTGAGTTGGCTTCCAGCCTGCAAAATGTTTCAACTTCACTCAACTGAGGCAAGACCCACGTTTCATTAAAAGAGGTTTATCTTCCTGCAAATAAACCTCAACAGCTTTTGCGCCCTGAAGAAGCAACTTTGGTTTGCATCTCACCCTCCTCCCCCCTGCCCACAACAAAACACACATTCAAAACCTGATGAGTAAAGAATTACCAGCTACAGCTTTCTGGACCCTGCCCACGTTGGGCTGGTATGCAACAGGTTTCAGTGTTTGTTTTTATAATAAATAAAGCAAAAGTATGATGAGCCAACTAAGCTCCTCGCCTCTCCTCTGCCTTCTTTGAAGGTGGCTTTTTATTTTGAGACTCCAGCAAAACTGTAAAGCAGTTATTAAAATAAAGGGCATTCCCTATCTCACATTTCAGACTGTTCCAAATAATCTAGTCAGCCTTTAACATACCAAGCTTGCCTGTCACCCATTTAATGAAGAAATACTAATTTAAAAAAAAAATAACAACCCATAAACGTTTTCCCTACTTCTTGAAAATCTACTGGTGTGTCCCATATTCTCTTTTTTCCTGATAAAGAGTAAAAAAATTGGGGGGGGGGGGGGAACAAAACACATTTTTCTAAGCAAGAAGAAAAACCTAAACAAAATTAAAGAAGTGTAAAGCCCAACTTCAACAGCAGACAAGTATGCGGAGAACAGGGTGACCTTCCCTTATCACCCACTGACATGCTTAATCATTTCCAAACAAAAACTGTTCTTTTCCACCACTTCTTCATTCTGCAAGCACCTCAAGCTCCTGCGTGGCTGGTAAATAGTTAAATCTCCCACTATCCCCTGCTGCCTGCGAAAAATCACTGAAACAATTGAGACATTGTCCAGTGAACAAGACTCCCAGGGACTGACATTTTTGTTTATGTCCCAGTTCTCAGCCTGTCAATTTTCACTCCCAACGTTAAAAGCACGGCTTGCCCCAATACAGTCTGCCCTCGTCTGAAAAGGCTCCACTTCATTTATTTTATTAAAGCTATGGTGTGTTTATGATTCAGAGCTCTCCCCATCCAAGGACCTGTTGGTCCCATCCCCCTGCCTTCCTCTTGCCCTGCAATACCGACTTCCTAACTCTGAGGAGGCTCTGCAATGCCTTTTGCAGAGCCATTGCCCAGGAAAATAACCGGGGAAAATAACCGTGCTTAAGTCAAACACCGATGTTCGCATTTTCCTGGAGTATGAAGTGTGTATTAACTGTACTCCTTAAAATAGCCTTTCATAATCAGAGGGGTAGAGTAGAGGGGAAGAGACTTGGGTACTAAGCCAGAGTAGCAGGAACTTAAAAAAAGAAAATTAAAAAACAAAACAACAAAAAGAAAAGAAGAAAAAAAAACCAAAAAAAACCGCACACACCCACTCCGGCTACCCAGCCACAAACTAAAAAATACATGCAATGGAGTAAAACAAACATCTTGGAGCAAAGCAGCACTTTCTTGGCTGCTTCGCGGCTGCACTTCCTGCCTGCGTTTTCATAATGAGCGGAGCGTCAGGCCCAAAATACATCCCTCTCCTTCAGCCCTGCCATCCTCTCCCCCCATTCCCAGCACTTTTTTTTTTTCTTCGTTACGCTCTCAATACTTTATCTCCATGAAAAGCACACACAGCGGTCACCAGCGTTTCCTGTTTGCCGAGTGTGCTTTAACTATATCACACCCTCCGCTGCTGCGCTGGAATGCACAGCATATGGCATTGTGAAAGGGTTTACTGTCGAATAATGGCAGCAATGCAGTCCTGCTGGTTTATATCAAACCCTGTCACTCTCTTCACGGAGGTCTCTCTCGTGCTCTCCGAGAGGCGAGGTAAAACACACACACACACACACACACACAACTTCGAGTCTCACGTAGGACCTCGGCAGAAGGAGGACCTGCAAACTAAAAGGCAAGGAAGATTGCAACTTATGAAGTGGTGACATGCAGCCCCCCCCGCCCCGTGATTTGTTTTGAAGTTTGGTCCCCGTGATGTCTGCAGGAACCTTTTACAGGTAAACAAAACGGGCTGCTAAAAATTTTTTAGCTCCTCATTGGCATTCCTATGGGCACAGCCAGCACAGGCTGGAGAACTGCTATATGCCTGAGCCCCTCTTCTCCAGGCTGTCAGCCTAAGCAAGTGCCTGAGCTCTATCCCAAAGCACAGCTTCACCTTCCCTCCTTTCAAAAACCAGCACTAACATACTTAGTTATGAAAACACCCATGCGAAAGGCAAACATACACCGTCACCTTTCACTCTGGGTCAAAGTTTCAAAACTGCATTTTCATTTAATTGCTCACAGGTTTATTTTTGGGTTTTAGGTTTGTTTTTTTAAAGTAACTTTGAAAGAAAAATATTTGTAAAAAAAAATTAATTGAATAAATAAATAAATAAATAAATAAATAAATAAATAGAATGCTGCTTCCAACTGCAGTCAGGTTTACCTAAGACACTCACAAAGGTTATACTTCAAAGTGCTTTTTGTGCAGATCTTGAAATGCCTTCCCATGCCCGGATGCATTTGGCCAGCAGACACTGAAAACGAGTAGCAATACTTTTAAAGCCCATTGAAATGCATCCATCCACCCTCTCTTCATAAAAGGAAGCCTTACTTAACAGGCATTTATTATTGCTGAACTAGGGTTGAAAGTTCAGTGTCCTTATAGACCAAAATTATCAAGATTTCTGAGTTTGCAGCCCACGTTTAAGTCCTAATGAGCTATTGTACCCACTCACTGCTATTAACTCTTTGATGTCAGGAACCCGTGATGCTCTTTTAAATGTTTCACAGATGTCCAAGGGAAAAAGTGCAAGGCTCACCTGTGCTGAAGGACAGGTGAGCGACTGTTGGGTTTTTTTTGCCTTTAGTCCCCTCCAGCAAAATATGCAAAGACAACTACAGCATTAAATATGCATGTCAAAGACAGGCTAGCCTACCAGTCTGGACTGTGAACTCAGACTCAGGGGAGCTGTACATCGCTTCCAGCTTTGCCATGATCTGATATGCAGAACACGTTACCTTTCTGGGAAAGGGACGTGAGCATACGGTGCCCGTCACACCACACACATACAGCAACCCAACCGCTGCTGTGCCTTGCACTGCACAGCCCCATCTCCCCTGGAGCTGGGAAATCTGAGGCAGGGACAACAATCTGCTTTCTTTGACAGTAGCTTGCCTATTAGCTCTTCCTAAATACAGGTTACAACAAAGTGATAATGAAATTATCTTTAATTCGCACCAAGCGCTTTGACCTGCTCCTTACACAATCACAGAATTGAAACGCAGGGAGAAGTCACCATCAGGCTTGAAACGCTCTTGGGAAGGGTACCTGATTTTCCAATCCCAGACTAAGGTACCCAATCCCAACCACCAGTGAACAGGAGCAGGGTACAGCTTTAACTCAAGAGTCACAAGCCCAGCAGGATGCCCAGGGGAGGAGCAGCTGAGTTGGCCAGAAGAAAACACGGCGCCAGCTCTTTGGCCGTTCTCCGCTCCCACCAGTGCTGGGGCTGCTCCCTCACATTTTCTCACTGTTTACTCATCCCACAGATTCCCCAACGCAGCAATCTGAGGTGGCCAAGTGATTGCCTACACAGGAACGGAGCTTAACAGTCCATCTGCTGTGAGTGGACGCTCCCTGGACATGCTCCGGGCATGATGAGCAGGACAAGTTACTGCAGGGTGAGCCTCGCCGAGGTCTTACAGCACCTCTGTAACTGCCCGGCCACGTGCTTGGCTCTGGACACCCTCAGACCAAATGGCAGCTGCTACCTCATGCTTATCCCCTGGGCAGCAACTGTGGAGCAACCAGCATGCCTCAGATTCACACCAGAGCTTATCCCAACGTAACCCGTCCTGGACATCAGAGCACTTTAATGAGGAGCAGGTTATTTCATGTTCAGTAAACGATTTCCCTCCGAAGAGCCCGACATGCCTGAAAAGCATTGAGAGGGGGAGTCAATGTGGAGCAGCTACACCTTTAGCAATTCCAACCTTTGCTTGCTTCATATTAACTAACCACGCAGACATGCCCAACGTGCAGTGACAGAAGTTCTGCCGCCAGGGAAAACTGCACTGCAGACATTTGGGGTTTTCTAATGATACTGCTTCCATGCAGCTGCTTGGCAGGAGAAGTGTTCACAGCCATAAGTGCACACTAAGAAAGTCTGGAGGCTTTCAGGTCCCTTCACTCTGCCTTCCTATGTAAAACACCATTTCCTTATTACACATCAGTCACATCTCCAACAACACTCAATACTGACACTGCAGAGCTCTGCAGGTATAGAATGGGGCAACATTTTTTTGTTTTGTCTTTCCTTTATCAGACACTATCTTTTCCAGCCAGAGGAGGAGAGCACAGACAGATTTTTGTCCATTTTCCAATGGCCAGATGAGCAACAAGAGAAGTAAACCCTTGTTTAGCTTGTCTCCCACTACACCTCCTACAGCCCTGGGAAGAAATACATCAGCATAAGGACAAGCACCAGGGGAGAAGAGTTCAGGACATGCAATTCCTTCTCTCCCTCTTTCTCCCTTCTCAGTACTTTTTAGCTGGAGGATAGGTAGAGGCCACAACCATCTCACAGCAAGGGATTTTATTTCGTACAATGCTCATTTCCAGCACTTCAGCTCAGAAAAGCATCATTACAGAAGACAATACTTTGAGCACAAACTTAAGTGTTGTCCTGAACGCTGATGGACATTGAGCCGTGTTTAATGATTTCTTGAATCCAGGCCTAAAAAGTAAAAAGGAAGGGGAAGCTAGTTTCCACAGTAATAGTAGTTAAGAAGTCTTTGAGTTGTGCCAACAGGAAAAATGCATGTTAGAGAACCACTCGCCTCTCCTAGGAAACTAGCACAGACCCACCTCTTTCTGCAGGGTCCAGGGACACCATCAGGTCCTTAATCTGCACCAAGAAGGTAAAGAGATGGAGTTGCAAAAAAAAAAAAAAAAAAAAGAAAAGAAAACAAAAGAAAACAAAACAAAAAAAAAAACCCAAAGATTTGGTTACTTCTTCCATCAGGGAAGTAATCGGAAAGCATCTTTCCCCTTGTATACACAGAAACGTGTGCACTCAAAACATGATGTCTAGGACCTACTACCAGCCTATTCCTCATTTTGTGTGTATCATTCCTACAGATGGAAGTCAGGGTGCGTGGCTACTGCCTGCCAAGGTAGAGGAAGGACTGGTTCAGCTCCCCCAAACTTATTAATTCCAAGAGATGAGACATAAGGAACGTCTGACTCAAGGACACTCATAGATATACAGTGTCCCGATAGCATCTAACGCCAGAAGTAACTTTCCTCTCAAGTCTGATACATGTTACAATTTAAGGTTTAGATTTCAGAAACTACTTCACTTTCCTTTTTTTTTTTTTTTTATGCTTTCCTGTGGGGCTAACAGGGTTTTTTTTTTGCTTGCTTCTAAAACCCAGATGTGGAAACCCTCAGTTTTTCAAAACCAATTTGGGAAAGTTACTTGACATCTGTTCTGACCGCAGCAGTGAAACAGAAGAGTGAGCAATGCTTCCCCATCTTGGGAAAGTGCGGAATGATTTTACTCACAGGTATCTGTGGGGTATGAGTGAAGCTCCAAGGCAAGTTCCCCTGGAAGCAGACTCCTGTTGCCAGCCCACTCTGCATCCAAACCCCAAGTCTGTTTGTAACATCTCTAACTCCCCAAAGGCTTTCCAAAATGGGTCCTCCCATTGCCAAACAGGTCTGCATAAGGCAGAGGAGAAGGCACCCTTCCTTCTCTTTATGCAGCGGCTTGTAAGGCAGCTCCAGTTTCTTCCGCAGGAGAGAGTAGAGATGTCTATACAGTCCAGAAAGTAAAGTATCCCATTAATAATCTAATCCCAAACCACACGAACTGGTGAGAAACGCAATAATCCTCGGATTGAGCAACTTGGCAAATAAATAGTCCTGAGCCCAGCAATGCCAGCTTCCTTCCTTTCTTTTTAATGATAAATACATGCTATTTACTTTACTACAGCACCTGGACACAGTACACAGACCTTGTTTAGACAGAAAATAGGCAGTTCCTATTCAAGTGGGCTCATCTGCAGGGGAAAGTTTTTGTGCTCAAGTGTGAATTGAAAAATGCAGAACAACTATTTCGAATTATCTCTCCGTGTGGACACTGTTATTCAGCATTAAGAGTTTCTTTGTGAGATTTAGCTTAATCCGTTTCCAAAGCGGATTAAGCTAAACCACACAAAGGACCTCTTACTGCTGAATAAGAGTGGCCGCATGGAGAGATAATGAGGAATAGTTATTCTGAGACAGCTACTTCAACTGCATATTTGGGCTTTTACACTGTGCCTCAACAAGCCCAAAGCTGTACTGGAAAGGAAAAACTGTGGTTCTAGAAATTTGGGAAAAAATGGTGCCAGGGCCACATCATACCCATTAAATCTTCTGCCCTACACATGATGGATGCTCCTGCTCCAGTCGGCACGGGTTCTGGCTCCAGATGAGGCTGCATTATTCAGTACCTACTTCTCTAAGCTCCAGATTGAATCCAGCCACAAACTTCAGCTGCAGACAGGGTGTGCGGGGAGGAGGACCCGCAACGAGCGGCCCTGCCAAGTCTGCCACCCTTGGTACACATCATCTTTGATCTGACAGGCTCACCCATCTGGCTCTCCAGCATCACCCGGCGCTGCTGCGGCTCTTCGCCTGCTGCCAAGGCCGAGCTGTTGCTGCTGCAGTCCTTGAACCCGCCCAGGGCTTTGGGGACGGACTGTCTGTATTCTCTCCCTTCCTCTTGGCACATCCGCTCTTCTGCGGGAGAGCTGATTGCTCGCCGATATTTTAGGCCCGCACAAGTCCCTCAAAGTTCATTTAACATGCATGCTCCAGCATAACATGAGCTACCATGTGACTGAATCCAAAATGCAACTTGCACTCCTCTGTGCTGAAATGCTCTCCTAAACCACCCTCCCAGTGTAAGTTTCTACCCTAAAGTGTCGCTCTCTGCATTACTGTATTCTAGACTAGCTAGTCAAAAGGGGACAGAATTTAGGGATCATGTTTGTGTCACATTCGGGACATAGGGAGTATTTTATAAACAAAAGATACAACGAGGAATCCTGCAGTAGATTCACTTCCAACCACAATGAAAGCAGCACAGTTACAGTTTTCTTAAGGATCTCTGATAAGCAAGATTTTATTTTGCTTCCCCTTTACCCAGAGAGTTTGAATACTCGGGTATGTCAGAGACATATAGGTATATACTGGTGTGCTATGACAACCAAAAATGCCAAATCTCAAGGCTCCAACTCAGGTGGCAAGACTGCGCAGCCCCTTCAGGAAATCAGAACTGAGGCTGATTCACTGCAATATCCTAGGCCATAAACCTGCTGCTTCAGGAGGACCTGCGGAGCTGTCCCCAGTAATGTCAAAGGAGCCTGGTCCTGCCTGGGAGCTCTGCAGCCATCACAAGGTATCCCACCCTCGTACTCATAACCAGAGCCTTTGTCAGCACCAAGGACCAGTCTCTCCCAGAGTCAAGCCAGGTGATTCACAAGAAATGCGTGCTCAACAGATTGTGCCGAGCATATCCTACCACCCCTACTCAGCTGCCTTCTCCTGGAGCAATGCTTAGGGTTGCTAACTCCTACAACTTTACAGCCAGCCTAGCCATACTTGCTATTTTGCAAGGTGGCGTAGCCTTGAAGTCAAGTGTTTAGGGAAAGAACCTCAGCCTCCGCTTACAGCACACAGCAAGCTCCTGAACTGCTGTAGAGAAAAGTTTGAGAATGAGCAGAGTATACCCTGCGGGTTCAGGAAACAGAACAAATAAAGAGAATACAAAATGCATTATTTAAGAAACAGAAAACAAACAAAAACACCACAAAAAAAACCCCCACAAATCCTCATGATCTTTTGAGGCCTGACTCGTGATCTTAGAACAATTGGGGTTGGCAGTACTATACATTTTAGAGCATTTATTCACAGCTGAAATATCCCAGCATCCAAATACTTCAGAGTTCTTGGAGCTACTCACAGATCTCCTGACTACAACCAAGCGTGACAATTCATCCCAGCTGCCAATCCAGCCCCAAGGTGTCTTCTGAAGGTGCTTTAGTGCTGACTGATGTTTGCAGAAGCATTAAATTCCTCCTCACTTCACAGTAAGAGGTACAAGCCTACACATTTCCCCAGCCTCAGCGTTAGAGCAGAGGAGTTACCTCCAGTACTGAAACAAGGTCTGTAGAGGACAGACATTGTGTCACAGAGTAAACACAAGGACATGAAGCAGTCCCCTTAAGTCTGAACTATTTTGCAAACAATTGAATTACCAAGTGAATTACTTCTAAGGAGCCCACAATTCTCCTGTGCTCTACAGAAACCAAGCACTAGGCTTCCATTCAGTTTTAATGGGTACTGAATATAATGGGTGTGTGTTATAGGAATTCGTCCAAAATAATTTTATTGGGCTGCCCGTAGGTGAATTCTATACTTAGCCCTAAACATTCTGGTTTGTACACAGACTTCTTTGAACACAACCCTTTTCAACCAAAAAAAAAATAAAAATCAAAAGGAATTAGTGGTGAAAGATTTAGCCACAAAATTCTCAGCAAGTTTAATTTGTTCTGTGGCTTAGTTCCATACAGCTCCAAAAATTCAGGACAAGATGTCTGTACACTTTTGGGCATGTATTAATGAAATATTTTGTTTACTTTGCAACTGCCAGAGCAATTAGCCAAATAAAGTACAGAGCATTTAAAAAGGAGAGAGTCACTAAAGGAGCTTTCCAATTAAGTCTGCATGGGTATTTCTGCAGCATGTGTCTTGGGGATCTACATATTGGGTCCATGCACCAAGGTGTGACCTACCAGCCACCAGGGACTGACTGGGTACAGCTCAGACACCCAGCCCCTCTCCTCCTTCACACACGTGTCCCTCTCAGTACAAGGCACTGACATGAATGATGCCCACCCAAGTCCTTTCCCCCACAACATCACCATGTCCCTTATCACCCTGCAGATCTCTAGGGAGGGAACAGGATGTCCTATCAGGGGCACACACGGCATGGAATCCAAGAACATCTCAAGAGGTGACTGCAGAGGAAGAACAATCTCTCCACAGCAGAACATTAAAGACAAACAAAACAGGAGCTTTAAAAGCTCTCTTGGGGCAATGTGAGTGGAAGTTAAAAGATTACACTTGCTCTATGCATACAGGACCACACATACATTTAGACACACTCCACTTCTGTGACCCTGGAGGTGCATTTTAAAATCTAGCTAAGAAAAAAACCTAACTATTACTTGTAGATATTTGCCTTTTTTTTTTTTTTTTTCTGAAAGCACACAAGTATAAATCACATAAGATAAAGAAATTTGGGACCAGGCAGGGCAGACTGTGCAGCTTCAACTCCAGTCACTCTGGGAAAAAACTCCTGATCTCTCTCCAAACCATCAAGCGGTCCTAGATGCCCGCTGTCCATGGACATCAAAATGGCTGAGAACACTCAGTAGGTTTCAGATGGTTTTGCCTTCAGTTTTGCTTGTTATATGTTTTGAAAACATATTTTTACTTTCTTAAGAAAAAAAAAAAAAAGAAAAAATTAGATACCCTACTGCACAGTGATTCTTTGTTCTTGGGGATTCTATCCACAATACGACTGTGGTCACTACATACTGGAAAAACAGGCCAAAAAGTACTGGAAGTCCTCCCCCCAAGCTAACATTTACATTTACTTCAAAATGCAGGAACTTTTTAAACCTTTTAACTGTTTTATAAGAAATTTATCGTATCATTTCGGGTTCTCAGTGTTACCGTCTGGTGCAAAGGAAGCTAAAAGCAAGTCTTTGCACAGCCTGCAGGAGGCAGGATCCCCAGGCTGGACAACCACCCCACACTCTTGCCCAAGACAGGGTATGGCCGAGTCAGTGTTTACTTTGCAGAGGACAGGGGAGAACAGCACTGGCTTTCTCCTTATGGTTGTAGGAATGCACAGAGATAAAAATGGCTTTAAAGGAGCTTGACTGCTGCAGCGAGCACATTTTGGAGGTCCTTGAATAGACACACCATGCTCATTTTCACTTGCCTGTCCACAATGCAACAGAAAATGTTCATGCGAGAATCCCACTCTTAGGGCACCCATCTTTCGGCAGCACATGTGTGGATCAGATCAGGTGCACACTGAATGTGGGATCTCAGGACAGGTAGCACCCTACCCCCTTAGAGCAGCTTGGAAGCACCCAGCTGGGGTATGCTTTACACCCAAAACGTCCTGCTAAAACTTTTTTACAAAGTTTTAACACCTTCCATGAAATCAGAGGTCAGAAAAAAGAAGGGAAATAACCCTCTTAAAACACTTAAAAACACTTTTAAAAAATCCCAGCCTCCTATTAGTACTATCTGCAGGCTGAATTCAAAATTTTGACCTAGCAAGCTTAATAGCATACTATTAAAACAATATTTCCTCCAGTTTTCTTTCACCTTTGGACACAGATAAGCAGCATGACTGTGCCAGCACAAGATGCAAGAGTCTTACCAGACCAGTGAAGCACCGAAATGCAAATAAATACATTGGTCTTAAATGGAGCCCTCATGCTGTACCTTCCTCAAGACATGCTGAACATAATTTCAGTTTAATATTCTGTTTCTCATTATGGGCCTTGGAGACTCTCTCAAGCACCATGAAAAAGCAGTATTAACCCAGCTCTCAGCACTGGGGGCAGCAATCCAGCCAAATTATTCAAGCTGGTCTTTTGCTTCAATTTTTGTAGTCTTAACTTAATGTTCTTAAACAAATCTGAAAGGAGGATGGCTGACAAATAGTGCAGATTTTACTTAAGACATTATAGATGGTCATGTTATGCAGCCTTGAGTCATTAGGCTAACTACTGAGGGGAGTTTGTCATCAGAGCTGGGCGTAAAGCCTGCAGCCCTGACAGGGTCGTGCTTGTCACAGCCAAGTTCTGAGAAGGAAGTATTAAAAAGGGGGGGAAAAGGGAAGAGGTGGGGGGGAGATAAAGGAAGAGAGAGAGAAAAGAGAAAAGACAGAGAGAGAGAAAAGAGAAAAGACAGAGAGAGAGAAAAGAGAAAAGAGAGAGAGAGAGAAAAGAGAAAAGAGAGAGAGGAAAAAAAAGAAGGGGAAAAGTGGAGGGGAAAAGAGAAGGAAAAAAAAAAAAAAAGGGAAAAAAAACCCAAGCCCCCACACTCTCCTTTTCACCCTTTGTAATCCAGCTATAAAGATTGGCCTCAAATCCTGATTTCAGATATAGGGGAAACATAAGAAGTGATCTGCAGCTGTTAGCATTTTCCTACAGATCTTCAGGGCAGTCCAACTGACTCAAAGATGAAAAACTGGCACAGGTACACTTGATGGGTAGACAAAACACAGTAATGAGAGTAGAGAAACAGCTTCTATCCCTACACATTACACTGGCACAGAAACATCAGCATGCCCATAAAATATCCCTCATTGTTCCATAAAAAGATTAATCATGTTTTCACAAATGCAGAAATGCATTTGTGCATTTGAGCCTTGTACAAGAGCAGCCAGGTCCCAGGTGCTGTGGACAGGCACAGCAGCAGCAACAGGGACACCAGAGATGCCTGACACATCCCAGGCCAACTGGCATCTGCAGCCACTTCATCTCCCCCGAATGCCATTACCCGCTCTAACTTTATTTACCAAAAAACAAGGCCATTTTCACTCCACAAAATTAATGTGGCCTGGGGTGGATGCCAAGAAAAAGGGTGGAAAAAGCTGCCCCTTATTTATATATTTTAACAGAACAAGGCAAAACAGTTTGCTGCTAGAAATAAACATTAAACCGTGCAGAACCTCCACCCCCTGCCCCCAAAAAAAACCCCACTGCTCTCCCCCTGGCTCCCTCCTCCGCCTCCTCTCCCTCCAACATTATAAGTAGCACAAAAGATCACATTACAAATGCCAGCTGTGGCTCTTTCGGAAGGTGGCCTCCATCTCGGAGGTAGTATATGTTCCTCATGGCCTAAGTGGTTGCTATGGTAAATATGCTTTTTATTGAATAGCAGAGTGAAACAGCTCTTAAAGAGACCCATAAGAACCCCATAAATGGTCAAAATACAAAGCAGATCAACCTCAGTCTCCCTGGAAGCAGGTTTCGCTTCGTTTTCCAAAATGATTTGCGATTTTCTTTCTGTATTTGTGTTGACCGCTCGTCTCCCCCTTGCCCACACCTGGCTGGAAGGGCTTGGGCGGGGGGCAGGATCCCAACCAACTTCCCTCTGCAGCATAAGCTGCTTTGGCTTTTAAAGGCAAGTGCCTGCTCTCCTGAGCAGCAAGAGGCTTTGGGACAGTGGATGCTCAGCAGTAGGAAGTCAGGTGATCCCAACCAAACTCAGCCTGCCCTCCCAGGCTGTAACCAGCCAGGAGAAACCTCCTGCTCCCTCTCCATCACCTCCTACAAGCCTTACACCACTCCACCATACCAGCTCCAGAACCCCTGGAACATTCCTATCCCCTGTATCGGTCCTCTAGCACAGTGGTAAAAAAAAAAAAAAAAAAATTAAAGTAAGAAAGAGAGTCTAGTTCATTTCTTATTAAGATTATAGCAGGTTTTGATGACTGCAGATTTCTGAATAACCAGCCACGCATCTTTTCTCTGATCTCTGCCTCTAGTGACAGCCCAGGGAAGGAAAAGGAAAATCCTTCTGAAAAAGTGAAGCAGCCAGCACTAGATACCAACTGGGCAAATAGCAGTGCTGTTCTGATTGCTCTCTGATGGACTGAGGGATGGTTTAGAAGCTGTGAATTCTAAAAGACAGGAAACCTTTTTTTTTTTTCTTTTTAAATAAAGAACTATGACACTCATAGCAAAGGGCTAACAATTCTCAATTTAAAGAGACAACAATGAAAAAATAAGCTTCTCAAAAATGTTTAGTATGATTTCAGATTTCTAACGAAATCAGTATGTGTCTTGGATAAACTACCAGCTATGTCAGCTTTAGACTGTAGAGCAAAAGATAAAGAACAAGCAATGTTTCTTTTCCTAGGATTCACCTTATCATTCAATGGTTATAAAAAAGTAGAAAAAAAATCATGTAAAACTCGATGATGAGTTATTTCAGAAGAAATATTCTAACCCACTACATGTCATCTTCTCCAGAGGTAAATTTCCCAGATGAACAACCAGAGCCGAGATGGCACTGACGCTGGATATGGGTGAGAATGGGTCATTGCACATCACCTCTCTTACATATCACCATAAAAACAAACAATTTCCATCTGTGGATGTTATTTGAGAAAGTAAAATAAAACCACTCTCGTGCAAATTTCTACCAAACATTACAAACTCAACATTATTTTTACAACAGAATCACAAGAAAAATTAACCACCAAGAATTGAAAATTTTGTTAAAACTTAATAAATAAAGCTATTTTAAAGAGTAGCAAGTAGTAGTAAACATTCAATAAGACTTTTTATACTAAATGAGAAGTCATCACAACAGGAAAGGACACGTGCTTTGTTGAACGTGGCTCTGTTGAGCCTTCACCCAGGTAAAATGCTGACTGACTCTCACACACCTTCATTCAGGACTTTGCAATAAGAAAAGACTTCTTTCAGTTAAGGCCATAGAACAGGCTTGGTTTTGATTTTTCTAATGCTTTCCAGACTGTTTCTTCACTCTCCTCAGTTCAATACTGTCAGATGTGTAAACCAGCCTGATTGGACATCACTGCCACTAAGTAATTCTGTGAATTTAGAGCATTTTTGATTCCCTGCTCTCCTGCAAGGCACATGGATGATAATTTCACAAACAGCCCAGCAAAAACAAATGCATTCCCTCCTTTTACCATGGACTTGATAGGGATTTTGTTTGTTTTGAGGTATTTTTCTCCTTTGGTCTGTGTGAAAGAAAACTGATGACAACCAATGTCATTAATGTCAAATGCCCTTTTTTTTTTTTTTTTTAAACAAAGGAAGAACATCTTTCTGTGTTTACTTACAACAATGTGTGCTGGAGATGGAGACCTAGCATCCTTGAGGGCTTGTCTACTCTGAAGGCTCCCTGCCTGAACATCAAGCAGTGGCCATTTCATCTGCAGATACTGGATGGAGGAAACAGAAATGGGGAAAGAAAAATGAGTTCAGAAAATAAAGGCAAAAAAAATAACAAATCTTAGGTAACATGGATAAAAAAGTATAAATTAAAACTTATGCAAGGAACTGAAATAAAAATTAAGACAACTTTACATGTTTGTGAAGACAAAATCTGTGCAGAACTAACAATTCATACCACTGCATTACAGTTCAGGAATAAGAAAAAAAAAAAAAAACAAACCAAATTGCAAAGACATTATTACATTGATTTTACTAATCGTAGCAAATCTATAAGAATAAAACCCACACAGAAACAAAACAGCATAACCATGAAGAGGATGGGACACAGCAGAGGAAGGTGGATATCAGTCTCAGAAGAGGGAAAACACATATCATGGGTTAAGAATATGATTTCATTACTGAATGGGTCACCTGTCAGCCTTCTTTCAACAAAGGCACCATGTCAACTGTTCGGGCTTCCCTGTGTTGCATGAGCCTCAAAGGTAGACCTCTACCCCAAAATGACTCAGCACCTCTAAGTCTTGGCACCTGTTTTCTCTACTTCTCACTGTTTCTGCAAATCACTGTGGATTATTTTCTTCTTGTATACCTTCTGTCAGACAACCCTTAAGGGACTTGCACAGGATAACTTACTCAATGACAAGGCCAAACTTAATAAGCTCTCCCGCTGCTGATTCCAAGGTAAGAGCAGAGCCTGGTGTGCTCAGGCATGTGATGGCCAAGAGCTCAGGGACAGCCACAACTTCTTTATGTCACAGCCATCAGCACACAGGCCAAATACACGCAGGCAGCAAGAAGGGGGTGTCGATTTGAAAGCAAGAAAAGCTTAGCTACTCTTCAAGACGGAGCAGACTGTTCCCACAGATTTAACCAGCATCAAAGTACTGCCTAAAACTTCTGCTCTCAAGCACATCCTCTTGCTGTATCTCACTGGAGGAGCCACGGCACCTCAGCCAGATCACACAGCAGAGCTCAAGGCTTCCACCAAACGGGTGAAGTCTCAAGCTGGTACCCACAGCGCTGCACCAGAAGTGCTTGACTCCAAACAAGAGAACAAGAGCAGGCCCACAGAAAAACCAGTCAGCCCAAACAGACTTCCGCACTATACGTCTAAATGTAATTTCAGCCCAAGCTTTTCTCTCTGCATGCTGCTGTGCAGTCCCAATTAGGCACACAGGTTAAAACATGACCTCTAAAAGCCTTGTATCATGCTGGAAGAAATGTGTACAGCCACATACCTTCAGCCCCCTCCCAGAACTGCGAAAAGCAGCTGTACACATAGATCAGGCCACTGCAGAAGCTCCTGTTTAGCATTAGACTCTGGTTGACCTGACAGATCTATTCCTAGAAAATATCTAGTTATGTTTACCCATTTTTTTTTTTTTTTCCAAAGTAAGAATAATCTTGAAGAACCACCACACACAAACAACTCCCTGCCACGCCAGGCGAAAAACGGAAGCTGTATCTAAATCTCCATGAAGGAAGGAAGGAGAGATCTGGTTCCATGCTTTCAGCACATCACTATCACATTTGCTCACGTATGCAAAACATTTGCTCACATGCAACGTCTGTTTGCTGCAAGACTCTGGGCACTGAGGTGCCCAAAAAGCAGGAGTCAGCAGGAGGATGTATTACCAATTCCCATCGCTTGGAGGGCCTGAGTTTTCTGAGCTACTGGAATGCAAATAAACAAACCCATACTCTGGATTTGTGCCCCATACAAGTTCCTCAAGTTCCAAGAAGTCTTGTTTTTATTCATCTTCACATTTGGGATTTGTGCAATGTGGACCAGAATGTTTCAGCACTTCTTAAAAACAAGAAATAAAGCCCAAACAAACCTGAAGTAGTCTACCCATAAGCGACATTTCTAACTCTTACAACTCGACTGTAAGCCTCCAGATATTTGATCACTTGCATCAAATCCCTGTTCCTCAATATACGTGACCACAACATAAATTTTAAAGTTGAGATGATGTTAAAGCAACTTTCTAACCCTTTGTGGTTTAAAAAAGTGCATAAAAATCCAACCCGAGTGCGCAGAAAATGGACCCAAAACCTACTCCAACTGAGAGCTTTTTAACTTGGGGCGAAATGTGATATGTTTCAGATTGGCAGATGGCACTCTTAAATAAGTCAACTGCTGCGTTTTCAGAAGTCCATCAGTTTTCTTGGACAGCAACTGAAA
Organism: Pseudotriccus pelzelni; assembly: GCA_035584735.1. Taxonomy (NCBI): domain Eukaryota; kingdom Metazoa; phylum Chordata; class Aves; order Passeriformes; family Tyrannidae; genus Pseudotriccus; species Pseudotriccus pelzelni. Next base: position 27,642,746 of record JAWMRA010000162.1, on the reverse strand, counting down.
TACCATGACATAGAGGGACACACAAATTTGCAGAAAGGGTCCTGATAGGTCACAGCTTCTATTGGCTTCCTCAGGTTTTCCAGCCAACTAGTGAAGTATTTTTCCCTTCTTCCAATGAAAACGTCCTCACAGGATGTGTGCTGCATGGTACATGACTGCTTCAAAGTCCATAACCATTCTGGAGAGTGAGAAGCTACTGCTGCCACAGCTGAACCCCTACAAGAACCTGACAGCTCAAATGGTGGCATTTCAGGAAATGGCCAAGCCATTACCCACCAAAATAAACCAACAACCTTAATGTGTCCATGACCATTCCACGGTCACAAGCAACCCTGGAATATGAACCATGAAAGTCCACGAGGAGCTCAGATCAGCAGCTACACTAAAACATGAGCCAAGAAACACGTGGGCTTCTCTGAGACTGCCCCAAGGGCAGACAGAGGCCTTGACAAGCAGCAGGGGCAAGCTCACATCAGACCCCATCCAGTCAGTAATTATTGCAGGGATTACAAAGCTTTCAGGACTGTCAGTTCTGCTGGCTTTTACTAGCAATAAATTCCATTAGAAGAAACAGAGCAAGAAGGTATGGCTGGTCCCGCTCCACCTTCATCGACAAGAGCCCACAATTTCAGCTCCCACACCAGGCTGACCTAAGGCTTCAGAAGATCTTATTGCTACACTTTTTCTCCTTTTAAAACCCTTAGTCTGGATTCTCAGTGAAGTCATTCTCTTACCCCCCCCGCCAAAGAGGATCCAAGAAGTCTTACAGTGCAAAGGCTAAAGCACAAACAGTTTCTCCTCTTGGACATGCACATGAAGTCCAGCAGAAAATGGTCCAAACCCAGAGGGCTCAGTGTTGCACACAAGCACAGGCCTGGACAGCTTCCATTTCTAACAGTGGATAATACACCAGTGGGAGAAAAAATAAAATCAAATAACCACACCCAAGGGAAAGTAGTAACTCACAAGGGGTTGACAAAGCAACTTCCATGAGCTCTACTAAGCGGCCTGTATCCAAAGCAGCATCTCTGTCCTGCCAAGGGCAAAAAGTTCTGTCTGTCAAATAAGCAGAGGGGGTCAGAGCCCACAGCCAATGCCTGTGTCAAGCTAGGGAACCCACAGCTTCAATGGTGGGATGTTTGCAAAAGAAAAAAAAGTTAAATTTGCTGGCTTCAAAATGCCAGCCCAGTTGATAAAGTATGAAATATTAGCATTGTTTAAGGTGACGAGCCTGACTCAAGGCCTCCTCATCCAAGAATTGTCATGCCTGTAACACAATATTGATGTGGTGGCTTATAATTCTTACTTTACATAAAAGCTTCATTGTGTGCCAAATTCAATCTCCACAGGCTACCTGAGCCACAGATTTTTACAAGTCTACATTTCAGCGCTGCAAGTCTACAATACACATAATTTTCAATTATGTTAGGGCAGAACAGGATCACTGCCTATATAACATTACTGGTTGGAGGAAATGAGACTCAGCCCTACTGCCGAGAGAGCTAACTGGATCCAGATGGCGGGCTGAGCGCAGCAGCCGTCCGAGGGAGCGACGTCGCAGCAGCCGCCCCCTCCACAACTCTCTCTTTCACAGCGGAGGGAGATGCCAAGCCATGGCTGGGGCTGGGAGCTGCGACAGGAGGATGCTTGGGCTGGGGTGGGGGGAGTTGGGGAACGTGAGGGAAGAGGGGGAAGAGACGTGATTGCTTTCACAGGTTTACTACTGCTGCCCTACGTTACAATATTCTTATTAAAAAGGAGAAAAATTAAAGCCCTGTTACAGCGGAGAGGTAAATCCTTTCCTTCCTCAAGCAACTAAATAGCAGGAAATCCTTTTCTCTTGGCCCTAAATGCAGATTTGAGCCAGACGGTTCCTCTGATTTGCAAGGAGTCCACAAAAATCCGAAGCTGACTTTCCCAGCCTTCTGACACTGCTTTTACATTCCTGCACCGGGGGAGAAGGGTAGGAGGGAGGGAAGTTCCCACCACCCTGCTCTTGCAAATGCTGGACACCCACTTACTCCTCTCCTGCTTCTTGTGTCTCAGTGTGGAAATTAGGACTTGCCTGTACAAACACTGAACTTTTCAACAAATTAACTCTAACAAATCTGTGCAAATTATTTCAGAGCCAAACTGTTGAAATGAGCTCTGCTGGCCAGCTTTTAACATTTTTTTAAAATAATGTCATCCTGGTGCAAGTATTTTATTCCCTGTTTAACAATATGATCTGATGGGGATCATTAGCATGTGTGTGTTTTAAAAAAAAAAAGGAGAAAAAAAAAGTTTTATGGCAAGTCTCAGAGAGCTTAAGCAAAATAATTGTTAAGCTCCAGGCCTCCACACAAGAATTAAAACAAGTATGGGGTGAGCATACTTGAGAGAAACCAAAGCTTTTAAAAAGGCTGTTAAATTGTCAGCACAAGGGAAAAGGCAAATGATTTGAATGGCCCAGATTTTTCTCTGTAAAAGGGAACTAAAAATCCAAAAGCCTCCCTACCCTCCATTCCTACATGCATCACATCCACACCTCCCATCCACAACCGGGTCCCACAAAGCACAGACCCACCGGGAGCAGCTCTGCACACCCACCCACCCCCCCCGCAAATACCACCCAAAGCAACCACCTTCCCGAGCACCAGCTAGCCAAACAAACATCTTTCCCGAGATTTCACAGCAGAGTTGGTCAAAAGCAGCTACACTTCATATCCAGGCTACAGCAGTTTGGTGGAAACTCACTCAGGCCCAGCAGCTGCTCCGCATGCCGGGGCTGGGCTCGCAGCCGTGAGGCCACGATGGAAAGGATGGCACTGAGCTCACAGGTGTTTCCTGCACCAGTGTCCAACCTGGACCTTTTCCCTTGTCACACTATTGTTTTCACTGCTAGAATGCCCTAAAAGTGATGTCCTACAGCATATAAATACATAAACTCAACAAGAAAAAAAAAAAAAGGCTGTATTTTTAAACAGAGGGAAAACTACACAACACTTTCCAGCTCAGGTTTCCTGCAGCTGGTGCTTATTAGCTCCCAGGAACTGAAACAACCAGGAGCAGGACTCCTGGAGTCAGCTGCATCTCCAGTATCTCCCCTAGTCATGGAACCACACCTCCACCTTCAGAGTCTGTGCTTTCTCCCTGGATCTCAAATGGAAACATTCCAAATGGTAGTTTTGCTGTTAGTCTCTCCCTTGGCCAGCACTGCAGAATCACACGGAAGTACACACCTAGACATCAACTCGAAGCTCAGGAGTTTCTCCCATATTTAGTTGGCAGCTCTTCTGGGAGGGAGCACCTCGACAAATTTTAACCAGAGATAATCCAGTAGCAACACAGGAGAGCACAATGCCAAGGGGAGGGCTCATATTTACTGGGAAGCCAATAGAAGAAAGACACAACTTAACAAGACCATAATTGCTCTCTGTGGACAAGAAAAATAGTTGCAAGAGGATACCCATGTTCGTACCAACAAAGAAAGGTCTGTAACTACTAGTGTTCCCACTTAAGCCTTTAAAGATTTAAATTTAGACCCCCAGCTTCTACTCTATTGTTTAATTTACCTCAACCCCTTATTTTTGGTCTTCGGTTATCACCTTGTTTGTAGAGGTGTACCATGTGAGAGCAAAAATCCGAGGGATTTATTTTAAATATCTGAAGGAGTTGCTGACAGAACTTTAAAGGGGCCTCCTATTTCTTGCAGATCTGCAATGTCTGGAATTTTTTGTATGAGAAGTAATAGACACCACCCACGATGTTCAGCCCTTCTACAGAATATGTAATGCACGACGATGAGGCATAGGGGAGCTGCTCAAAACGAAAGCAGTGAGGCTGATTTCAAGGAGACTGATCCTTCCCTCACAAAAGACTTCCCCCCAGCACTCAAGAAATTAAATCATGAAACTGTAAAACACGGAAGTATTTATCACGTATGTATTTATCACCATTTAATTTTTTTTACTAACATCACCCTTTAAAACAACTGCAACACTGCAAAAATAAATAATTAAATAAAATACATAAATAGGAGAAAAGTAGAACAAAACCCAGGAACTGATGAACCTGCACAGACAAGTGCACATAGGGCATTAAGTTCCCTTCCCAGTTTAAAATGTTCTTTAATCACCAGCACTGGTATCAGTCAAATTATCTTTTGATATGCTCCAGAACAAGACACTTGTAGTGCTTTGAATTTCCCCATTACTGATAATTTGAGTGAACTTGTCTCCTTCCTTTCCAGTAATACATAAGAGTTCCTGACATAAGGAATATGTTGCCCATTTCAATACTTTGCCTGTGCCTTAGTCACACTGGTAGGGCAGAAAAAAGGAGATGCCAAGCCTTCCACAGGCTGAAAGTTACCGAAATGTGTTAGCGATTAAACAGTTCAAGATCATCTCCAAGGAGGGAAGCCTGAAAGCAGAAACCCAGGGACCTGGAACTGCCTCACTGAAGGCACAGAGCAACCTAAGGCAATGGGCAAAAAGGATGCCCATACTGGGGTGGAATAAGGCAGAAATCAACAGTTTGAGCCCCACTGGCACCTCATCACCTGCAGTTCCCTCCTGGGCGAGCAGTCAGACCAACTAGAGATGGGGTAACATTCCAGAAGCACCAGATCTGTTGCTTTCTCCTGACCTAATCAGTGGACTCGGTGCCCTCACAGCCTGCACAGCCCTTCTCCTGCATCCCAGATGAGATGCAATGTAACAGCTACATCCCATTACTATTGCCACACATCACCTCTGCATACAGGGGTTTTCTGTACCCAGTGATAAGAGTGCAGCGGAGGCTGCTCTGCAAGAGAGTTAGAGAGAATAGCCAGAAGCTTCCTTAAAAATTATTGCCTATTAAAGTTCAAGCAAATTCAGATAATTATTTGTTTATTCTGCCATGGATGAAAAGCATTCGTGCCATCATTTGTACTGAAATTCTGAAGTAAAACAGGCTTTTTGCTTCTAATGAAGGCAAGATTGGTAGGCTACAGTTAAGTTCTAGGATACTGACACTGAGCACGAAGAAGCAAAGTAACAGCTAATCAGCTACTGTAGGAATTTAAATTAATTTTTTTAGCTTTACAAGAGGAAGAGTGTTCATGTGACATAAAAGTACAGCATTACTTTCTGCAGTTCTCATGGTATCTCTGCAAAGTAACTGCATGCCATATTTCTCAATCCTGGGTGGAGCTTGGGAAAGCACCATTACTTTTTTCACATTTAATCTGAAAGACCCCACAAGTCCTCCCTGCACAAATCAGCAGGCTGGCTGAGGACTATCTGTATGCCTACAAAGTGCCGTTCCAAAAAACATGCACAAATAAAAGCATAATTTCAGTTGAGGAGCAAGTGAACAACCTACCTACTTTAAGCCAGGAAAAAACCTAACTTTATCTTTAAGCTACTTTTCCCAGATTTTCTCTGCAACCTATTCTGCTGCACTCAAGCATAGAGTTTCCATTAGATAAAGAATGGGACAGTCATGAAATCTCAAGGAAGTCTTTCTGTAGATACATCTTGTTTAGACTCAATGAAGTTAAACCAGCCTCCAAGACTCACCAAACAATTTGATGTACAGACACACATTTAATTTCTCAGCCTGGCAATCTCCCAGAGAGTGAAAGAACAATTGGTAACCAGTGTTTGCATGAAGTCCAAGAATGCATTTTATGGTCTATAAAATATAATTCCTTTCCTCCCCATTAAATAAAGACAGTAAAGATATCTGACAGCATGTTAGAGACAGATCATGGCACTGAACTACCTCCATTGTAAGAGAAAGGCTGCTCCAGGGGAACCTTGCCTCCTTTAAAACTTTGCAGCTCTGGTAAGAGCATAAGTCCATTTGTAAAGGAGGGGCTGTAACTTTAGGCTTTGAAAGTACCTTTTATTTTTATTAAGGAAAAGCAAAACCAACCAACCAACCAACCAACCAAAAAAACCCAAACACACACAACACCACCAAAATAACAGTGCTCAGTGATCATCCAGCCTGGTTCTGCTTTAATATTGCAGAACATGTCTGCCCTGTCCTGCTCCCCTCTCACTGCACCACGTGGATCTGTATCACAGGACAGCATGCTGGTGTAAAGGAGTAAAAGAGACCTCTCCAACCCTTCCCCATCTTTCCCTCGCTTCCACAACTTGGAGTGTGAAATGGAAGTTACATGTTTCCCAATTACAGGAAGAATCAGCCAGACTCCTTCAGTACCCTGGCAGGGATGCCCATGAGGAAAGTCATCTCTACATGACCAGGATGCTGAATGACTGCTGAACTGGTACCACTTTCCACTGCACGTATGTGTACAAAGGAGGAAAACACAAATGTAAAGAGCAACTCTGTCCTGGATCAGTCATAGAATTACAGAATGGTTTGTGTTGGAAAGGATCTTGAAGATCATCTTGTTCCAATCCCCCTACTATGGGCAGGGACACCTTCCACTAGACCAGGTTGCTGCAAGCCCCATCCAACCTGGCCTTGAACACTTCACGGGATGGGGCATCCACAGCTTCTCTAAGCAACCTGTGCCAGGGCCTCACCACACTCACAAGGGGGGCAAAACGGGGTTTCTTCACTTTGATCCAAATCCTCATCTCAGGTCTTGTGAAGTACCTGTGAATGAGTGGTACAGGTGGGTGGGATCCCTGGATAAAGGTGCTACAGGAGAATTTAGGGGTTTGCTTGTCACTGTAATGTGGCCTAACAGGGTTTTACTGAAAGAGTTGTATTTTCTCCCACCCTTGGGTAAGTGAAACTCATGACTCTAATCACTACCACAAAAATTCCTGTTGATGTAGCAATTCTGGGTGAACTGCCGGGAGCCACTCTATAGTAAACCCAGCAAATTTCATACCAAATTTCCTGTCACCTCCCTTGTGGTTTCCATGTGTGATTGGGCCTTCAGTGCAACAAGGGGTAACTGCAGAATAGATGGCTCCAAGGGTTTCAGGCCCTCATGAAAACCAAGAACTTGCAAAATTCTCTTTCCCTGGGGGTAGTAAGTTTTGTCTATTTAAAAAAAAAAAAGATAACTAAAAAATGTAACCTTAAGGCAACCTCAGGAAAAAGTCCTAGAGATAAGACTGGAACCAGCAATATTCTGACCTCCGAGGAGTAACTGGGAAGGTTGCTGTTGAGGTTGTTCTGTTTTTCAGAAAGCCTGCCTTGGGAAAAACAAACAAACAAACAAACAAAACCAAAACAAAACAAAAAACCCACACCAAAAAAAAACGCCCACAAACAACAACAAAAAAACCCACCACCAAAACTTATCCTGGTCCACATTCCTTGCTGTAATCTTTTAGCTCAGATGCGTGGAGATGTCTTTGAATGGCGTAAAAGAGGTCAAGAGTCTCCTCAGCTAATTGTGCTGGCTGAGAAACAAAACTTGTGGGCTGGGGTAGGATTTGTGTCAGACTGACCTTCTGCGAGACCAGCTACTCCTCTGAATAAAACCCTCCGCCAGAATCCTCCTGCCACTCAAGTATCATCTTGCTGTAACAAATTACTCCTAACCCAGGATTATGGCTCTTTCCAAATCCCTCCTAGAGAGCCGGGAAAGAAATGTTCCCTTCCAGGATTCAGCACCAGTTGTTTCCCCTATCAATAATACTCCTTTTTGCTTCTCTGACGGTGCTAGTCCATGGGGACTGCACGACTGCTTGCACCCATTTTCCTTCCAAACACAAGCTGGATGTCTCAGTTGTCCATCAGAAGAGGAAAAGATGAAGGCTTGCTTTCAGATATCTATGGAAAAGACATTCCATCTGGCCAAAGGAAAGCTGATTCCTGGCTAAGAAGGAAGAATTATATTTAGGTGGAGGACTAAGTGAATCATTTGGGATGAAAGGAAAACTAAACAAATGAAGTATTCACTAAATCTGTGCTGTCACCTCTTGTTCCTGGGCAGCCACACCATGTATTTATTTTCTGGTTTCCTCCAGCACCACCAAAACAATGCAATATGCATTTATGGTATTTAAATGAAGCATTTTAAAAATATCCTTAGTTGACTCATCAGCCACACAAACTCTTCCTCAAGAACAAATAAAATATTGTTTTTTCTTAAAGGAGATGTAGACAGAAAAGAGGCTAAAATAAACTGATTCCATTAAGCATTATTTTTCCCTGATTTAAAGGGCATGCCAATAAGTCCAACTCCTGTAAAATCCAAATAAAATGTGGCACGCCTCCAAGAAAGGCCCACTGAGTTTTCAAGTAACAACAGGCTATGCATCACACGTAAGCAACTTTTGTTGAACTGGCATACTTTGCAGACTTAAGATTCACAAAATACACTACTTAGAAGTTTTGAAGAAATGTGGGGCTTTTTGTTTGTTCAGAGAAATAAATTCTCCTCAGTTAAAAAACTATACGGCCATATCCACTCCCTGAGCTAAAGAGACTAGAAACAAAAGTCAAACAGCACAATGCACGAACACAACGTAATCCTTCCAGTTTTAACAAATTGCAAAAAAAAAGAAAAAAAAAAAGAAAAACCACTTTTTTTTTAACAACAAATCAAAGTCATACACTGCTCCATGCATCTATAGGAAAAAGATAAAAAAAGGATTTGCTGCTGCACAGGAAAAAATACAACATGCATGAGCCTGCATTTTTCTTCTCCAAGTGTGGGTGGAAGAGAAGCAGGGAAAAAAAAATAATTTTGGAATTTAAAAAAAAAAATCCTTGTAGAAACACTGGCTGGGAGGGGGCCTCTGTCCCAGGGAGAAGGGCACCAGCAGCTCTGCAATAGCTCATGTCCTGGAGGGACTCTGCCCCATGCGCCAGATTCTTGTGGTTGTGGCAGAGGTTTGTTTTGGAGAGGTGAGGGTTGCTTTGCTGCTCCATCCGGCAGCGAACACCCAGCTCATGGCCGCGGGGAGCGGAGCCCGCAGACACCACACGCCCGCACTCCCAGATCTGCATCTGTCACACTTTCATGCCACAGCCCCAGAGTTAAAACAAAGGAGTCATCAGAGCAGCCCTGAGCGTATAAATCTGCAAAGAGCTGAAAATGTTGCTCTTGTTGCTAAATATAGTGCAGGCATTTTGAACTGGCTGGCCCACAAGGCAACTTTTATATTTATTTATTTAAAGGACCAAGGTTTGGAAACGCAGAGTGGTTTTGAAGCCCGTTCACGTATGTGTGTTCGCTCACTCTCAATATTAACAAGCAAAATTAAAAATTAAAATAACTTGAGAAACAGAAAACAAGAAAAACAACTTCCACATAAAGGAATCAGAAAGCTGAGCAGAAAGACATATTTGACTTTGTAATGGGAGCAAAATCTCCTCCAAGGATGGTAAACCAGGTTCATACAGAGTTAAACACAGAACAGCTTCACTGATACACTCCCTGATACAATTAGCAAAGGCCCTTCTCCCTGTGGGAGCTCTCCCCAGAACTGGGCACATTCCTGATAAGCCATGGGGAGGGAGGGTGCAGAGAGCAGGGCTGCCCAGAAGAGGGGACGAGAGGGGCAGCCCCCTTAGCCTGCAAAAGCCGGTGTTTCCTAGCAAAAAAGGGATGCAGGATGCATAGTCACCCTCCTAGAGTCAGCACAGGGATGCTAAATCCTGGTAGCTGGGATTCCAGCTAGCACTGTGCCTTTGTAGGAGTGCAAGAGCTGGGGCTGCAGCAAGCCAGTGCAGGAGGAGAGGGCAGAATTCCCCAGGAAGGGCTCTGGGATGGCAGCCCAGCCCCCGACCACCCTGGAGTCACTGCAGTGGAGCACTCACCTATGGGATGCCCTATGGGATGCTCTCTGAAAGCCAAGGTCCCAACCCAGGAGCTCGGGCAGCAGCTCACACACCAAGGGGACAGGGCGGTCCCCACAGAAGCTCAAAACAAGGACCAGGGCACACATCAGTCCCTCACGGCCTCACAGGGAGAGCCACAGCCAAACTGACAACATTGGAGCCTTCATACACCTCTGCAAGTCCCCCAGACCCACAAGTGCCCAATAAATATTTTAGGTTTCAGCCTTACCTGAAACTGATAAAAAAACCCAGTAGCTATTCAAGGTTTGTTACAACCGTACAG
>JAWMRA010000162.1:27589629-27632613 GCA_035584735.1 Pseudotriccus pelzelni | reverse complement strand
TAGCTATTCAAAGTTTGTTACAGCTGTACAGCTGTCTTAAAAAAAAAAAGGGGGGGGGGGGATAAAAAAAAAAGGCTTTTTCTTAGCAGGGCGGGGGGTGGAAGGGGCCGCATCGACAGCTCCAGTAGCCAGAGGCACTTTGCAAGGAGGAAAGTAGAACTCACGATGTGGGCAGGCCTCAGGTTTCTGAGCCTCAGGGCACATCCAAGAGACATAGTGTATTTACTGAACAGCCAGGAAAGCAAAGGCTCCAGTCTTACAACATTTTATAATCTTATTGTGGACACTTATATTTCATAAGTACTTGAGGTTGAAGAGAGCGGGGCGGGGAGGGACACAAGAAGCCACGTTAGCTGTCTGGTGGGGTTGTGAGAGGTGGGTTTGTTTTTTAAAGATGAAGTAGGATGACTCCATACGAGGGTAATTATAAACGAAGCGAGTAAGGATCAATGAGCTCCCTTTCATAGCAATCTCTTATTTATTTATTTTTAAAAATCACGACACAGCATTTCTGTTCTATTTCCAAGTCAAATTCGTCCTAGGTGGAATCAAGAGGAAGAAAAACCAGGTTCCTAAACAGATTTCTGAGAGCATTAATAGGCTGGAGAGCATCTGCGCAGGACAGTAAGTTGAAGTCAGCGTTTCTGCATGCTGCACAGCCAACCCGATAACCTCAGGAGGGAACTTTCATCTCGACAGACCTGCACACGAGAGGTCATTACAGTGCACCCTGCTCCCACTAAGGAGCTTACCTCTCACACGTAACATCAGGCTTATTAAGCGACGCGCGATGATACAACAGCCGCTAATCTACTGAAAATTATTATTCCTTTCCTCCTGCCCCTCCCTTCCCCCCACAAGCAATACAGGGATTTGCAACATACTGGTCTGTAGGATGTTACCTGAAGGGCAGAGGGAATTCAAACTGCCCTGCCTTCCCCGTTCCCTGGATGATCCCTCACACTGAGGATTTCCAATGGGAGCTATCGGGGATAGCCCAAGTATTGTAGAAAAATTCCTCTGACTGGGTATGGGTTTAGTCAGAATAGTAAGTTGCACTTTAAAAAACAAAAAAATGGAGAAAGAAATATTTCTTCAACGAGCAGGAGAGCAGCCAAAGAAAAATAACTACATGCAATCATCTACCACCTCTTCTGTTGGTCCAGGAAAAGACTGGCAGCTCCTGCAAGACCTGCTTCAGGCTGTCATTCCGTGGAGCTGGATGTTTTGCCATTGCCTCTGAATGATAATTGGCTCAAGAATTAACACGCCTCAGTGTCCCTGTAGAAAGAGCCCTGTGGTCTCATCCAGTGGGGTCATTACCCGCCAGAGCATTCCACATTTCCTCGAGAGGGCACAAATGGCCTGAACTCCCACACACTTTCAGAGCATTTAATTCACTCAACAGGGCAAAGTATTCAGGTCAGGATTTTTCCAAGAAGCCATAAGGACCTGGGTGCCTGATTGGCTTTGCTCCTTTGTGAATCCCATCCCTTGCACTGGTGAGTGATTTAAGACCCACACTGAAGCTCTGTTCCACGGGTCAAAAATTTGCAAATAATATAGCGACTTTTTTTTTTATTTTATAAGCAAATTTAGAGAAGCTTGAGTCATATCAAAGAGTGCTTTTGCTCTCCAAGTTATTTTAAACCTCCTCTCTCAGTTTATTAAGGCCATTAACTCTTCTCCTTGTCCAAGTCCCCTATTTTGTTCCAGGATGAAGAAGAATACTTCTCTGTCTGGGGACTGACAGTACCCATGGTGCATCTCTCTCATACAAATGCGTTTGAGAAAAAAAAACCAGAGCCCTTTGGTTTTACTTTACTATGGAGTTAACACTCACATCAATCATTCCACATACGTACACACCAAAATACACGGCACACAAACTCATATCCTATCAGTCCTGCATAATGATGCTTTAAACTTATAAATATAATACATCAGGCCAATTCATCCACAAGTGTAAAGAACCTCAGCAAAATTGCTGGACTTTTCAGTTGTTTGTCCCTTAGAAGCTCTGACTGCAATGTAATTACCACCAAGGTCAAAGTAGTAACTACTTGTGACTATGCTGTGCTGTACCTCATATCCCAAGCCACGCAGAAAAGGGCCTGGCTGTGCACCATCATACAAAATCACGCAAAATTCCCCATCTTATTGCAGTGGATAAAGAAGGGGTAAAAAAAAAAATCAAAGCAACTCCCCCAGATACACAGAGAATAGAGGCCACCAAAACAGCAGAAGATGGCAAGGGAAAAATAGAGCATCCATTCACCCACACATCAGGAGCATTACAAACAGAAGTGGGAAGAGAATTTAAAAAAAATATCTGGGGAAGTCCATACTATCCACTGTATGCTTGGGCAGGGAGTGGTTAGAGATTTCATTTTTTTATTGTTATTAAAAGAAGGCGGAAGGTAATTGTTTGCCAACAGACTTCAGCTTTATCATTTTGAAAATGGAGAAAAACCCAGAAATTACAAAGTGAGGCAGCTGTAGGACAGGGCTGCAAGAGTGTGGGTGCAGCCACTGCCAGCGCTGGTACCACCAAGTAACAGCCCCCAGACAGCCATCCCGCTGCCATGCCCATGCAGGAGGAATTAAAGAAAAAACCTAACAAAATAAAACACCGAGCCTGCCCTTCAGTAGGGCCTAGATTAATTGTGAATGCAAACGAAGCCCTTCTGCAGTGCCAGGGTCCATTTCCAGGGAAATGTGTGCACCCGCCTCTGTTTACTCCGGCTCCAGCAATGCAGCACAACCTTCAGTCAAGCTATTAACTTGAACGTTGAACTTCACAGCACTGGCTGTCTTTCTCAGCCATTCTTTTGATGTTACCTCCAAAGCAAAAGATCAAAGACTTTGAGTGTGGTGAGGGGAAGTCCCAGGCTCTTAGCCTACCAGCCTGTGATATATGTTAAAATCCTGGCCAAAAGAGAGAGAGAAGGGAAAAAGAAAGGAAAAGCTAGTGAAGAAAGCGTTCTAGCAGAGCGGTGACACAAGGAAACAGCACAGCAAAATCCACATGCCACGTCTACCCAGGTTCATGACCCCAGAAATGGGGCTTGTTTCTCTGCCCCACGCTTTCTGGTAGTGCTGGGGCGCTCCCTAAAACCTGCGGCCCCCAACATCCCTCTGCCACAAAGCCACACCTTGCACGCTGCCCAGGAGACAGCGGACACATGCCAGCAGCACATTCCCAGTGAGAAAAGCATCCCTGGCCGGCACACTGTGCCAACCCACGAGCTCTGTGGGCTGGGGAGGGGCAACACAGGACCAGGGCTCTGCGAGGCACTGAATTTCCACGTCCGCCACAGGCTCCCAGGCCATCCTGAATGAGTCACACAAAAATAAACCCTTCGCCTCAGCCTTCCTGCTTGTAAAACACGGATAGTATTGCCCTGCCAGGATAACAGCCTATTCTTCCCTGTGGGGCCCTGAGAGGCCGTGCTTTTATCTGCAGGGGTCCAAGTCCACACACCCCCTCACGTGTCACCACACCCCGGGCAGGAGGGGAACCCACAGCCACAGGGACAGGCAGCTCCTCCATCCCGAAAAAGTGGCTGCATGGCAGCAAAGTGGCTTCCACCACAGCGCACCACTGTAACCCTAGAGCAAGTCTGGATGCCTTTGGGAAAGGCTGGTCCTGCAGGAAAACATCTGGAAAGTAACCACTTTTCCCATCTCTCAGCCTGATTTTGTTTATTTCCTGAGGGTTTTCTTTTGGGTTTTGGTTTTTGGTTTTTTTTTTATTTGGTGGTAGGTTTTTAGTTTGGTTTTTTTTTGTGTTTGGGTTCTTTTGGTTGGGTTTTTTTTTGTTTGTTTGTCTGGTTTTTGTGAGGTTTTTTGTATTATTTTTATTTTAGCCATGTGTTTAGAATAGGACAGGAAGGGGGATATCTTTTTTTTTCATGTATACATAATTTTTTTATTTTAAGGTTCTGTTCAACCATTTTCCCCTTCCTGAGCCTTTTCTTTTGGGTTTATTTATATTCCCATACTACACAACAGCATTCCAGATTTAGATGGTGACACTTGGTTGACACGGTCAAAAGTGGATCCAGTGCAGCCTGTCTGCCAAACCAAGCCCCTCATCCATCAGCCGAAGTCCTTTTACAGCAGGGTCATGAAGGAATCACGGACTGTTTTTCATTCCTTTCTACCAATGTCCCTCCTAACTCTAGAAACCAAAACCTTCTTATGCTTGTCAGCTCCTCCTCTTCCCCACCCCCATGAATTCAGCTCTTGGCATTCACCAGCATAAAAAGCCAAGGGATTCAAAACAGAAATTCTTCAAAACAGAATTCATGGCATTAAGCAGTAAGTAGGATATTCTGATTTTATTGTACTTTACTTACTCCTACTTAGCTCTAATCCTCACTCCCTAGACAGGGGCTCGCTCTCGCTGTCAGCGAAGTCGATAGGAATTTGGCTATTGACTTCAATAGAAGCGGGATCAGATCCTCACATCTGTTGCACAGGGCAAGCAATACACAGAGCAAAAAGAAAAATAGGTGGGGAGAGAAAAATAAAGTGGGGGGAAAAAAGAGAGAAAACACTGGATTGTGAAATTATAAATGAGCTGGAATCAGGACTGCAAGTAAAAGTTTCAGGGAAGCTCCAAATCTGCAAATGCTGGGTAACATCACCAATTTCTAGACTAATTCCTCCTTTCTTAAAAAGGCGATTCAAACTTCTACAGGGGAAAAAAAAGTCCTAACTACAACAAAAAAACCCACACCTCTCTAGTCACAGTTTCTAATGCAGAAGAACCAGCTGGTCTCTCCAGTATAGCTTTTTCATGACGAGGAGTCCCTCAGCTCCCTTTCCAGCCCTCTGCTCCCAAGGGGTTCGGAGCACAAGGAGAGCAGACTGGGCAGGCACATACAAGTAGAGGGCAGGATCCCAGCCCACAGTGGATGGAGCCGACGGAGCAGTGCAAGAAGTCAAGTACTAGTTGCTGCTCCACAGCATGAGAAGGATCCAAAATAAACAAGACCTAGATCTGGAATGTGATCCTGCCTTGCGTCACAGCCCCGCGATAATGCATCAGGAGTCAGGATTTCTTGGCATCAACCACACTATCTGCAATAAACAAGCCAGTTCTCCAGAGCTACAAGGGATGCAAAGGGAGCTGGGGAAGGAAGGAAAGAGAGAGGGGAAAAAAATAAAGATAAATGAAAAAGAATTATCTGTGTATGAGCCAAAAAACTGTATAAAATGAGTTTGCAAAGAAGGAACTGCCCAAAACTGGGATGGGAAGAAAGAATAGGAGACGCAGAAACAAATTTTATACGCCTCCTACCTGAGTAGATGCCATTCAAGAATTCGGCATCTTGGCTCAATAATTTCTCTTTGTGATAAATTAAAGGCAGCTTACAACAGGACAGCCCCAAGATTCAGATTCTGCACCTAAACCTCCTTAATGTCACCAAAATTTCAAAGTCCTCTTTTAAAAAAAAAAGAAGAAAAATAAGTAAGTATATAACAAGGTAGCTGGCTCTACAAAATTCCTGAAGTCTGCTCACTGGGCTCCACGGCAATCAGAACAGCTATTCTCCATCTCTATTTATACTCCATTTCAAGTTGAGGTTCTTACTACATGCAGCACATTCACCATGCCAGAAAAATCACTTAGCTTGGAAAAAGCCAGAAAGAGAATGATGAAACTGGAAGGAAAAGAGGGAAGGAACAATATTTTGCTAAAAAAAGTGAGGATGACATTTGCGTTCGGATGTGGTGCCTGTAAGTCTCCTATCCACCCAAGTACTTAAGCACCTGCTTAACTTTTAAGCTGGAGCAGCCCTGCAGGTTGCAGTGTATTTCAAGGTGGCTCCAAGGCATGGTTAGATCAGTGCCGAGTGGTGCTGGCCGAGTCACTAACATTTACTGACTGCAGATACGGCAGAGGAGATTTATAGCTGCACAGCAAGTGGCTTTCAAAACCATCAGACCTGCAAAGAAAAATCAATACAATTTGCTTCTAACCACCCAGTCTTCGAGTCTGCTTTTTCATTCCTGACCCACCTTCTTGTTCCCCCATCCCGCCTGATCCAAGATGCCCCTGATGCTCGTGCATTGGCACCGAGGGAAAACCCAGAGCAGAGGGATGTGATGGGAATCAGAGCAGAGTGTCACATACCGCTCACTCTAGCACGCTGTAAAAAGTCACCTCCTGCAACACAGAAATTCTCACAGAATTAAATCCCTTATAATCCCATTTAGCAGAAACAAGGTAGAGCAGTATGCTGGTGCTTAAGACATTTCAGTCTTAAAGAAAGTACATTTTGCTTAAAAAAAAAAAACAACCCTTCTCTTGAAAAGAACTTGAATGGAAGATACTTATACAGGAGTTAAACTTCTCTGTGAAGGCACTTTTTGTTTGCTGTGCTTTATTAAGGAAGTTACAAGGAAGAGAATAAACCATCGAATATTTTCCCTCTTTCCAAACATGATTATTTTTATAGTGGCCTGCATACGTGCTACCTATCTCATATGCACAAACGTGCATATTAAAACACCTGACTGCAGTGAGACTTAGAAGTGTTTTCTACAAGAATATACAAATCCAAGCAAAATAAAAACATATGCTGCTTCCTAAATTGAGAGCTGCTAATTGTGTTTACAACCTCTTTCCCACCGGGAAATGCTATCTGTGGTCCAGCAAAACACCTTCCCCTCTCCCCCACAGCAAATGACCTACCAACTAAGTATCAGCTTTATGCTCAGGTTGGTCAACTAGGTTTTTGCTTAACCCACAGGCATTTTTCATATTTCAAAGTTTCCATTAACTCCCTACTGATGTACCCTAAAAGAAGTTTTTAAGGGCTTGGAAGCACATAAATAAAATAGACTTTGCTGGACTAGCACAGACGAATTGAAAGTCTTTCACCTGCAGTGGTGGTGATAAAAATTTTAGATGCAGCTGCACACACAGCCCCTCCACAGACTTAAGATAGCCGTGATTTCCAGCCATTCAGCAATCTTCCAGCCACTGAGCTGCCTTGGTTACAACGAGACAAGCATCAGGACAGGACCTGTGGTTTGGGTTGGGTGTTTTGGGACTTGGTTTTCTTTTTTTTTTTTCTTTTTTGGCTGTAGCAAAGCCCTCTTTAGCTGCAAGGCTGAAAGAAGCTGCTAGCCTGTACAGTGATGATAAGAAACCTGGAAGAGGAGAGGGAGATGGCAAGGAAAAAAATCTGGGAGGAGGGAGGGTGACTTGATGTGAAACCCTGAAGCAGAAAAATAAAGGTTTGCTTCAAAGCTAATGCTGTGTACTAACCCTTCTGCCCCTGTTTGCTCTGTAGGGCGCACACCCAACTACAGACAGGCTGTGCCTGCAAGGTGGGAACTCTCTGAAGAGTGACCAGAGAGTCTGCTGCTTTACTGACCAAGTTCAAGCCACTAAAAAATGGATGAGTGCAAAACTGACCCATCCTCTGTGGTGTCACATCAAACTCAGTCAGAACCAGTTATTTTGTCCCTTTCTAGATCCCTTTCACTAACTTTGCACAATAGAAGTTGATAAAACCAGACAAAAAAGTAAACACACCTGTACTATTATTATTATTTTTCCTTCTTTAGTCCCAAAATGTTTTCCACATCTAAATGTAACTCCACTGCAAGTAAGTGCCTAACAGCAGATTCTGTTTAAAGACTTACTACAGACAATCAGGTCACGGCTCTCATGAAATATCCAGCAATTAACTCTTTCCATGAAGTTCATTTGGCAAAAGAACCTTCAATCCTGCCATCTCCTAATACAGCTTTCTGCCTCAGCCCTCACACCACATGTTAAGCTGACAGATTTTAGGTACTGTCTGGTCTAAAGAGACATGATAAATTATGCACTGCACAGTTGCATGAATGAAATGAATATATGGATCCCTTTAAAGTACACCGGCGTTAATGTGAGGGGACTCCTGCAGATAATCCCAAATTTTCTAATCCCTTACACTTTCTACCCACGCAATAGGATTAAAATCCCCAGCTCCCAGGCCACTCATTCCGCAGAGTATCCTCACCACAGCCCCACTGACTCCTGCACCATTGCTCTTCACTCAGCTGAGGGTCCCAGTGGGTCGACTTTATTCTGTTCTTGCTCAGTAATCCTAAACAAACCTTTACTTGTTGGTACAGGTCTGTTTTATTCAGCCTTTTCTCAGGATCGTTCTTTTGATGCATTTAAAGCAATTTTCTCCACCTTCCAGAGACCCACCACATCTGCCTCCCTGGGCAAACACAAGCTCAGGTTCAGCAGCCCTGGGGTGGGTGAAACACTGGGCAATGCTCACCATCGTCATCACTACCAACAGCAGCGATGAACAGGGGCAGAAAGGCTACCAGAGGCATTGTGTGTGTCTTCTTCACACAGGAAAACATTTTCCCTCGTGAAAGAGATGTCAATTTATTGAGAAACATATAGATTTCGTAAAAGGAAAAGGAAAGGATGGCAACCTCAAAAACCAAACAGGCATTCTCTGTATCCCGTATTACAGACGTGAGGCCATTTCCACTTCAGTTCTGCTCAGGTGGGATTTCTCATACGTTTCACATGCAACATCTCAGTGAAAGCAGGACTTAGAAAGAGACAGGAAAGAACACACCATATCCTCAGCAGCTTAAGATCAACTCTGCTAACATCCACTAAATATTCCCAGCAATCCTGCCCTGTAGCCTCTCGCGCAGAGGCAAACCCTTCTCTACCGTTTCGCGGACAGATATTCAGAGCCCCAGAGAAACGCAGCACAGACCTTTTATTCCTGCTCCCCCGCAATACACAGCAGGTCTCAACATACACAGCAGAAACACTGTTTGTTTGTCATTACAACTTGTGCATATATTTACAGAAGACTAAATAACTTAAGACTGTTATCAGAGCATAAATCAATTGGCAGCAGACACTTTGGAAATCAACCCAACAGTTATTCTGGAGCAAAAACCAGAGAAAGAGAAAGGAGTTTTTTGCACTGTGACTCTGCCTTATCGTTTTAAGCCCATTTTCCCCAAGTCACATGTTTGCCATCAGCTTCTTTCCTTTCAACTTGGTTTCGATTCTGTGATTTTAATTCCTCCTTTCCATTGATGGTCAAAACTGAGGGCAGAAGCAATGCCGCTGCTAAAACTATCCCTCCCCAAAACCTCACGTGATTAACTCTGATGACTGCATTTTCACAGGGATCTCACATTTATTTAACACCACTCAGGCAGATGGTGAATGCCAAGGTGATTCACAAGTAGTGCTAACACATGCAAATATACCTGGCCGGGAACCATCAGATACAGACCATGCAGATACAGACACAGCACAGAAACATACAGCCAGCCAAGATGCCAAAGCCATGTGTCTTGAAAACACTTCCCTTACTGATCTAATGGCTGTTACTGGCTTTATGCAGCATCACACCTATAACCCCCAAAGAAGTGTGACACCAAACCCAAGAAAGATTCATATTGCTTGTACTTCAACGAAAGACTAAAGAAAAGCATTTTTTGGACCCTCGCTCAGAGCAGTTGATATCAAATCTAACAATGTAATTTAACTGGATCCAACTTCTTCCTAGTGTGAAATCACACACATTTCAGTCAAAAAGGTTAATGATGTGGTGACTACTGTAAAGAAAGTCCCTCTCACATGCTTGATTCTAACCCTGTATGTAGAAAACAAAATCAACAAAATCTAACTAAATATAAGCATACAGCCCTGTGGGCTATTCTGGCAAATTTGGCAAGAAAATGGTTTGTTATCCCTCCAACCAAGTCCTACCGTGTGCAGACAGGGGGGAGAAGTGGGGGTACCTGATGATCAATCTTGCATTTGTAGTTAATCGCACAGAATGTGTGAGCAGATGGGATTTTGGAAATGCAGAGTATTTAACTGGCGAGTAAGGCTTCCTCTTGAGCAAGGCATGTATTTAACTCAAGTGCCAAATGTCACCTGGGCTGCTGGAAGTTGGGGAAGTTTGAGTTCTTCACTCAGACAGAGAAAGTGGCCAGACCTGTCCAGGAAGACCAGTCAACCTGCCAAAGCCCTTCTTCCTACATCCTCTCAATGTTTTCTTACTAAAAGGACAGCTGTAGGAACTTTTCAATGCCAGTCCTCCTCTTTTAATCTCATGATGAAAAGCCAAGCATGGAAGACTTGGAAGATTTTTTTTAACTTTAAAAAAAACCTATATAGAACTTGGATTTAATTTTTTAATACACTTCCTGCACGATCTCTTTCTCCAGTCACTCTTTGATACTGCCTTGCACCCATCCAGCAACTTGCTCTCTGTGCTCTCTAAGCAAAGATCTGTTTAAAGACCATTCTTGTGAGGAAAGCACGTTCAACCCCATTTTGCATACGGGAAGGATAGGGAAGAGGGAGTTTGAGTGATTGGCTCCAAAAATGAAAATGGGAAGTTTGTGGCAGAGCTGTAAATAGATCCCCCATCATAGTTCTCCATCACGTGCATGACCCCATGCCACCCCCAGCCTACCTCCTATGGTGGGTGATGCTCTGCACTGCTGCCAAGGCCACCCTGTTGACCCGTGGGGCTTCAGGCAGGAGCAAGAGTTGTGACAGCAGGCAGATCTGGGGACCCACCAGGGCAGGCAGCACGCCAGCAGCAAGACTGACCCTCAGCAGCCGCAGGACCAGTGATGACAAACGAGCCGGGTCTCAGGTCTCTATCCTGCAGAGGAGGCGGCACTGCAGCCGTCCTGGGCACGGCAGGCTGTTCCCACTCTAGCATGACATCCCCACTACTTGCTATTCTGGGATATTGTCCTGTTTCTAAAGCTGGGAGAAAAATAGCCTCAAGTACAGCAGTCCCATTCAGCACTGCTTCCCCTTTCCTCCTCGCTCAGGTCACGAACGTAACAGGTCAGGTCACACAAAAAGCTAATATTAGCAGATACCAGGGCCATTTTTAAACTTCTAAATTAAACTAAATTTGCTAGGACAGGCAGGTCATTCACCAAGTTATCCCCGGTTTTACTCCTTATTTTAGCTATTGAAATGGCCCACAGCAGCATGGTCCCAGCATGACGCCCAGCCAGCACAAAAAAGTGGGATGCTGGCAGCGTGGAATCAGGAACATGATGTATCTTTTCATGCACCTTCTCACTCTCAATCCCAACCTACATCTTCTCACCATCTAAAGCTGCTCCAGCCAGCGGGCTGGCCATGCCCACAACACCTGCAGCCTCCTGGGCACAACTCCCCATATTCCCACATCTACCCTGCAGTGCAGTATCTGCATCCCTGGGGCCAGAGAGACCATGCTGGTGCAACAGGAGCATTATTCGGGAGGGGGCAGTCACTCCCTAAAAATATTTTTCTGGATAAATATTCCTGGATGACTGCAAAACCAAAAGGGAAGCAGTCAACAGTCTGCTGAAGGTATATTTGCCAGTAGACTTTGATAATAATGGGTGTAAGAAAAATTATACCATCCTATGCTTCTAAGTGACTTGGTACTGGTCAACACAAAGAAGAGAAAATTAAACCCCCAAGCACAAGTCTAAGGCATAAGCAAATGCTCCTAAAAAGCATTTCAAAGGACAGAAATAAAACTTCTCTAATTTAGATCCCCTAAAATTAGGTGCATAGGATTTCCTACAGCCTGACCCTTGGTTTTAGTTTCAACTCCAACTTAACTTCCCCAGAACAGCTCAAGGATGACATAGCTTTTTTTTTTTTAAGTAAGATTAATCATCTTCATATAAAATACTAACAGAGGTCACAGGGAGAAAAGGACTGAACTTGAATTAAGCACAGTCAGTTTTCCTTCTTCCAAGACTTCATAGCAGTCATGAAAAATACACTTTAAATGAGAAACAGACTCACTCCTGGGAAGTTGAGGAGAAGGTAGATGGTGTGGGGAGTAGGTTATTTCATACCTTCAGGGGAAACCCTCAGCAGAAAGCCAAGAGCAAAGAACTGTGGCTTCTCAGTGGTGGGTTTCTGGCTGAGCTGTGGTCCCCAGAGCCAACTCCCAGCAGAGCCAGGGATGAGGGCTGTGGGGGGATATTGTGACCACCTGACTGACATCAGGGCCAAGACAGAGCAAGCCCCGGGTATTTTGGCAGTCATTTCCCCCCCCCCGCCCCGCTTCAAAATCCTGCCGCATGGGTATATGCACATCAGAGGAGCTGGGGGACTCACTGCTGTCCTTGACTGCAGAGCAGCACAAGAGTCTCACCATTTTTTTTCTCCCTTCTCCTTAAGAGCTTGCTGCCTCACAAAGCCCTTAGTCACACTTGATTTTTCCAGCTCCTTTTGCACAAAATACAGCATAATAACAAAATAAAACAGGGATACAGAGAACAATGAGTTCAACAGATTAATGGACAGGCACAGCCATCTTCAGCTTTTATAGCCATCAGCCCTGAAGAGCACTCCCTTCCCTGCAGCCTTTGAAATGAGCCTCAGCAGTCCTTGGACCTTTCAGGCAGCTAACAAACACGCACCTTCCTTTCTCAACTAAATCCCGAAGATTCACCTTCTGGACGTGTGCACGTCAATCTTATCATCATTATTAAAGTTTTATTGGCACAACAATGCAAACTCTGAGCACAATGCATTAACCTTGTAAAAATAACTGAGAGAAGCCAGGTAATGGAAAGAGCAGGGGAAAGCTTTTTCATCTCTCTCCCTGAAGGCAGAGGGGGGGAGAATCACACAGCTCTCTGTGCTGAGTCATCACAAAAAGGATTTCCAATCTCTCCCCTCATCCCTCAAAAACCACCCACAACTTCATGAAGACACCTTGAAAGTACTGTCCTCCAATCCAACTCATCGACCGAAATTCCTTCCCCCAAAAGATAACACAATTTTATTCTACTATGGCAAATTCAAAAGAGGAAGGGGGGGGGAAATATGACAATGTCCAGGAAAGTAGGAAAGGTTACACTCCACAGACAAGGACTCCCATTTTCACCATAGCAACAAGCCTATTTAGAATATGGCCTACCTGCATGAAAGAGCAGCTACAAGAAGCTAAATGCAAGTCTAGTGGTACGTTCAAGCACTAAGATGAAGAAGCAGCTCACATAAGCATGTCAATGAAACGCTTCCAATTACATTACATGCACAATTATTAGCATTTACTCTGAACCTCCTTTCTCAATGTGTTTTTCTTTTTTTACCGAGGTAAGAGGAGCACGGATGGGGTGGCATTATGGAAGGTCCAGGTGCAGGGAAGGATCAAAAGGAGGCAATCCCAGTGACTTGGCTTTTAAAAGGGGAGACTTCAGTGGGAAGCATTACAGGAAGAGGTTACTAACCAGGACAGAAATGGGAAGTTACTCACTGATGGTCAGTTTGCTTTTAAATAGAGTGAAAAATATACAATGATAACCACTGCTGTAGTCCTCAATTTGCCAATAGAGAGTAGATAGTCTTTACACCTCAAATATCTGACAAATCTCCCCATACTTCAGAGAGAAAACTAACTAACCAGCCACTGGTAATTGTTATCAGACTAATAATCATATTCCCAAGAACAATGCTTGGGTGGGAGAATACACCTGCATCCACCTCCAAAAAGGAGTACAAAATACTCCAAGGACAGCCATAGCTCATACAGGAGTCAGCCCGATCACTGCTCAAGTCTAACATCCAGTCCAGTGTCCAGACTGATCTCTCAGGATGATTAATACTATTAAAAAAAATTTACCCTAAGCCAGTCTAAGAATCCGTATTCTGTCCCCAAGCACCTATCTGCTGCCACTTATTTTTATAAGTCCCTAAATAGAAGAGCAGCTGCCCAAAGAACAGCTGGCTTTTTAAAAGAAGTGGAGGGAAGATCTTAGAACTCCTCCATCTGCAAGAGGAATGGTAGTCATTTCAATCGTTCAGGTAGGAGACTGAGGAGAATTGCTTGATGACTGGGAAGTGGACTAGAACAAAAAGACTCAAGACAGCCAGATGGTACATAAAAGAAACTCAAGCCATTTATTTCTGATAAGAAAAGCTTCCATATATACTTTAAGTAAGAAGGAACACAAACAGGTCACAGCAGAGGTTTGTCACACAGACCAGAAACAGACAAGGCCATCTCAAACACTCCCACTGCAAAGGTGCCCAACAAAACTGTCGCCAGGAGTTCAGGAAACTCAAAAGACCAACTTACATCAACTGAAAATACAGTCACGTATTTCTAACTCATAGTTACATGAAAAATAATGCAGCTAAAAACAATATGAGGGAGCTGGATTTGTGAGTGTATTAAGTCCTCTACCACCTGGAATTTGACATTTTATCTATTTTTTTTTAAACCTGAAGAAGGGGGAAAGTAGAAATGAACAAGAAATGGGCCACTCAATCACAAAACATCTCAAGGTAATCCTTGCTTGAAAGAGAATGCACCAGTTATAAAACAAAAACTTTAGTGTGCAAACCTCACTGCTGCTGCAAACATTTACAAGACACCCAATTTCACCTAAGCTCACTTCCATCAGCTTTCCCACGGCTGTCAGTGGAAGGTACAGGGGGACTGGTGGCAAAAGCAAGTTGATGTGCTGTAATGAGTTTTCTCCACTGGTGAAGCACGTCTGTTACCACCCTGAATCAGGCTGGCCAACAGAGCCACTCCTCCTCCTCAGAAGTCCAGCAAAAACCTGAACAGGATTCAGAGAGACCAAGCTATGTGCCACTACACGAACAACTTCACATTCAGTTCGTGCAAAGACAGAAACACAAACATGAGGTGATGAGCACTTCAACCTGTGGGGTTTTTTTACACTATGGTCCTACCTTTACTGCATGTAGAAATGAGCCCTGAAAAATCAGTTCTGGAATTAATTACACCGAACTCATACAAACTGTTGTGCAATTGCTAAAATAAGGTCACATTTCATGATGTTTATCACACGTCTGCAGTACCAGATCATCCAGCATCTCTCCAGTTAGGGTGTGGGCACTCAATTATGTTCCTGTCAAATTAACAGGAGACCATGGTATGGAGTTTATGCCCATGGCAAGAGGCCAGATGATACCTGATATGGCACGAGGTTTGCTGAGACACTTAGGCTCCAAAAGATTTTAAAACCCAGAAACTGGTAGAGAGGTTTTATACTAGTTCAGTACTTTGCTTCCTGAGGCTGCAGCAACCCAGCTCCCTAAAATCTGATTAGCTAGCCTATCCAGTCAAAACCTCGGTTTTAGCATTAGCTGTGCTATCATTTCCAGCTCTACTCACATGAAGACAACAATACAGACCACTGACTTAAGAAAGCCTACAAGGAGTAGCACTCAGTTGAATATGCTGATTTCTAAATCGCACCCTTATGTAAACAGAGGCTACTTTGTGTCGAGATCCTGTTTGAATGCTGTTGTTCCTATTGTGCAGATGGGGAAACTGAGACAAACAGCAATTAAAGGAGATGCCTGAGGTCATGTCTTAGGTCTAGCAATCAGCAGAGGAATCTGGATTCCCAACTCCTACTTGTATTTTTCAACCACCAAACCACGATCCTTCCCAGTTCAAGTACAGTTTCAAGTTCAAGGATTCACAAAAAAAAAAACATTAGCAGACTTGGTTAGATGCATGTGTAAGCTGCAGTGTTTCTGAAAACACAAGTAACCTTCTTAAAAAAAAAATCTAACTGTATGTTATAAAAAAAAAAAAAAATCACTGTACTATAGTCTTAGCTGCAGCCTGAACATTTTTCCACCAGAGAAGCTAAGTAAATACAAAAACAGTGACATCTAAGCACACAGGCCGATTATAGCTTTACTTTCAAAAGAGCTTTGATTGATCTTTTTTGATAGACCTGAAATAAATTAAACTAGATTGACTCACTTGAGAACGGACTGTAATCCTTTAGTCAGATCCCGGAGAACTCAAACCAAACCAGCTGTTAATTTAGGCTTTATAAGATAAAGCATGAGAAATCCAACCTGATGTACCCCAGAGCAATAGCTTACATCATCTCTGCAAGCAATCAACTTGCTGCTTCTTTTAGGAACTAATCAGTGCTCTGTACCATGTGGGTGCCAAACTTGTTTTCCGCTCCTCCAGCGGACTCTGCAGCCAAAGTAGGAGGGAGGAAGAAAGAGCAAGGGACAAGAGGGTGTAATTTAAAAGATTCATCTGTTGACTTCATGAAACACATTGCACAGACTGTCCCAACACTGAGAGAGAGGGGAAGGAAAAAAAAGAAGGAAGAAAAAAAAAAACCCACCACATGAACCCACTTACAATAACCATTTCAATTCAAACAATTGCTGGACCTTAGGTTGGGAATAAACTGCCCAAATCAACATTCACATTTTAGAAGGGGAAGGAAGAGAAGCACCCACACATTTGAGGAACCAGATACGGACAGACAAGGAGAGGGCCAGTTACAGCCTTACATGAAATAACAAAGTAGGCAAAATAAAAGGTGGGGGATTTTCTGTTCTCCCAGTCCAATGATAAAAACATGCCCATCAATGTATCTCATCCTCACATGTGAGTCTGCAAAAATCATTGCTTCCTGAAACACTCTGCTGAACCTAAGGGGATCACACTGGAAATTCAGTTCAGGGAACTGTGGTGCTTTCGAACTGGTTTTGTCCACCAAAAAAAAAGAGAGCAATGAGGTTTCTCAGATGAAATCAGAGTTGATCCTTACAATGACATCAATGTAATATATATGTAAGTTATAAAAAGGGACATGCAACAGGCAGAAACACCACTCTGAAATCACTCATAGAAGGAGTCTAACACAATTCAAATGAAAAAAAAACCAAAACAAAACAAAAAACAAACTTTGGTCATATATCTTATCTAAAGGGAAAACTGAGAAGCAAGTCTTTGTCAAAGACTGAATTACACCAGCCACTCAGTAAACCCTTCGCAGTAACACCTCCAACACCGTGACTTACTCCCACAAGACGATGGACTGTCCCAACCAGGTACTTCTGGGAGGGAGCACCATGTGTTAAATACGTGAAAGCTCTTCTCCCAGAGAAAGCCACAGCTCTGCAGAAGGTGAAGCAAAGATTACTCCAGGTGCCCATTAGCAGTCTCTGTGACAAGAGGACCACTCCTGAGGCAGCTTTGCAGAGCATTGGGAGGGGAGGAAAGGAGAGGAAGGAAAGAGGAAAAGCATTGCAAGTGTCATGGGGATTAAGCAAATCAGATCAGCTAAAATACCAATCTGGGAGAAAATGCCCCATCAATGGGTAGTTCCTGTATATTTTGTTTTACTACAGTGAATTCTTTTTAGAGGACTCCAAGCAGGAGCTCACTGATTAAGATCATAGTTAGCTCTTCCAACTACAGCAAAGGAACATGGCAAGGTCTTCTTAAGAGCTGTAATGCTGATTTGTATTCCTATCCCTCAAGGTAACAATGCTGTGCTGAAACATTAAGCCGATGCTACCTTTTATCAAACACAATACCCACAGACATTTATCTTGGTTGAGGGTGCAACTGAATACAGCAAAACACCCTTCAAGTGCTTACTAGAAACACCTTTCTAGTGCCCAGCAGCCCTGTTTAGCGTTGATCAGAAACTTGAGTCACAACACGGCTCTGGTCAGCAGCGCTCCAAGGAAATTGTGGGCAAAGGAGAAGAGACTCTAAATGCCTTAAGATACTTTTGGAGACTATCCAGGAATAACAGAGGTGGCCTCTGATACAAGCTTGCACTATGCAGTTTTATCCAGGCAAACAAGTAGACACAAGTAAACAGCATTGCCTCACACATGTCCCAGAGGCGCTGCATACTTCAGACATGCAAGTACTCAGTCAATTCTCAGCACTAACACACTCCAGCTGTGTGGCAGCTTCAGGCTTTCCCAGCCCCCTGCCCTGACCCTCACAATCTGAAGAAACCAAGGCTACTCAGACAGGGCACAGGTATGTACTACATGGCCATCAAGGAGGTGGTCCCACTTCTGACCACCATAAATCTCTACAGGATAAATAGAAGCAAGAGGTCAAATTCAGCTCATTGTCTTTAAAATCTAGGTCTGTCCACACCAGCTCCTTGCAAGAATTAAATCAGCTCAATCTCTTTATGTCTCACTTTCCCCACCTGTAAAAGGCAACCAGCACCACCTCAGGCTGTCCCCAGGGGGAGGTTGGTAAGCTCTTGGGACTTCAACCACATGAACATGCCAAGATGCCTGGCTCTTACTGCTCAGGTTTTCTTAGTTTAATCAAGCTCCAAATATTATCAAGCTTCAACAGTCAATGTTAAAATCTTAGTTCAATGTTACATGTATTAAACAGCCAGCAAACATGAAGTATGAAAAGTGGAAGGACTACTGAGGCAGGCACAATACACAACTTGGCTCCCCTTGCTGTTTTGTGACATTTCCTGCATCACTGAAGTAAGATCCACCAAATATTCCGAGGGGAAATAATAAATAACTAGTAGAGTGGAAAAGAGAGATGTCTCCACATACCTCCTTCTCTATAATTTTTTTTCATCTATCCACAAACTATTTCTTCTGACCATCTCTGATGGTCTACGACGGAGTGAAACCAACAGCTTCCAACACAGCTGTAGCATTCCACAGTGCCTCCTCTCCATACCCATTCCTAGCACGTGGAAGAACATGTAATAAAGCCCAAACTCTGGGACAGGTTCATAAAGTCCTCGGGCCTCAAGTTATCACAGCCTTCTATCTTCAGTTATGAAGGGCACAACTCTCTGTAGTTCCACCCCAGAATTAGCCTGAGCCTTCTGGATTCCAGGCTTATTTCTGTGGGATTCTGAAGCTCGCAGAAAAAAAAAAAAAAGAAAACAAAGTTCAATTCACCATCTCCTTAGGGGGTAAAGGCACATTCACCAAGAGGTATTTTACGTTATTTCTACAGAATTTGATCTTCTATCCAGAGACATGTATTCTAAATAGAACCTTGCTTACTGTTCAGTGAAACAACTTGAAAGACATATAGAAAAAAAAAAATTGGCTTTTTTTCTCTAATCCCAGAGCAATAGAAATTAAAGAATTACTTCATAAAATATTATTCACATTTGGTTTAATTAACCTAACAAGGCTGCTACTGTTGCCTTCACAGGAAGCATTTTTGTTCTTAAAGTGAGAGTTTGGGAGGCAGGGTTTATAACTCTGTGTAAGTCTGCAATCCAGAGTGGCTAATAACATGATATTAGTTATAGATCACTAAATCATACTGAATCTTTCACAAGGCACCATCCAGCATTTGAGACATCGCTGCATTACACAGATTGGCACAGGCAGTTTGTTGTGCAAGATAGGTTGCAAAAAGGTTTGATGCAAACTTTATACCCTTTTATTTGTCTAACAGCAGTGCCCAAAGGCACCACCAGAGAACAGAGTCCTTTTGTGCTAAGTCCTGTACAAACAAGAGAGTGAGAAAGACTGACCCTGCCCAAAAAACAGATGGGAATGAACAAGGGAGGCACGGAAAAGGGAAACTGCTCAAATGAGAAACCTGTGAAATGCAACATCGATGCTAAGGAACACATTGCCTCTGAGTGGGCAACTCAGAACTAGTATGAAAGAAAATCAGTTTCCTGGATCTCCCCAAAGACTGATCCTGATCCCAGTTAAAACAAGTGTCCCTTAGCAAGCATCCCAGGAACTTCCTACAACATAATCAAGTACTTCCACACACCAAACCTCGAGCCTTCCCTAGCCTGGTGACTATGAAAGAGCAAAATAAACAAATGAGCTGACTTTGTTCTGCTGGAAAGTTGGGTTCCTCCCCTCACCAGGGGAATTAAACTCCTGTTTCTAGTGCTGGAGGATAAAGCATCAGGTTTCAGAAGCTGTGGCACTTTTAGCTACGGAAAGAGCTGCCAGCAGCTGAGACATAAAAATCTCTTGTCTCAGACTTGTGGTCAGAGTTAACATTTGGGGGTATTTCCACAGACAAACAGATAAGGAGGGAATGCTTCCCTGGCAGATTTATTAATCTGTAAATGCTGGCTGAAGACACTGAGCCACTTGGAGCAGTGGAGTCCTGGGGAGACGGATTAGTGGCAGAAGTGCAGATGAAGTAGCCGTGGGTGCATAATGCTAATTAAATATAGTCTGCAATTTATAAAATGGGTTTGTATATACAGAGCTACATTTCTCACCACTAATTACAAAAGATCACATAAAAATCACCTTCTACAGCACATGGGGTCTTATACACTTGTTAATTGGAATGCACCAACTGGAAGAGTTTACTGTGCCCATAAACCATACCCCCACTCTCAAGAAAGTGATGCTACGTCACCAGACTATGGTCCTGATGCCCAGAGTGCTGCAAGCTGTAAAATGAAATCTCCAAGCAGGAAAGGATTCCTGGCAATGAAAAGAGATGGGCACACAGAAAAAGGGGATAAAATAGGCAACAAATTTCCTCTTCCTGCTGCCACTAATTTCATGCCTATCAATAAGACGAATCATTCTGTTGCTCATTTGCTGTTTAGTCTTTTGCTTCTCAACCCCAGGAAGATAAATTATGCCAAAGTATCACCTCCACCACCCCAACCCATGGACCTCAACTATGCATGGGCCACCTTCATCTCTTTGGCATATTTTCAAGAAATCACATGTGTTCTCTGGAACCATCCATGCCTTGCAGGACACAATTCAGTTTTACAGAAAGTCTCTACTTTTCAGGAAGACGTCAATTAGAAGATAAAGCCTTCTAGAAGGTATTTATACTCACACTGTGGTTGAACTAGAAAGCGCCATTAATTAGCTCTTTATTAAATACCACCAATTAATTAACTGATAGCTTTAGTTCTCGATCCAATATTATTATCGAATTGATAATATCAAGGTGAAAATGGAGACGTACAGTGAAACAGTGTCCTACAAGTTAGTCTACCACGAGGAAGGATCCAGCACAGTGTATGAGGGGTTGGAGGGCAGTAGTGACTGAAGCACTTTCATCACTACTGACTTTCCTAAGGTTATTGATGGGAGCAAACAGAATTTATATTTCTCAGTTTTATTGTATGGCTGACAATATGTCTTGTTGGTTAAACAGTATAAGATCTTGGGAGCACGATGCTAGAAAATAAAACATTAGCTTTTTCACCTTCAAGAGGTTTCCACTACTCTCAAATTTATGAAAACACCAGAGTTTTCATGCTTGGTATATTTAAAAAACACAAATTCTTCACTTTCCAAACATTCATAATCAGCCTTCAGGTGGGATATTCAAGGGTCACGATTAATTTTTTTTTTCTTCAGTATGCATTTTGTACAGGCAATATGAAATAAAAGCATTACTGAAAATAGCATTCAAAGAGTCACTTGTAGTAGAAATTAAGTACTTTAATTCTTTTAGTTGTGATTTTTAAAGAATTTAATTATGTCCTGAATCAGTAAAATTTTAAGACACATACAGGATTCTGAGAGAAATAGTTTTTCAATCAGTTTTAGATTCCTTGAGAGTCTTAAAGTCAGACCTGTCCTTAAGTAGCTTTCCTCAAAGTGAGATGTTCTGTCTGCACCCAGTTTATCTCATGGTCAAGGGGAGGAATTCTACTCTACAGTAATTCTCAAGCACTTTTTCTACTTATCTAGCTTAAAGATCTAGCTAGAAATGGGACTTGCAAACAGCCAAATTAAGAACTCTAGAAGCCAGGCTGAGCGTTGCTGATAAAAACCACAAAACCAAGAACTCAATTGCAAAGTAGGCGAAAGAGCACAAACTCAAAGATAAAAAGCCACTCTCGCTGTAAATAAGAATGATAACAGAACCACTAAAGCAGAAATCAAAACCCTATGTACTTTGCCTGTGGTTTTTGACAGAAAACCAATTCATTTGGTTCCCCTCAATTCGCACATCAGTGCAACCAATATTTTGCATACTGATTGGGAAAAAAAAGGAAAACAAACAATCAAAAAACTCCAACCCCTAACGTAACTCCTGTCACTCTAACTGCAGAACAGTACGTGAAAGTATAAGTCAATATAGATCTTCTGTAAATACCTTCAAACATAATATATGTAAAAAGTTGCCTTATAGTACTCACGCTAGCTAGCTTGAACTTTTCCCCAAAAATGAAGAGTTGGGTTTCCAGCAAGGCTACCCAGCAGTACTGCCCAGCCTGTATGCTTATGCTGTATGTTTTTCTTTTATACTTTACCATATACGATTTACCAGTCAGAAGATGGGGAAACACTAAATATGAGCAGCAAATGAAAGTTGATGCTTTTGCTACAACGATTCGCTATTCTATTTCCCTGGCATGTTGTGATATTTAGGGTGTTTTGTTTCTTTTGCATTTGTTTGTTTGTTTCTTGTTAGAATAAAAAAGAAAAACCAACAACAAATAATCACGGCAGCTCTATAAAAGTTGAATTGTTATAGTTCATCACCATTAAAAATAAACATATAATATTGTTATAAAAATGTGAGTTTAACATCTAAAAATTACAAGATCTGCAATTTGCTCTGAAATAGCTTTCAGAAACAGCAGACTGCTCTAACCCCCAGACAAATCTCAAGGACAAGTATTTTGTGTGAGCACAGACTCCTACAGGATTGCAAGCACAAGAAACTGAGTCCTCGACTGTATATGGAGCCCAAGTCTTATGCATTCATTTCCTTGTAATTTTGGGTTGGACCATAGAGCACTGCAGCAGAACTAAAGTTTGGCAGCACAGGGCGGAGAAAAAAGATATATCATTGTTTAGTAAAGCTACTCTGACTTGGAGTGAGATTTTCCATGAGATTGCTATAATCAATGCAACTTTTGCTCAGACTTTGGAGAAGGGGGGGGGCCGGGGGAAGTGCATGTGGTCAGGGAAAAACAAAGCCTGAAATGTGTCATGAATCTGGCTTCTCATGGCTACCCTGTTCCAAAAGCTTCTGAGAACATGAAACCACAATGCCATAATGAAAATTCTTTCGTATACATAATTATTGAATACAAGCAGCATCTGGTAGGAGAGAAAAGCAAGAGAAGTCCAAATACACAGCTCCCATCCTGAAAGAACTGTCAGCTGGCATAATCAATCAGCAGCTTATGTTTTCACATATGATTTTGTTTGGAAGTCAAAAGGGAAAGAGACCTTCAGGGGAAGGGAGTATTTAAAAAACAAAAACAAAAAACACACCCACACCACAGTTCTTCCATTTTATCCAGGTCTTATTTACTTTAACCCCACTTCTCCAAAGTCTTTTCAAGACAGGACATATTGCAAAATACAGAGAATATGACCTTCTGCCTCAGGCCTTATAAGTGTTAGGTTAAGCAGCATTAGTTTTATTTCATAGATGGGCAAATTGAGGTAGAGACAACCAGACCAGAGGACAAACAGAATTGCCTGTAACATTCAGGAGCCATCCCAGCCCCTGGCGTTCAACAACTTCTGCATCCTTCCTCCCGTTTTAAAATACATCACATCCAAGATCTTTACCAGCCGAATGATGTTTCTTCAGGAACAGTCGCAGGATTAAGTACTACATCCCTATAATACACACGTTCCATATGACCTCTGCTCTCCAAACTAAGAGTGACTCCTACGTCAGCATCCAGGATCCAGCAGACAGTTGTCTCATTAAACAAACAGCAACCTTTCAATTAAGCATGAACCCAATGTTCCTGTACAACGTGCACACATCTCAAGACACCAAAAGGCCCTCAATTCTTCTTGTTTGCACGTCAAGGTTTTGTTTTTGTGGGTTTTTTAAACTAATAAAAACAGTTTTATAATTAAAAAAAAAAAAAGAGTATTAAGCAATTCCAAAGCATAACACTGGCAGCCCGGTTTTTTTGGACTTAAAAAAGAATGACCCACAAGGGGAAAAAAGAAACCACACACATACACACACTCACTCACAGAGTGGTTCACTCGGCAATCCAGACATTCTCAAAGGCAGACATTGTGGGAGATGAAGTTACTAGGCAGGAAAAACAGTTGCTAAGTCTGAATATTTGGTTATTCTCAGAGCAGGGATTAGAAGAGGAAGTGTTGACAATGTAAGAGTAGCTACCATGAAGTCCCCAGAGCTTTTTAGTTGTCCCTGCTGATCCCGCAGTGAGGGGAGGGGTGAGTGACAGGGCTCGCCCACAGTGACGGTGCCAGAAACGAGTTCGTGTGACACTCACTGTGTGTTATACATTGTCATTTTAATACAGATCCTTCCAGGCTCTCACGAAGGACCTACCTACACACAGACCCTCTAAGCAACACTGGTATACCTTGACGTCACACTCAACACAGAATTGTACTGCTCCTTTTATCATTACCACGTGGCTACATCCAAAAAAAAAAAAATTTAAAAAAAGGAACAAAACACCTTTCTGCCAGCACCACTATGTCCCCATGATGCAGTGGACACATGCATTAGACCTAAGGCCTTTTAAACAACTTGGAGCTCAATCTCTTTGATCCCCTCCAAGCACGCTTTTTCAACTTGTTTTCACCAAGGCTAAATGGACTTTCAGGACAAGACAGGAACATGGTCTACCAGACTTCCCAGAAAGGCTGATGGATCTCTCGTCATTATGATGAAGTGCTGTTCATTCAGAGTCCCAAGTACAGAAATAAAATTGTTTGAAAATATTTTTAATAGCTCAGATTTAAGAGACATCAAAACGAAATCATGCCTTCCAAAATTAATATGCTTTGAAGTATAAATGACTGAAAATGAAGACCAATTCTTCTCCTTGTATTTTATTTAATAAAGTCCTGCAGAATCACTTTTGTTATTATAGCAAGCTTTGAGATATACCAGAAATGAAGAATTATTAAGAAGAGTTCCTAAATTTTACATATCAGTAGCTGGTTATTTCACCTCAACTTTAACAGCCTCTTCAAATGTCACAGTTACTACCTGACCTCAACAGCCAAACTTGGAGACACATACCCTGGAACAGGTTCCCTTCTCTCATGTTATTTGCTACCAGCAGTTGTAAGAGGTGAGCAGAGCACTGTGAAGATGCAAGAGAAGCACATGGATACCTCTGCATGCACAGGCACAGAGGGATGCAAACAGGAATGTTGCCTCTTTATATGCAACTTTAAGTTTCGTGGAACAGATCTTAAATGAGTAACATAAGAAAAGATGGAGGTTTTTGTCTGAAAGGAGATAGAACACGTATGTTTGAGTTAGCTTTGCTGGAA
Source organism: Pseudotriccus pelzelni (assembly GCA_035584735.1). Taxonomy (NCBI): domain Eukaryota; kingdom Metazoa; phylum Chordata; class Aves; order Passeriformes; family Tyrannidae; genus Pseudotriccus; species Pseudotriccus pelzelni. The sequence goes on along the minus strand of JAWMRA010000162.1, from coordinate 27,607,559 downwards.
CCCACTGAAAACCACAAACAGAGTCAAATACGTTCACTGTTCAACTGCTTTGTCTTACAAAACCAATTCCTTCATGAGAGATTGTTCGCTTGTATCCTCCGCAGCATTTTACAGTTGCCCAGCTCACACATTCTGGATATTAAACCAGTAAATAAGCAGTGACAGCCTCTTAGGCCATTATTATACAACACCAGCATCCTCTGGAATATGTTAATCAATCTGCCTGCACAACACAGTGCTTAATTTTCTTTTAAAATACATAATGCTGTAGCTGAAAAACCTCTGAATAAGCACAGCTTAAACACATCCCACAAAGCAATCACCGCTCTAAGAACAACTGTGAGGAAGTGATCGGCCCCCACCCTTTGTTCTTGAAAAAAACAGTCATTAAAAAGGAAAGGAAAAAAACTTGCCTCCTCCCTTCCATTTTGACAAATCTTTTCCCAAAAAAACCCCCAAGAAGTTGCAGGCAGGTGTTGATAATAAAAAAAAAAAACTTCATATTTCTGTGGCAATCAGTAAAAAAAAAAAAAAAAAAGGAAAAAAAGGGAAAAAAAGGGAAAGGAAAAAAAACAACCACAATAAAATGCTGTTTTCAATTTACATATATTTCCCTCTCAGTGGGAAAGATCAATAGTTTCAAGAAAAATCCTACCCCTTCTTTCTGCTCCATATGTTTTTCTTATTGGTTCATTTACACTGAGCTGTTCTTCTACAAGCAGTTAGTACATCTTTTTGTCATTTTAGCCTTCCCTGGCCATTAGTGCTAACCGCTGAGATGGTGCAGCTCTCCTCTGCCATCCTGCCTGAGCACTGCATCTCTTTCTCCGGCCCTTCTCCCTTTGACTAATGTTCACCAACACTCATACATCATCCCCAAATTGGTCCAAATGAATTAAACACAGCTCTGCTTAACATTACGAGATTTAAATGGATTTTCTCTCTGCAGGTCTGCCCCATAATTGGGTTTATCCATCTTGTTGAAGTACAGTTTACACTTGCTAACATCACGCCAATTCAAGCTACATTTTCTGCTCCAGTGGCAGGAGTGAAGCAGATTTGTCATCGGATCATAACAGGTAATTCAAACAACAATTAGTTTGATGACGGCCCGTATGTCAATGTCTGGTCCCAGTCAGCTCTGCTTGCACCCGCTGCTCTCTGTGCGCTAAGATGAATTGTGCTCACAATTCTTCAATTTCAATCGACAAATACTTACCGGAAAAAAGCTGGAACTCGACTGACAAAAAAACCATCCCATCGCCCAGCGAGGGCCCTGGGAGGAGAAGCCCAGGGCAGTGCAGGATGGGGCAACCTCCTCTGCCCTCCAGCTACACCACGGCTTATGGCAAATGCTGAAGGACCAGGGCTTGCACTGCACTTGCCCAGGACAGCAGTAGCACCCTGGAAACACCTTTCACTCTCACACGCAAGCCTCTCGGTAACTCCCAAATGCAAGCCCAGCAGCCTGTGAGGCAAGATACCCTGACTTTGCAGCCCTCCAAACTCAAGCAGAGAGGCAAGTCTAGACAGTTGCTAAAATGAGACTATTATCTGATGGGTGCTACATCCACAAACCCACCAGCATTTGCAGGGGCAATTATAAAAAGCTGAGCATCACTGGAGATGAAGCCCTGAGCTTCTCAACTTGGGCAGCCAGCACTAGAAAGCTTTAGCTCCAGCTTTTGATGTATTAGGAGAGATAAGGCAGAACACTCATGAGTCCCAATTTTTACTGAAATGCTTCAACTCACATCACAACGTTCAAAATATTTGCAGGCCAAGTCATGAGTTCTGGGTTTGAAAATACCATGCATTTCTTGGAGGGCTGATTCCGCCAATTAGACAAGACATCATTTGCCTCTCCAAATCTATTCAAGAAATCTTGTTTCAGATGAAAGGAAACATTATTTTCTTAGAGCCACGTAAATCCAGTTGCACATTTGTGTTTTTCCAGGTCCCTTCACAAACATGGGGTTATCTGGGGCACAGCATTCACAATTTCAAACAGCCACGTACATCAGTATCTATACTATTAACTATGAATGTGATGAATCCCTTGGCTAGTTTCCCCCTTATTCTTTCTGGTTTAGAGGAATTGAAAGAAAAATCCCTTTCTACCTGATTTTCCACAATATCATTTTGTCCCCAATTATGTACTAACACGCAGTACTAGTTGCTGTACATCATTTAACTGAAAAATCCAGCTAGCTGGCTGAAAATATAGGAACTCTTTTCATAATTAGAAAAAGATCTCCACGGAAAGAAACCAACATTTAGATAGAAGTCTTGGTTTAAAAATTTAAAAGTGCTTAACGAGCAACAAAGATACCAGATTTTCAAAGCCAATACCAGAACACCATAAAAACCTCTTTAACCTAAACATTGTAAAAGAAGATTATTAAGTTCAGATCAAAAAGTATTTAAAGCAATGGTATATAAAATATTCTCCTTTTGGAGGTGGCAAGGGGAAATTCCTCACAGATAGAAAGCAGATACGCTAAAACCTTACTGGAACCTGGAAAACATCATTCTGTGTCTCTACATTAAAATTTAAATCAGATACAAATCAAAGCCCTTTAAAAAAATTACAGTATTTTGTGTCTCTGGTTCGCATTTTATGTTCTAATACCATCACTGCCTCCCCAAAAAAATTACTTTAATTTTCAGCCTCTTTTTTTTTTTAATTCTGATGCATGGCTTACATAGGGAGACGAATATGACTCACTATGGCCTGATGCTCAACTGAAGAAAACCAAGAGAGGGCCACTGGGGGGTTTCTGTAAGGGTTTTTTGTTTGGTGGGGTTTTTTTAAAGCAGAGTTACGACAGCTTGCAAAAATCTTTGGACAACATACATTTAGCAATTCTACATTTGTTTTTTTCATCACACTGGTATTTTAGGATAATTCTAAGCACCGGGAACAGCTCCAAGTGTCTCAGGTCACTTCTGAAAGTACAGTTGGCATCAATCCCACAGGTCATTCCTTTGGAGAGCTTCCCAGCATCTCAGGAGCACCCAATCAACAACTCCAAAACCACTCAAAGACATCAATTCCCACACAAGCCCATCATCTGGTGATTTGTGCCTGTCGAGCTCTGAAGAAAGAAGTCTCAGTGTCCCGAACACTTAATGGGTAGGAAGAGAACATGGCATTTCCACTGTACTCCCAGCATTTGACCCCGGTGGCTGGGCAGGGAAGTGATGGCAGCAGACGAGGCTGTGGCAAGAATTAGGACCCAATTTTGCAACCATTACTCCTGTCCCACTGAAGGCTGTGGGTATGGGGTAATGTCTCCAGCACAGACCCTTATCACCCTTATCTGCAATAAGGACACAAAGCTACTCCTATCCTCGTGCAGACCAGGCACTTAACGGCATGAGGGAAAGGGCAGCAATCTTAACAAGGTGTTTATTTTTGCCAAGCTGGCATGGGAACAAGGCACAGGTGTGCACGTGAGAGAAGGGCAGGAGTCATAGAGAAAAAAAGTAATAATGACTTCTAAGTTTGGGAATCGCCTGGCACTCCAGAGCCAGCAGATTCCAACTCTTCCAGCTATTCACAGCCAGGAAATACCCTCTCTCTCAGTCATCACTCAAAATAATAAATATTTATTTATAAATTGCATGCAACCTGTTCCCTTAGCACTGGGTTGAATAGAGCAGAAATAAGGGCTATGCAACCCCTCAGAATATCAGAATATCTGCAAAAGCAAACAAGTCCCACACACACGACCTCAGACAGTACCAGGAAGCATCACCAGCATCCAAGAAATGATGAACACAACTGAAAAGTTTCTCAATCTTTTCGATCTAGTCTCCCTTCCAAAACAGGGAGACCTTTCCCAAGTCATAATCCCTCAGAAGAGGACACTTCCTACTCTATGACCAAGCAGGCTCAGCTCCAGCCATAGGGCACAGGTGTCAGGCTGATGTCCTGGCATAAAAGGAGGTCGGTGCTGATGGTGCCTTGGACATCACACTGGGTACAGCACAGACAAAAGTCTACACAGGGAGCAGGAACTGAGCAGAGCACCTAGTAAGTGTTTTTTGTGTTTTGTTTTTTTTTTTAATTTAATAAGTCTCAGCTATCACCAGCAGCCAGCACAAAGCCTCAAAGCCAAGCAGAATAACACATCCTCGGGCTTTTGTATCCTAGCTTGTCCTGATGGCTTCCGTTGCAAATCAGTTGTCCTAGCTGGAGACTGGACTTGAGAAGCTGATTAAACAAAGCTTGCTCTGCTCCTGCCTGACGCAGCGCTCCCTCGTCCAGCTCCTCATTAACGGGCTCATGGATATCCATCCGCTGTGACTGCTAACTCCACTGGCTGTTGAAGGGCATGCACCATGCTGGCAAGAGGCCGGATCTGAAAAAAATCCAGCTTTTTCAAGCAGTCAGAGCCCTGTCCCAGAGCGGCACGGATCACTGTGCTGGAACCACTCTCCCGTGGCGGGTGAGCTCAGGCAACCAGCAAGGGAAGCGCAGCTGAGGTCAGGCTGCTTGGAAAGAGCAGAGGGCACTGGACCAGCCAAAGGGCAAAGGGCCATCACAGCTCTGGAGGTCTGCTGGTTTGTCCCACCACAGTCGTGAACAAACCAGCCCTCCAGTGCAGAAGGACATGATTCGGAGACACAGAGTGCATCCATATCCCTATGCAAAAAGTCTTGGCCAAGAGCCAGCTGAACAGGCACAGCAGTCAAAGTAGGTCCTGCTTTCAGGGGAAAGCAGAACACCAGGGACAAAGGCTGGTATACAATGACCCTCTTTAAAATAATAATTGGGGGGAAAAAAAATATCCACAGGAAAACTCTCATCGGCTTCATCAAGGCCAGGATGCGACCCAAGCTTGTGGAGCCGCCCTGAGGGAAGGCAATTAGCCTCACTCAAGGGATGCCAAAAATTTAGCAGAGCATCCATAATCACCCTGAAATGTTCTCTACTAGCAAAGCATAATGTGTTTATCATTTATTTCTCAATTAAGTGGTGCTTAAATTGACTAGGGAGTGGATTCCTATTGTACATTGATTAGCCAATAAAAATACATTTAAAAGCAAGTTGGACTACAGACAAGGAACATCACCCCTCTCCCCCTGCCAAGTGAGGTGTCCTCTTGGACCAGCTGCAAGTACCTTCTCTCCACCTCTCCAAGCAGTTCAGCTCCTGTGCAAAATGCTTTTACACAATGACTGAATTCCTAAGGCTACTTGTAAAATTACTAGGCACAGCCTTGTTAAACATTCATTTGGAGTTAAGACAATACATTAAAAATCACAAAGCAAGTGAGTGCCAAGTGCTACACTACCATCAAAGCTAAATAAACAGAATAGTCCATCAATTACTTATTCCCCCAGCCATTACTCTACACCATCCATCCCCACTCGCCACACTCAAAAGATCTCCCATAGATCAATAGCAAGGCTCATTGATTATAAGTGGAACAGGATCATCACACCTTTTTCCTTCCAGGTCAAAAGGCACAATGACTACAAGCCATTAAGTACTTTGTGGCATCACTCAATTACTGTATTTATGCCATATAAGTAGTTATGATTATTGCATGGAATAACGTTCATTTATTTCAGCAACAATCTGACAAACTATATTTATGCTGCACCTTTGGCCTCCTTGCTTGAACTCTGCTCCGCAATGTCTCTCAGCTGGGACTACTTCTAACATGCAAACCCTCCAAGCTGCTTTCAAACTACGAGCATTTCTTGGATATTGTTTTGTTTCAATCTACTACAAAAGGGCATTTTCTCGCTCTCCGCTCTTCCACCCTCCTCCTCTTCTCCGCTTGCCCCTCAAGCTGTTGGCTAAAGAAAACAAAGAATTTTAAGTCAACATTTCTTGTGTGCCCTCTGTGAGCACTGCAAGTCTCACGCGTTACCAAGAAGCTGCATTTCACCATCCAACTGGGGAAGATGCCCCTCAAACCCTGGCAAAGCACACAAGAAACCCCACCACTACCAAGAGTCCCTCAGGAGCTTCCAGGGGGCCTAGCTGACCACCCAGGAATCTCACTTGACAAAAGAGGCCTTAATTACAGACATCCCCATACTGCAGTCACAGGACAGCTTCCCTATTATTCCAGGGTTGCTGTATTTTTTATGGACAGCCAGCAGCAGAAATATTAATGCTACTTCTATATTTCAAAGAAAGAAAAAAGGCATTGACACATACCTACACTTTAAATATACATACATATATATATATGCATGCACACCCATGCATATAAACCCCTTTGCTGTAAACGAAAAGGCTGGTTGTCTGAAGGTGTTATAAATGCCCTTTAGAACTCATTTAGTTTGGTCTGCAAAATCTCACCAATGAATTTGCCACTTGTAAATATTCCAAATTTATGCCAATAAAGTCTTCTCAGGAACCAGACAGCCTATATATACACATACATATAATCTATGCATGGAGCCATTAACATCCTTTCACGGTTTGTTATTCTTGTGAAACATCAGCAGGGGAAGGGAGGGAGAGAAGGGAAAGTCCAAACCACGTGTCCTCAGAAAGCACACTGAGTACTCAGCAAGTTGGAAAAGTGGAAGCTCACACCCCATCCATGAGATAGAACAGCTCCACACCACTTCTCATTTCAAAACTGAAAGCATGGCAGAGACAAGAACGTCAAGGAGCAGGGAGATAAATGTAGAAACTGATGTCGTGTCATGCTCTCATAAAAGGCCTGGATACACCTACAGAGCCTTTCTTATGACTGTCATATAAACATTACACTGGGGCTGCGTACAGGAGATTAAACGGGAGGGGAGGGAAGCTTCACATGTGTCACTCTACCAAAGGTTATTTTAGGATCAGCTTAGAAGCTGAGTAGTGGGTGGCAGCTGATTATATTACCAGAGGCATATTTAAATATCATGGGCCCAAATGCTCATCAGGATCTCTCAAAGGGTTGTGGCTGTACGGGGACTTGAGCTTGAAATCTGGCCTGCAGAGCAGTCCCCTTCCCCAGGGCTGTAGTGATCCTCCCTGGGCATGAGCCTTCCCTCAGAACAGGACACAGACACAGCACAAGCATTTTGGCTTAAAGGCCCATGTTTATTCAAGGAATATTGTCAAGGAATACACCCGAGCCTTGAGCAGGATTTTCCCAGCCAGGACCACCCTGCTGCCCTAGGAACCATGGTGAACCACCATAAGCACATGGGATACTTGCGTACAGGGCACATTCAAGTATTACACAGACAGTCCCACATGGCCAAGTCATCACCAGCTGTATTATCCCCCAAGTCAGCACCAGGCCACAGTTTACCTGCTTCTGTGCATGACAAGTCTCAGACGAAGCAGCTCAACCACTACCTTCAGAGTTACAGCTGTCAGTGGATCACATTTTGATGGTAACTACAGGTGAAGGCTTTGGAGGAGCACAGCCCAGCCTACCACGAATTCAGAAAAATGTGTACGTAATGGACTAATCTCTGCTTATACAAGAAGCGTCTCTGTTCTCCGACACAAGCACACACCTTCGCAACCACGAGCCAGGAAACCAACGCTACCTGGTCACACCGTCATTGCCCATGGCTTTAGATGGCCAAGCAGTGCTGCAAGTCCTGTCTTTAAATGGCCTAATTTCAGGTGATTTAGAGGAATCCACACAGCAGTGCTTGTTCTCACATACAGACAGGCAGGCCCTCCCCTAAAAAAATCCTCCCAAATAACTAGAAAATAATCAGACACTTGATTCTCAAATGTTGCCATGACCTCAGGTTTGCAGAAATCTTATATATACACATACATTTTTAATACACGTAGACACACACATATATGTATATAATGATATATTATCAGCATTAAAATATTAGTATTATAGATATTGATGTTATACATATTATAAATGTTGATGTTGCATAGATGTTAATATATTATTTTAATATATATCAGATACTAACAGTGTTCCTATCAATCTCTTCCAGATTTCTGCACTAAACCCCTGGTTCATAATCAGCTCTATTTAAATATTTTCAAGGCTTACAGCACATTACTTTTGCAGTACTACTTGTATAAAGTCTGCAATCGTTTATTGAAGCTCTTAAAGAGAGGTTTATTTTAAAAATGAACTACTACCCTGAAAGGTAGCTAATTTTATCTTCATAAATGTGTAGTTGTTAAGCCATTCAAAACACTATACAAAAGTCAGCTTCATTTTAGTTTAGATGTAGTTCCTCTCCCATTTTTAACTGTTCCAAGATTTTGGTACCTACGACTACACTGATGTCTTCATTTGATTTAAAAAGTATTTTTACTGCAATTCTTGGATGAACCACTGCGTCAGGTTTTGCAAGCCCAGAAGTATAAATGAAATCTGAAATCTGGGACTCAGTTTGGGTGGCCAATGTTCCTCCAAGTTGTAAAAGCACTCAAATAACAGCAGATGTTAACTGCTCCTCCAGCTTCATCAACTAATAGGACATCGCTCCTCGGCTTTTTTCAGCACAGCAGGCCCATTCATCCCAGGGCCACATTCCCTGGTTTTTGTCCTGAACACGTTAGAATCAGCCAATACTGGACCTCTGGGTCTCTGTCAGGATCAGAGAGAGCAAGTTGCCAGGCACTGCCCACCTTGCCTGCTCAATCATTCCCAGTAAAAGAAACAAGTTTTACTACCTTTGCGGAAAGAAGTTATTTAGTTGCTCAAAAAGGGCCTTCAGTGAACTCCAAGGTGACCCCATACAGCTGCTACCCAACAAACTAAACACAACATACACTGCAGTGACAGTACAGAGCATGGAACAGGCTGAACAACACAAATTTCTCCGTCAGGTACATAACGCTACTAACAAAGTAACAAAGAAACGGGCGCAAACAGCAAAAACTAATACAATCTGTATCGGTAAGCACTGAGGAAAAGCAAGGCAACGGCAGACTCATCTTCCCTTACTTCGGTGTATACACATTCATACAAAAAGAAATCAATAAATTACTTCTTAAAAGAAAATTTCCTCCTTCTACTTGGATCGTTCGTCTTTGATTTGTTTCACTGAAATCCACACAACTGCAACGCCAAAGAACCACCATAACCACTAACTTACATCACCTGCCATAAATAAGATCACCTCAACAGTTTGCAATTCAGAGGTTAATCTACTTAAAGTTTTAGGACAAATCACTGCTCATTATCCTAGTGCAACTACAGTCCTGGGCAGGAGAAGGTCACACCACCCACCAAAGAGAAAAATGCGTATCTCTAGTGGTTCAAACCATGACACCTCATCGAAAGACTATTTTTAGCCACCTTCCAGACAACCTCAAATCAGTGACAAATACTTCTTTCCATAACTTCAAATTAGCTTTTAATAAAGAACTCTGATTGTTTCTCCAGGATATGTCTGACAGCGTTTGGAAGGTAACTAATCCTCCTCTGAGCACAGGTACACCCACAGTTCTCTTGGTGCACAGCCAAGACAGGGAACCAGCAATTTCTCTCTTGATCAAACAGTCCTATACCTGAGCCTCCTGTCGTGCCACTCAGCTGAGTTATTACTCATTGAAAAAGAACAGCAAGTAACTTCTGAGCCATTTCACAGGCAACAGCCTTTTTCTCTCCTCCCACATAAAGTGAAATGCCAAATACCAAACTATTTGTAGCAGTCAGGATTAGTTCTAACAGGAAAATCACCAAGAGGATAAACTGATCTGAACATTTATCTAATCACTAACAACTAGTCCTGCTTATTAGTTTATTGTACCCCAAGTGCACAAAGTACTGAAGATACTAGAGAAAGTTTGATCTATGCCTGCAGGAACTCTCATGAGTAGGAAAAAAAACAAAGTAAAATGAAACTGCAAGGCAAACCAATTCAATTTACAACCACTTGTGACAGAAAGGATGTGGATCTTCACTTTCCCTCCACGTGAACCTCTTTTAGCCTTTACTGGAACTACCCCAAAGATAGATGGCACTCCATTAGATATTCAGGAAGTTGAAGAAAACAGTAAATCTCGGCATAAACATAACAGAATACCAAGAGGAGATGTCCTACAGGCTCTAGCACTTCATCTTCTTGGCTTTAGTGATGTTCTTGCCATCTTAGACGGGTTACTCTGGCGGCATGAGACAACAGGTCACCTTTGGAGACTACACAGAGCTTCAGAAAAAAAGAGATCTTGAGCACCACACAGCCCAACTTCCCTTAACTTTGGTCCTACCAAACACGGCGTACCCACGTGAAGGTACATCTAATGCAACTTACTGATTGTATCAGGGTGCAACTGGGGTTGGTGACTGCTGGCACCACAGTGTCCTAGAACCTCAGTTCCAACAAACATTCGGTTTTAGATGTGATCACTCTGAAGGCAAACAGTGTGCAAGATCATTACCAACCAGCCTGGTGCAGCTATAGCCTGAAAAGTGACTCCATGAAAGTGGTATGAGGGTGAGGTAGGGAAAAAAGAGGAGTGTGGTGTTTATTTCCTTTTAACTTCCATTTCATACGTGCTCAGTGCCATGTCTGAACATGTTCAGAAATTTCTTCCCCTCCCCATTTACGCTTCTTTCAAATGCTGGTCCTACAAATTTTATCTGCGATCAGAAAATTAAGCTGAATTTGTTTCTCTTTCCTAGGCACACAGAGTAATAAAAAAACCTTTGCAATCCAAATTCTGCACTTACGTACACCTGCATTAACCCCATTGTCTTCAAATTATTCCCTTAACAATGGCTGTGGGTTTGTACAGGTGTTGAACAAGCCCTGTAATTGGAATTTAACAAACAATTCCAGCAGCAGGTGAAGGGGAAAAAAAAAAAAAAAAGTGAGAATTCAGCTCAATCCTTGTGGCATTAGGTAACATGTTCAAGGAGTAGGGGTGAGGAAGTTATTTAGGTGTGTGCAAATTCTGACAGGCAACTGAAGTGATTTCCAAAAACTGACGGTTTTGTACTGAGATCAATAAACCCCAGCAACAACAGAGAGTATAAATGAAAACTTGTTTCTCATTTACACCACCTTTTCAGTATTCTCTTTAGCCTCCTTCCTGCTTCACCAAATATTTTGTTTCCAAAATAAACTTCATGAACTTCCTCGTGGGATCACAATTTAGGCCACAATCCTACAAGCCCAAAATCCTAAAAAGACCCACCCAGGCTGAGGACAACTCTGAGGGTTGATATGGAGGTAAACCCAGAGCATTTGCAGGATTGGGACTGTGTTTGCATCACCAGATCCTGGGAAAGGAAAAACTTCCAAAACACTTTTGCACTAAGAAACAACCCCAACAGGAGGCAGGGAAGCAAAACAGGGCCAGGCAGAAAAGCACGACTGAGGAAATGTCAGGCAACAGGAAGAAGAGATTGGCTGCTGTGTATTGCCACCTCAACTAAACTCAACAGCTGCTCTTCCAGGCTGAGCTAGATTTTTACATAGCTGTAAAAATCAAATAAAAGCTTTCTGTTGTTGTCATGAGCTCTGGCTTGCGACCGTGACTTCAAATCAGCTTTCCCCAGCCCTCTTTCTCCATGTATCAAGCTACAGCCAGGATATGGACCATAGATGTGGTTAGGCTCTGTTGTGATGGATAACTTGGTCATCACAGTCTAACAGGAAAGGTTATCCATCTGGCAAATTGATATCAGTGACTTTATAGAGCCATCAATTACTCCTCAGTAATGCAGAATTACTACAGAGCACTCAATAATGAAGAGATGCCAGTTACTGACAAATTACCAAACCAAGAAATTAATTACCAGCTGAGAAAATAATGCACAAGGGATAAGACTGAGAAAGCCACGTTCAGGAGAGGTCCATCATTTGCAACAAGTACATTCTCATCAACAACTAGTCCTGGTACAATTAGTACCACACTGGGTACTCTTTCAGGACAGCAGACATCACAACTGGTCTGCAAACCATCAATGGCTGAGACAAAATAGCATCATCTAAAAATGGAGACATTGTTCAACCTGAACATGACGCTATCCAACACACAAACCCCACTCTATGCTCCAACACTGCATAAGCAATTCAGCACTACTGCCAGAAAAATCGTCGTCTCCCAACTCCTTGTGCCTACAGGACAACTTCTCCACGTTCAGAGAGCCCTCCCATTTTCATGCACCATGCTCACAGACAAGGCAACTGAACCAGAGGAGCATGTGCTCTGAGGAAGCACACACAGAAATGTGCTTTGCTGAACGCTGACAGGCATTTATGCAATGCAAACACCAAGACAAGTATTTTATCCACAGCTTTTCCATGCTAGAGCATGACCTTGTGAAATAAAAAGACATCTCCTTTTTGCCAAAACATGGAAAGATCTAGCTAAATTCTTCATCATCATCATCATTAAAGGGAAAATAATTGGTGGGGGTGGAGATGAAGGGAAAAAAAAAATCTATAGAAAAACTGCACAACACCTCTGAGCTACAATTTTCACAGCCATGACTATTTGCTTTAACGATATATCTGTAATCAGCAGCAAGACCTGCCTTTATCCTCTGGTCCAAACATTACGAATTCAGTGCAGATTCTGGCTGACCCCAGGTCTCCAGAAGAGAAGAGGGGAGGATGAATTAGACATACAACACTCAGAGGGCCCCAACAACACCACTGACCAGCCATGCCACAGGTCTTCAAGGCATCCTGATACAGAGAAACACAAGGCAGAGCAACAACATTAGCCTAAATGGCTCCACCCTCTCTCTCTCTGCATTCAGATGTAATGGTGAATGAAGAAACATAACACTGACTAAATGATTAAGTAAATTCGCCAAGGTCATCACCTCCAAGCCCTTACAAAGAGGAGATCCTGAATTATTTGGGGGAGAACAAATAAAAGGCAATCACCAAACCTAAACAGTTATTTAAATGGAATCAAAATTACTAACATTACACCCAGGCTGATTACTTAAGAACCTCAAGAAGCTTAGTATTTTTCTTTTCTTTAGAAGTAAAGGCGTAGAGGAAATTCAGCAGTCACATTTTCTTCCTCAGGCAAGAACACCCGCACTGCTCGCTCACTCATTCACTCACATTTTTCTCTGCGCAGTGTCTGACCAAAAGGAGCCCAGACCGAGTTCTCCAGACACTCCTGCTTATCACACAGCAACAACTCTGATTTTTACAGTTTTATTTGGCTTGCTTACAAGACTCAGTCTCATGTAATCCACGGGCCTGATCCTTCTACTAATAAGAGCAATGGCAAAACTCCAGCTGATCAGTAGTTCTGGACAGACCCTGCAGTGCCAAGAGGATAAACTTTAAGGGTCTGAGCCTTATTCATTCACTTTCCTTGCTTCCACAAGTAATCCCTTTAAAAATAATGGGACTGCTCCTAAGAGTCAAAGATGCAGGACTGAGTAAGGGCAGAAACTGATTGAGAACTATTTGGGGTTTCCCCTCCAGCAGAGCACAAGGGCATTCTCCAAAGCATCCTCTTCTTTTGGTAAATTAAATAACAGCATCAATCAAAAAAATTAGTAAATAAAAGCAAAATGCCTGAAAATGTCATTGGAGGGAGTTAAGAAGAAACCCACGTCCTCCTTCTTTTAAAACAAGGGCAATCAAATGATGAGTAGCTGAAAATGTGGCCACACACACACACACTCCTTCATATACACACACATACACAGAGGCAGTTCATCAGAATTGAATCGGAGAGAGAAAGATGAATTTGAACCCTTTATCCCCTGTCCTTTATAAAGGCTGCCACTCAGTAAACGGAGATTGCTCTAATTACTGTGACAATTCTGCACCCCGTTCAAACAACTTTTGTGTTCTGGACAGGTTTCTCTGCGAGTTTGAAATTCTTGGCCTGAGAACCACTCTTGTCTAAAAGAGGTTTCTCGTTGCAAACGCAGAATGCAACACTAACAAGTTGTCCCTCTTTTCAGCTCCTTTCATTCTCCTCTTTTCCAATTGCCTGATTCAAGGCTTAATGGAAACTTGTCAAGGCTTTTCTTCCCACAAACCCTGTAGAGCCCCAAGGCAATCTGTGCACAGAGCAACCACAGGAATCTCATATTGTCAATTAAAATTGAATAGACACCTGATAACCAAGTATACGTTCACGAATAATATACATCACATGCATGTACACAGATGTGCCCACACAACCACATAACCAGGCAGATACCCACGTTCCAGCACACCAGCAGCACAGCAACACACCAGTTCCTATTCACAAACACCCAGTGACACCCAGATCCTAGTTTTCACTTTTTCATTTCATATTTATTCAATTTAATTTCACATTTATGAAATTAAAAACGAAGTACTTTCAAGTACTGTAGTTGAGCAACAGAATTCAATGGAAAATAAACTAACTACATATACCAGGCATTTGGCCTTTAATAACCCTGGGGATTGCAAAGATATTTAGCTGCTATCCAGATAAAATAAGCTCTGTGGATATTCTTTACACAGCGGTTTTGTGACCAATGCAGTAGTTATGTTTGTGACTAGCTCCTGTTAGTACCTTTTTTTTTTTTAATTGATATAGACATGTTTTAATCTACATTTGATCGTGTAGTTTAAGAAATAAGAAAAATCCCACAGGAAAATGTAAGAGGGATTGAAGTAAACTGAGACATTTGGTTAATAACAATAAAAATCTCAAAGAACTTAACTTCCAGACAACTATAATCTGTAACTCCTTTCAAAGGGAGAAAACCCTCTTGTCAGTGTCCCAGAGAAAACAAAGGTAGAAACACTGATTGCCATCTTATTCTTCTGATGTGTTCATTCAAGGTCATACCTTCCCCTGTATTCTTTAATACTGGCAAACATTTATAATAGAGCAGTTTCAAAAGCAGTCTGTTCAGCCTGGATGTAGATCAATGCAGCATCTATATGCTGACTTCCAGACCTTGCCTATGTCAGAGCAGTGGTCCTTGTTGTATAAATCTCTTAAATCTAATTAAACCAATGCAAACCTCTTACTGTGTATGCTCCCAAACCAGTTCATTCATTTAACGAAGTTAAAATTATTCAGGTTGGGGTTTAAAACAGTTCCAAGAGGACCTTCACTGAATACTTACATCAGTTAAAAACAGAAATCAATGTAGTGGCTTGTCGCCAGAATAGAAAAGCCTACACCTTCAAACTTTTCCAGATCATGATTTAAGGAGTCACTGACTCCAGTGGGAGTTTGGATGTGCTCCAAGAGGTACATCCCCACCTTTTCTTGCTCTATTTTTCCCTTGCTTAAAATTTGTTTCTATTGTATCAACATCCATATCTCATATCTCCATATTCCCCAGAAAAGTTCTTTTGCGGTATTTTCAGTCCAGTATTTTCTATTTCTATTACTTCCCACATCTTCCTTTCGGAATTTTTTTTTGGTGTCCCAGCTCCATTACCACCACTAGTGAGTTAAAAAGCAAAGAATGATTTTGTTGTATACAGCATCTTTCACACCACAGAGAGTCTGGAAAGATGTACAAAGCTGTGAGATAGATGCTAGTCAAGCACATTTCATTCATACTTGGTAGCCATTAGGCATGCAATTGTATTTCCCACAGAGCCTGGGGCACTAAAACCTGTTCTGCCAAGAGGGGAGAACAATTAAGCAGGACTAACTGTGTCAGTAGGACTAACAAAATGGTTATGGGACCTTTAACACAGGAGTCCCTCCTGAATTCAGCCTCACTCCCCAGCTGAATACCTGAAGGAGCATCTGACCCCTAAAAGAAACTGCCCTCCCATCTTCTCCCTCCTCGCACTTCCTTCAAGCAGCACAAGCATTTCAAACAACACAAATCCATTCTCCACTCAAAGCCTACTTGGCTCCTATAATTTCCATCATTTTCCTGTCATCATTTCTTCCTTGCTGAAGCCAGCAGCTTATGAGTCAGAGAACAATCATTAACTTTTACAACTTCCATACAAATCCACCTACTCATATTAGAAAAGCGGTATTGACATGCAACACAGCCTCAGACCAAACCCTGACCCTGCCAAGATGCTCCACACTTCTGTGGGAAAGCCAGATACTGCAGAAGCAGGAGCTCGTTCAAGAAGGTACCATTGGATACAAAACTTTTTTTTTTCCCCTCCCAAGAGCAAAGGGCCATGGAGAAGCAATATATCAACAACACACTTAGTTGAGTTTGGCTTTCTCAATACCTTTATCCACTGTTGAAGAACTTGGCCATTGGTTCAAGACACACGGGGCCTGATGCAAAGCCCTCCGTTATTAATAGAAGCCTTTTTTCCACTGACTTCAATGGATCTTGGACCAAGCCCAAGGAAGACAAGATTTCACAGCAGTAAGAGTGACACACATTCTCCGTGTTCAAAAAAAGAAAAAAAAAACCAACAATACGCAGCATTTACGATGTCAATCTGTATAGCGGTTTTGTTTGTGTTTTGCTTTTTTTAAAATAGGCTCTAGGCTGTCGGATTAATGCACCCAAAAAGTCTCTCTGAAGCTGGAAGGAATTACGGGCAGATACAAAATGCTATGGTGAGATACATAACATTCCCAGTACCTCCCTCAACCAGGATATAAAGGCATCTTCTACCACAACATTTCTTGTAAGTTGCTGCGCCCACACTCGAAAGTGTCCCATCACTATAAACTCCTCCAGTAACAGCTACAATATTACCCACGATGAATTAATTTATATTAATATGGCTATCGCGCGCATTTCCATGTGAAACCCATTGTTCTGGAGCATTAATAAAAACCTCACCAAGTGAAATAACATGGTACCCCTATATTTAGTTTAAAGAAATTTAAAAGAAATACATTTAGAACAAAATTGCTAATATGTTTAGTTTATCATAATTGGCACAGCAAGCAGAAATCCAGTTATCTTCTCAGTCCGTATTTATAGCATCACCCGTTCCCATTCATTCCGCATTTTCTTAGAGAATCTGCTGTACCCTACATCTGCAATTCATTGACTTTACAATTTACCACATGTTGAGATGGAGAGGTCTCAGCTCCATTTGAATCACTGCACAAATATGCAAGTGATTTATCGTTTTAAAACTGAAGACTGCAGAAGAACGACTCCACTTTTCCTGAACATTACTCCTTCTGGCAGACCATGAACAATTACAGCGCGTACTAATTAAGCTCTGTAAATGTGCTGTGCCCTGCTAATGCCTACCAGGCCTCAAATTTAGTTGCATGAAGCCAAACTTCAGCCAGCGACTTAACTCATTCAGCACTGCCCAGTTGCCTGAGCGTGACCCCACAAAGAATAAGGGTCGAGGGTTTAGCCAGCCTAAAACAAAGGCGTGAGACTGAACAGATTTTGCCGGAAAGAATCAGAGGGGGGGAGATGCCGGAGGGGGTGGGAGTGGGAAGCGTCTTGGGAACGGGAGGAACATCCTTGTTGATAACCTGTTAAAAAGGTGCAATACCACACCAGCTTTGCAGCGCTGTGCTGGGGGATTCGGATCTGTCCCCGGGGGCTAATAAGTCACAGCGCTCCATTGATTAGGGAAAAGCATAAAACCTTCAACAAAACTGTACAGCTATTTGTGGAAGAGCTGAATTGACAGCCCCCTCCTTTTTTAAAAAAGTCAGGTTTTACATGACTTGCAGAAGAAAAACATATGGTCAAAGGAGTGCAGCTTTCCACCACACACATAACCCTGCTTTTCCCTTAAATTAGTCTCCAAGCACAATAGTAACCTACAGGGAACCTGAAATCAGCCGCTGAAGAAATTAAAGCTAAAAGTAATACCTAGGCATATTTAAGTAATCATATTATCTTGATAAAACACACACACACAGAGCACAGACAAGACAGCAGCGCTTCAAACCTGACTGTCCACTCTAGCAAAGCGTGTGTAATGGGGAGTGAGCCGAGAATAACGAGCTTTGCTGAGCAAAGCACTGTTTCTTCTCGGGCCCCAGACTTTCCTGACACTTAAGAATCAATCCCCAGATCCCAAGCTTCCCCTCCAACCATCCGTTCAAATACTGGCGTTTTCGCCCGGGGGGGGGGGGGGGG
>JAWMRA010000162.1:27540149-27582189 GCA_035584735.1 Pseudotriccus pelzelni | reverse complement strand
CCGCCGCCCCGAAACGGCCCCGCGGGGGGCTTCCCCCGTACCTCCGAGTCTGAGTAGCTGTTTTGATTCGTTTCTGATTCATTGACGAGAGACGACTTGACATCAGCTAAATCCCTCTCCGCCGAAGAGTTCTCGGAGATCTTCTCCTCCTGCTCCCCTTCGTCTTTGAAAGAGATCAGTTCATCGTTGGCGCCCAGGTCGTCCCCTCCACCGCCGTTCAGCTGCGGCATTTTCCTCCTGCCTCACCCCACCAGCAGCAATTTTGCAAAAAGGGGAAGGGGAAAACAAAAGAAGAAAAAAAAAAAAAGGAGGGGAATGGGGGGGAAAAAAGGAAAAAGAAGGGGGGAGGGGGGGGGAAAGTTTGCACCAAAAAAAGAAGAGTCCAAGGTGAAAGTTTCTTTTTTTCCCCTTCTCTTTCCTCCTGGGGAGGGGAAAAGAGGGAGGAGGAGGGGAGGGAAATGTCTCTTCTTTGCTCCTTTGCACCAGTGACTTTAGGCTTCTTCCTTTCCTTCTTCGGGATTTTCTCTTTCTTTCTTCCCGGGAGCTGCTCGGCGTGCACTGCGCGCACACGCACACCCGCGCACGCACTCGCGGAAAAATTAATAATAATAAAAAATATATAAACCGTGGGAAGGGGGGGCTGCAGGGGGTAAAAAAAAAAAAAAATAATGCAACAAACCAAGCCCAGAAGTCAGCTGTGACGGGGGGGGCAGTCGCCGCGGATATGGGGAGCCTGTGCCGCTCGGGTTTGAGTGAGTTGAAGTTGGACTGAGAGCTTTTCAGTTCAAAGGCGGCGCTGATTGACAGATAGAAAAAGGGGGATCGAAATCCGGAGGAACGGAGAAGTCTGGGATCCGGGATTATTGACAGGGAGCGAGAAACACACCAGGCACTTAATGAGATGCAGGAGGGGGCGGGGGCTCCCCGGTGACGTCTGCATAAATAAACAGGTCTGGGGCGCGGGAGGGGGAGGAGGAGGAGGGTGGGGGAAGTAGGAAACTAACAATGATCCTTTTTGGCATGGGAGCGGGAGCGGGAGGGGAGGGCAGCGGGGGCGGGGGCGCCGCTGGGGGGGCCGGGACGCAAAAGGGGTGGGGGGTGGGAAAAAAATAAAAAAGGGAAAGAAAAAAAAAAAATTGGTGCGTTGTAGCTCAGAGCTCCGGGACGGGGGGAGCGAGGGGAAAAGCACCCGAACGGGTGTCCCTGCCTCCGCGCTCCGGGAGCGCCAACTTTTACATTCTGGGCATTAATAAACATATCATCCCCCCGCAGCCCGGGTTCTCCTGAAGGATGTGTGTGTGCCCTTGTTATTTGGGTACATGTGACGGTAGGGTGGTGGGGTGGGTGTTTTTTTTCAAACCGTTAACATTTTTCATGCTACTCGTTGGAGGTGAGAAACTCCAATCATAATAAACACTAGAATATAGTAAAAGCCTTTTTTATTTTTATTTTTTTTCCAGCAGCACTTGCTCCTTGCATTTATTATGTTTATAACACGCAGGATGAAAATGTGCAAGATCACTCGCTGAAGATCAGATATTTCCAAATTATCCTATAGTAAAGCATAATGTTTTCTGGTCCTTGATGTAAAAAAAAAAAAAAAAAAAAAAAGGAAAGGAATGTGACTGCTAAGAAGTTAATTAGCATGGCAGGACGGAGAATCAAGGACTCGCAGACTTCAGAAGTGAAAAGTTGTGGTGGCGTAAACATCACGCTGCTGGGGGGAATCAAAGTGGAAGCGGCTGGTCCCCGCAAGGGGGGGTGGTCCGGGCGCGGGTCCCCGCGGGGTGCGGGGGGTGCCCGGTCCGCTCCGGGGCCGCGAAAGTCACCGGCCGGGGCTCTGCCTGCACGGCAACAAAATGGGGAGCAGAGTCATGCGGATGCAAGAAATGGCATCCGTTCCCCCGAATCTAACGTGGCGAGGGGGAAGGGGGAAACAAATTGATCTTCCAGCAGTGACAAATTGTAACAATGGACGAGTCAATTGGAAACTTTAACATGGGCAAGGAACAAAAGGAGGGGAGGGGGGGGTGGGGGGGGAAGACAGTAATTTCAATGGGAATTAGTAAATTGCCTAATGGAAATGGTGTTTGAAAGCAAGGGACAGGCTGTACTAAATAATCCAAACATTCCTCTAGAAATCTAACCTGCTGCTCATGCTAAGGGTCATTCAGCACATAGGGTTTCCAAAACAAAGCCAATTTGTCATGCAATATTTAGAGAGTTTGGGGGTTTCAGCTAAACTGTCTTCTATAAAAAGAATAATAAAAATAATAATACAGAGATCGACAAGGCTAACACGAATTCTCAGGCATTAAAAAGTTCACATAGAAATTTGCATACTAAAGGGAAAGATGCAGACAAAATAGAAATAAAAAAATCACTGCAACTTACAACTTTAATATTAATCAGTAAAGCAGAAGTAGAGTGAAAGGAAGCATGAAAAGAAGTAAAACAAATGTGTACATTTAATCAGACAGGATTGCATAGGACACAAAGAACAGGGCTAATTAGTCTCAGCAGGTAGGGACTAACCTTCAGACTTCATAAATAAATAAGTCTGTGAACAATGTCTAAGTGGGAATATGGAGACAGAAAAGGGATTATTTTAAGACGCCAAGTAAAAACATGACTAATGAAATACTTCACTGTTAACTCAATGTACAAATGCATTGAACAGTTTCTTTTTCCACTGGTCTTTTGACTAACTTGCTTTTTACTTTCAGAGGTTTTACTAAATAACCGTCTATGGGCATGCACACACCCCATTTGCCCCTGATTATGTACTTACTGTCTTTGCAAACTAGTGCCTTGCAGAGTGACATCTTAACAAATATTCTCCATTTTTGTTTGCTTTTTGATTTTTAAAATGCCTTTCTATCCGAGAACAATATGAGATTAGAAATACAAATGTGACAGACTCCTATTTACTTTGCAGGGCCATGTGTTATAATTTGATCCAAATGAACAAAAACAGTTGCACAGTTTTGTTTTGTTTTTCAAAGATCTTTTCACAATCTGCTATGGATTTTTTTTCTTACACAAGCACTCTTTTGCTTCAGTCCTGTTGTAGTTGCTAACTACTTAGTAAGCATTATCAAAAGTTGATGTGCTGGACAGACCCAGTTGTTGCCCAGACCTGGTTGCAGAAGGTGGTCCTGATTCTGTAGAGTGTCACACGTGCAAGTACCATCAGTGACAGACTATCTGTGAGGGTGATGACACACGTGAACTACTCGTGCAAGTAATGTTACTCACGTGAGTAAATGCTGGTAGAAAGGAGCTTGGCATTGTTTGCCCCAATGCCACGCGGTGGTCCTGGGTGCAGAAGATGGCTCTGGAAGGCCCAGAGCTGGGGACGGTGTTTCCTGGGCATGTTTTCACACCTGGAGTTTTGCCACTGCAATGGACTCAGAGGAGCCCCATGAAGGGCCAGGAAACTGCTTTCAAGTTTTCATGGCAACATCAAGTTCTTGCTATTGGAAACTTCTGGAGGTTTGTTTTCAAACTGAAGCCGAATGTGGTTGTGAAGTCCGAGGATTACCGATGATTACTAAACCAACAGCATTTAATTAAGGTAGTACAAATCGCTTCGGATAGTTTGTGCACCTGATTTGTATCATTGCCCATTATGTAACGAGTCTTGTTTCGTGATGGGGGAAGTGAGAGCTCTCCAGGGGTCAATAGCACCTGTTGAGTAGCATGTTCTCAGATGATACTTTGAATTTAAAAAAAAAGTATAGTGTTTAACAATGAAAGAAACAAAATATTGAAAAGAAAGAAAGAAAAGGCAAGCTAATCCATGGCATGAAATCTAATTTATTGTTTGCATACCCCATTTTAAGTAAGAGCCAGTGAGGCAAAGCCAGGTGCTCCAAGTTAAGGCGATGTTGGCTCTCTTGCCAAAGCTGACCTCTAGCACAGATGAAGGAAGTGCACGTGCCTTTCTCCAAGCTTTTGCAACTCTGACAACTTGGTACAATATACCAAATGCTGAGCGATGGGGTTTGGTTACCAACAATGGTGTCACCATTTTACACTTTGGCCCAACATTTTGGTCCCAAGAATCCTGCCGTCTCACGGACAGGAACAATGGAAAAGTCAGGTTCACCTGCCAGTTCACATTGCAGTGAACTGAAGAGGGAAGAGGTTGACCAGGAGCAGCCAAGGAGATTTACTGTTTTATGAAAAATGTTTTGGAATCTTTAATGTCTCACCAGAGGCCCAAGTCTCTATTGGAGAAATATGGCCTGCTAACTGCCAGCTGGATCTCCTGGGTAATGTTTACATATTTGGGGTGAGTCATCTGTTTTCATGGTCTTCTCCAAAAGGTCTCAATGTAGGTTGCAACGTGCAAAATTCAAATTATTTATTTTGGAAAGATGAAAGGACTTTGGTTGACCAGGCTGGGATTTGAGTCTACAGCTCAAAGGAGTCCGTATGTTTACAAATAATCTTGGATCATTAAATCTGCTCTGAATATAAAAAAAAAAAAATCAATATTGAAAAGGATCCAACTTGAAGCAAACACATCTGCCCAGTGTCTTACCAGTACTGGCTCTTCCAGAATCAGCAGAGGGGAAATTTTTTCTAGGGCAGACAAGATGACAGCATGAAAACACAGAAACCGTGGCTCCTGTCTGCAGTCACTCGCACTGACGGAAACAAGCACATGTGAAAATTCAAGAAAGCTATCAAATGAGAAAATATCAACAAACAACAAAATCACGGTGCTACTGCTAAATTTCTTTGTGGCTTTAGATTTTGCACATACCGACCCAGTCACAGTGTGTTGTTTGAGCAATAGGGTGGGCTGTCTATCTGCACTTGATGGAGAAACATTGGAAAATTGGGTACCGAAAAACCGTATGCATTGTTTTTCAACCTTTTAACACAGCCTGATGTCTCTCAATCCATGCTCTGCTTCCCAAATCATGGCTATGGCTCAGTAGGAACGTACCTCCCTTTTAGCACCTAAACCACAGCTTTACCTCTTGCTTTTGTTAGAGATAATTCTGTCAAATAATAAAATCGTTAATGGGTAGAAATATGCATTCATGCAGGGATTATTCACACTTTATCATGAGGTGATATCAAGCACTATAGGAGTAAATGACAAGAAATAGGCTTCTGAAATTCAGAGCCCTCCATAAATATACCATTTTTATTGACAACACATCTTTTAACCCTAATAGTAATGGAAGAAATCCAATAAATGAAACATTTACTGCATAACTTGCCTTATTTTCGGGTGGTGTCTGATTCCTTTCTAGCCGTCTCTAGAAGATGTTTTTAGCCTAATTTGCTCCCTAGAAATTTCACTCACTAGAGTTATACATCTATGACGTTTTATTGCCTGAAGCCAAGTCTGAATAAGAACTTTCTTAAGATATACTTATCCTAATGTCAGTCTACAAGAACTGAGCTGCTTTAGTTTGATTTATTTGTGCAATGGAGATATACGTGCACCTATATAGCTGGCCATTGCCTCAAACTGGATCTGATATTCCAAACACAAACAAATAAGTGGAACCAGCAAGTTTATCCATGGTTAGTTATAAACAGACACTTTTAAACTAATCACCTCAGTTTTGTATTTATATGTCTGTGTTTTCCAAACTAACCAAAGCAGTAGTCCATTGCAAAACACACTCATTTCACAGGAAAGGAGTTGAGTGTATGTGTCTATATATATATGGTCACAGGCAAACATCAAGCACTAGCCAGATGCAATATGTTCAACTGTCTTAGAAATACAACATGCCATTTAAGGACCCGGAGCACTGAGGTTGCAGACCACTGCCTGGCTGGTTCCCTGGGCTCTTTCTTCTGCCTCTTGACTCTGGCACCCACACGGGCAGTGAGTGATTTGGAGCAAGGGCCTTCCTTTGCTCAGTGATTTTGCTGGGATATTGGTCCCTAAACGGAGTTCGTGGATGGTATGGTGATATGGGTAATAAAATGGTAATAATTTGGCTTGCACCAATACAGTGTCACTGAGGGTGATCTTGTGGTTGAACCCTGGCTGAGAGCAGACGGCAGTAGGCAACGAACACAGCAAGCTGTAAGGCACAAGCATGCCCTCAGCCAGAAATGACTGCCCTTTTAACTGACACACAGTAATTAACTGCGTATGCATTTGTAGTCTGTTGCAATATGAGGTAAAAGGGATTAGTTTTGCAATGGTCTATGAACATGAACATGCGCCAGCTGCATTCCAGCTGTAGGGGTTCTGACTGATGGATGGCAATAGTCAGCACAGGGGTAGTAACTTCTTAAAACAATCAAGTTTAACAATGTGGGATTATTTGATCATACCAAGCAATCACAGAATTGCTCATGTTGGAAGGGATGTGAAGACACCTTCAGTCCAGCCTCCTGCTCAAAACAAGTTTTAGCTCTGAATTCAGAGCCATTTGTTTAGGGGGTTGTCCAGTCAGGTTTCAAAAGCCTCTAAGGACAGAGATGAGACAACTAGGAGTTAGGACTTTGCATTTATTCTTTTTGAATTTTATAATGTTCCTATTGGCCCATTTCTCCCATTTCTCGCCCCACTGGACGGCAGCCCTGCCCTACAGCATGTTAACTGGACTGTCCAATTTGATGTCATCTGCAAATGCGATGAGACCTCCTCCAGGTGATTGATAAAAATGTCAAAGCGGCCCTAGGATAGGCCCCTTTAGTAGTGCTCTTGCCGCTGACAAACAGCATTCAGACCATTACCACTGTCATTTGAGCTTGGTCATCTAAACAGTCTTTTATGCATTTAGTTGTCTACCTATTCAGACTGTAATGTTTTAACTCAGATGCTAAAGTTTCCTCTCCGGAAGCCTCAGGTTTGTGCTCCACTGCTTGTCTTCTTCACTCCTGTCAGGCTCACAGCTCCTTGTAGTCACTACAGCCAAAGCTGCTTTTGGTTATCATATCCCTGTCCAATTTTTCCTTGTTTGTGAGAAGCAGATCCATGAGACCATCATCCACCCTTTGGCCATACACCATCTACGCTAAGAAGTTTCACTTAACAAAGTCCACAGACTTTCTAAACCTATTGTATCGCACCGTCTTGTCCTTACAGCTGAAGTCAAGGAGGTTAAATTCTCCCGACAGCGCTGTGTACTGTTATCTGGAGACTTCTAATTGTTTAAAGACATGATTGACTTTGTCACCCTAATCAGATGATCTGCAACAAACTCATCACAGTGTTACCTTACTGGCTTGTCCTCTAATCTTGATCCACAAACTCCCAACAGCTCATTTCCTCTTTCCATATATTCCTGCTGCTCCTCGTATAGAAGGTACACCCCTTGCTTTTCTTCCCTTCCTGTCTTTTCTAAAGAGACTATATCTGTCCATCACAGACTTGTAATCATAGAAGTGATCCCACCATGTCACAGCTGACCTATCCTCAAACCACACACAAGTCAGTGCATTCCCTCCTGCTTCAGTTTTTCTCCAAATCAGTCCAGTTAGGTTTCAGGCTCTTCAGTGTACCACTGTCTCTTGCCCCATGTCTTTCTGTCCCAAATACCTCAGATCTTCTGAGTAACCTATGGCCATCACCATAATGCAGTCAGTAAGGGTGACAGTGGAGGCTGACCAAGAGGACGTCATTTTGGACTAAGACAGGAAGTTTTAAGTTAGTCTAGGAAGTGAATGAGTACTGTATTTCCTGCAAAGCCAAAGTTAAACGCCCAACCCAAACCTGAGCCAGGTCTGCAGGCTGGCAGCCACATGTCCACAAGAAGTGCACTCTTCCCAGGAGCCACCAAAGGCAGAAATCTAAAGGAACTTGCAGATTTTTTCTCCATAGAAGCAGCCGTTACTAGTGTTTTGCACAGAGACACCTTTTTGCCACTGCATGTGCAAACCTGTTCCCGACACTTCAAGCTTACAATCATATTAATTAATAGCTGATCTATTCAAGCATAAACAAAATAAAAGGATTCTCAAGAAAATCCTTCTTAACTTCTCCTTGAGAGTATTTACATAGCTTGACCAGGCCAGTTATAATAGAGACATTTACTGTATATTACTATTTCCTAGAAAATAGTTTTCTGAATAATAATTCTGCTTTAAAGGTTGTTTTGGCCTTTGCTTTTCTTCCCTCGGCTTCTGAAGGGTATGTCTCCTTTTTTTTCCCCTTCTCATTTGGCAAAGGCCTCCCAACTACATCAAGCAGTTTCAAGTCAGACAAGGAGATAGACAGAGCCCTGCTGAAGGAGCAGAGCAGTCTCACTCTCTTTGTAAAATATGCTGCCATTTATCAACAGACAGAGGTTTTTCTTGCAACAAGGAATCTGAGCTAGCGCATACCAAAAGAGTGGCACTGGAGACTTTGTGGTTGGCTGTTGTTTCAGGCAACATGCAGCCTTTACATAGCCTGAGGGCATAAATAAGCAGACAAGAGGGAATGGACAGACCTTCCTACAGTACAATTAGGTGACAATGAGCTATCCAAAACAATCAGGATATCAACAACATCAAGTGCTTTCCCTGTGTCTCAGGAGTGCTCCCAAGATTTATTGCATCAGAGGCTCTGTCTACTGCTGGCGCCTCTAGATAGTGTCTCTGGAGAGATGCAGTGTCAGGCGCTCGGGAACAGGGTCCTTTCTGGGAAACTTATTGCAGCCTGAAGTATTGCAGTTAGCTCCAGTGGAGCTGGTGTCTGAGCATCCTGTCCTTACTTAATGCAGAATCCCTAGGAAACGAAACAGGAGAGGTGGACCTGCAACCACTCTGTGAGGCTTATGTAGGGGGATAATCAGGAGTCACTCCAAACATCCTCCATCTACTAGACTGGGAAGAGGAGAGGCAATAGGTCTCAGGACATTTCTGTCTTAGGTCTTCATGACAGTCTTTCTTGACTCACTTTCTCCTTCAGAAGCATGCATCTGCAGAAGGGAAGCCAGGGAGCTGCTCTCGTGCACTTCTGCCTTGGCTTTCTGGATCCATTAGCTGCTTTCAAGGACCCTAATCCAAAAGAGTTCTGTTTTACAGGTGAGAGGTTCCTGGCCTTCATTAGAAAGGACATTGCAATTTCAAATCAAAAGGCAAATATAAGATTGTGATCAGCACCTGTCTCAAATGTACATTTCAAATGCACCTTGTACCGATTTCAAGTCATTTGGTAGATGTAAAACTCCACTGGAGACTGTTCTTTCTAATTTGGGAGACATAAAGGGCAAGGGTGGGTCCTGCATTCACAAGAAGAAACTCAGTGTGTTTTGTCTGCTATTTTACCTGAAGTACAGGTCTATCACACTCACCTACTCCACTCACCCTTTTTACAACAAATCATGGCTGTACAAGAACCACTGTAATTCTTCGGGCAACAGCACCCTTAGGACATCCTCTACATCCGTGGGAAGACATAATCTGGCATTCAAGGCATTGTGGTGGAATTGGCACCACCACTGCTCGCCTGAGGCACTGTCTTTTTTCTTTGCCTTGCCAGCCTTCTTAGCTTAGCTTTCTTCTGAAAGGCAGGGAGCTGAGGCAGTGATTTTGCCAAAGAGGGGTGCAGAAGAAAGGAGAGATGACATTAATCAGAGTAACGCTGGTCTCCAGGTTCCTTTGGTGGCCCAGAGGGAAGAAGTCTGTGTACAGAGGATCTGGGAGAACTGTGCACAATGTTATCAATATACACGTGTCCTCAGGCTCGTTCTCTTTGTCCCTCTGACCTAAAGCAGTCTGTGTCCAGGCAGGAGTGGAGAACATAGCTAAAATAGCACATGCAGCCCATTTTGCATACTTTCCTGTGGCACTAGAGCTAAATGATTTATGACTGAAACATTCACTGATGCAGTACGAGACAATTACAGGAAAGTTGGTAAGGCAGCAGTTACCTACTTGTAGGAATATGAAATTCCTTCCTTCCTCCTGATTTCAAACCCAAAAAGTGGTAAACTACCACAGTTCTCTTTGGGAGGATAATCAAGAACTTGCAGAATCAGACATTAAGATGTCCTTGTCTGGACAAATAAGTACTGTTGTCAATGACTATCTATAGCCACCTGAGATATGCAGGGAGTTTCTATTTCACATCAGGTACTTGACATGCCCAGAAATCCTGTTGCACCAATTTGGTCATGTTTGCATGAATCTGCTGCCAAAATCCATGAAGTTCTTTCTGTGCGCAAAACTAATTGTTTATATTAGAAAATGGGTATTATATGCTCTTTTGGCAATGACTGCCTGTTTTTACTAAGTGTATTTACAATGTTTAGCAGAATATAGCAATGTTAGTTTTGATTTAACACAACAAAATTTTTATGAATATGTTTGGGGTTTTTTGCAAGCAGATGTAATTTGAATCTAAGCACTACTTTAACACAAATAAATAAAAGTAGGATTTTTAGGAGATTATTATGATCTTCAGCTCTGAGTTCCTGTATTACAGAGGTCACTGGATTTCAACAAGTGGTTCCTGCCACGAGTCTGCCATTTCTCGCTGAGCTACAATATTTCATTTAGAAAGACATCTGACCTGGTTTTAAAGATTTCAAATCAGAACGCCTCTTCCACTATAGGCAAATTTTGTTTCAGCGGTTGTTCATTACCCTCTCTGGGAGGGGGAAAAAAAAAAAGAAAGGAAAATAAAGCACCATAACTTTTTCAAACTCCTGTTCTTCTTGTTCTAACCAAATAATACTATAAAAGGGTATCATCCTATATTGCCTTTCCATCACCAGTAGCTTTTGCTTATTTTCTTGCAATTCTGTGTCCGTAACAGAACAGGTCCTCCTGCCTTCAGGTTCTCCTCCCTGGCAGCCGTGGGACACCACAGGCAGAGGGCTCTGCATTTGTTTTTCAAATTGCAGGATAAGGCAGTGAAAACAAATTTGACGATTATCTGCAACAGTAACATGTCAGAGAATATTTTGTCTCGCCCTTCTTTAAGCTGTCCATCTGAGTGTCATGCAAAGTTTATAAAGAGGCCCAAACAGTGACTTATCCCAGCTAAAACATCTCCAGTGTGCAATGGCTCACCTTGCTACGGTATCTGTCTTGCTCCACTGACCATTGCCTGAAGGACTGGCAGAGACTATACATGAAAGTTTTACATCCCTAAGAGCTGAGCTTCGCTTTTAATGAAGATACTTTCTAGAAGGAAAAAGCTACTAGCTGACAACAGCAAATGTCTTTGTATACCCTGAATTTATTGTCTGGAGTGTTAAGCCAGTTTACAGTACACTCCTGTTTGCATTCCCTAGTTGAAATCTTGACCATAAAGACCCTAAAGGATAGGAATTTCTATTTTTTTAATAAAGAAAACACTGAGACTCTGAGAGACAGACACGTAGGAACTGTGGTTTTAAGGGAAATGCCAGGATTGTGACATTGGGGATACAGTCTCTTGAACTGGCACCAACATTAATTCAATAGAATAAGTGATATTCTAGTATAACTTTGACCAGAACTCTTAAAAGTTTCTGTAAAATCCTTCTGGATTTTCTTCCCTTAACAACACAGAGCGCCCTTGTTTTGTTTTACTTTCTAAAAGATTTATTATGCTTGTTTTTCATCAGAGAGATATATGAAGCTTAACTTTCCCTAGTTTTGTTGGCTGACAATCTCACCTCTTTTATCTTGGCTTCTTGCAGAAAAGCAGTTCACCTCATCATGCTGTAGCATTTGTAACCATAGATTAACTTCAGCTGAATATGACAGGAGACCTAGAGATCAGCAATATTTATGTCCTCCAACTTAATGACTACTGGAAAGGTCCGACGTAGCACCCACTGGAGGGAAGGTCCCTAGGGAGAGGGCAATGTGGGTGGCAGAGAGCAGTGAACCCATGGGGGAAGGTGCCCAGAGAGGAGACTGCTCGAGCCCACTGCCCACCACACTGTTGTTATTGGTGTTATCAGTGCCATGGTTGCACAGAGACTACACCGTGAACCCCTTCTCCCACTCACAAATATCCTTTTCCACCTAAGATCACGTTATACCTCCTGCAAGTTACAGCCACTGGAAGAAGTGATAGGAAAAAAAATACACATATTGCTGACTGCCTTTAGCGTTTCTTTTACTCTCCATTTTATATTACTCTCATCAGCTGCATTCCTCAAAAAATGGAAATAAACACATTCAGATCCATCGTCCTCCCACACACTTACCAATGATCTTCTGTGGAGGGTCCGGAAATCTCTGTGCAGGAGTTCATCTTGGAGTCTGTAGCAGTTTGACCTGAGGATTGTAAAATATTTTTTTTTCTTTTTTTTTTTTCTTTTTTACAAAATCTTCAATAGAATCTCCCAATTTGCTCCAAATTGCCAGTGTAGACAGGGAAGTGATACTTAG
This sequence comes from Pseudotriccus pelzelni, assembly GCA_035584735.1. Classification (NCBI taxonomy): domain Eukaryota; kingdom Metazoa; phylum Chordata; class Aves; order Passeriformes; family Tyrannidae; genus Pseudotriccus; species Pseudotriccus pelzelni. Next base: position 27,569,886 of record JAWMRA010000162.1, on the reverse strand, counting down.
CCTGTTGTAACATACACTTCAGCAGGACCAGCTAGTACATCATAAAGCACCACTTGCCTTATCTGTGCTGGAACAAGTCGCTCTGAATGCATGAACTATTCTAACAAAAATAGTGCAGACTTATCTCAGAATGCGCAGGGGGAACTCTCACACGTTGTAATGGAAGGGCACAGGGGCTGAAACTTTGACAATGATTTAATCTTGACTGCACATTTCACAAGGGTATAGTGTAAGAACAAATAAGCAAAACCAGAGGATTTTTGCAGTTCCATGAAACGTAGCTGCCCAATTTGTTCAACTTCTGTTCTTCACTTAATGGGTTGTCCCGCTTTTTTTTTTTTTTTTCTTTAGCACTCCAGTGGCAATGCAGTCTGCTGTGAAAGATAAGACCTATAATAGCAATGCAAACAAGCAGCAAAGAAATAGCTTTGACTACAATTTTTAAATCTTCCCAAATGACAAACAAGCACCACAAAAAAACCCCAAAAAAACTCCACCCAAACAAAACACCACTCCCCTCCAAAAAAAACCCCAAACACGAAACCCCCCAACATCTAGAATGCAGTGATTTTTATATCATCCAAAGAACAGGGGGAAAGCCTGATTACAGTTTAAAAACCCTTGGTAGTACTGAAAACACAGCAAAGGGTTCCTCATGAAGCAACACTGGATGCACCGGCTCAGTGGCTTCATTTGCCAGAAATCTTCAAATCTCTAGATCTCTGTGCCCACTGTTCACACTGACAGATCTACCAACTGCCCAAGAAGAGTGAAGGTTAACAGTGAAGCTGGAAATTAGGTGTCCCAGGTGAAGTTTCCGTCCATGGGGGTGTTCTTGGGAAGACAATGATCCTCTCTGTCCCTTCGCTGGCACCATTGCAAATTGGAGGTATTGCTGGTTGAATGGGTGAGGGGTTTGCAGTTTAATTAACTTGTAAGGTCTTAGCAAATGTTTTCAGTCTGTGACCTACAGACTTCTGCTACCCTTACTAATAAAAGGTTAAGGAAAATGCGCTCGCAGATGCTATGTAGCAATCTCTGAATATGGAAATTCTAAAGGGGGACATACTTTTGTTTGGAAATTTGTAGGGGTCCAAAAATCAAAAAAGACTGAAAAAAATGTGGCTTAGATCTCATCTGTTCAGATGAAAGAAACTGCTCAAGACTGAAGTGTAGATATGTATTAATATATCATGATATTGTAACTAAAGAGCATTATACAGCAGCCCAGTGTTATAAAATAGTTCTACTCATTCAGTCTCACAGGGGTGTAGCAATGAAAACATAAGAAATCAAGCCAGAGTGGGCTGTTTACTTTTAGCTCTTGATTTCTAAAAACGACTTTATTTGCAATAGGTGCTGGTTAGTCTTTTTAATAATGATATACTTGGAATTTTTAATCAGAGTGAGAAAACAGCTCCACACACAGGCTTGGCTTAAGAGTAATGACTGTGTATGATGGAGGAAGCCCTGAAGTCATGTAGGGCATCTTAATATGAATACATGTAATAGAAAATATTGAATAGGTGTAATGTGGCCCCCAAGTGTAAAACTCACACATATTTTCTCCTCCTCCCTCTCCCTTTCTCTCTATCTTTCACTTGTAGTCTCTCCCCACATTTGCTAAAGCTAAAAATAAATCTGTTTGTCACTAGACCTACATGAAAGCCAAAAAAAAAAAAATAAAAAAATTGTGCGGTCTAGTACAAAAGAATGAGCTCATTTTGAGGGAAGGAGATTTTTTTATATATATCAGCAATAAATACCAGAGGTAGATATCTGTGCAGTTGCTGGGTTTTTGTGTTCTGGGGCTAGGAGACTTGAATATTATTAAGGGATCAGTCACAAAGTGCATCAATCTGGCATGTACTAGAGCCAGATATCTATTTGCCAGAAGCTGGGGAAAAAAAATAAAAATCTCACAGGCTCACAGTTGAAGAATGGTGGACATCGCTTTGATTCAAGAAAGCCCTGGCACAGATATCTTCCTGGATATGGATAACATAATGGACTTTGGGGAACAGATTAAGTCACCCCTTCCCCCCCCCCACCGTGACTTGGTCGCATCTCTGGATGTGAATTATACAACTCTGGATTGATATGTTAAGGATTTAACAATTTCTGTCTGCAGCATTTCCAACCTCTGAGTGAAGTGTTGGGTTACTTTTTTTTCCTTTCGGTTTGATGGCAAATTGTGCTAAGCTGTGTAATTATTTTTTTAAAGTCTGCAAATAAAAGAAAATATAAATTAAGAAGAGGGTGGGGAGAGTGACTGTGAGTGAGTGTGTGTGATGTACTGCATTTAATGTTTCTCTAGAACAAAGTCACACTTGAAGGCCTGGCTTCTTTATTTATACTGTTTGTTTATAAGATCCAGGAATGCTTCTTTTCAGCATGAAATAATTTTTGCTGTGGCTTCAAATGAAAATATGTATTTGCTAAAACCAGAATTCAACTGGGAGCTCACTGCTGCACTGAGAGGTCCATTCAGACTCCCAGCAACTCAGCACCCAAGGGCTCATTAGAGATTCACGAGGAGCAAACTGCTTGATTGGCCCTGCTCTGACTGAGTCTAGGGTGGTTTTCCTGAAATTCATCTGTAAAGTACAGGTATATGCAACGAATATGTTGGGTTTTTTAATACCTGACATCAGTTGGGTATTGATGCTGAGTGACAGGTGTTGGCAGTCAGGGTGAGTGAAGACATTTGAGATTTTTCCTGGTCTTGTTTGGTTTTAGTATCTGAATTTTTTCTTGATGACAGGACTTGGATTTGATTACTTGAGCTTGCCCACATGTGCTCATAGTGAAGATTATGTCTTTATTTCCTTGTAAAACCAAAGAGTTTTTATTCTTACCAAGTGTAATATGCATAAGGCAATGGAAGGCCATGTCACTTTCTATAGTATCATTTGTATAAAATAGTTTCAACAAGAGACATAAAAAATAGAATTAATAAAGAATCACTACTGGCTCCCCAATCTGCGTACAATGGGGAAAACTTCTTTATATTGCTGTGTGGATACTTTGCCTTCTACCCCTGATTTCGTGGGCTGTTATTTCTTATTTCATCCTGCACAAACTATCTCTTAGTCATAATTACACAACATATGAAAAATACACTATTTGTTTTTGTGAGAAAGTAATATTAGTAAAACATTGATATATTTTAAACACTTTGTCCTCTTTTCTTCCGACAAAGAACCCGACTACCAGTAGGAGCATAGGGAAGTGACAGCTTGGTGTTGGAAGGCCATGACAGGACATCTCCCAAACAGAACATCCATCCATGCCCTACAGACTGCTGGATTTCAGAAGCTGTGATTTTATAGCATAAGCCAAAAAAGATCACTTTGCAGATGACTTTTTAAAAGACGTGACTGAGATTCTGGATAAGATATGTGAAGATATGGAAGTGATGATAGGAGTTTCTGCTGGAAAAGCAGTGGATCAAAGAATGGCATATTTTGGGGAGTGAAAGAAATAGGACTGGAATTATGGGTACAGAGAGCATAGGAGAAGAAGTCTTGGCATTTTACATTTCAGGCTGCTCAACTTCCAGACAGGTGTGATTTACCTGGAACAACTTCCCATCAGCATCAGGGAAAACAGTACAATGTGTGAGACAACAATTAAGAGATTTGTTCCACATGATTGCACTTGTATCACTAAAGGGCTCAAAATTATATCATGAGCAATTGCACTTATAACACACAACCTATGAACACTGTGACTGTACTCACAAAAGCACTGGACAAGCAAGTTCCATTGCTCACCTCTAGCTGCCGTCATTTCTTTCTAAAGCAGTGCTGTCTTACGTCACTCCACTTGGTCTCCCTTGCGAAACGCCTGGTCCGTGGGGATGCAAACATCAGGAGGGATAAAGTGGTCTTTCAAGAGAATTATTTAAGGTTTTCAGGACTGATACCCTTCATTTACATGAAGAAAAAAAAAGAACTCTAAGGGATGCTTATAAATTCTGACAGGAATGAGGAAATCTGTTAGCAGCTGAAAGTAACTACCTGGCATTTTAAAAAGCAGCAGTTTTCTGTCTTGTTCTGTCACAGGGTCACTCAAAGTCAGAATCTGAAAGAGATCTCATCCAAGTAGGTTTTCCCCATCATCGCGGAGTCCACGGGCCAAGAGGGATGGTTAGTGAGTTGGATAATCCTGCCCTCCACACATTATGCAGCCAGGGAGAGGGCAAGCATTCCAGTGGGAGGGACACTGCCAGGCAGCCTTTGCGGAGGTGGCTTTCCTGGTAATAAGAATGAATCAGAGAATAAAGTGCAGCACCTGTGATAATGGGTCTTTTAAATCACTATGTCTAAACATCCTTCTCAACCTTTTAAAAACATAATGTTTCAGTTTAAGCTAAACAATATTCAGCACAATATGCTTGAGGAAGAGCCACATATTGTTCTTGCATTTGTCTTTTTCTTTTCTCCTTTTTACAGATACTTTATATTTTTTATTTGATTTATGAACACGTCATGAGAGGCCCTTTCATTACAATAAAAGAACAAGTCCTGCAAACCTTCACACATGTGAGTTTAATAGGTGTAGATACGTGAACAAGGATTAGTAACACTCAGCCCTTGTTTAGCATTAGTGTGTGGGCTCAAGTTATGTTCTTGCTGTGAATTGGCAATGAGACGCAAAGCCTTTCGCCTCGAGGGCTGTGGTTCAAATGCAGCCTGGGTCATTGGTGGCTCTACACAAAATGAGGGGGCTGTTTCTATCCAATTTCACCCTCTCCCTGTTAAAAGACAGTAGAGAATTCAAGGTCAGAGTGATCTCAGAGTCTCTCATCTTATTATGAATTGTTATTTTTCACTTACTATGCTATACAACAGAGCCCGGAGGCTTCTGCCAAGCGTGGGGCACATTACACTGGTTACTGTGAGAACAGGTGCAGCTCCACTTATTTACAAACACACTCGGTGGAAGAGGGAGATGGGCACACAGAAATGAAGTGAGGTGCCCAGAGGACAGTGGCAATGCCCAGAGCAGAGCACATCTTTTCTCACAACCTGACCACACCGCTTCCTTCTTCACCTGCAGCTGTGGGCAAAACAGTGTCCTTGGACTTTCTCTTCCCAGCAGGTAACCTGCATGGCTGTCAACCTGGCAGGTTTTATGGTATTTTTTTAGTAAGGTGGGGATAATATAAAACAAAGTGTGTGACAGATGAAATGCATTAGCCCCAACAATATTAATGGATGGTAATGTATACGGTAGATCATTTTATCACACCATTTACATGTAAGTTTGTTTGGTGTATTATCTTTGACACAGTGGAAGATTCATAGATCAAGAGAATTGGTGTAACCCAATTTCATATGTTTTGTTGGATCTTCGAACAAAAGTGGATGCATTTTGAGTATACATTAAGCAAGTGCTGCATTAAGAACTTCCTTGCGACACCTGGCACCTACTTTTATGGCTTATTTTGTCAGATTGTTTCTTCTATTCAAAGATTAATTTTCCCACTTGCTGAATTTGTTAAATCTTTGAACATTTCAGCCAACGAAGAGGTTTTCAGATCTGAGTTTTCTGAGGATTAAACACTTCTGTAGCAGAAAAAACACTGCTCAGTCAATACAGACAGACTTGTTTGAAATCTAGCATTTGCTAAACAAAAAAGGTTAAGCTGTTTATAAAGAAAAGTCCAGAATCACATGTGCCCTGACTTTCAAACACACTGTGTGTAACTAAATGGGCATTGAGCTCATGCACTTATAGAATTGTTATTTTCTGCCAATTTAAAATTTAAAGCAAACGTTTGCTTACCATGTATATGATTTAAAATCAAGGTATATGCTGCTCCCTAATGCAGAAGAAAACTCTTCACAGATGTGATGTCCCTTCTTAATGAGGTAGATACCATCCTTGCAACACTTTCTTGGTGGTCAGTCCACTTGCTGTATCAGGTCAGTGCTCTGCAGGCCACTGAGGAGGAATCTTCATTCAAGTACATCCCCCTATCCATTTCAGAGCTTCTCCCTAGGACATGTGCACCCTTATGCTGGGCTCAGCTTGTCAGTTCACACCATTTTTATCAGTCACTTCCCTTGGCAATGATAATACAAAGCAAAGTTCCCTGGGAAGCTTTCTATGGGCTTAAATTAGAGATGAGGTGTTGGCATCCTCGAAGTGTTCCAAAGCCCAGGTTGTACTGAGTGGCACAGCTGAAAACTGGCACAACTGTAGGACATACCAGAGTGCCAGGTCCATAGAGCTACCAATGAGGCACAAAATCTTCTGGACTAAACCCAAGCTTTCTACTGCGTGCCTGGTATAAACTCCTGCAAACTAACTCTTCTTTGACCAGATATGATGAAATCCCAAGGCTCAACTTAAACACCTACAGGTATTTGCTAAGTTCTGTGAAGTCCTCTCCCAGTATATTGGGATTTTTACCATTTTAAACCTGGAAACAGGACTGTAGTGGCATATACCTGGCAGGGTTTTGTTTCTCTGAGACTTCCAGGCCATTCTCGAAAACCCCAAAGCCTCAAATATTTATTTGTGACTGGATTTTGCTGGTTCCAAGGGAGTGCTGCAGAGGACTCTGGGGTGGGAAAGAGAGGCTGAGCAGGGCTGCTGGTAGGGCTAGTGCCCAGCATGGCAATGGAAAGACTGGCTGCCCTTCTGGCTTGGCTCTGCCTCATGAGCAAAAAAGAGCCTGCACACAATTAGGGACAAGCTTCCACACTTCCTCAAGTTCACTCATTTAAAAAACCAACCAAACGCTAAAAATAAAATAAAGCCCAGACAAATGAACAGAAAGGCAAGACAAATGCTTAAAGAAAATGAAAGGAATAAAAGAATTTTTTTTTAAGCTATATCCTTGTTACCTTTATTTCTCCTCAAGGAAGTGATATTTCTTGAACATCAAGATCCCCCTTCCTTAATAAGGTAAAACATCAGATTATGAAGAACATTTTTTAATGAGAATTCAGGGACATTTCTGGGTTTGTTGAGAAGTATGAAAGTATTTAACCTCAGTTCAATGGACTGCCCTTTATTAACATTTTTCTTCTACTGCCACTCACACAACTGCCCTTTCACAAACCCCGTCTCAACCATTTGGTACTTATAACTTGGTTTTAGCCAGAGGGTGCATTGCAGAATACAAATCAATCATTGACTTTATTTCTTGTGACTAAAGGATTTCATAGACGGTATCTTTGTGGACAGAGCTACCTCTAAGAAAATAGGGCTTAATGATTAAAATGTGTCCATTTTTCTCCCCATTCAGCAGTGGAAGCTACCAGAAGAAGCCCCCAGAAGCCCGCTGAGTGAGTGACGTGGCACTGACAGTGCAGCACACCTCAGCTCAACCGCGCACACGCATGTGTAAACAACGCTGCTATCGAACCCCGTACCGTGTCAAAGATTAAACGTGTGCTGAGGCAGCGGGAACGGCGCCATGCCTACACCTTAGCAGTACGGGCCAAGTGGCAGGACAGTTGGCTCCCCCATCAGTTTGTCACAAACCTCTCTTGGAAACATTCTCCTGGAAACATCAGAGTCCCTGTTGTGGGTTCCTGTCCGTCGGTTGCTCCGGGTAAGCTGCCAGTGCACCACACATTGCCAGTGCTGGTGGTGCTTTTGTCAGGTGGACACTTGCCCACTAGGAAATGTGTCGAAGCCACCCACGTACTTTATATGTGCCACTGTTTGAGCTCCAAGTGCTAACAGGAGTTAATGACACAAAGACTGGTCAGGTCTGGAGTCTTGTAGCAACTGTATCCATGCTACTCACTGTAACCTTTGAGTTGCTCTGTCCTACCTCTCAATATATAACATCTTCTTAATGCTAGAGGAGTATATTTGTATTTATACCTTGTAGAAAGGAAGCAGAGTCACAGTTAGAACAGAGACTAGCAACACTGTTTGTGTTTTAACTAAGGAAATTAGGGTGAAGTCTATGAAAAAAAAACTGATGAGATTTTGTTATTCATGTGGTAGAGCAGAGACTTATCCCAGAGGCTTACATTCATTTAAGTACCTTTAGCTGGTTTCCCAGCTGTTGGAAAGTGAAGAGTGGATACCAGGTGCACCTCTGATGTTTTGGAGAGCTGACACTTCCAGATCATTGTGCAAATTTTAGCTCAATAATTTTGACAGGACACAAATTCTCAGGCACAGTGGTGAGAAATTCTGCAACCCCGTGGACACGCACTAAACTCTGCCACTCAGCCATGGGGTACAGAAGAACTTTTTGAAACAAAAGGCTTTTCTTACGAGACTCTTCCCTTGCCAATCTCCTGATGCCAACACTCATTAACATCCCAGTGCAGACGCACTGTACCTGATACATTTGGATGCATGGCCAGTGCTCACCCTGCTTGGGCACACCAGAAACACTCAACAGCAGCCAAGAAAAAGAAGGACGAGAGAATGTCCATTAGGAGGCACATTGTAAGAGTTACGGATTCCCATAGAGCAGCACCAAGTTTTGAGGTTGAATCCTTGGATTTCTATCTCATGTCTTATTTTACAGACTTCAGCACAGAAAGATTTGCAACACTTGGCAGGGCAGAAGTCAGTAGATTCCTGAACTCCTTGATGTCAGTGTGAGTTTTGCTGCTGGCATTTCTGCAGCCAAGATTTATTTCCATTTTAGTACTGGATTAACTGAGGTTCAGAAGGTAACACATATTGCAAATAAAGGCAGTGCTTTGGCCCCTGTTTTTCCGGGCGTTTTGGTGATACGTCTCACGCTCTCAACGCATTATATCAGGAATATAAGATTTAGAGGTTGCAGACTTGAAGGAATGCTGTGGGAACAAATGCAGCAATAAGCACAAGCTTATGAGACATGCAAAGCAGGTTAACAATAACTGTCTTTATCAGAAGAGAAGACCCATCTGGAAGCATGTGTGAATATCAGATATCAGAGCTGGAGGGACTCTTGTGATCTCAAACATGTACAACACTCAGCTAAAAGAAATGTTAACATTACATAAAAAAGCTGGGAGAGGGGGTTGTTAATTTATTTTGTTGTTTTCAGTTATTAATCTGAACTACATAATTAATTTTTTTTTAATAGTCATGTAGTTTGTTGGCCAGTCCTTCTTCCTAAACCTTAGAGTAGTGTACAGGTGAATTAAGACACACATACACATGTGCACCCACAAACCATGCAAAAACCCACAGATAAAATTATGGAGTAAATATATAAAGGAGAAAACTGGCTTCACCTCCAGCATTCAATCTTCCACTGCTGTTTCTTAAATGACACAAAAAGAGACACACAAACTGTGGTTCTTAGAACCCGCAGAATGCTTCACACGAACATTTTTAAGCATTTTTTTTCGCTTAAGGATTCACTTGTTTCAGTAGTAAAAAGAAAGGATGGTTTGCTTCTGCCATTCATGTATGACATTATTTTACAGCTCACAACTACCTGCATGCAGACTTTAGTCAATGTACAAGGAGGTGTTCATTACCTCAATTCAGAAGTTTAAGCAATCACAACTTAGCAGAATCTCTTGGCCCAGGACTCATTAGCCTGGGAGTTCCAATTCCCCTGGAAGCACCTTGTTGAAGCAGACAGCTTGCCTCTTCTAGCACATCAGCTCTCCCTTTGTACAAAGGATGTTACAGGGGAGTGATTAGATGGAGGAGGATTTTTCAGCTAGGAAAAGAGCTGGCGGAGGGGGATGTTACAGTAGAATATAAAATCATGAATGGCACATGGAAGGTGACTAAGGAACTGCTGTTTCGTTTGCTGCCCCTGGTTATTGCATGAGATATAAGCAAGTAGTGTGTTCACAAGAAACAGCAAGTGTTTGGTGGTACCCCTTCATAGACTGGAGCAAGTTGTGAAACTTCTTGCCACAGGATTTTGTGAGCGCTGGAAGTTTACTCATGTGGAAAAAGGGACTAGATAAGTAATGAAATTAAAAACATTAATAAAATGAATGTAGTAGTAAATCTCGATATACCATTCTGGCTTGGGAAGACTTGGGCTGCTGAGAGCTGAGTGAATAAACTTGGGATATATAAATGCCATGATACATTTGCCCTGTTCTTCTTCCCTTATCTAGGCACCTGGTATAGCAAGAACTCAGACCTTTGGCCTGACCCTGCTAGGCTGGTCTCATGTTTGCATCTCTGCCTAGTTTGTGCTTATCTGCAGACTGCTGGTAAACTTCTGTACGGCTTCTCCCAAAATGTCTTTTAAGAGCTTAAAGTATCATGAACTTTTACCTAGCAATTTGTGCAAATTTTCTGAACTTTAGAAAAAGCTATAAGTTATGACATTTGCTGAGGAACACAGTTCATGAGATAGAGAGTCAAGTAGTGTGTGTGTGTGCATGTGTGAGAATGGGAGAGAGACGGAGAGAAAATATGTGCATGAGAAAGTAACTGTGTGTATAAACCAGATATTTTCCATGACATATGTTGATGAATTGAATTCTGCTAATTTATAAACTATATTCAGAGCTGGTAGAATTTTTGTACTGCTTCATGGCCAAATTCTGTGAAAGGACTGGGAAAAATCTGTTCCAATTTATTTCACACTCTGCAGTGATTTTCTAACTAACTGTGTGTGAATTATTATGTTTCTATCTCTATGCAGAGCACTGAACACTCTGGCCCCAGCCCAGCAAAGCAGTTAAAGGAAATGTCCTGCTGAATTCACAAAGACTGTTTGCATTCTTAAAGTTAAGCATGTGCTTAAGGGCTTTGCTAGATCATAACCAAAGATCTCAGGAGCAGTTGGCAAGGCTGATACCACAGAGAATAGAAGAAGAGGAAAACAGCAAGAAAGATGTCAATAGATATATTGACATGAATTTGGAATGGTGCTTAGCATTTGAGCGCATTAAGAAAAAAGAGATCTAAAAAGCTCAAGAAAAGTATTTGAGAAAGCGTTCTGGCTTTTTAAAAAAACATCTCTTTCTTACAGCCCTATATCAATCACTGACTTTCAAAGGAAACATTGCAACGTATATTGCACCGTTTTCACCATATTATTTTGCTATGTGTAACACTACAGCAATTTTTAGCATGCAGATGATTAATCTCATTTTGGTTCTAAAACATGTGCAGAAATAAATCACTGAATGGGCATCTCTAGAGATCATCCTCTCAGACCAGGGGCAGCTACAGCAGGTTGCCCAATGGGTTGGCTATTTTCAGGGTTGAAGATGCCACAGTCTCTCTTGACAAGTTGTTCCGGTGTCTGTCCACCCCCACCCAGAGTTTGTATCTTCTTCCAGTGGTATGAAGCTCCTGTAAGTACTCTCATGAATGTTTAGACCTTCTTCCTACGCATACGCTCTGCTTTATAAAAACAAGTAGATCCCAAGATTTCAAAAGAATTAGCCATAGGAGTGTAAAATAGATGTAAGTATAAGAGCTTTCAGAACTTCAGGTGGCAAGTTGGTTGAAGTTGTAATATATATGGGAAAAAAAAATCAAATGCCGTTGTACTTCAGGACTCACAATTTCATCACACAGATATCACAATATGTGTGCACATTTTCCCTCCCCTTGAAATTTAGAGGATTATTGTTCTTAATCCCGGGACAGATTTGAAAATTTTTCATTATTAGGTGTGGTACTTGAGGGCTCTCTCATTCTGCCCTCCACCCCCCTTAAATTTACGTGCTTTTTTTCACTTGATTTCCCTAACAGCCATAATTTCACTCTTGCTTTTCAAAGGTACAAAGCTCCAATGCTGGTAAAGTGTGTAGGGATAAGATTGAACCCTTGGAAAACAGCAAAACAGATGAAGGCAAAGGTGCATGATAAAACGATTTATCTGTGGCTTTGCAGTTATTACACAGATAACATTTTGATATGTGTATTATGTTTAGTAACTCGGTATCTGTGTGTCTAATACATAATTTTTTCACTTAGTAGTTTATCTTCCAAAACTGTATTGCATTTTTCAATGAGTCAGCTGGTTACAGTGACTCCTGCAATTTGTGAAGCAAATGCATTTATGTATTATGACATGAAATGTGCTTCATTCATTTCTGCGCCTCTGTTTATTTATGATAATACTTCACAGGAGATGAGTGAATATTCTCTAATACCTTTCAAGAGGTCAGTGTAGCCTTAACCACAGTGTCTTCACTCTGCATTGGTAGTAAATCTTTGCTGAGGGACGAGGTGGCTGGAGTCTGTATGTTCACCATGACCTGCATGGATTAACAAAGAGCAAAGGTTCCAGTGAATGTGTATGTACAAACACACATCTACAGGAACCTCGGGGGCACGCTGAAAGCTCGTCTGTTTCCCTCAAGGATTTGAAAAGATGGGGAGGAGAACTAAAAGAGTAGTGAGCGGAGGAAAGGACTGTTAACTTCTAATTTGCTGGCCTTGATATTAGGAGAGGCATTGCTTTTTAGTTAGCATGAAGCTGCTGTGGGGTATTTGCATCCTTCCGTAAAATAAGGCATCTAGAAAGTGAACGAAAAAATCATTATTTTGGTTCTGCGTTTATTTAAAGACAGAAAAGAATTGATCTGCCCTCAGGTCCACAGCTACCTAAAAAAGGAAAACAAAATAGTGTCTATATTGTACATAAGTGGCTACAATAAGATTTTAAAGTGAAATTAGGCCAACATTACTCAAGATTTCTTTTTCTGCTGGTGCAACTTTTCAAAAGATTTCAGGCACACAAAGTCTATGCCATCTTTTCAGATGCTACCAGAGCTGCTATGGCCATCCATCTCAGCAGCTGTGCTGCTTTGCAATGTTTTAGTGGGATCACACAGCACAGTGGACTTTCAGCAAATGACTGACTTAGAGGGTTTTCCTGGCACCAGCTCTCCTTCCTGTGCATCATGTCCCTTGCATCAGGCTCAGAGTTTCTTTGAAACAGCCCACCACAGGGTAGAAAACTCAACTGGCAAAAAATGTGAATAGTGTTCCAGTGGTTGAGTGAGCTGAACTGCCTGACTGAAGAGCGAGAAGGGAGGGGGAAGAAAGAAGAGAGCAGCAAGCCACTATGTTAGAGCCACTTTCTCTTGAAGTCTTATCCTAAGAAAAAACTCTAGGTAAGTATACCCGCAGGCAATGAAACTCAGGTCTGTTTTTCTCAAGTGCTCAATGCTTCTGCTAACTCCCATGGCGACACCTTAACAGTCAGATTCTCAAAAGGACTTAGTCTTCAGTGAGCACCCAGGGTGCTGAGGCCTTTAAAATTTCTTCTCTCTTCCTTTGCTGCCTACTTGGGAAATGAGCTTTTTGTAAAATTCTGGCTTTACTCAATAAGTAAAGCTTCTTAGTTAACTGCACTAGCTGGGGGAAAGACATGGATCTTTAATACACTCTACTAGTATTTGCTAGAGCAGTCCAGGTTGATCATAAAGTGTTTCTACATGAAGGAAGTTGGTGCCTGTATATTTCCCTGCAAAGCTGATGCAGAGCATGGGGCATGATACGCCGTGAGATGATGGGTCAGTCTCCAGACCATGGCCAGGAAACACACACCTCTTCTCTGAAAATAATTTCTTTCTCCCTTCAAACATCGGTGCTCCAGGCTGAGTAGAGCTTCTTAAAACCATATGCTGATTTTTAATAAGATTGTACTATGCTTGAACCCAAGAAGATGTAGAGACACTCTGTCCAAGGACTCCAGGAAATGATGCAATCTGCAAACCATTTACTACCTATGTGTTTTACCCTTGGATTTTTCCAAGGTGCTTAACTCTGCTTTATGGACTCCCCATTAAACTTATCTCATTGTAAAACAGTGTTTCTTTAGGGAGGGGAAAACGTTTCAACCTTAAACGATTTAAATCAAAATCCCTGAGGATTTTCACACATCGGGAAGTGGCACCAGTTTGCTCTAAACAAACTGATGTTGTGAAAGCAGGTACAGCAGCCTTGGGTGTCTGGCACACCCTGCTCTCACTGGGGTAGCATTGACTGAGGAAGGCTTCACCATTCCTACCTCCATTCAGGACAGCTGGCAGACAGGAAAATGTGCCAGGGGCTCAGCGCCTCAAGTGTAAAATCTGCCATATTATCAGAAAAGGTTGAGAAAGGTACGGGAATATAAATTGGGGTAACTAAAGGCAGGACGCAGACTCTGTCACTTTGGTGCTTTGACATCCTCTGATGAAACCTTGACAGGCAGACCTTTCGATGTGGTTTAGCAGAGGAAAAACCATCCTCACAGGCAGCCGTGTTTCATGGGTGATGAGTCCTCCTCTGGCAAGGTGGGGACTTTGGGGTGCTACAACCCTTGCATCCCTCCCCTCAGGCCCAGCCACCAGAGGCTCCACACTTTCTCCTTTCTCTTTGTCCTTGTTTTTGGCAGCTAATCAGAGAGAGGAGAGCACGTAGGTGAAAAGGCAGACACAACATGTTGAGGCTTGGCCTCCAGCACCTGCCTCTTGGAGGTGGTACAGTGGAGGCATCTCCTTGCAGCTCTTGCCTCTCCTCCCTGCCTCCATGCACTCAATGTCCTCCTTTTCCTTTCTCCTGAACACTCTCTGGCTTGGTAATGAGCATTAAACTGTAATTTAAAGCAGACAAAAGAAGAGCATACAGAAGAGTGGGAGGAGTGGAACAGGAGAAGAGAAAGTACTGCTCAACTGACCTCTTTGGCCCCACGAGCTCCTCCTGGATGGCTGATACTTCAAGTTTGGGATGGCACTTGGAGCTTCACAAGCAGCTCCAGGCCCAGGCAGGGAGCCTGGCTGCTGGCTGCTGCTCCAAATATTGCCCTTGGCCCACCAAATCTGTCGGTCATGGGACAGATTTCCCAGGCTGGTGAGGAGGTCTCCCCGCTCAGCTGTCCTTGCTGAGCTGTGGCACTCAGGCCTCCCTGCTCCAGGGCTGATTCTGTAGCCAAAAGCACTTATAAAATGCATACACATCCTCAATTTTGCATGAAAAACCCCAGTGTTGTGAAACTCTCTCTCCAAAATAGGATTCAATAGCTCCGTTTGCATGGCCTCAGGCTGATGCTGGCTGGGCCATAAATATCTCACAGCCTAACCCATGGGCATGCTGGAGCCTGTTTTGGGGAGGAGGGGGATGTCTTCATTCCAGGCATTGTAAACCAGCACAGCTTCCCGCTATCTAAACTTGCTGCTCCCTTCCTAGTGTTAATTTGCTCCTTCCTGTAGCTGGTTTGTGCCTCAATTTTCCTGCTATCTTTAACGTTAATTCCTTGTGTTTTGTGTTACAGAGTGGTGTTTAAAGCCTGGTTCCTGGTCTGGCCTTAGGTAGTGAATATCCAAATGGGATACCTTTATCTTTCCTTTGGGGCTTCAAGGGTCTGGGTTTGAAAAATTAGCTTATTAGGGTTTTGTGGGTTTTTTCCACTTGAAAATCATGGAGGATAATGCAATGTGGTCACAGCACTTGTGGATGGATATCCCTATCTGAGGGGAAACAAGGACAAAAAGGAGACTTCTGTTCTCAACTTTCCATTGAGAAAGATTCAGCAAAGATGCACTTAACTAGAGCAGCAGTTTTGACCTCCAGTTAAGAATATTTTTGACATATTATTTCAAAATAGTTAACCAAGGCTAAGCTGTGTCAAGAAAATGGAATGAAAAAGGTAAGTGTAAAACGGGAATGAAGGCGGATTGAAGAACATGACAGGAAAACAGGCTGAGGGGACAAGTAAGCCCAGAGTCTATCCAGGTGGTGACCACACCAATGCCTGGATCAGGGGACAGGACACAATTAAAAATCTTCCAGTGGCTCTTTTATGAGAAGGCGTGAGTGAGTGAGAGACAATAGCATTTCCTGACCGTGCCGATTCCTGTGAACCTGCGTGGTCTTAAGCTCATTTATATGGAACACTGCAAGCAACATAACCTGAATTAATGCTATGAGACAGAAATGAAGCCACTAATGGACAAAAGGAAGCATGAGTCTAATGGTTCAAACACAGAGCTGGGGAGTCAGGAGACCAGAGCAGTTTTACCTGATTTAGCTACTGACTCATCTTGAGAGACTGTGAGGAATTCACTTGTATCAAAACTGTTACTGCTTTTGGTTTGGGGTCCATTTTTTCTGAAGTTATGGCCATCTTGAGCACTCTGATCTGATCTCCTGTGTGCCACGGCTGCCTCATCTGGAGGCTGTGAGCATTCACTCATTCATGCTTGTGCAGCCCTATGAACCTCTCAGGGGAAAGGGCATAATATTATAATTTAAATAATTTACTTTAAGCCTTGGCTCAAGGGACAGCATAGCTATTAAGTAATGGCCTTTGTAATCTAGAAAGCCTTTCCTGCCCTTCCCTGGGATGGATCCTGTATTTAACACTTCACCTGGCAAAACGCAGAACAATTTTCCCCCACTTACCTTAACAAGCCAAGTCTTTTACTCACCGCACCACAGGCGGGCTGGCCACTTTGATTCAGATGGCCCTACAAGGGCTGTGCAAAGGATGACTCAGGAAAAGTTTTGCTAATCCTGAGACTCTCCATCAGGCAATTCTGTGGCATCCAGGTATTGACACTGGTAGCCAGCTTGGGGCTCTTTTCTGCCCATCAGGGCTTCTGTTACAACAAACACCAGGTCACACATAGTCATATGTTAAAGGCTTAATTACAAACGAACTGTCAGCTTGTGCAAACTGGTTTTTGGGTAATGCTATTGAGGATCATTTGGCTTCCAGGGGTCAGTTGGGTGCATTTGAGTTCTCTAACTTCAAAAAAGGCTGTGTTTAGGGGCAGGTTTGGTGCCTGTCATGTTGTCACGAGTGCCACTAAGAGCACTTGGCTAGCTTCAAAATAGAGGGGTATTTATACAGGCATACAGCTTATACAGTGGTTCATGGGGAAAAAAAAAACAGAAAAGGAAAACAAAATGAAAAAAAAAACCCTGAAGTGTGTCTTTGTGGATAAACAATTTGCTTTCAAAGGTAAGGTGAAAAAAGGTTCTGACCCAGAAATACTTATTGAAAAATTTCTTGTGAGGCAGGTTTGTGAGGTATATGTTGCTGAGAGCAACCAAGCTGACTGAAGCCACGACCTCTGTCCTCCTTGCATCTTCCAGTGATGGGCATAGTCTGGGACATGCTATGGAGGAAATTTATCCACACCGTGGATGAATGCAAGCCCACTTTATGTCTTTCTCCACAGCATTGGGTGCTGATTCCTATAAGAGGGGGCACTGGATGACATATATCCTATCTCAGGCATGATCTGGCATGGCACTGCCTATATTTTCCCTCAAGCAAAACTCCCACTGACATCAGCAGAAGTTTGATTCCAGAGGAAGCTGAATTTCTACTTAGTTAATCTGGTTCAAGCCTCCTACAGGAAACACAAGGGACTGATACAGCCTCTCCACCTTGGGAATTGTATCTCCTCACACCACGGCTGAACTTGCCCCAAGGTCTCCTGTGGAAAATCTGAGCAAGCCTGAGCCATTTTCACAATGTTGGTGAAGTTTCACAGCCTCAAGCAGTCATTACTGCACTGGGTCATACCCCTGAGGTAAATTATTAATAATAATAATATGTTATTTTTGTTAAACCTGACATCTCCTTTCATCTCAGCCCCATGCTTATCAGGAGCTCTGCAACAACAAAAAAGGAAAGTTTTATTTCTGCATTTCCATCCCTTCGTCTCATCATGCTGCGTCTGCTTTGGGGAGTGAAGAGTAATCTGTGGAAAGCTTTCATGCTCTCAAACCTACCAAAACATGCAATATTAATTGGGATTATTAATTGTATTTACTGCACTAGCAAGTCTAACCTTGTTAAAGGCCAGTGTGAAGATGTGGGATCATTTCTGTCATTTGGAACATCCTGCATGCTACCTCCTCTCAGAAATCAAAAGGAAAATTACCTCACTTTTATTAATCATCCCTTTTCTTACAAGATTTTGCCTTTTGTTTAGCTGCACTTCACAAGGAGAAGGTGTGTTTTCTGTGCTGCTTTGAGATCTTGGCAGTTAATGGAACTCTTTGATTTTTAAATAAGAGTTATTCCTCTGAGTGTACAGTATAAACCTAACAGGCAAGGGACTGTGCCTTTAAGTTCATCAGTTTTCCCAGTGCTGTACTGGAAGGATTGGACTGAAACTTTAAACATTTCTAGCCATACCTAGCATATGTATAATTTATAAGCCACACACCGTTTTCTGTCAAATAGGCGATTGATCTGACTCGGATCTCGTTAATTATCCTCCACATACATTATACGTTAACAGATCTTCAGTATACTGTGTATCAATATTAATAAGATTATAAAACACTATTGATAATTAGGAAGAGAAAGAGACCAGGCCTTTGATTCACTGTGTTACTAACGCCCCTGCATCTCTAGATTAAAAAGAGACCACTTTTCGTTTAATAATATCAGATCAGTACATCCATCTTCTAAAAGGCTTTATTAAGAGAAAGCTAAGATTTGCATCCCTATGCAAGGGGCTATTTGAAATTGATTATGGAGGCATCATTGATGTGTGAGAAATTTGTTTCTCTGTCTTGTCTAAAGGGGGACCTAATGGGTGGGAGGGATTTAAGGTGGAGCACTGCACTCTTGGATCTTTGATCAGGAAATTTCTTTTTTTCTTTGTCAGGCTATATTTGGTAAGCCAGATTGTCTTGTTTCAGAGGAAATTAAATGGGATGTCATATTACTTCCTTTAAAAAATAACAACATCTACGTTATCCCACTCCAAAAGAGAAGACTGGAATTAAATAACAATATTTATCTTTAAATAATGTGGGCTTGATTATTTTTTGATTACTTTTTACAGGTTTTCTTTTTCTTTTTTTTTTTTTCTCTGACCTGCCTTTTATGTTTCCATTAAGCTCATTTGTAACAAGGAAACCAGAACAACGAGGTGCTAGTGAGGGCTCTGAAACATTCCATATCCAAATTGAATAAGGCAAACTTTGCTTTCTTAGAAATTCCATGCAAAACATTGAAGGATGATAGGGAGCACAGAATAAATTCAGGTTGCCACACGACATAGCACCATGCCGGCCTGGGAACCACCACCGCGGCCAAACCCCCAGTTGCATTTTCTATCACCTTAGAATAATGATTCAAGCACGAGATCTTGCTGCTTATGTCCACTAATCACTACAGAAGCCCAGTGGTTGTCTTTCATTGTGTCTCACACAGAGCCAGCGCAGCAAGGCAGAGAGTTCTCAGGCTCCCTCCCTGCTCTGGAGCAATTCTGCAGGGCATCCTTCCCAGGATGACACCAGCTTGGTTCCCTTGGGCTGGCCAGAGTTAGGAGACCTTATTCCAGCCACTACAGATATTTTAAGCATCATGTCCCGCAACCCTATTGAGATGAGATTTCTAAAATGCCACGTCCAGGGCCCCAGTAGCTTCTGCACAGTGCTCATGTTGCTGTGCCGAACAACCGGCTATAGTGGAAGATACTCAGGGAGAGCAGCAAAGGGAAGCTGAGGAAAACTTCCCTGGTTTGGACAGGGCATTTGCTCAGGGAGATTTCACACATGCATTTCCCTGCAAGGTAGCCCCCAGTAGATCCTCATTTCCCATGGCAATTCTGCTGAAAGCCTAAATAAAACCATCAATCTATGGCTTCCAGGAAATCTGCCCTATATATAATCTTCCCATTCCCTAGAGCTCTCTGATTTTCGAACGTGCTGGGAGAGATCATAATTTGCAGGAAATGTGGATGAGACTCTGAGATGAGGGAGGTCCCAGGCTGCTGTGTCCACTGCAAAGTCTTGGGAAAGTCTCTTCATCTGCTTGGGACATCCATCATACAAATGAGGAGTCACAGGGACCACCTGGGTACAGCTATGGGGTACAGGACAAACACCCACAGTACCCAAAATGCCAGCGAGAGCCCTCCAGCACCCATGCCAACTGGAGCAAGGCCACCAGACAAGGCCATAACATTTAAATTGCTCATTTTGCCTCATCCCCTTCCATCTGAAACTGGGGAGGGAACAATCAGCTGAGACATGCAGGTGGGGGGGCACAAGGAGAGATGGTGACCTGCCGGGGGAAGGCTAAGCTGGGAGCAGGTACATAAGCCCAGATTAAAGTTTACGTAGGGGGTACGTAAGCAACATAAAGGGCTTTCTGAGGACCTGAGGTTGCTACAAGAGGAGACAATGCAATGTCAAAGAATTGTTCTGTTTTAACTTCTCAGGTGGTTGTGACCTTCTTCTTTCTGGAGGGAGCCTTGAAGGAAACTGTAGAAAGAACAGCAAGAGACAACAATGTGAAATGAAGCCTAAAGGCTTGGAAAGGAAAACAGAATAAACCAACGGGGAGATAGCACAAAGAACCCTAATTTTACTTCCTGATCCTGGACGTACACTGGCTGGCAGATTTTTGAGGGATTACTGCAAGTTGAGTGGCTATCAGGGCAGCAGGGCCTGTCCCTGCCAGTCTCTGACTAATACCTTGCTGCCCTTTCTCTCTCCGACAGGCAGCTGGCCCGGATACGCTGGGGTGCAACTTCCTGAGCCAAAGTTCACTTCTGGTGGCAGGGCTGTTCCCAGTCGCACCAGGCATGAGCCTGGGACACTGAAGACCTGTCTAAGCCAGGTCACATCCATTCACACTAGATTTTTCATACAGTTCAGGACATAAATAACTTGTGTATTCCTGGAGACATACCACTGCTGCACTCCATGTACGCTGCGTATCCTGTGCATGAGCACAGCAGCACTCACATGCACAAGGATGTTTACAAAAGGCAGCAGGGAAGTGCCTAAGGTGTAGCTTTCTCACAAAGGAGGGAGCCCCCTTAGGCCCAGAGACATTTCTTTAATTTCTTGTGTTCTTACACAATAAAACACATGGGGAAACAAAACTACTTTTATTAACAATGTAGAGCAGTGAAGATATATTTACAACACTAGAAGCCAGCTAAAAAACATCCCCTTAAGATCCAGTTCGTATTCTATTGGGAATATCCCAAGCTAATGCATTCATGTGAACATATTTCCCATCAGAAATCCTAGACAAAGAGAAAGCACCTGGAAATTTAATGTTCCATCCTGTCTTTGACATTTGTTCTATGAAGACCACCAGGCCATGATCTGCTTGCTTCTCCACTTGGCTGCTGCCCATTGCAGAGTCTCAACAAGCCTGGCAGTCGAACTTCACACGGTGTCTGAAATCTGGTGCTGCACCACAGAAATCTTCAACTGACTTGAACCAGGAAATAACGGCCAGGAAAAATCCCTTGGCTGCCCGGTTAATGTATGGGGCAAGCACATGCTGAGAACAGGATGAAATGCTTGCCTACCTACCACCTTGTGCAAATGAAAGTTCTGTTGATGGAATTAGGGCCATAGATGAGGCTGCCAGCATAAGAGGCAAAGGGTTTTGATGGTCAGTTTTATCCATCAGGTGGAATGGGTGTTGAAGCTGTACTACCCCAAATCAGAGGTCCTACCAGATTCACGCTCAGATGTGTTACAGGAAAAGCATGGAGACATTGTTTATTCCATGGCCCTGCTGTCTATATCTGTACAAAATCTTTTTGCCTTTCCAGCCCTCAGGCTGGGACTATTAATTAAGAATCAAAAGAGGGAGGTGATGAGAAAATATGTATGATTTTTGGTATCATCACAGCACATGCCGAAAATGAGATCCTTGGAGGCAATGGTAGCTTGTATTTACTCACAGTAGGACAGTGTTTTAACATATCAGTGTCTTTCTGATGGATCACAGAATCATAGAATGGTTTGGGTTGGAAAGGACCTTAAAGATCATCTAGTTCCAACCTCCCGCCATGGGCAGGGACAACTTCCACTAGAAAGGTTGCGCAAAGCCCCATCTAACCTGGCCTTGAACACTTCTACGGATGAGGCATCCATAGCTTCTCTGGACAACCTGTTCCAAGTATTTAATGTAAGCCTACCTTCTTTCAGTTTGAAGCCACTCCCCCTTGTACTGTCATTACATGTACTTGTAAAAAAGTCCCTCTACATCTCTCTTGTAGCCTCTTTAGGTGCTGGAAGGTGCTATAAGGTCTTCCTGGAGCCTTTTTTTCTCCAGGCTGAACAGCCCAAATTCTTTCAGCCTCTGGTCATCCTTGTAGCCTCCTCTGGACTCCCTCCAGTAGGTCTACTTCCCACACGTTGGTGGCCCCAGAGCTGGATGCAGCACTCACAAGAGTGGAGCGGAGGAAGAGAATGAGAATCACCTCCCTTGACCTAATGGCCATGTTTCTTTTAATACAGGGCAGGATAAGGCTTGCAGTGTGGAACCATTAGGGTGGAAATGATGAGAAGGATCCGTTGTCACAGAGATGATGCTCCAGGTGTCTCTGTAGCCCAGAGCAATTATTACATAGCCCCTTGACATGGTACCTCCAAACAACTCCATTGTGCCAGGACTTGCATGTTATTAAACTGCTCAGAGTTGCTGCATCAGAAGAAATAGAAAATGAAAGGAAAATAATATCCCCATTTAAGCTTGGGCATAGTAGGTTATTTTTTAACCCTGGCAACATTTTAGTTTCTATCAAAGAAGAACATTTGCTTTTGTGTTAAATAGACAAACCCTGAAGATGAATATGCAGGGTGAATAAAAATAGCAAAACCTTGGTAGCCTCGCACTTAAGAAAAACAATACTTGGGCCACTTGAAACAATAAGGGTTTTCTCCCAGCTTGAGATTTTGTCTGACAAATTTCAGAGAAAAGGGATTTTTCTCTCCCTCTCCTCTAGCCCTGAGACATATTGCAAAAAAATGCATGCACACGAGCCGTTGTCACTGGGAATGTACCAGCCTTCCATTAACATTGCTCTCTATAGGATGGCGGTTGGCAGGAGTGCTCATTTTAAAATCCAAAGGCTCATGTCTAGTGCTCCAGCCCTTATTCCCCGGAGTTTTTTCAAGCCACTTGAGCCACTTGTCTGGAGCCTGCTTGCTTTGATCTCCTTCTGCATCGAACGTGTCTGGAGAGAGCTCTGCAAGGGGAAAGCATGAATCGAATTGTGCGCTCCCATCTCAAATCTTGCCCATTGCAAAGCCATACCAGGAAATTGAGAAATGTTCCAGGTTTAAGCTTTCTTCCCTTAGCCAGAAATTAAAACCCCTTCATTAATCCAATCTTAAATCTCAACTAGCTGCTGCTTAAAGTGGTAATAAATATTTCATACCGATTGTGTTGCGTTCCTTGCTGTGTTTATTAAATGGAGTTTCTCATAATTCCAGTTATTCATTTTAATAGGTCAGGACTTGGCTGTGATTTAAACAGACCACTGAGGAAACAGCCGTGGTTAAACATTGTAACAATATGGATTATTAATTTAATTGGCCAGCTATTACTTGTTTTGACTCTGTGCTAACACATTTAGCTCAGTCTCTTGTGGCCTATAAACCACAAAGGTCATGACTTCAACATTCAGAAGAATGGGAAAAAGAGAATCAGGGCTGAGATTATGAGGAAAAATAGAGAAACAGTGTGGGGAAGACAGAGTGGGGAAGGCTAAGGGCTTGCTGGAGGCAGTGCAGGGCAAAAGGGGATTTATTTAGTAGCTCAGCAATAGAACATCCTCTAAACCACAAGCCAAACTAGCAGCTTCTTTCAGTCCGCATCCCTCTGAGGTGATTTCAGATTTTTACCTGTAGGTATAATGATGGTATCCCCATGTATTTAAAAAAACCCTCTATTGTATTTCTGATTTTTTATAATATGGTTTAAAATATGGCATGCAAAGAGCTCACATGTGAATAATCAGCAATAATATTTATACATGTGTTTAAAAGGCCAATCAGGCACCCCCACCCTGGATGGTTTCCCTGCACCTTTATTGAAAACAATCTCACGATGCTGGTCAGATACAGTGGGGTGAAAAAGCACATTCCAAAGGGCATGCTAAGCAAAAAGGGATAGCCAGGAAAAAATGTCAGGTTTATCTTCTCTGCATGACAAAGACAGTGCAATTTGTACCACGAACTGTCCCATTTGAAAGTGGTCAACTCTATTAATTGATTTTTTATGCACAACTCTCATTGACTCCTAGGAGTTCTGTGCATTGAATAGCAGCAGAATATGACCCCATATTTGTCTTGGCAACTGTGTGGATATATGTGGCACGGGGCAGTGTTTCCATACTCATGCCTGTGCCAAGTATGTTCAACATTCAAATTATACAGGTGCTAAGACCCTACCATGAAGGAAACTATATAAATACAAAAGGTAGGCAGATATATTGGGCAGACAAGCAAGCAGGTACAAGTCTGTGTTTTCAGTCTGTCTTAGGCCTTGGAATCTGTATCTGTTCCTGTAACCAACTGCACAGGCCAGTAAGCTGGAAGAACACAGACCAAAACCTTTGTCTGCAACTGCAGGCTCCAAACCATGCAGCTAACATGGGAAATGTAGCATGCATGAGTACAGCATACATAATCAGCAGTAACAGCTGCCCAGACAAGTTGGTGGGATTCCAGTGCTGTAAGACTTCTTCCATCCTCACTCTCTTATCCTCCCTCACATAGCTCAACCCAATTTTCCAAGACACAGGGACACTGGGAAGAAAGACAGAGGCTTGAAAGCTTATTCACTGTGTAGAAAAGAGCCAGACAGAGAAAAATTCCTGCATCTCTTCCTTCTGGCTTTTTCTTTTGCCTCCTTTTCTGCTTCTCTCCCCCTCTCCCTGACCTAACTCTGGCCCCAGCCCCACAGAAGCTCCCATCTTCGGCATTTCCTTGTTCAGGAATCCTCACCACTTTTGGGTTCTGACACCTCCTGCAATGTCTCCATAGGCTTCAAACCCACTTGCATTCTATCGTCCCATCCCCTGTCATGCACACCAAGTCTTGGTTCCCTTCTGACAGTTTTTATCCCATCTCTGAGCACCTTCTACTCCCTCCCTACAAAAGAACAAGTTTCCACATTCAAACTCTCACTTTGCCCAGCTGGTGACACCAATATCCATCCTGTAATACAACTATCCCCCTTCACCAGTCCAAGATATATCATTTTTTGCATGCATAGCAATGCAGACCAAAGGCTAGGACAGCACTACATTCAGCCTTTTGCAGAAATTCTTCAAAATCACCTGGGAATTTCTTGCCCCATGTCTGTCAGGCTGTTATCTCCTGGATTCCCCTCCTGCAGTACTCTAGCCTCACCACTCCTCCTGGATCTGCGTGGCAGGCAGGAAAGCCCAGCCACTGGTACACAGCTACTCACCCACGGAGCCATCCTTAAGCTGCTGCAGGTGCCTCATGCTGGGCCCTGTATCTCTAAGTGTTGCTGACAAACAGGGCTTTCTTTTGTGGTGCCTAGCACCAGCAGCCCCTAAGGACAAGATACCCTTCCCTTCTTCTCCCCCACCCCCAGCCCTTGCACACAATACAGTATTTGTCATGGGCTTGTTTTCCAGCACATGAAGAGCACAAAAACGCGTGCTCTTTTATGATAAGGTAAGCAGAGTGACCCTGTAACATTCCACATCTGAACTCAGAACGGCATCTGCCTCACAGCTGTCCTTGTAGCAAGCATTTCAAAAACACAGACAGCAGAAAACAGCAACAATATCTCATCGCCGATGTAGCTGCTTACAGCTCAGTTCTTACCGTCTTCCAAATACCAGTGTTTGAGAGGTGACCTACAGCTGTGAAATTTGGATGCAGATTCCAACACCACCCCTTAATTTCAAGGATGTTCCAATATGAGTTTTACACAGAGTTGCAGGCCAATTGCAAAATCTGTGGCTGGAGCTAGGTTCAGATTCTGAACACCCTGAGTCACAAAGATTTCCAAGAGTTTTGGCTTCGTTGCAGTATTCATGTTCCCTCTTACTTGAGTGCATTGACATATCCTCTAGGAGTCATGGACTAGGAGCCCACAGCGAAAGGCTCTGCACAAGCAGAATAAAAACAAGGAGAAGAGTTACAGAGTCAAGAGGTAGCTACAGAGAAATGTGGAAGTGCAGGGAAAGAATCAGACCATCGATAGGATGACAGCGGCCAAAGTACAGTTGATTTTCTGGTGGTCATCTAGTCAAAGGAGAGCTCTGAGGGAGATTTTAGAAGGTGAACATGTCAGCAGCTTTGCAGCACGCATGCACAGTGCTCCTCAAGCACTGTGGGTATCTGACATGAAAGCACAGCTATGGACATGGACATCTTGGACCACCTGGAATAAGAGCTGCTTTTGAGGAAATGAGTAACAGGAAATGGGTGGAGATGGAAGAAACCTCAAAGGGTGAAATCAGTTTTCAGAGGGAGTTAGATGGCATTTGTCAGTGTCCTCATGCAGGAACAATATAGTTGTTCAGTTTGTGAAAATTAGAGCTGAGCAAAGACAGACTGGATCTGTATGGAGGAAGTCAGTCTGGTCATAGGATTTCCACCAGAGAAAGACTGGAGCATGAAAGCAGAGCAGAGAATCTTGAGGCACTTCAGAGCAGGAGACTGTCAACAACCTTACAGCAGGAGAGAAGAGCTAATAGTCATGCTGAAAGAGTGTGGTACATGAAGACAACCAACAGTTATCTAAAAGGGACTGAAGATATTCAACAAAAGGAGAAGTATGACAGCTAATGAGAAATTATCAACTTTGTAGATGGCCAACTCAGGTTTTGGTGTTCTTGAACATGACTGAAAAACTGAAGACTCAAGTGCAAGTTTGCTCAGGGGTGGACACATTGGTAGCATGAGAGCAAATGTTGCTGGAACGAGGGCAGGGCATGGGATAAGGCAGTGAGTGTTGGTACGGGAGGGAGCAAACTCCTCCTCATCTTCTGACCTCACACGAGAGATTTTACAAATAATAACGTGGCTGCAGAAGACCAGGGTAATATTTAATGTATCTGTTTTTACCTCTAATGTTGACGAAAACCATCATTCCTAACATCACAGATTTTTCAAAAAGGGAGAGACCATTAACTCATCTGCAGAAAGTCCTGTTGAAAGGTATCAAAAAGTTTGTAGTTGCTTATGTGCTACAACTCCTTCTTGAATGTCTTTAGGGGACTTAAGATGCGTACTTCGAGTACAGGAGCATGAGTTAGTTCAGTCAACCTTAATAGCAAAAGAACCAATTACACTGTCTTGTGTCTCTGCTGCAGCCCAGATGGGACACCATACAGTAAATTCCTTCAGGGTGAAAATGATCCCCTTTCATTTTGGAAGATAGGAGAGGACATAGAAAACGTTAGAGAGTGCAGCAAAGAGCAGGTCCTGGCACTCTGCTTGTGCTAGGAAGAGTGACGTAATACTTAAATAAAAATAATTAGGTTGTTGGACACATGGCTTCATATAAAAAAACAACATAGAAAACACATGTTTTCACATGTTTCCCATGCAAAAACCACCTGTACCCAACTGGTTTAATGAATGTTCACATGACTGTGAAGTTTAAAAGAGCATGCAGTGCAAGTAGCCAGGGCACAGCGATTCAGTACAAGTATGGCTGTGGGTGAGCAGCAAGTAGCGCGCTCTGCTTGTCCTGTGGTGGGCCAGGGGAACATATGGAGGAAATGCCTCATTTTGTGCTTCTGGAAGAGAAGGAATGAGCCCATTGTCTAGTCTTCTGGGCAGCAAGTTCCCAACTCCGAACCCAGTAAAACTAGTGGGAATAAGACCCCAGGATCTTGTTGACATTCTGCACATTCTGTGGTTTCTCTTTTGTCAGGATGCACACTGCTTTGGTGAGGCAAGAGGGGAAGGGAAGAAATGTTCAGAGTTCTCTCCAAAGTCATTTGTGGGAGCATTTATTGGTTTTGCTCTCTGTGTTGTTTGTTTTTTTTTTAAAAGAAAGAAATTGTTCATTTGAAAATATGACACTATCAAAATATTTTACAATGTAAGAAGAGCTAAAAATGTATTTTGCAAATAGGACAGTGGTTGACCATATCTCTTGGCAGATACGTGTTAACTTTACCTTAAAGAAGAGACCTAATCACCTGAAACTTGCTAGTAGTCTGTGTTATGAATAACACCAGGGGTTGTGCATTTAAAAACGCTATAAAAACCCCAAAGCCTGTAGAACATATTCTGGATCATATCACAGAGCTGGTGTACAATGCTCTCATGGTTTGCTTCAAAAATAAGCAGGAACAATGGATTGTTACTGAGTTTTCAGTCTCACTTGTCTCTGATTTGACCCACTATACATTTCTGAAACTGTTTTGACCCCTTTCCATTATGCATTTATATCACCCACACATACACAATCTGTAGTTTTGCAAGACAAGGACATGAATATAATATTATATTTTCTTGCCTAAACAATTAAAATGGAACTGAACTGATTTGCTAAAATAAAAATCTGTGTTTGTAACTTCCAATACTTAGCCTTCATCATACGCATAGAGATGTTTCCAGCCTTTCCTTTCCAGCTCTACCAGCTCCAAGAATTACATCTGGACAGTTTAAAAAAGGTATAAAAATCAAAAAACTTTTACTCTTCTCTGTCCGTTAATCAGGGTGAAACACTGGTATTTTCTAAATATCCAACAACCTTTGCAGTTCCCACGTGATTTTTTTTGAGTCCCCAGCTTGCCTCACAAGCTCAGGATGTGTGGATTTGCAGACTGTTTCTCCTTTAATATTCATATCCATAGAAAAGAGTGACAGGCTTGGGGAAAGACCCAGAGAATTATTCCAGACTCTCCAACTCAGATTTCATTTTGTTTCTTGATTGTCAGCACCTGACTGTAATTCATTTTGAAAAGTTTAAACAGAACCTTCTATTTTTTGCTGACTTTGGAGCAAGGGCATTTGTCTATCCCTCATTAATCTTTATGTCAGTTGCAAGAAACATCATACCTTTTCCTTTTGGAACAGATTCCCTAAATAGAGGTCCAGTGCTGCAACCCTTGTCCCCATTACAGTTTTGCTAATGACCTTACACCACTCAGAACAAAGATTATTAAACTGGGCCAGATGCTAGCTAGATGAAGAGAAGGCGAAAAGCAGCACTAAAACAGAAGGTTTCTCCTTTGACCCCCCAAGCAGAGTTTAAGGCATCAGCTTTCAGTGGGATTGACTTAACAGAAGCAGGGTGAGTTTAATGATGAGTATTTTCCAAAATCCTGCCTAAGCATTTGCTGGTGTTGCATGGCACCCTCAGCCGAGTGCTCCTTAGCACAGTTTGAAAGACTGTCCTGCAGATACCTGCAGATATCAATCCCATAGGATTGATAATATTGGTGGCCATTTGCGTACTTGATATTGTTAGAGGATAAGGATGCACTCAGTCTGAGAATTAACTTCCAGCCAAAGAGTGAGAACTTATTAATATATTCCAAAAGTATCTCAAGCCCCCTTTTTTTCCCTCCTTGGACTCACATATTATCTTCTCCATCCCCTTATCCCCCCCGAATTAAAGCTAACTGGATATGAAGGACAAGCTCTGCACTTTATATCAGAACTTCTCCCAAACAAAACAGAAGTATCTTCTATGTAGACTCTTCCCTTGCTATGCCCCACCTCTGGTAATCACAGAAAGAAACTAGGAGCAAAGAATCTCCCAATCAAGGTTTGGAGATTTCATAAGAAATGACATTAAAAAAATAGTGGAAAGTAAAAAGGTACGGAGGCTATGGATATGTCTGAGGAATCTATCTAATATTGTAGTACTGGAGAAGGGCAATGTTATTTTAAATCTCCAAAAACCTGACAAAACATATAAAAGACAGGACTGGGTTCACAATGACTCCCAAGTGTAATATTATAAAGTTCTT
This sequence comes from Pseudotriccus pelzelni, assembly GCA_035584735.1. Classification (NCBI taxonomy): domain Eukaryota; kingdom Metazoa; phylum Chordata; class Aves; order Passeriformes; family Tyrannidae; genus Pseudotriccus; species Pseudotriccus pelzelni. The sequence continues at coordinate 27,540,283 of JAWMRA010000162.1, read as the reverse complement.
CCAGAAAGGATTTCACTGTAATAAGAAACGTGTTTGTTTTTCCATTTTACAAGTCTATGAAACAATCCCTCAGACTCGGCAACATTGATCATCTCCACTGGTCTACTCTGGCCTCCAATCGGGAGGCCTGGAGA
>JAWMRA010000162.1:27522343-27540049 GCA_035584735.1 Pseudotriccus pelzelni | reverse complement strand
AGCGCGCTTGTAGCAAGCGTGGGTAGAGCCCTTCCCAAATCTTCGTTCGCGAAGCCTAGCCATGATGATGATGATGACTTCGTAAGTTCAACCTGCCTTTCACACCATCGAGTTTGCTTATTTCTGGATAACCACACTCTCTCATTGACACAGGCATGTTAGAGTCAACCTGACACACAGAAATGTTTCCTATCTGCTAAGCAATGCAGTGCCAGAGTATGACTCAGGGTATCACTGCAATGCACAGTGTCCTCTGAAAGAAAAAAATACTCAAGAGATACATTTGTTAAGGGCATTGCAAAATAAGGGAATTAGCTATGACTAAGGTTCACCTATCCACTACGTCAACTACAGTGGACGCTTTTTCCTTCACCTGGAAGTCAAGATAAGTCAACTCACCCAAACAGTACTGGGAGGAAAGAGCGAGGAGAGGAGGAAAAAGAGTTTTAACTAAAGGCTTCTGAGTTTTTTCACTGAAATACTGGGGCATTTCTGGCAAGTTAATACTGCCCCTATTTTCAAAGGGGCCTTTACTTCAAGACATCCCAGCTTTCTGGGTGTCCAGCTGCAGAAAGCGGCAGGCCAGCTTCCCAGTGTCAGTCTGAGTTGTTGGGATGCACAGGTGGTGCTGGGGAATCAATGCCAGGCCTTCTAGGAAACACAACATCAGTCGAAAGTGCTGACCTCGAGTGCTCCACGCCGCATCCTTCTGCAGTGATAGCGGACGGCAGAGCCTTGTGTAATTACGCTGCTGCTGGTAACGTGCGGCGGATGGAATGTGCTACATCAGCCCTCACTGCTTTTATTACTGAAGGGGGGAAAAAAGTCTCACAAGGAGAGGAGTGAGTGAAACTCCGAGCGCCGTGTTACTCTGGTTGACTTCTGCGAATCTAATCATTTGAGAAGAGGTGCACTCAGGAATCATTCCACGCGGCCATAAAAAATTGCTGAAGGACACCCTGCCTCCCCTCCTCATATACCTTACCCTCAGAAAATGAAGGCAGGTAAGGGTACATTTAACATTCACAGTCTTTTATACTACTAAGTAAAATCAGAACAAAATATGGTAATTAATCCATTGTGCATTCAAGGATTCAGGTTTGAGCAGCAGATGGGAAAAGTTGTGGATCATAACCCCATGCAATATTTGACAGAATATCAGTCAAATATAGTTCACACATCTTCATGTTTCTGTCAGTCCCTCTTATCTAAAGTTAATTTAAAGTGACAAGAACTACATTAGCACTTTTCAAAGGGTAATGCAAACTTTAGAATATTCGCCTCAAATCAATACCTATCCAGACTCCTAAATGGCCAAACTGGCAAGTTCCTGAGGGTGATTTCACTTTACTTTTATACTAAATTTGTCATCTATTGCTGGGGTTTATGCATTAACCTTTAAACAAATCAGTTTAAAAGTAGGGTAGAGAATGCGGCCTCTGTTTATTCTGCACAATGCTGTCATGGACACATGTGCACCCACAGGCAGAAGAGTCAAGGCAATGTGGACAAATCTAGCTGTGCAAATACTGTAATACAGTTTGGATCTTAGCCTGTGGGTTATTTTCGAACAGTATAAAAGTGGTGTACTTAGATGCCCTGCTTGTGAGTGGGGCACCTACTTTCATTTCACCACTGCAGCAAAAGAGTCCAAAGAAGAGACCTCACTCTGGCTCCCGTAGAAAGTTTCATTCAGTGGCCCTGGTGCTTGCAGCACACTGCAGCTTTCCCCAGTAGTGAATTATTTGATAGAAACAGTAATTTGTCTCCTTTTTTCAATCAAAACAGCATTTGGAAGCACATGCATATGCACATCTGCAAATGTATGCTCATGTATTTTTGTGTCTGACTTGGGTGTGGGAGCACAGCAAAGTCCAAATCCCCTGATCTAATGCTATTGCTGTGCTGGTTGCTTGTGCTTCTGCTCCTTGTGTTCACATTACCAAATAAGAGATCACACCCTGCAAGGCTCCACAGAACTCATCTCTAGGGAAGGCAAAAGCACTTCTTGGCATTCGGACTGCACACAATCCCAATATTGTCCCCCTTCATCCCTCCCCCAACCCCCGCCCCTGTTACAAATGATTTAAGGCAGGCTGTGAATGAGAAACATAAGGTAAACACTATTCAGTATTTATTGCCTTCCATCCCAAGCATAACTTGGCCTTGCCTCTGGAGAGGTGCCCAGCTCAGCCCTTCTGGACACACCATCACCGGCTGGGATGTGTGTGTGTCTTCTGGAGAAGGTACAAAAGGGGATGGATCTCATCTGCTGAAGGACTCCTGCTTCTGGATTTTGCTGGGTCTGAGTCACTTGCAGTGTGGAAGGAGGCACAAAGCCCACCAGCAGCGGGCGGGGTAGGGAAGGGTAGAGAGAACATCCAGTCCCTTCTCATTCTGCTCCTTTCTTTTCCATAATGCAAACCCTAAGATAATAATTTCCCTGACAAAACGGACTCCACCCCTCCTCAAATCCCTCACACAGGTTGTGCTCTGAAAGGGGCAACGAGGCAGAACAGCAGGGGAGCCCAGGCTGTTCATCATCTTCAGAAAGGACTTAGATATTGTAAGATAAATGGATCAAACCTTAATGTGTGACTGGCTTGTTTATGGGACTGGGTGAAAATGCAGGGTGAAAAATAGGTAACAAAAGGGTCCTCAAAGAAAAAAGTTAAAATAGATCAGGCATGCTTTTCCTTGTCATTTCAGACTTCTGATAACTTTGTCAAGCTGTAGCAAGACACTTCAGTTCTTGGGCAGGTTGTGGGTGATAACTTGATAAGATGTTCAACTTGGAGGACTCAGTTTACTCTTTCCAGGTCGCATAAATCCCTACTAAAACTCCACTGCCACCAGCACCTTCCCAAAGGGCTAAACTGGATCCTTTTGGTGCCGCAGGCTGGAAAGATCATGAAAATGCTTCACTGTGGTGACTTTCTGTGTACAGTAATTTAACCACTAGAATAAATAAAACCTTTTTCCTCTACTTCTTGACAAAAAGGCTTGACTGGAAAAAAGGTTCTTTTCTTCCAGAGCCCTGACCTATGAGTATTTTTAGGTTCACATGAGGGGATTTTGTGCCAGCTGTTCCCACCCAGTGCAACCAGGGAACCTTTTTTTTGTGTGTGTGTCTAGTTGCATGCACCAAGGTGACACTACACAGGCTTTTTTTTCAGCATAGCATTATGCTTGTGCAAATGTCTATACTTAAAATAAAATAAATATTAAAACCCACAAAGGTGCAAAACATCTCCTCCAACCTGACATGCCCCCCACCCTTCTGCTTGCCCTCCTCATTACGCATAAACCCAAATTGGGCGCTGCTAAACAGAGGAAGAAATGAACAGCTGGAATCATGCCACACACGTTCTTCATGGTTGGACTCAATGATCTGAAAGGTCTTTTCCAACCTAAATGATTCCACGATTCTATGATTCACAGACCACTTGCCTGCAGCACAAATTGGCACCAGCTGCCAGGTGCCCAGGACAGAGGAGCTCCAAGGCGGGAACCTCGAGCTCCTTTTGCCCTTGGTGGGGTTTCCAGATGAAACACAGACAGATAAACCAGCTTACCCTCTTAGTTTTTACCCAGATGTGCTCTGGCAGAGGTTGCTCGCTCCTCTGGGCTGGCCAAGGGCTGTCTGCCATTCACATGCTTTGGAAAAACTGTCGTGTGCTGCAGCTGCTCCCCAGGAGTCTGGGAGAATGGCCAGGAATAAAAGGAATCTCCTGCAGGAATCCAGGAGCCAGCCCACACCTGAAACCTCAGGAAGACTCAGAAAAAAATCCCTGGTGCTGCTGCCACTGAGTTAAACAAGGAAATTTGCAAAGGACTGACTTGCTACTCGATGTTTGGGTTCATGGGGAGCTTCTCTTCTGCCTTCTTCTGTACTCATCTGAGATATCATCTGATGAAGCTGAGGCAAACACTGGCAATCCCAGACACTGGAAGTTATAAATATCTCCTCATCCTTCTTGTTTCTCCCTTACAGGTAAGGATTTACTGAGGGGCCTGTTAGAAACAAGGAGCACATCCCAAACTGGGGGTTACACACGGCTTTTCCTTTAATTCAGGAATATGTGCTAATTTTCTGTGCTATTCTTGACATCAGAGGTATAGTGATCTGTAAAGCAAGACCAAAATTATTCTTCTTTTCCCCTCTGTAGGGGAATTATTTGTATTTTCTGCAAGACACTGCCTCCACTTGAGGTATGCACTGAAAACAGTCATACAAAATGCTACAGAAAACTGTGCTCGCATTTTTTCTCTAGTTATCTCTTCCCTAAGATACCTGAAATCAGTGAAAAAAAATCTGTGCCCTACATTTTCTATGTGATTTCTGAAACTTTTAATGCCTGCTAAGAGAACCACACCGCAGGAGGAAAGCACATCATCCTGGGAAGACCGGTATTGCCAGCAGGGCTGGCAGCAGAGCTGCAGAGCCATCCGAGTAGGTCACCCCCTGGAGCGAGAGCCGTGAGCTCCTCCAGCCTCTGGGGCTGCCCAGGAATGGAGCTGGCACACTCCCTCCTCTCCAGCAGACCACGGCAGCAATTAATTGCATAGTAATGCAAGGATGCAATTAGAGCCTGGCCAAACACAACTTACCCCCTCTTGGGGCCTCCAGATTTGGAACATTTTCACTCAGCAGCTCACCCAGACACGCTGGTGAGAGCTGATCACGGATGAGGGTCTGACACCGTTGTCAGCATCACTGTGCTGCCATCCTCTTTCTCTGTGGGTGAGAGGAGTTGGGTGCTGATGCTCTGATCAGGCACTTGGACATCTTCCCACTTTGTTTTGCCAATATGCTTGCATGGGTTTGTTTTCCTGACACCCCAGCAATGCTGATCTTTCTTCCAGGGGGCCTTTTAGCCAGTGTAACTCCCTGAGCTTATCCTTCAACATGCTGTATTTCAATTATGCCACTTATAAAGACTGAAAACTACTTACATATAATCTGCTTGTTTGTTCTCCCTGTGCTGCCTCCTAGTTTTCATCCTCAATCAGTGAACTCCTCAGACCAGGGCAGTCCTGGTTGCCTGGAAATATGCCAAGTATGTAAAGTCTTATGATTCTGGGTCCATTATCTCCCCTTCCCCCCACCTCACCACAAATGGACTTTATTACTAATCATAACTCACAGCCAACATCACTTTAGTTTTAGAGAGGAAGATATTTTCAGCCTCGGGCAAAAGACTTCTAGTCTGATCATGAGAGATGCTGAAAGCTACGGGGGTTGCTGGCTCATAGCATCACTGAGGATGCAGTCCTTGGGGAGCAACTTCCTTGCTCATCTAAGTTTTCTTTCATCCAAAATTCAGGCCTGCCCTGTCCCAGTTAGCTGAGTAAAATCTTTAAAAGAAAAGAATGGGTTTGTGTGCCTCTGGTGGTTTTGTTTTTCGGGTGCTGAGCACTGTGGAGGGACCTGCTTTCCAGAGATGGCTGAGCAACTTACTTTCTGAAAAAGAAATCTCCTTACACATCCCAAGCACAGCACCCTGAAGTGCCGGAATCTGAAACATCAGGGGATCTTTTGAAAATTGTCATAAAACACCACAGAACAAAAAATAACGTGAACATTTTGTAGTTCCCATCAGATACAGTATTTGGTTCCACCTTCTATGCTACAAAACCCCCTTTTATTTTGGTATCTTGCAGCATTTAAAAATATTGAAGAAAGACAATAAACAATAGAAAGCAAAATTTTACTTTGATTGAGGTAGAGGTCTGCTACCTGTACTCTGCTACTCTGTCCACTGCTTTCCTTTAAAGCCAATAGAGGAAGCTCTCCCAGCACACCAATTCTGTGTGTTTGTGTACTGTTTACACCTATATTTATATTCTCTTAATTACTTTGTATCACATACAGTTTTTAAAACTTTTATAGTAACAAAGCTTTCCAGCTCACTTTTGTCTTTCTTTTAAAACTAAACAACTTAAAAGAAGGCAAGATCAGAGGATTAAGTAAATTAATGAGAAAGATACTTAAAAGGCTTTCAAAGTCTCCTTCTTGCAACACCAGTATGTAGATTTCTTAAATAAGTAATCATGAGTTTGCAACTGAAATTATCACCACCATATATGTTAGGGAGGTCTGAAATTTGAACCTGTCTCCATAAAGAGACAAACCATGTTCGGTTTCATTTTCTTTTTCCTTTCACTGCATTTTCCCCTCAGTAGCCGGTGATGGCATTTCTATTTTCCGATTCAATGTGGCAGGCACGGTTTGGGTTATTCGAAGAGAGGGAAGTGGTGCATCTTTATGCACAAGGTGTAGGAAACACGGGGCAACGTGACGCTCAGCTGTCAGGAAAGGTGGGAAGAGCATGGTCTCTGCAGCAGCTGGCAGGTGCCCACGTGTTGCTCCGCAGGCACGGAGGGATGGGGAGATGGGGAGGGGATGCTCGAGCTGGAAAGAAACAGAAAACACAGATAGACACAACTAAGGCCGAGCTCTGAAAGACAGACCGTGAAGGCTACAGACTGGATGTCTTAGCCAGGAGGCAGGAAAAGTATGAAAGGAGGAAGCAATTAGGAGTATTTGTCATAAGGAGCATTAGGGAAGAGAACAACTTTGACAGCCTAACCTGTGGCATGTAGGCAACTTGCGGCTTGCTGTCACTGGAGCCAAGGTGCAAGAGGCACCATTTCACAGAAAGACCCAACTTTTCCCCATTTAAGTGACTGGAGAATACAGCACCTCTGCGCTCTGCAGTGCAGCACCTCCTCTCCTTCACACTTACTTTTTGTTGGGCTGAAATACTCCAGGTTCTCACCCTTGAGCAGAAAGTACACGGCCTCCAGTAGCACCCAGTGAGCACTGCGCTTCACGCACCAGTCACGGGTGAGTGGTGGGGCTGAGAAGTCTGCATTTCGACGTCAGACACAGATAACTATAAATGTTCTCCTCTCAACAAACAGGACAAAGTCTAAGGCTGGGTAAGAGTTAAGAGCATGCAGTGTTCTTTCCCCTGATTAGCAAAGGAACCTGTGCCCCTCGTCAGTGGCATCCAGACCTTTTCCGCTTCCCCCTGCAGAGTAACCCTGTTGGCTGCGTTCATCCCTGTACTCCTTGGCAGGAGGCTGGCTGGGCATTTCCTCAGTCTAATTTTAGGCATCTTGCTCTTGTATCTTTGCTGCCTACAGAAGACACCTCAGCTCACTAATCTTCTAATTTCATTTCCCCAGATAAGACCTAAAATTGGGCCCGGATGATGAAGCCCAGTGCCCCAGTGTCCATGAGCAGAGTTACATGTGCTCCCAGCATCTCCTCCGAATTTGCCTGTGTGAATACCCTCCATCCTGTGAATACCCAACATCTTCAAGTTGGTCACTTAAAGAAGCGTGGAGTAACACCCCTGATTTGGCCGATGGAAGCATCTCCCAAAGTCCTCAGGACAAGGAGGCCCAACAATTGGGGAAAACAATTTCAAAAAAATTTTTAATAGCATTTAGAAGTTTAATTATCTAAGATTTATGAGGAGGGTTTAGTCTTGGTTAAAAAAGCAAAAAATCAAAAACCTATGATATTCCCAAAAATATTGTTGAAAAGGTATAAAATAAGATTAATGGTGAAGTAAGTGTGTGTGTGTGGGTATGTGTATATAAGCACGCTACAGAATTCTTTTATCTCATTGAAAGACATTTGATACTTATTAAAAGATTATTGCTTTAAGGCATATTTTGATTTTCTGCCTAAGACTGTGGAGAGTCTTGCTACTGAGATAATAACAAAGAAACCTTAAACATGAAAAAAAATACCCACATGAAAGATAATATGTTCCCTATTAGTAGTGGTATCATTTTCAGTGGGATTGCTTGTCTCCAAATATAACAGGAGTTTAAAAGTAAAAGCCCATTTCCAGTAAAAAGAGACACCACACAGTAGTTTTGAACTTTTTGTTTTTTGTATTCAGAACTGCTGGTGTGTGATACTTCATTAAGCAATTATTGTGACTATTTACTTCAAAAATTTATTTGCAGTTTCAAGATCTGTGCTAAGCAGAACACAATCAACCGTCCTGCATATATCAAGACAGAGAGAGTTAGACAAATCTATTAGACATGCCTCAACAATGCTTTTAAAACTACACTTTTTTCTGCTCTTAGATGAACGCATTTTGGGGAGCCTAAGAGTAATCATGTGCAATTTTAGAGTGATTGAAACCTTTTAGAAACTTGTATATATATTTGATGTATATATATATATATATTTGATGTGTGTGTGGTTTTTACTTCGGTGTTTCTAGTCTTGGTTTACAGCACCTTGCCTTCTGCCTTCAGACCTTGCAGAAAGCTGGAAAGTCAAGCCCAGTGTGGTAGAAGAATATTTTAGTCAACGAGATGGCACAGCTGTAAATATAAGCTCCTTGCAGCTGCAAAACTGTTAGTTTAGAGGAGTAATTTAATTTTTACGGAAGATAACTAAATTTTGAATTGATCTAAGTGCAGAAGTTGATAACCTTCTTCATGGGAAAGGAAAACAATTACAGCACATAAAACTAAATAAACAGCATGGAAGCAAAAGACAATCCCCAGTTTACAGACCCTTCCTAGTGCATAATGTACTGAAGTTTAAATACCACATTAATAACCTCCTGAGTAGGGAGACATTTGAAATACATGCTTGATTAGTAAAATGGCACATACAATTCATTCTTCTCTGAGGATGTGCAAATATATTATTTACTTAGAAGCACATTAAGATTTAGACAGATATTTTCTGTGTTTTGACCTGTACCTATTTCGACAACATCCATCACTAGAACAACTGCACTGCCTGTATGAACATGTATGTACTCATTTGTATGAACATCAACGAGCATGTTATGTGGAACATTTATAGGGTTTTCTCCCTATAAATAAATAAATAAATAAGTGGGGTTTTTTCCTCTCTTTTTTTTTTTCCCTCACAGAACAGGAAGATTAAGGGATCGCTGAGTGAGGGAAGAAGTGCTTTGGCATTAGAGGAAGGCTGCAGATCAAGAAAATATTATTTTAACAGCAAAATAAAATCTCTTTTACATTCAGTACTTCCTTTGTTTCATTCAGGACAGTATGCATTAGAAAAGGGACACAGCCCCAGGATTGCAGCAACCCAAACTCCATTAAACATGCATGGGGAAGATTTTTAGCCTGCTGTGCAGGGAGTTACATGCCCAGGCTCTGTTAACAACAGTAATTGTGCATATAATTTCCTGTGCGTTGCTCTGAAAATTCACCCTACAGACTTTAGCTCCACGTCAGGTAACGCAGCAGCCGCTTATTACAGTCTGAGGGTGGAAACCAGAACTTTGAAACTGCAGAATGGAAGCGGTTGCCTTTGCTCCCCTTCCTTTCCCCCACTTTTTCCAGTCTCCATGAACAGAAGGGAAGCTCCAAGGACCAGGTCCCCAGACAAAGCAGAAGGGCATCTCCAAAGGATGCGGGGTATCCTGCATGGCGATGGCTCCCTGTCCCTGGTCTGGGCTCTGCAGGTCTCATGATGGTCCCTGTCGGGGTCAGCAGATGTCTGCCTGCAGTCAGACCTCTCTGGACCTTGGTTCCACCTCTGGGGACCTTGCAGAGGCCTGGAGGGTGTAGTGCAGGTGTGGGTGGCCCACGGAGGAAAGGTACAGCTGCAGTGTGGTGCAGGGTTCATACCCACAGGGGCCTGAATGTGGGAGAGCTGGCAGCTCCCACACGGTCGGAACAAAGAAACTTGCCTAAAGTCATGGACTGGAGGTGCTTCAATAGTAGTTCTGAATCAGGCTATTAAATCACGAGTGGCTGACCCCAGAGAAGGGGCTGGTGCTGAAGTCCTCACCAGGACAAAAGGTACAAGTGAAGCTCTGGGAGGAAAAGTTTGCAGTAGGAAACTCAGCTGAAAGTGCCCCGATTCCAGGCACAGCTGTGAGGCATGCCAAGCACCCAGTGCTGCCCTGGAAAACTCGGAGTTTTATGGGGTCAGACCAAAGAACAAAACTTTCTGTCCTGGAAAAGCAGCAAAACGCCAAGCTGCCTTCCCCTGGCAGACAAGCAATTAAAAGTTTGGCTCTATCTGCTCACAAAAGAGCAAAAGCAGAAAGTAAAATGGAAGCTAGATCTGAGACACTGCAGGGCAAGCCATGAAGGTAATTTGCTGTAGGAGACCACTGGGCTCCAGAAGATCTTTCAGCGAAATATGTTGAAAAAGATCATGCCCCATCTAGTCCTCTGAACTCGGATACTAATTAAGAAAGTATACAAACTAGTCATCCACATAAGTACGTACACACTCAAGCATCCAAACCACCAGCCTGCCTATGAAGCTGAAGAATTCCACCTTGTCCACCGTGCTCCTCACAAAACCACCCCCTCAGCTGCTCTCAGCACCAGAAGGAAAGGACAAGAGGAAAAAGCAGAACAAAATCAAGATGTTCTTGGCATAGTGCGCCCACAAGGTTAGGCAGTGATGCACTAATGAATAAGGTTCTCCAGGGAACAATCCCACATCAGTAGGTGGAACAGCTAATCTAATAGTTTTCTTCCATATCTAAATTCTATAAAGGTGTAACTTGCAGCAGGGAGCATGTGATCACTCTTTGAATAAGCAGTGGGAGGGGAAAGGATATGTTTAATAGCCAAAATTAGTTTCCTTACACTGGTTTCCTGAGCTATTGTGTAGAATATGCAGCCTAAGAGTAGTGTGAGATTTTTTTTTTTTCTTTTTTTTTCTTCTTTTTTCCTTTTTTTTTTTTTTTTTGATTTTTTGATTTTGAATGGGTACACATCAAATACACCCATCCCCCAGACACAAGAAAATTCTCGCCACATGCTTCTGTCCTCCAGACTTACACAGCATTTTATTGTATGGAACACATCAAAAGGGTTTGGTTCCCTTGTAAAAGTTTTACAGGAAAATCACTGAAGAGCACTGTAACTTTTTTTTTTTTTAAATTCAAAACTAGAACCAATATTCTGGATTCCCACACTTTGGTGTGGACTCAGAAAGAGCTGTGCTTTTCTGTACTGTAGAGCAGAAATACAGACCCTGTATAATTAGAATTGCAGTCATGGCCTGTGGGATCTAGTGATTTGGACATATTTTATTTAACCAGCTTAGTAAAAGGTAATATTCAGCAGCTGTGATCTATAGCAGAATTACAATTTTCAGGGTCAAGGAGGGATTTTGATATTAGGAGGTTGGGCAGAATTGCTGTAAAATCTCATGAGCTGTCGTTAAAAATAAATGAGAAAATAGGTTATCCAAGAGTCATTGTAAGGGAAAAATCAATAGGCAGTGTCTATTCACTTGGGCTATCAAAATCCTTGAAATTTGAACAAAAGTTTCACGTTTAGTGTGCTGTAGGTTTTGAAATGTAAGTGGTGAATGCTCTGTGGGTACAAATTCATTGTGCTGTGCATTCAAACAAGGAGAAACCCTTCTGAAGTTCTGGAGTTCTCTATTAAGACAGCACAGCTCCTTCGTCACTAAGTCAGACATGTAAAACAGTTGCCAGCATAACTTCAGAAGCAATTTCAGCTAACTGATGACAAACTCTCTCTTGGAAATATATCGCATTTCCTCATCTCACCTTCCTCCTCTGGGGTTCCCTCCCACCTCTGGTTCCCGGTGGATACAGGAAGGGGCTGCAGCCCTGGAGCCCGGGCAACTCTCTGCAAGCACTTGTGAAACTGCAAATGATGGAGTTTGGAAATGAGCATTATTGATAATTTGGAGCAGTACATGTAATTGATATGGAAAGGGAGTATCATCCTCATTCAGAAACAATTAACTTCCCCCTCCAACACAGCAGTTCAAAGAAGACTCAGCCTTTTAAATATGAATGAGGAGAACTTCAAAATATGCAACTATTAGCTATTACAATATACACACAGAGTAAGATCTTATTTTTAATATTCTTGTAGCTACCAAATTTTAAGTGTGACGTGGATGCAGATGTGCAGGAGCCCAAGTCGTGTGGATTCCAATCAGAAGTGGGGAGGGGAAAATGAGAGGTTGGTTCACACTGCTGACAGATTGTATTATTTTATTTGAGCCACAGCCTGATACAATCCAAAAGTCCAGTTAATTCTTGGTTCAAGACAGACAACTGAGACTTCACAGAACATACAAGAATTAGCAGGAAACACTCACTGCAAATCGACACCCAAAAGGAAAACCTTTGCCCAAAGCTCAACAACGCTGAGGAACTCAACAGACTCTTCTGCAGCAGTCTGATGAAGATTTGTACATTGTTAATTTGATTGGAGAAGGTGCATGTTAAATAGAAAAGAACTGAGTTTGTCACTGTCATCTGAATCCATTCAGTCAGTGCAACAAAGGTATATTTAACTAAAATATGAAACAGACTTGCTAACACCGCATTATTTTCTCAGGCTTACAAAGTTAAAAAAAAAATTAAACCGAATATAAATGACTTTGAGCATTTTTTATGACACCCACAGCCTAAGTGATCCAGATAATGTAATCTAACCATCATTAGAAACCATGAAATTACAATTCCTCCGGGATGGATATTTATCTCTCTGTTACATACAGAAAGGCGATTAATTAGTAGCTCTTTCAGTGTTTAACATTACTGTGTACTGAGGCTGATTAAAATCTAACTATAGAACAGCTATGATAGCTAACACGTAATCTGAGGAAAGTTTAGCTGGGGCACAAAGAAGCACCTTAAAAAGAAAACTTTAAAAACGTTTTCTTAGAAGTAGGTAGCTTCAAAGCCAAAACCCAGGCATCCTTCTAATTTCTATTACACACAGCAATCATGACAATTGCTGAGATTTCAAAAACCTCAATATTCAAAACAAGCCATGTCAAATATTTTTGCAAAGTGGTAAAATTCACTGAATACCCATTCATTTTCAAGAAGTGTATATAGAACACAGTCATGAAGGGAAATCACACAGGACTGTCTTGAATGGCTTACTCTGAAATTTAAATGGGAGGGTTTGCTGGGGCGTGTGTGTGTGTGTGCCCTGTATGGACAGCACAGCATGCACATGCTGTGTGGGCTAAATTCATATTTCTGGCGTAATTTCACTGGCTCGTGTGGAATGCACCAAAGATGTGTCAACACGTGTGCACAGACAGTTTCCTCCAGGATCTCACGAGGGACAAGAGGACATGGATAATTTCACTCTGGGAGGAATACACATAGGTAACTCTAGCAGGTTTGATTCCTAGAGCATTCCTACTGTGAATAAAAATATTGGAGGAATTTCATGCAAGGGCAGCTGAAAAATTCCCAGTTCACTAGTCCTTATTTTGAAAATAATTTCTTACTTTGATATCAATGTACATTGGTACGGGAACATACAGGTTTGGACTGGTTGAGAAGAAGCTTTAAAAGCAAATGTGAACAGCTCAGCAAAAAGTCCAAGGTAACCCTGGTTATATTTAAATTTTTGAAGCTATCAGCTGAGACCACAAAGCAATATTGGTCATAGATGTATTTTAGTGAGGGCACACAGAAAGAAATTGAAAGTACTTTTAAAATGTAGTGCAAAGAAAGGACACTTTACCACCCCCACAGCCCCCCAGTTTAGGTCCCAACGAACTGAGCCACTGATTCCTAATCCTCTCCATTGCATCAAGTATTGTGTAGATGCTGCTCTCTTCTGGCTGCCTACACAAATTTTAATATGCAAAATATTAATAAAAGGTAAAATAAAAAGCTGAGAATAATCACAGATGCCCTCAATGTGCTGAGAGCAATGGAGGCACCTCTGAGGCCTCACTGGGGAGAGGTGGCCTATACACAGCCACCTCACTGTTCTGATCCTACACCACACTGACCACTTTTAAATTCTCAAGTGACCACTGCATCAGGACAAGGATCTCTGAGCCTACCCAGCCTAACCAAGCTGCCAAACCAAGTATATCAGTGGTCACACCACCCTGCTCCGGAGAGAGCAGAGGAGGAGCAAGATTCCTTTGAATAAGTTGGAGGAAGGAAATCAGAAGTCACCGTGGCATCCTATGGCTTCACTGCAGGATGCAACAGGACAGGACATCACTGGGGTCCAAGATGACCTCAGATGGTTGACTTCTTTCTGCTCTCTAGCTCGATGTTACACACGTGTCCCTGTCAGGCACCTCTGACCACCCTTTCTGCAAGTTTCCTCAAGCAGATACAATGGCCCTGATGGGTCAGTCCTGTTCTTCAGAGGAGGTGCCACACTTCCTGCTCCCTCCATTCATCTCATCTGTCCATGTGGTAATGTCATGCAACTGTTGTCTGACCGAGAAAGAGCTGCTCTGAGGGCAGCTGGGACCTGTGGGTAGGGCAAGTTTAGACTGCCCAAGACACCAGTTCAATGGCCCTGGAGCTTGAGGGATCGTGCAGCTGGACACAAGGCTGGGGATGAAGCCTTATGAAGGTAAGAAGTGTTGTCCCTGCGAGAGACCAGCTGCTTTGGTGCCTGGGGACGTGCACTCTGTGCCTGGTGTTTGCATAGCACTGGTTTGCTTCTGCTGTGGGAAGGAGAGGAAGTGCAGTCCTCACAGCATCTGCAGGACTCGCAGGGATATCTGTTACAATTCATTAAGTGGTGCTCTAAGAAGTTACAATAATAACATTTCAACAGAGTTTCCAGAGGGAGTCTCAGAAACTACAGGAAAAGCTGACAAGTTTCAATCCATTTATCAAAGCACTCCAAGACAGATGAAACAGCAGAGCTGCTCAGTGAGGAATGTCTCTCTTTCTGGGTGTCCAGAGCATTTGAGTAAATAAAAAGCTCTTTAAAAATAAGTCAATACAATGGAATCCCTTTTGCCTTCTGCCAGCGCTTGTATTACACTTACACCCAAATGACCCTCCTACCTATAATACTGCAGCATTTACATACACATCAAATGGGTGCTTTTCACTTACATAATACATTTAATCCAAGGATTACAGAGCACACAATATATTAAACATTACAACACCTCGTGAGGTAGGTTAGCATTAATGAAGTTGTGGTGGGTAAACTGAGGCACAGACTAACTTTATTACTTGCCTGTGGTCCACAGCCCATCAGTGGAAAAGTCATTAAGACGTTGTTCAAACAGTAGACACACATATGCACCTACTTGTATGGGTAAAATAGACTAATCCACGTGTTCTAAAGCAACTGCTCATCCGGGGACACTCATGTCTTGATTTTCTGAGGGTAGGAGAACAAAAGGTAAATAAGGAGAAGATAAAAAGAACAGAAAGCAAATATTTGCTGTTAGAAATATGATTTTTTTTTTGTATGCCAAACTGCGTACACAAAACAAGAGGCATCCAAACCTGAAGGACGCCTCAGATGCTGGTCTCCAATAATTTGATTTTCTCAGTAAAGATTTCTCTAGACCTGCAACAGGGGTTTTGTTAGGTTCTTGTTCAATAAAGTCGGTTTATATTTAGCTTTCGTATAGCAGGGAAAAAAAAATACAAATCTTTGGTTAAGGTATTTGAGCCAAGCATCTAGGATGAAATTTTCAAAAGCACTCAACAGTGGCTTTTGAAAATAGAATTAGGCTAGTTGCTGAGACAAGCTTTGAAAGCCACCCCCTACCTCCTTTAGCATTTTAACTGAGCTGATTTCCTCCATACTGTTCCCTGTTTTAGCCTCACCAGTGTTGCTAAGCCAAGCTGGATTTAAAGCCAGGGAAGCAAGCAGGAGACTGGGTGATGCGGGAGCCTGTGGTCATGACCTCCCCAGCATGTCTGCTGCCCCAGAGTGGTGTAGCTGGACACAGCAATGCTCCTTGGGTGGCTCCCACTTTGCAGCCAGCCTTTGTTCTCTTTGTAGGAGCACTGGCTAATAGAGGTGTACACCCTTCACCTGATGGTTAGGTGAGGCTATAATTACCTCAGTAATAAGGTCTGATTCTTCCCTGCTCTGCACCTCCTTGGCTGGTCAGGAATACTTGTCTAAAGTGGGTGCAAAATGCTACCAGATCAGAAAGATGACATTTTACATCAATGGAAATGACCAGGTGTAAGGAACAAAGGCCTACATAACAATGTTCTCAACTCTGTTGTCCTTTAATTAAGTAGTTCCTCCAGCAATGACACTAATGAGGCCTTGTTTCCTCGGGGTTGGATTCTCTAGTATCTAAATGGGATGTGAGCTTTTCCTGGGGAGAGAGGCATTTATAATTTCTCCCTCACAGGTAGTGTCCAATTTAGGTGAATGTCAAGCTGCAGCCTTTCTCTTGGTGGTGATGCCAGGGGGATGCGTCTCGCCTTGGCTGCTTTTTTTCCCAAAACCAATAGGAATTTTAGAGAGCTCTGCTCTTCTATTACATATGCCTGAATTTGGTCAAAATCTCAAAGTTAGCAGGGGGTAGAAAGACAAATTCATCAAATGAGACAGAGCAAAGGCATAAGCATGTTTCTACTAAGAAGAGAAGGCTAAATATTATTTTTACTTACAAGCAATTTTCTAGTGCTGTGGTAAACTCATAGGGTATTTTTCTGCTACTTTGGTAGGCATGCCTGGCTGCAACTCCTTTAAGCAGTGTCAATAAAAGGAGAACATACAGACAAATATATGCAGGCAAGGCATGCAGCTCAGGCAAGAGGCAATGTTACTTAGCTGGGTGCAGAAGAGAACCAGAAAGTTCATTAAATCCACAGAAGCAGATCATGTTCACCGGAGACAGTGCTGACTGGACAAGGTCATGGGTCTGAACGGAGAAAGCAACTGAACAAAGAAGCAGCAATAGAAGGTTTTCTTTGGGTTTGGTCCAGGAGAGCAGTCACAACATGGCAGCCAGCAGGAAGCACGCACCATAACGCTGGCAATGCAGGCTTGGCAGCATTATTGACCTCTCTGGCCACAGGACAGCAGGAACAGGCCACTTTCCTGTACACAGTTTAATGGCTCAGAATTGCTTAGGACCCTTTAAAATGTGAAAAACTTTCACTTTCCAACAGTGCTCTCCGGCAGGACAGACATCCAGCTAACCCTTTCACTTTGCATGCCCCTGAATGTCCCATTAATGAACAGGCACTGGCCTCACAGGAAACCTGACTGGCTTGCAGACTCTACATCCTTTATCAGTTACACCACCACCACAACCCAGTATCTCTTCTTGTGATAAGGCCAAGGCTAAAAGCACTGAGGGAGCACCCAGGCTGCACTCCCAGAATTGCAAGATAAATCTGCAGCAGTTCACCAAAACACCAGTGTCGGGATGGTGGGGAGGTACCACCTGCGGATGATACAGGTCCTCACACTTAGCCTACCCCACAGAATAAGAAGCATTTGTAGGTTATGTAGAGCTTTTACAAAAATTTTTACTGCCTGGGGAAAAGCAGACTATTCCCAGATCCAGGATGCCTCTCCAACTGCAGACACCATTTTACTTATACTTGGGCACAATAGTCCCTCAGGCAGGTTTTCTGACATGAAGAGGTAATCACGTCTGTGTGTTTGTGGGAGACAGAGAGCTGAACAGACCGGGGGCTGGGAGCTCCCCCTCTCTGGCTCTGTCCCTGTTGAACTTGTCTGGCATGAGATGGAGATAGAAGCACAGGTCCCAACAGTACCGACCTGTTACGGCCATACCTTCAGGAAAAGTCCAAGGAACTACCAGCAGACCTTCCCGAGCAACAGATCAATATGGAGCTTGGTATCAGCTGAGCCGTTATTCACGCCAAAGGCACTTGTTTGGATAAAGGGATGAAGAGTGCACAAGTTCACTGGTTCTCCGTATATAAGCTCTTGGGGGGGGGG
>JAWMRA010000162.1:27407246-27522243 GCA_035584735.1 Pseudotriccus pelzelni | reverse complement strand
CGCCCCCCCCCCCCCCCCCCCGTAGATGCCTTCATTATTTATGTGTGGCAAATAAAGCATGGCAGTTGAGGATGCTGAAGTGCTTTTCACCACGCACCTCTCTTTCCTGACACGCACACAGTCGGGACGGTGCACCCACATCAGGCTGTGGGTACGGCGAGGAGCCAGCAGGCTGCTCTGGCTACTGTGGCCAAAGACTGCTCAGGGTGTATGATAACACCCATTGCCAGGCAGTAGTTGATAAAATATTCACCTGCTACATGCCTCTTTCCCCACGTGACTCCAGAAGTGACAAATTATCCCAAGGAAGCGCGAGGGAGCTTTGCCGACCAGGATTTGCTCTGCAGCATCCCACGATACGTCATCGCATCTCACTCGCCGTCTCTGCCATCAGCCCTACATAGGGACCCACCGTAAATGCTGAATGCAAACTGCATTCAGATGTACTGAATAAGAAAAGATCAAAGACTGACTATTATAAAGCAAAGGAAGCCTAACGTGTACCCTGCTTTTGACTGTTTCCTTTTTTACCATCTTAAAATTCTCCTGAAGCTTCTCCTTCTGTAAGAGCATTATTTACAACCAACAACTGAAACTACACAGAGAAAATATACTTAGAGATAAATACTTCTCCTATAAAAAGTAGCAGTTATTTTTATCTGTTTCAAACCAAAACCTTCTCGTGGTTTTGTACAAAAACCAAAAAAAACGCCAAAACACATGCTGTCCCCTCCAAAAGAAAAAAAAAAAAAGAAGCCTGAGCCCACATCCTCCTGAAGTTTATCATAAGCTGTCAAGTTGCTAGAAACAGAACCATGTTAAGTCATTAGCTCAGCTAACAACTTTACTGGGGATCCACATGTAGCTCTTTCCCCCCCTACAAAGTCCTACCAGATTTTGAAATGTGAGTGGTACAGTTCAAAACAAAAAAAAAAGAAAGGGACATGGATTTTTTTATTTGGGATGCGTGCAAAAGTGGTTCATTTAAGACTACTTAAAAAAAAAAAAAAAAAAAAAGTGGACATAAATATTTATGATTGGAAATTTCATTATTTAAAATTATTCTATAAATTTGCTAGTAACTCAAAGATGAATGCCTGCTGTACAGTTTGCAAATTAAGTACCATTATTTTTCTCTTCTGCACTTGAATATTACTCACAGCTAAAGTCATTTAAAGGGGTTAACATCAGCCTTAATTAAATATTAAAGTGTGCCTGTACCTGCTGCTATTGTTGCCCTTAGAATAAGATATAACCTATTTTTGACAAGTTTTCATCTTTCTCTGTGGAAGACGCTACATGAAACCAAATCAGTGGCAAAGAGGAGGGTAATGAATAATCTATTTCATATTCCAGCAGTACCCAGAGCTCTGAGTGGAAAAATATTCAGTCAGATGATAGTATGAGGCTGCTGAGGTACCACATGACGCAGCTAATGTTTAAATAATAATAATAATAATAAAAAAAAAGCGATAAACAAATCATTAGCCCTTAACAGTTGTTTAATGCAATTTGTTAATGAACGTAATGGTGGGGACTAATAATGAAAGAAAATAAAAACGTCTAAACAGGCGCCAAGTTGCCAGTGATGCTCAATTATTTCCTTGTCAAGTTTTTATGATTTAATGAGCTCCTCTGGGACTGACGGCTGTCAGTCAGTCGTGACTTTTTGACACCATTACAACTTCAAATACAGCAGCAGGCAGGCTGTTTTCCTCGGATTTGAAATACTGAAATGATCTGACAGGTTTAAAGAAAAGATGTGCAAAAAAAAAAAAGGAGAGAGAGAGCGAGAGAGAGAAAGAGACAGAGACACAGTTGCTTTTTCTTTTCTTTTTTTTTTTTTTTTTTTCTTCTATGGGGCAGACAATCTCTGGATGCTGTTTGGTAATGAAAACCCAATCACAGAGGTCATTATCTGATGAGGTTTTCTTGGAACTGGCAGGGTTTTTTTTCTTTATTTCTTTACTTAATGATAACCCTCGATGGGTTTGCCCCGCATGGGATGGTCAGAGCCGCACAATTTTGTTCACCATTAATTTCAGCCTTTGAAGCTCAGAGCTCTGAAGCAGCAGCAAAGAAAACCCCCCACCAAGCTGGCTCCAAAATAAGACAATCCAGCCTGCCTTAAACAGAATAGCAAATGGCCTCCCATCCCAGAGATGGGAACTGACGTCAGTCAAGCTACATTTTCTGATATTTCCCCATAACGTATAGCATTTAAAACCCTTTAAAACTTAAGAGTCTTTAATTAAATTGCTTTTGATTTTGTATCAGTGCAGAATTAGTTTATTTATTCTGTAAGCCCAGCTGTTTAGCAAGGATGAATTTCACACACAGCACCGTGCGTGTGTTTTTTAAATTGTCATTTCTCCACAAAGGCTGGCAACATTAGAAACATTTTGCTCTTTGAGGTTTACATTTGTAAGCACTTGGATTCATTCACAGATGTGCTAGAGATGCAACCAAACTAGTTCAGGGGAAGTGTGGACCCGGGGGTGTCACCCTACCTGTGGGTGGTTCGGGCTGTGTTCTCAGTCGAAGTCACTCAGTCCCCACCAAAATGTGTGGATTTGGTACATCTCCCCCCCATAACCTCCTCAGCCGGATGAAAAGGGGAGAGCAAAGAGTAATACCGTGTTTTGAAGGGTGTAATGTCCACTTGAGCACTATTTTACATGTGGGGAGTACTCGAGGATGCAAAGCAGGCACAGAGGAGTTATTAACAGGTTAGTAAGAGAAACATAGCCATGGCGGGCTCATCAAAAGTGAAGATGAAGGCTTTGCGTGGCAGTCTCTCTCTCTCCCTCATTTCTATCTGAGTGGATGTATCTGATGTGACACTATGCCCTAGATTTATACTGGGATAAGGAAAACTAGCTTCCTTTCAGCTTTTTGCTGATTCCAGCAGGTGGCTAGATAGAGGGCAAAACCTAGTCATAGGTCACTGTTAAGATCAGTAGTCATGAATCAATTCCCATGATAGTTAAATTATTGAGGCAATGCGGAGAATGTCTAGGCAACAGACGGAGCTTAAGATTTCCTTCTTGACAGTTTTCTGCTTTACAGAATATGCATCTCCTAATTTGCCGAGGAGAGGATAAATATCTCCTAATGCTGCCAGGCTTCATCCTAATTTGTCTGAACTCAGCTCAGTGCCATCACTCGAAGCTAAGGCCAGCGCTCTGCTTACACAACCCCAAGTGCTTAGTTTGAGTGCGTGTTGTGACTGAAGGCTGGTAGCTGAACACCCAAATCTTTCCGTGTCTGAAAGCCACGTGGTAAATGCCACACACCTCACAAGGATGAAAGGGGAGGATGTCTCAGGAGGTGGCCAGGGGGGCCCCGTGACCTTGTGACAGTGCAGGGCCATCGAGGTGAGGAGCTGAAAATGACTGAGCTGTGCTGCACAGAGCACCACCTCCTGAAACCGTGGGTCTGGATTACTCAGGAACTTTTGTACCTCATCAGTGCTACAGCCACTAGCATGAGCTGGTAGGGAAACCTGGCACATAAACCATTTCTAAACTTTGTTGTGAGCTGCATGTAATACAGACACCAGAGCTGATTGTATATGCTCCCATTCGTTTCAATGAACAACGTTTTTCCTGTGCATCCTTCCATTCTACATTTATCACCATCTTTCTATGTCTCAGATGTGGCATCAGTATCACAACCTTTTAACTATTTGGGGTTTTTTCCATGTAGAGAAAACAGGGGACATATTTAGGGCCAAAATCAACTCCCAGATGTTTATCTCAAAATCAGCTCCTAAGGAGCACAGCAAGTCAGCAGAGACAACAGGGATGCCAAAATCCCAGAAGTACTAAGGCACACGTGAAAATTCGGTGCTACCTAATGCGGGGAGGAATTTAAAACTCACCAGCTCTTTGTTTCTTTGAACATCTGTCTGGAAAGATTTCATGGCTGGAGTTCAAGGGCTTAAAATTCCTCTCAATTTGTAATATTTGTAAGGGATTGCAAATAATGAATTTAAAAGTTATCATGAGAATTACTTTATCATATCACCAGCAATAGACCTTTGTTGGAATTGTTAGCTTAATTATAAACCAAACGAGCTCAACCTGCCTATAGGAGAAGCACAGCCAATAGGAAAAGAGAAACAGCTCACTTACACACAGGTAGATGAAACTATGATATATTATATCAACTAAAAGCATGTATAAATTAACATTTTTACAGTTTCTGTTTAAAAAGGGGAATATCACATCAGAATTTAATACACGTCAAATATTTCCAACATGCAGTCTCAACACAATCAGGCCAATATTAAAAATCTAGATTCTTGTTTAATGCACTAAAATCACACATTTGTCGCTGAACTATTACTTAGGATCTCTTTTCAATCAGCAACAAATAGATAAGAATCTTCATATGTCTTCATTTAGGGCCTAGTGTGTATTATTATCAGTACATATATCAACAATGGAAGATTTAAAAGAGATTCAACAGATGGGCTGTGGTCACTACTACATTTTAGGTAAGTGATGCATTTTCATGATCTTGATGAAAGTGAAATTGCTTTGAATAAGCAGAAAGGAAAGCCTAATTTTAAACAATAGAATTGTTAAATCGAGTATTGGATTCACATCAGATTTTAAATATCATCCTAAGGTTGCTCTCTTTTTAAAACTGGCTACTATTCTTAACCAAGTTACATCTGTTATGATAATGCATGATCGGGAGTTAGTCACAGGAGACAGGTTCACTTTCTACGTCATTTGGTCTTTGCTTTACTTATATTCTATATAACAGAGAGTCAGATACTTTGATATTCACACACCCCTCATAGCACAAGAAAAGTGCAAAGATCCCTCTTCCCTTGCTAAACTCAGGCAACTTACAGACTAATTGTCTGGGCTTGAATTCAACACACATTAAGTCTTTTTATACCAGAACAAGCCCTCACTCCAACAAATATTAATATCCTGAAAACAAGAAGACAAAAATCCTGAAGACAAAAAATGTAAGAAAATAATAGCCCCACATGCCATCAACTATGCCATCAATAATACAAAATATTTTACACCACTTGCACCTGAGTTGAAGAGTGGAAAAGAGAGGGAGACTCTGTCAGTGCAAGAGAATGATTCATGTGACCACTTTGTCTTAATTACTGAGAACAAGCAGTTTGTTGCTGTTTAGTGAAGAACAAAGATATCAGCGTGCCCTGACAGAAAAAAAAATAGCCATCATGGTGGTGAAGATGATGATGACTGCCAGAACAACGATCAAAATCCGGTTTTGGATGATCCTGGAAAAAAGCAGAAGAGACAAAAACCCCCAGTGAATAAAACAAAATAAAACAAAATAGCAGAATATATATATATATGTAAAATCATAAACTAAGGAACACAAATATATTGGAGAAAAGACATATGCCCACAAATTCAGGATTTTCTGTACTATTTTGTGTATCTTGATTATTTTTACTTCTGACAATTTCCACTGCTTCCAAACATTTCTTTATGTTGCTTTTAAATCTAACTTTTTAATTCAAGAAAGAAGTAGACTTTTCCTAATTATGTATACACTTATACACATATTAGAATAAATGAAATACTTTATGTTCAAATTTATTAACCTTCTATGAACAAATGAAATCATTAGCCCTCAGTCAATGCAACCCAAACAGGGTGGTCTGTAATAGTAAATATCATTATATTTTTTAAAACCACTCTGAAATCTTCACGGCTTTTTTAATCGGAGCAGAAACAATTTATTAATTTTCAAGGGATTTTACTATTAAGGAACAAGATTTCAAGGAAACACATGTCAATGAGATACTTACTTGTACTAAAATACCAAGGGAAAAGTACAAAAGATAGTTTTGAAGAAAAGGATGATATAAAGAAGCAAGTGTCAAACTGTGAAGCTTATGTTGTAAAAGCATCTTCTGTCTCTGTAGCATACCTTTACTTATGGTAATAGGCAAATGTTACATTTTCTGTGTAGTATAAAAAAATGGAAATCAGTGAAAATAAAAAAGATGCCAGAAGTAGAAAGTCCTAATATTTTTCAATCATTTGTTAGGAGAAATCCCTGCTTCTAAAATCAGACACCACATCACTGCAGATTTTTCCCGAAATTAATAGGTCGAATAAAATTACCAAATGAAGAAACAGTAGAATTTGAGACATTTTATGGAGGATTTTGGATTGTAAGAATTCAGCATTTGTTATTCCATTCTCACAGAGAAGGAAGAATATTTTCACAGGCTCTCCACAAAAAAGGAACTTTTGCAAAACATATTTGTACATAAAGCCTACCATCAGAATTGGAGAAGTATAGCAAAAAACCCTCCAACAACCAAGTACAACAAAAGCACTCCAAGTTATAGGTATTTTTATTTTTTTCTCATGCTTCTGTAACGCAAACCAAACCAAACCAAACCAAAGCCTTCACCAACCAAACAATGGTAAGAAGAGGTAAAACTGTGTTTTGTGAAACATCAAACTGAGTACAACTTGAAGACAGGGAGTGTAATGCGTTAATATGAGCATATTTCACGCAGTGAAAGAGAGAAGAAACTCCAGAGAGCAGAGGGGAGTTTTCCCTGGTAAATGTTTTTCATTTGGACGCCGGTGGATATACATATAAATTATATTGGAAAGTGTAAAGAAAAATGCAGTTTTAACCAACTCCAGCTCTCTCCTTGCTTACCCCCCACCTAAAGAAAAAGCAGTAAATGGATGGATGAAAACTGTCACATCAGACAGACACCCTCCCCTGTGACACTCTAAAAGGACTAGCTCTCTATCCTCCTGACAGGTTACAAAATGATCACATTTGCTGACACGTCTTCCGCAAAACTGCTTTAGTGTTTGTGTCCACTTTCCTAGCAGGAGATGAATGGGCTGCTTTGTCCTCATTTATCACTTAAAGCTGAACTAAGATCTGTCTCGTTTATTTTTCCCTTCCTCACTAGAAAGGCTCAACCACAGCATTAATTCTTTTGCGATGACAGCTAATTCAAACTTAACAGGCAATATTTACTCTGCCAAAAGGATGAGGAGGAGGGAGGGATGTTTCTCACTCCTTTTTTTCCCCCTAAAAAAAAAAAAGTGTAGCAGGCTAACAAAATAAAGCTAATTAAGGGCTTTTGGTTCTTGTTGGTTTGCACTTCAATTTAACACCTGAACTTACAAGCTTCTCTTTTGTAGCGGGGTGTGACATTCTCTGCAAAACACCTGATAACAAACGATTTGCCCAGGCAAATGCATGAAAACCAGAATATATATTTACTCACTAGCCCTCATCACTCCTGAAAAGACACTCAGCAAAATTGAAACTCAGCAGTGAAATAGATTAAAAGCATGAAAACTCTTAAAACATTCAGCCTTAAGTAATACACAGTGCAGCTGGCATGACAACCATTTTATTTGTGGGATGTGGGCCCCAAGGCATCCATAATGCTAATTTACAAAGGATTAACTGTGAGCGAAACTCGCTTAATCTAACACATACTTAGGCAAAGGCATACATAACATACTGAGTGTTTAAATCAGCTCCTCCTATCTCTGGCCCACTGAAAAATCATTGCTTTGGCTGAGAAGCAAACCTAAAGAAAAATTACAAAAAAAGCATCAAGTCCCCCAAATGCTTTATTTCAATACCCTGGCAGTACACACCTGAGTGTAAGATTATTTAATCAGTGTCCATGTCTCTAAAATCCTTGTGAAGAAAACACCGAGTGAGGCATGCCACCACCTGTATCTGCTAACTGAAGGTTCACTTACGGTGTGAATCTCGGAAATACACATCAAAGTTCAATTTTTAGGAATCTGAATTAGTCTGCACAGTGCAGCAAAAGAATATCATATTAAAAAGAACAAATTAATCATGAAATAGGATGGATGTTATCAACAGAATCCTACACTGAAGCATTATATACTTTTAATATTCAAGCCCACAGTTAAAGATTAATTTTATATCTTTAAAAAAAAGAATAACATTGAATTTTACTGTTTTTCTTTCAAGTGAGAAAGTAAAATTAAACTAACTGCACACTGCCCAAAGGATTGGGCTTGGAGAAGAATGGCAGAGCTGTTTGGCAGCAGCAGGACAGTCCCAAGGAGGACTTAATGGTGTCTGTTAAGCCCAAGTTTGGGAGCTGCTGCTCAGACACAGAACACTAGTTCTAGGTGTCAGCACATTTTAGATCTCAAACTCCACAGGCAAGGGCGACCCTTCAGAGTAAAGAACAAATGAAGAGAAATGGAGGTTTTAAGTGATCCAAGACAGTCAAGCCAGCTCACAGTTGTAGAACAATGGTTGGCATTGGCAGGACCCATCTGTAGGGAAGCCTATAGTACTGTCACAGCCAGACACTGCCAGTGGGTATTGCTCTAGGCAAAGCATCAAGGAATTTAAGTGGGGGAGGGAGAGATAATACCAAAGGAGAAGAAAATGGGGCCTAACATTCACTGCAAAAAAAATCCCAAAGGCTAACATGCTTGCAAGACGCAGATGATAGTCTTTTATCTCTATTACACCTTAAATTCAACAAAATCTGGTGAATGAGGAAGCCCAGATTTTTCTTTGAAAATGCAAAGCATGTTTACAGGGTAAATAATTTAAAAAAGAATATATACTTGAAAGAAGACACCCATTGAAACATCCATGGCTAAAATGCCTGAAGGCAAAAACTTGTGCATTTGCATGCTGCATTTTATTAAGTTAGCACACTGTAGCTTTAAAAGCATGCATGGCCAAATTAAGAGGAATGTGTGACTGAAACATCAAGGATTCCTCAAGTTTACATTATGAATCATAGTGCTGTTGATATGAGATGAATTAACCATTTAGGCGATGCAGCCCAGGCACTGAATTCACACCAAGTTCTGCTGGAGCCCTGTGCCCAGGAGCTCGTTAACAGACAGTGTCTACTGCTCCTTTCATACTCCAGGCTCTAGGAGCACAAGGGCTCATTCTACTTTCAGTTAGAAGAGATGAAAAATCTGTGCTTTGAAACCAAGTTCCATCTAGTTTATTATGGACAGCAGCCCGAAATATTTGGGTGCAAAACCACACAGAAACAGTAACTAAAGCAGACGCAAGGGTAATGTTAACTGACGCACTGCAAGAGCACTCTGGACTAACAACGCAGAAAGCACATCCCACTCCTCTTGAGTTTCCTTCTCCTCCTCCTTTCTGGATGCCTGACCTCCAACCACTGCTGTGCTGGAGGATCCCTCCAGTCAGTGCCAACTTTATCACACTTTTGAGAATCACCTCCTTGATGCACATGGCAACCTCTGCTTTGCAGAACAGGTCCCCCATCCACTACTGAACAGTGACGTTCCTGGCAAATCTGATCCCCTCACTCCTGCCACGGCAGAAACTGTGCTGCCTTTCCACATTTCAAAACTCAAAATGATTCACCCCTTCTCCACAGCTTCACACACACACACACACATACACACAATGGGTCTGACTCTGTTTGTGCCATGTTTAGATCTGCTCCGTATAAACACAAAGCGGTTCCCGAATAAGCTTTCGCAAACCTTACATTAAGGATGCCAACCGTGTTTAAACCTTTTTACAAAACTGCATTCATTAGCAGGGGAGTGCACGACATCTATATGGGTTCAGCCTGATGTCTTGCACATGCCTTAGTGCCTGATTGACCAGCACTGAATAATGATGCCTTGCCATTAAGCACTGATGGTACAATAACAATTGTCATGAAAATTAGCAATCACAGTAACACGTTAACAAAATACGGGATATAAACGAACCAGTGCAGACTCTGGGTGCGTAAAGAGTTTTGTGTCCTTAACTTGAAATAATGAAGACTACAAATAAAATACTGCAAAAAATCTTACAGAAGCTCAACTCTGACACTGATACAAATAAAAAAATTACAAATGGTTTGGAGGATCAGTTAGCACACATTCATTACAACACAGGGCTTTATTCTTAAAAGGAGGCATCTTGAAAATAGTGTCCTCAAGAACACAGACTGATTGATGATGGAGCACTGTCTAACAGTGTTTCACTGTAATATCTATTTATGATTTAACTAGAAGTGATTTCTGTCAGTTTACTGGACAGAAAGGCTTGTTCTCTGTATACAAGACCAGATTTTAAATGGTCACTTTGAATACTTGGCTATTGCATTTTTTGTGCCCTTTTATTTCTGACTGGCAGCTTTTGCATACATGAAAGAAAATAGGTGCATGCAAATCAGTGGTAAGAGATTTTTAAGAGTCCAATATTCATGTGCAAATCAGCAGATTCAAGCAAACACAAAGTATAGGTCTGGTCACATGGGCAAAAACATCCCAGGCAAAACTAAACGTGAGTTTAAAGTAATATAGTTATACTCATGTACCTTCTGGACAGACACAAATATTACTGTATATAAGGACATCCTTGTTACAATGAGCTTTCGAATGGAAGCACTAGACCCCACACAGGGAAATAAAGTGTTATGATTGGTAAAGCAAAGCCTTAGATACATAATGATAATTCTCAGGTTCAGGGTATCTGGGGGCTGTTCAAGTAACTATTCATCTTTTCCATCTTCAAGTTTAAGAATGCTTTTCTCAAATAAAAGCAACCGAAAAGAATGAGACAGGCTGTGGCAAAAACATAGACATGGCAACCTACTGTAATAAAAGAGTAAGAGAACCCTGCCTAGAAAAATTACAGCTGGTTGGAAGTATCTGACTTGAGATGCTTTTCATCATTAACAGCTGAAATTAGCAAACAGAAATAACAGTGGAAAAAAATTATCTACATAAGTTGCATATGACTCCATGGTTCTCTTCTAGCTGACCCTGGAAAAAAGTGAGGAATTTGGAAAATACTCAAGTTTCTTTTCCTCTCCCACATCCCAAACTCTGAAAGTAAGTCCAAAACTCTGTGTTCTTTAGCCAGAAGAACTGATTACATTGTAATTGACATTGTACATTGAGAGGTCAAAAGGCTTTGGGAGTGGTGGGGATGGGTTAGGACATCCCATGACTTACTTCATGACAAAGAGGCCACACAGCCCAAGGTCCACCTCTAGTCTGCAGACAGTTTCCAGCAAAAGCCTCTCTCATGTTTGGTGAATTCCTTTCCAAAGCAGCCTCTTCTTCCCCTATGGACAGGGGTTCTAGTTCCCTACGTGTAAGACTTTGGGAAATTCCATTTAAAAATGCTGAAAACTGAGCCAATAAAGAATTGAAAGCCTCAGTAATGGAGGACTGGAGAATAAAAAAGGATGGCAATTTTTCTAGCTGACTAGCAGGGTTTTTGAAAGAGCCAGGCCATACAAGGTGCCTAAGATTTTGTTGATAGGGCTGAGGAGCTGTGCAGCGCTACATCCTCTAGCTTCAAAGTTCAGTCTTAAGGACTGGGGCTGTGTACTTGTAATAACATGGATACCAATCTCTAGTTATAGTATTACACTCAAACCACATCAATGTGTTTCCACCTGAGCCCTGAATGAAAGAATGAGTCATGTAATAACAGGTGCAGGGAAGTAGTCACACTATCCAACTTTAAACATCCAAATTATATCTAGCTAATCTCTCAGCTCCCTGTATATATAAGCTCGAGTCCTGCTCTGAACTGCCTTCTCTATTTCCTGGTCATGTATGCAGCCAGGAAAGCTGGTCAGCTAGGTTAGCTCACTAGGCTAGGTTTCTAGAGCACAGGAATGAATACCCCTAAAAGCTTCAACATGAGGCCCAAGCAAGAAAGTTTACTGGCTCTGCAGGCAAAATCATACAGGAAAGGTGCTATTGTATTGTAAAGCATTTCTAATCTCCCATTCACCAGACATATTGCAGAGATGAAACTCACCAGTAAAGCAGAAGATGCCAATCAATAATTAGCCACTAAAGACTTTGATCCATCATCTCCCTTTAATGGATGTCATATTTGCACATTAAATTCTGACCAGAATCAAATATACTTTTACTTTTACAGTTTTCCCGGAGAAGTAAAAGATAGGAGAGACATCCCTCCCTGATATGAGTGTCTCCTGAAATACATTGGCCTTCCTTGGCTCAAGGAACTATGTTTTTTACCTCTCTGTGTCATCTTCTGACAATCTTACCACTGAGATTAAAATTTAGAATTATTTTTATGGTATCTGATAGTTAAAATACTTATTGGCATATCTAATGCATAACAGCAGTCTTACAGTACATTCCAAATGCAAAAAAACCATAGGAACAGCACTGGAGTATAGTGTTATATCCATCAGAGTTACCATGGCTTGCATGAGTCCTCTCTCAAGAAGTTTGCAGTCACAGGAGATGAAAACGGTACCCAGGTGATTAGTGGAGTCTGTGGGGAGTGAGAAAGGACTGACTGGCCTAGGAAGGAGAGAGATCTGCAGGAAAGATGGGAAGTCAAACATGCAAGAACCGGGAAAACCTGAACAAGGACCTCATGGATGTGGGACCTAAGACAAAAAGGCAAAAGGGAAGGGTGCTGAAAATCCTCTACTAGCTCATCTTTTATTCACTGCTTATTTTTTAAACACATGGGAAGGGATTTCTGAAGGATGAAAAGTATCTTTCTGCTGCTGAGAGACCCTAACAGGGAACTTCTGTCTATAGGGTTGTGGTGCTGCTTCAGTTTTCTCCTGTCTCTGTGTCCACTCCTTCCACAGAGGGAATCAATTAGGTTATGACTGTCATTAGGAGCCACAGCAGGAGGCTTCTGGGGCCACCGAAACTCACCAAGCAAAACGGGAGGGGGATTAACTCATTTCATGCAAAGCAGAGGCAACACCAGATCCTTTTGGCAAGTCTAAATGAAGATCATGTGCACAGTGGCAACTGCAAGTGGAAGGAGTCAAGGTTGTATTAATCTTCAACCAGCCTTTCTCAGGGTACTGAAGTATCAAGAAGAACAAATCACACATTTAGTCACCTGAGCATGACTAAGAACCATAGGCCTTAGCAAACATTATGAGAGCTTTAGAAAGAGCTCTGAGGGAGGGTGGGTAGCCCAGCTGTCAGCACAATGGTATTCTCTTCAGCACGTTGGGTACATGAAGAAGCCCTGGTCCCCAAAGGGTTAATAGGAAAAAAAAAGCCCCAACCCCCTCGTCAGCACTCAAAGCTAAAGCAATTACTTCCCCAGCAGAAGAAATGTATGCAAGCTATAAAATTACAAGAACATACATGATCTCATATTGGCTTTAATGATAAATACAGTTACATTTACATTCTGTGCAATTTAAAGAAAACAAAAATGTCAAAAATCTGTGTCTTATCAACTTCCATGATCATTAGAAACCACTAAAAGATATATCTTAAACAGATGAAAGGGACTAAGTCTTTTGCTCTGCCTCAATTTACTTAATGGCTCATCTACAGCTTTTAGGTGTGATAAAGCTGGAGACTGGACATACATACTTTTCTTGCATTATTTTCCCCTTATCACACCATATTTGACTGGGCGTCTTTTTGTATGGCAAGTTTTCTACAATTGTCTTAACAATGTTGACCTCTTTTGTAAAAACCTGAAGGCATCTGCAGCAATTGTTCCTGAAGATGCGCTATCCAAAATGTTACCATTTCATGGCACTTCTTGAATGATAGAATAGAATTTTTTTTGGTATATATTCATTTTTTTCCCGAATGCTATAAAAGAAAGGAAAACAATCATGGCTAAGGCCATTTGTGAGATGGCATTAAAAGAGCCTACTCTGAGACAGATAAAAATAATGAGAATCTTTCTGTCAAGAAGGATTTAGAAAATATCACTAGCATTATTAAAATTTAATTTTTTACTGTGCTTTTTGGTTCCCCCTTTTCCAGTGATAATGAGCAGGACTGCACACCTCCACAATGCTAGTACTTGTTTTGAGCAATAAATTCAGCCTTCCAGTCTGAAGACATTTCAGACAACAATTTTGACTGCTATAGGCTTATTTTTCAACCTTTTCTGTGCTTTGAGTCTTTCTATAAAAACCAGTTCATAAGCTAATTTTCCACAAGGCCAGTGGAACAAATAAAAATCAATTTTTGCCCAACCGGTTCAGAGAAAACCTGGGAACAGTGAAGACAGAACAGTGAAAAATAAAATGAATCGATGTATTCACAAATGGTTTACCTGATAGAGAACTATCAAATTAGTTGACAGGGGATACTTGCCACTATGAAAGTATTTTCTTTTCAGCATGTTACGGTATTTCTATTAGGGGAGCAGAGAAGCCTCTACTTTGTTATGACCTCAGACACCTCAGTTTAATAACCACCCCGAGCCTCCAAGCATTCGGTAAAACTACAGGGCACAAAGTCACAGTGCAAGAGCAGTCACGGGTCTTGCAACCGGAGGGACCCGCAAGCCCAGCCTGGCTTAGAGTGGGTGTGCGTTTCCATGATCTCCTGGAAGGAGCGAAGATTCCTCTTTCAGTGAACACAGGGAGACATTCATGACCTCAGGCCAACCTTGTCAAGAGGAATTTGGTCCGTCAAGAGAGGAAAAAATCGTAAAACATCGCCCAGACTTCCCTTCCCTGTTAAAAACCCAAATGTTCAGGAGCACACTGAAGACTTAGCAGTTTAAAGTCTTGGACAGCAGAACACAAATTTCTCCAAAGATGGAATCCCATTCGTAGACTTCAAAACTTTCATAATCCCAAGGACAACTCAGGGCACAGGCTTTAATATTGTAGCCCAATCCATTTCATCAACTTCTCCACTAACTGGGCAAGTGTTCCTGAAACTGAGATACCGAGAAGCAGTGGGATAGGTGCTCATGGCTGCCCATGTGCAGCCAGAAAAATATGTCTGGAGAACTGATTGAAGAACAGAATCTCCTTTTCAACACAAATTAACCATCACTGCTGTGAAAATAAAACAAATTTATAATTTACAAGCTTAAATATTAAGGAAGCTATTTTTAAGTAGCTGTAATCTTCACCCTGGTATGTAGCATTTTATACACTCCATTTTTATGAGCTGGCGTTAAAATGGGACTCATTTTAACAGAGAAAAAAAAAGGATTAAGTATGTTACTCTGAAGTAAAGCTGCATATTACCTATTTAAAATATTATAACACACCATGGAGACATCATTTCTAGGGCCAAACAAAACATAACCCAATGTAGAAATAGCATGAAATATAAAATATTCAGCAGAGGACGGGTATTTGGAATTAAGCAGTTTCATTGCCAAGAAACAGCATCACAACAAATAGCATGCATGTAGGAAAAAATACACAGTTTTCCACCATTTGAGATGTAACACCTTAGTGTGGGAAACTAATAAAGATACTACTCTTCCACTAAGTACATACAGGGAAAAACTAAAACAACCACACATTTTGATTCTGAATCTCTTACAAGTGATGCTAATTTGCTTATGATATCTGCCTGATTTAGAGCTAATCTTCTGTAAATTAACTCCTAATGCTGTCTGAAATAATCCTCTTAATGCTGGTCTGTCTTGAGTACTTTATATCAAACACCATGAAATGCACAGGCGTACACAAGGCGTACAGCATTTGTAGTGCTGTTGGCTGCTCAGGAATATTTGCTCTGCCGTGAAGACACGAGGATGGTGCAGAGCTCTGGGGCCCTGGTGTGGGGCTTTGGGACAGCACAGTGTTGTGATGCTCTGGTTGTCCCTCTCGAAGGGAACAGAGAGCCAGTTCTGTGTCCCACCGCCTCCCGGCCACCAGGGAGGAGGCTCTTTGCCTCCCGACAAAACGGTGCAATGGTACAATTACGTGCTCCAAACCTCCCACCTCCAGCAGCACACGATAATGAGAAAAGGTAAACTGCTCAGGCTTTGAGATTTCTGAGCAACAAGATCTGTGTTAAACAGCACTAATTATCAGCTGGAAGCCCAATCTGATAACTGGTTTGAAAAGACAGAGACAGATCATTTTTTTTCTTCAGTGGAGGAAAATATTTTTAAGGGTGTTGCTTCGGCATTGGCCAGCTTAATTGTTATTGTCAGAGTTAGCAAACTCTGTATTCAAAAACATATTTTTTCCACCAAATCCACTGGAACAATTTTCTCCTCCAACATTAATTTAATGATACAGATGAAAACCTAACTGATATTGGTGAGCAATGCAACACCAACATATTATTTTCTTGGGTTTTGAAACATAAATGGCAGGCACAACTTTGACTGAATGGACTTCTTTATGTTTTAATAGTCGGTTTATTGGCCCAGACTCCAACATATAACAAGAACAATTGCAAAAGCAATACATTTTTAATTGAAAAATGGTTCTATTTTTACTATGAAAGGGACTCAAATAACAAGTAACTTTGTCATGTTAAGGGCTTTTAAAACAATTTTAATATATGGAATATTGTTTAGAAATTATATTTTCACCATACCGAGTGCTTGTAGGAGGCTATTAAAAGGAAAAATACGTATTGTTTAAATAATACTTTATTGGAGCTTGCTTTTTTAATATATTAAAGAACAGATAAAGCACAGTGATCAGTGAGCCGTATGTGTCCAACAGCCCTTCAAGAGCCTTGTGGAAATGTATAAAACAAGCAGTGATACAATCCTTTGCCAAACACTGTCATAAATTTTTTATTTGGCAGCTAACATTCTCACTAGTTTTCTTGGCAGCAATTGGGACCTTTAGCAAGAAAGGTGCAGGAGAAAAATACCTTGTTTAGAGATGTTTTCAACACTTTCTGGGATTTTTCAGAACTTCTGCCTGCAGCACATTTTACAACCACAGTCTCCAGTCACCTGATGAGTAGGTGGTGGTTTTAAACTTTTTTTTTTTTTTTTTAAATATAGACAGCCTACTACCTCCCTCTGGCCCTCAGCCTAGGCTGTCAGCGTGGAGGGGGGCTGTATGTTCCATAGAGATACAAGTGGTTGCTCCTCTCTGTCTAGACGAAAAAACTTGAAAATAATATCAGAATGAGCCTTTCATTGCTCCTGATACTATCCGTATCTTATTCCCGCGTGACAGAGATAAATGAAAGGCAAACGTGCTGCTTACTTTTGCATTTTTCTTGGGAGATCCCTGCAGAAGAGCTGGTCACAGGTGCAGCTGCCCTGGCCAGACTGTAAGTTGCTGAGAAAAAGAATTGGGAAATAGGTTTCTGTACCCAGGTCTGCTCTTCCAGAGGGTTTTTTTTGTTTGTTTGATTGTTGGTCGGGGTTTTTTTTTTCTTATATATAGATAACTTCACATCTGATGCACAGACTTCCTCTGTGCACCCAGATATGCTGATGTATTGTATGTGTGAAAACTCTAGCGGTACAGTGGTTTGGGTGGTACAGGGCAGAACTAAACAGCTCTTACCAGTTCTCTTATGGAGCAGATGATTTATATTTTGGTATTTCATCGTTTCAGAATAGAAATGAGATGCACTTATTTTACATCTCAGCGACTTGCTCCAAAACTTTTACAGCAGTAAGATACATTTCAGTTCTTCGTATGGACCTAAAGGAAACGGTTTGTCTTCAACAGATGTGGACCAGGAAAAGCACCTTTTCCTTATCTGCCTCAAATGAGAAAGGCTGAAATTTAGTTTTAGACAGCATAAATTGCTTTGAACACAAGATTAATTAAAGTAATGATGTTACACTTATAAACACAAACTAATAGGCTTCCCCACAGCTTGTGTTCCAGTTTTGCCTCTCGTGTTTACCAGGGGCATCATCCCCTCGAGAACTTTTCAGAGCCCACACAGACATCTAGTGGCAGGTGAAAACACTGCACGATGTCACAGCACCTGGCACAGCTCCACGGGGGACGGTGAAACCATATCAGGTGTGAGGTGAGCTAACTTTGTCTCTGTTATGACTATGGGTAGGCAATCAAACAGGGAGAGAATTGCTCCCTCTGTGCCTTCCCAGGTAATCATGGTGAGAGAGCTGCTCTCTTGGCAGCTCTGGCTTCCCAAATTTCCATTATTATTGATTATTTTCAATTACATCAGAGCTCTTTTTGCCTTTCCGAGTACCTTTAAGTTTCTCTCTCCTTGCTACTATCTTATTTTACTTAAAAATTGCAGAGGTTAATTATGTAACATCGTTGGAAGGGTTCTCTGAACGTGGCTGCATGCAGGGGAGCCTACTGCAACACGCCAGAGCAATGCGATTTTACAGACAACAAAACACACACGATGAAAAAGAGCAGTCAATAATAAATTCTAAATGGTTGGAGGAGGAATATGACTTGCTCTACAGTCTGCATCAATCAATGGAAAGTTGCCTAAAACTTCAGTGGGGTTTCAGTCCCACATCTGCAAAGGAGATCAAGCGCCACAGCTCTGCACAGTTGTAAGAGCTCAGTGCCCTGATTCTGCTCTGTTACACCATTTTAAATCAAGCAGTACTCGGTGGTGTCATAACCCTGTACATCTGTGTCAGACCCTGTGTTGCAAGGACAGACCTGATGCCAAGAATGCAAAACAGATGTTGCTTTCCTAATGTTTTCTTGTTGTCATTTAAGTTGTTTTCACGGGGTTCTGTTTTCATTTTGGGGAGTGAAACAGGTCGACAGGACTTTTCAGAGGGCAGACTGGAGGAATGCTTCTGTGTCTTCCTTTGTATTTTTTGTGCGTGTGTGAATATAGAGAGACTTTGAGTTACAACTGGGAAAAATCTCTCTTTTTTTTTTTTTTTTTTTTTTTTAAGCTTCATTTGAGCTATGCTCAGTTCCCTTGGGGCAAAGTAAAAGGTAGCTATTTGTGGATGGGAAAAAGGGCTTTTGTGAACAGCAAAACTGCATCACCAAACAGCTTAAGAAAAAGATTTTTTTGAAGTTATTTTTTACTACTACTTTAAGAGGAAACAGGGATAAATATACCTTTTTTGCATGTTGACTCATTAACAAATTTAGCAATAAACACCTTGCAATTAAGTCCACTAGTTTACTGCTGTCCAGAAATTTCTCAATACTCTTTGCACAGAAGGTTTTGGAAAACATAGAACTAAGAAATGGTGAAGGCAAATCCCAACAGCTCGCTCAAGCAAATCTAGCTGAGGTTTAAACTCACTTCTGAACGCTGAAATTTGAGATGCTGTATCAAATAAGCAGCTCCTTTTCCCTTAAGAGAAGAAACTGGGTGTAGTTAACCTAGTGCATAATAGGTTTATTCTCATTCACAAAACAGGAATTATTTTATGGCCCCGAAGTAAAACTAGCACAGAAATATACTGGCAGATTTGCTGCAGATGTGTGTTGTGACACGTATGCAGGGAATCTGCTATTAATCACACGCTAAGATTTTAATATTACGTAGGGTAATGCAGGCAATCATTATGGTGAAGGTTCTGGATTCATAACAGCCTAACCCACAAATGGGACTTTTAAATTTAACTCATTTGAGCTCACTCTCACACTGCACCAATTGAATTCCCTGATTCGCCCCCCCGCCATTCCCCATTACATACATTTATTTCAATATCTATTGTGCCTTCGTTTTGTGCTTGTGCTCCACTTCTTTTCTTGCGACACATGACAGTTGTTGGGGAAAGTGTAGCTTTTCAATTCTCCCGTTTACTGGACTATGACAGGAATGTTCTTGTTAGAGGGTCTGTTTGTGAGACCCTTGGACACATACACAGCACAGGAAATGGTCTGGCTCAAACGCTGGAAAAGCCATTCTTCACCTGAATCCTTCAAAATTTGTGTCTGAACATAACTAGAACTTATGTATCCATACCCGGGCTAAGATTACTGTGGACAATTATACCGTGGAAATGCATTATTCTGACAAAGCAATCAATCACGTTATTTCTCACAATTTCAGTTCACCCCTAAAATTTTCCTTACCTCCAAAGCCAGCTGGATATTATATTACTGAAGCTGTTGAAAGGGTGTAACACTAACCATGAAGCCAAAGGCCACTAAAACTATGCAATGCATAAATTTTTATTGTTTGCTCAGCATTGAAATCTCATTAGGGCTCATAACTCATCGGCGCACTGCAAACATTTGCATCTGCTGATCATGAGAACTTAGATGGAATGTACACCTTTGGCTAATTTACTTGTTATGTTTTTAGATGAGACTGCTTGTGTTGCTTTTTATTTTCTTTTTTTAAAAGCCCTTACACTGTTGTGAGGCAAATGTCCACTTTTAAAACTAAATACATGAAAACTTTCATTTGCAGTTTCTCAAGGTTGTTCTGTTGCTGGCAATGTTCATGATCATCATTTTACAAAAGCTTCATATGACTTAGTATTCAGGATAATCATTGTTTGAAAACTGTGCCCCATAGAGCATTTCACTTCATTCATCCTTTCTGTTTTATGCAGTCACATTTTAATTAGATTAAAATTTGTCCTCCAATTAGCTTTCATTAAAGTTTATAGATTACAGGAAAAATCTCCACTGAGTTGTGCTTCAAAACTATGCCTAAAGTTTAAAATAACTGTGCAAATGAAGTGATTATGAAGATTATTACTATGCAAAAAACATCAGTCGCTTCTTGGTTTACTTATACATTTAACTCTGTAATTCATTTTGCCGACTTCAATACCTCTGTGTTCTCCAGGGTAGTCATCATAATAATACCTTACAGTTACAGGATACCTTTCATTACGAAGGATCCTTAGGGGCCTGATTCTGCATACCAGTAGTCCTGTTGAAGTCCCTGAAACTATCTGAGCGAGTGCTACTCGCTGCATATGAACCAGAACCCAAGTACAGGTCAAATCCTGCTTTCAGATACCCACGTAGCATTACTGCTGATCTGTGCAGCTTGGAATGCAAACCAGATATGAACATTATGTAAAAAGTCCTTCTGGGTGAGATGTGGCAGCTGTTTAATGGTGCATGGTTACAAGACTCACCTCTTTAAATGAGGGTGTGAAGACAGATACTTCCCCCCACCCCCCCCAGCCCAGTTAAAACTGCAGAGAAAGCTGAGAATGTAATTATCCAAAGAGGAAACAACTCAGTAGGACACTGGGGCTGGGGCTGCATCTCCTCTGTCACTCACATCTCCAAATGTGACATTGCCAAGTATCGGATGCCCAGTCGCTAATACCTCCTGCCCATGCAAATCTACTGTGTGCTGAAGGCAATATAAAGTTTACAGTTCACCAGGCAGATCGATCCTACAATCAGAGCAGACATTTATTCTGGAGCAGTCTTCTGGTGGAACACAAGGGACTCCATGTCAGAGTAGAGCTCCACAGAAATGGATCTGTTTGCAGGAAATTCTCTTCTGATAGCAAGAGCTATATATATATACATTAAATTAAATTAAAAAAAAAAAAAAGAGAGAGAGAAAGAGGTGCAGGCAACATCTTAAAACTAAAAATAGAGACACTTGGGTTACCAGAACAGGGACCTGTCTTTGCTCTAGCAATATATTTCTGATAGGAGGAGCACAGTTGAAAACAACTATTTTACTACAAATGAAATGTAGCTCATTAGCATGATAAAATGATTTTGACAAAAAGCAGGAGTCTAAAAAGCAGTTTTTCCCATTTTCCATGCTCTACTTGGTTGAACAACCAAATCTTCACATCCCTGAGGTTAACTAGTGTTATTCCCAGTTAGCAGTTGGCAACAGTGAAGTTTAAGGGCGTCAAAGGTTGGAGGGGAGTTCATAGGTTAAATGTTCTGACTCAAGCCAAGACCATGTTTCCAAGATGCAAAGCATCCAGCAGCAATACTAATTTTGGGCGTCATGCTCAAGTCTGTCCCTTCCTCTCCCTGTACTCCTCCTCTTGGTATTCATGTCTGCCATCTCGTTGCAGCATGCCAACCTCAGTTGTGCTGACTCAACAGCCATGTGATAAATCAGATCAAGCAATTGATCCAGGCTAAAAAAAGAAAGAGAAAAAGGAAAAGGGTGGGAGCAGGAGACCCTGTTGATGATGCTGATGGTTTTGCACCCCAGAACTGAGGTCCAAACCATTCTGAAATAATTCAATTTTTGTGTTTTAACTTTTTTATAACTCTCCTTTCTTTTACCTCCCTTTGCCTGCTTTGTTCTGAGGAAGAGTGCAGCTATTCCATCCTACCTTTGCACAACAAATTTGCACAAAGCAATTCAGACTCTGCAAGTATTTGCCTTTCTGCAATTAAAACCTGGAACACCAAGTTTCATTTCTAAATTACATTGACTACATTGCAGAAATACTCCTCCATTTCCTCAATAGAATTGTCATGTTTCATAAAATACAGACAAACCAGTCACGCTTTATGCCAAGGATGCATTTACAAATAGTTTATAAAGGATTTAGATGATTAACCACATTTTAAGACAGTTAATCAAATTTAAGAGGCTATTTTAGAATTCTACATATCAAGAAGTTATTTATAATCCTCATTATTGCTTTCTACCTTATAGCCAACCCTAATGCACACCATTAGAATATTCTGCTAACTCTTTATCAATTATTTGTGTTAGCAGAAAAAAACAAATAAAGAAAACCCCAAATCCTATCATAAGGAATAGGTTAGATAATTAGGACATTGAGACTCCTAGACTAAATGAATCAGATCCAAGAATCAGATCTTTTGAGGCAGTTAGACAGCCTGTGCCACGATTCAGATACTTCAAGGCCCTTAAAAATCTCAGGCCTCATCACTGTGCACACAGGATTTAGGCAATTTTAAAAAGCTGGCCAAGTGTCATATGAAAAGGCACAAATGCTGAAGCAACTGCAACAGCTGAGGAACACATATTTTCTTCAACAAAACATCAGCATCACGACAGGATGCTTAAAGCTTCAGTGCTTCATGCTGGTTGGGAAAAAAAAACCCCAACAATGGAAAACTTGAGGAATGTTAAATGTAACTGGTATCCTTACAAAACACAGTCTGCTCAGAATGAGAAGTTATTTCTTGTGATTTTATTTGGTCATTTGAAGCAGTGTCTTCTGTTTTTCACAGTTTTCACTTGGTACTGGATATATAGAACATTTTTAATGAAGAAATAACTACTGATTAATTTTTATTGTGGTGTGATTTATATAGTTTTTAAAAAATCTATTTTGGAAGTATAGTGCATTTAGTGCTATTTTTGCCTAGGAATGGAAACTCAAACTGGAAATAGAGTCATTCATTCACACTTACAGGATGACATCCCGTTGACAGGCATGCAAACTTGGAAAGGTGCTACACAGTCACTCTTA
Organism: Pseudotriccus pelzelni; assembly: GCA_035584735.1. Classification (NCBI taxonomy): domain Eukaryota; kingdom Metazoa; phylum Chordata; class Aves; order Passeriformes; family Tyrannidae; genus Pseudotriccus; species Pseudotriccus pelzelni. Next base: position 27,499,176 of record JAWMRA010000162.1, on the reverse strand, counting down.
AAGTACTACGCTATATTTTTTATTTCTAAGCTTCAATTAAGAAAATGTTATAGACAGATCAGTACTTTGTTAAGGCTAAGGGTTCATCATTTGCAAGAGATCACCTTTCAGAAGTACAAAGACAGAACAGTCGAGGCACTAACTGCTAAATAAACTGTTTCACAACAGAACTGGCACCATCAAGCCCCTCTGCGTAGAGGTGCTGTGCTGTCCGGAGCTCTGCTCCTTCATATTGTGATCTCAAAGAGCATTCCCCAGTCAGATCAGATGGGGAATCCCTCCTGCCAGGTAGTTGGTTGTTTGCCTTGGTTGCTGGTTTTGTTTTTTTTTTTTCCAATTTGGGGAGAACAGAAATCATAAAAAGCATGAAAATAAGGTTGAGGTAGATATACTCAGAGATTCTCATACAGCTGGAATGCTGTCGGTGCTAACGAGCCCTGAGCAAGTGATCTGTGTCTGGCGTGCTCTGCCAAACTGCAATTACAGAAGAACCAAAAATAAAACAAGCAACTTTAAACCTCCTGAACGTGTGAGCCTCGGCCTTAGAATCATATTTGCACTTGCCCCCACAGGCTTGCTTCCAAAAGGCACCCAAAACTGGAAGGGCCTTTCCAATGGGAAGGAAGGAAGGAAAGTTTCCATTTGAGATCTGGCATTTCAGAATGGCAGAAATCGCAGCTGACCCCGGAGGCTGTTGCCTCTCAGTGTCAAATTCCTGCAAGAGCAGCTCGTGAGACTTCGGCTCTATCATACCTGAATCAAAACGTCAGGGCTCAAATCCACACTGTAAGTCATGCCCTCTGAAATCGAGGTACATAATCCTCTTGGCTTTGCTTTCTGTTGGGCTTCTCCAGCCTTGCACATGCCTCTACAGTGCCAATCGGGATGTGCTTCCCTTTTTGTCTTACAGAGAAAACCCTCAGCCAGCCTCAAATTTTAATGATTTCAAACGATGCGCTCTGTAACTTCCTTTGCACCAGCTTCCTTGTTTTCTGCTGGTTCCAAAAAACCCTTTGACCCCCTTGTAAGAAGACCATTTCTATTTCTGTCATCCCAAATTAACAAATGAATGAGGAGAGGGGAACCTCCCCTGTCACTCCAAACCTTCACCCTTCAAGTCCCCCTGCCTCATTGCAGCCCTGGTGCTCTAAAATAAAACAAGCATTAATGGGCTGAAGTTTCAGTGGGACATCAGCAGTTGCTTAAATGATATTCTGAATCATGGGCTAACTGGTGGTGGGCAAGAGCAGGTATTTACTTCGAGCAGTCTCTTAGGGTACAATGGATTTATGGCCGTCAATTCCGAACAACACCACTATTGTCTCTTCACATTCTATTTGCCTCCATTATTCATTTGTGTTGATTTTGATTGATGAAGACACTTTAGAAAAGGAGGGGAGAAAGGAGGAGGGGGAGAGGAATACTTCAACTGTTTGGTCTCTAATTCCTGTAAATCTACAGTTCATACTGCAAGAGTACTACTCAAAAGAAATGTCAATCCTCACATTTTGGGAAGGATTTTTTCCTTTTACCAGTCTCTCTTCTTTCTGAAAAAAGCAGGGCGCAAACAGTGCTTCCGAAACATACCTAATCACCATAGAGGTGGCACATCACACTTCAATCAGCCAGGAAAACCAGTGTTGGCCCTTCTAATGAAAAAGTGTTAAGACTCCTGCGAAACCTCTTTTACATATTTACTTCCTATGCCACAGCTAATTAAGTTTTAGGCTGGTTTGATATGTCAAAAATTGCTCAGATCACAGAGTTGAACCCAAGCAGAGCAGATATAATTTCTTCATTCAAAGTGAAAGCATCTGCCAGAAAACTGACTGTGTTGAAGCCACAAAGAAAAGGCCCAGCTTTGGCTTGTATTTTTTCCAAATATATGGTATTTACTGACCTCTCATTAAAATATCCTGACAGAATACAGATTATGAACCATCTGATACATCTCTTTACATTGGAGGCAGCATCTGAGGCCTGGGGGTAAAGAGATTCCTGAGAGTCCTTTAAATGCAATTCACTCCTCTCAAAGTTTTAAATGAGCTTCTGAGCAAGCACTACAAACTTGCCAAGCTCTCTGCTTACTTATGGAAAAGAGAACGAACGAACGAACGAACGAACGAACGAACGAACGAAAGAAAGAAAGAAAGAAAAAGACAAACACATTCACCACAGGTTTTCATCTCTTCTGCTCAGAGGTCTGTTTGGTATATGCTGACTCCAACATTCAACGGACTGCCTGTAGCCAAGGGAAGCCCAGTACCCCCCTGAATTTTTGACTGCAGGATTTCCTTTCTAGTTCCACCCCTTCTTGCACTTTAAATAGTAGGAGCTATAATAGAACGAGAGAAGCAGTAAAAAAAAAAAAAAAAAGGACAGATAAATTGTTAATAAACTGGCATCAGATGTCATAGTCACCATCACATTCAAAAATCAACCCCTCTGTTGGGATTTCGGTGTCTAAAATGTTGGTGTTTTAAATGACTGCAGACACAGGAAGAAGGTTTTGCTCTTTCCTATTATCTCTGAAAATGTGGGGTTAGAAACATTATTTGTAAAAAGTAAAACTTGAGTTTCAAGAAGAAATAGGTGAAGGGAGGAAGCGTCTGTGGAACTGCTGAACACACAAAAGCTTGCTGCTTGACCACTCGGTTCGTTTTACAAAGCATAATTACATTTGCCTTTTTTTAATATAGTGTGGTTCATATTATTACTTTCTGTACCATCTTTCATGTTTCAAAGGAGTAGGCTGCTACTAACTGGTGCTAGGAAGAAACTCATTCTAATTACTCGGCATTTCTGCAGCTCCTGGAGACGAATACAAGATGCGTGCAAAATCATCCAGTTCTGGTTTTGAAACTCCCGTCTTCACAATTTTGACTTTTCAAAATGATCTGCTCTTAACACAACGTGAGTTGTCAAAGGCTGTCAAATAAACGATAAAACTCTCAGGAAATAAACATCTCTCCTCTGGTAGGTTTGTATATATTTTCGCAAAAGTAAAGAATTCTAAAAGTAAATAAACACATGGGAGGATTAGAGAAGCAATAAACAAAAGCATTTCCTTATTTTGAATTTAAGAAAATAGGAGTCTCTTTCCAGCCATTGCCAGGAAATATTAGTGCACAGAGGTGAGGTTTGTGCTAGCTAAAATATTATTTTGCGCTAAGGCATGTGGACATGCATTCACGCATACATGCACACAGACACGTGCACCACACGTACATCCTCAGCCAAAATCTAAAAAAAGTTTCTACCATGCCATCATGAACTGATGGGACAGAAGATTTTAACACCCCTTTGGACCAACACAGGCACGGGGGCTCCTTGTTGCAAGATGATAAAGATAATGCTGAAACCTTTTAGTCCAAATGAAGGAGTTTACAGGATTCTTAATCCCTGCACCCCACCTCACTTCTCCTGCGGTCTGCTGAAAGCTTTAAAACAGTCCCCAGCACTAACACGGTACAGAGCCTGTTGAACATGCTGATCTGCTCATGATTACTCTTTGCCACTGTAAAACAATCTAACTCCTCAAGTGAATGGAGTCTGTAGCAACAATGGTGTTATTGACTTGTTGCTCCAGCTCTATTTAGTTATTACCCTCGAGGCCACAATCAATAGACTTTGCACCAAGTCAGCCTAATAAATCCCAGGCTTTCACTGGAGCTTTGCCAGGAACTGCTAGAAAATCTATGGCAGTCAAACACTTAGAGTATGAATAACATAGCAAGCTGTACTGACAGCTGTATAAATTAATTAACAAGGAATGTTCTTACTCTTTTAAGAAGATCATAATGCACGTTTACCATGATTTAAGGAGTCACAGGTAGAGCAACAGAAAAATTACCTTTGTGCTTTCATTAAAATAAGAATCAAATATGATTAAAACAAAACAGCTTCAGACTACTTTTTCCTCCCTTTGATTACTGGATGTGCAAAAATCTGCATTAGCATTACTGCTGTGGCTGTTTAATTATTCCAAGTTTGATTTAAAAAGGAACGGAGCCCAGCAACCACCGACCACTCAGTGCAAACGGTGCCAGCATTTTAACCTGATAAATGTTGACTGTTGTGTGCTCATATTCCATAGCCTGCATCTGCAAGGGGGACTCGAATCGTGTTTGTAATGCAGTGATTAAAACAGAAACAAAAGGAAGAGGGGAAACAGTTGTTCAAGAAGTAAGAGGTTGGTCACTAGTGAATTCCAGGTTCTTTCAGTTCCTCCTGTAATAAGCAAATATTCTGCAGACTCAGCTGCGAGGCGCCTGATCGCAGTGTCCGGAGACATGCTGAACCCACCGTAGGAAGAGCTTGGTGCCAGGCCTGGAACAAAAGAATCTCCTTTTTGCACGTTGAAAACAAATGTAACAGATCAATAGGCTCTTACAGCTGATTTGCTGCCCCAGTGGTACTTTCTGGGCGCATTCAGCTTCCCTAACGAGGGTCACTGCTTTGCCGGGAAGCCGGGAGCGGGCTTGGGCCACCTGCCAGGCTGGCGCTCGGCGCTCCCCACGCAGCGGAGGTGTGCACTTGTGGGCACAGCCTGGGACAGAGACCCACGCTTGACTCTGAGCTGCGGCAGCCTTTGACTTTTAGGGAAGGAAAGGAAGGCTTGGACAATAAGGAAGAACTAAGCCATGCATGGTAAAGATGAACATAGTCTGTCCCAGGCCTTGACAGAACCGATCTCGTGCGTGAGGTGAGGGAGGTCAGACCAACCTGTCCCATCTGAGGAGGGGGAGCAAGCAAATGGAGGGGGTGGGCACAGACACTTTTGAGTGGAAAAGAAGGTGTGACCATGCCCTAAGGTATCTTTCACCCTCCACAACCAGTGATGGACTTCAAGAAGCAACCCTGGGAAGGGAACAGAAAGCCTACTGGTTTGCAGTAATGGATGCTCTTTTTGCTCCTTTTGGGTTTTAGGGGCTCTTAAAAACCTCACTGGAAGCAAGGGGAACATTTTTTAATTTGAATAAGCAGACTCTCAGGAATTAACAAGGGAAAATCGAGTAAGCATCAGCTCATCCAGGGCTACTTCATTTATCCATCATTCCTAATAGAATGAAAATCTTGGTTATTCTACCTGATAAGGAAAGCAGTTATGTTTGGGTCCCATGCCATAAGAAAGGGCATGAGAGTACTCTATTGGATATATTGTGAGCACACTCTCACCCTGAAAATGGACAACCTCACCTTGAATGGCTGGTCACCATAATTTAAAAAAAAAAAGATTTTCAGTGGTCATTTTGGGACTGCTTGTTACAAGCAGACAGAAAGAGATGAAGTTCATTTGGTAGCTTTCAATTCCTCTCTTCTATGGATAAATGCATTTAGTTTCAACTTTTACATTCAAAAGTAGGGCTTTCAGGAACTTCAGTGGTTCTAAGGATTGAGGGAGCAATTTCTGTTGAAATTTTCAAATTATGTTTAAGGCCTCCTGCCCCAAAAGGACTCATGAGCTTTTTGGGAAAAAAAAAAAGTTATACTTTGCATTTATGACATGACCTCAAATTTGAGGTTATTTGATTGCTGCTGAGCACTGCTCCTCCCTTCTCCCTTCTTTTCCTTTTTAAATATGCCAAATTACTTTGTTTTAAAATGTCCCTTTAAAATATCCCTGTAAAAGAGCTGGTTGGGAATTAGGACATATTTTCAAGAATAGGAAGTGAAGTGGAGAGACAGAGTTTCTGAGGGCTCAGTCCTGTAAAAAAAGCTTAAATTTCATTATCAGATGAATACCTGTCCTTTTAAAACATAACTTCTCTTTTATAGGGTCAACTTCAGTACCCAAAATTGTATCATCAAAAGCACTGTTCATATCTGAAAATTTAGGATTCGGAATTCACTGAAATTGATTTGAACCCACCAGGGAAGTGCCTGGGGCCTTACAGCTCCCCTCCTGGCAATGTACTATTGGAGGTGACTATATGTCATTGTCTGGCACCCTGTTAGCAGAGCAAAGTTACTCCGTGCTTAGGTAAAAAAACTGTGCAGTTTCTGGGTCCTGGGTCATCCTTGCGATTTCTTGTGTCGTGTGACTGTTTTTATTCACTAACTTTCTGAAGAGTCAGTCAGTCACTGTGAAATGCTCATTCATTTTTTATAATGAGCAGAGGCAATTATATATATACATATTTTCAAGCAACTATTTCAAATATGATACCTAAACTCCTACACCTTCATTTTGTATGTGCAACAATGACAGTAGAGTTGAAACCTTAGCATTTATGCCAGTTCTTGACCTGTTAGTAGGACCTGGGCTGGGTGGCAGCACACAACACACAGCAAAGCAGCTCTGGCATAGCTCACTGGAAAGACACAGAGAGAGAGAGACTGAACATCCAGGACCTGCCAAAAGCAAGAGTGTTGGATCTAGTGCTGGCATCCTTTTTCTTCCTGAGCCAGTTTTGCAGCAAGCTCCACCATGCTGTCAGGAAGCACTGTGCTGCTGGAAGTCTCTCTGCTTTGCTGATGAGATTTAAAACTAAGCTCCTGGTCTTTTGGGAGTCGTTAAAGATCCTGAGATAAAAGTGAATCTCATTAGGCAATCTTAAGAAACTCATAGAAGAGGGACTGTAGAAGGAGAAATAGCTGTTTATGAGCACAGCAATGCAGAATTTCATTAAGTTCTTGCCCATATTCTGCATCTGACCAATACAGAAGAATACAACCACAGAGACACCAAAGGATTCTGAACCTCTCATTTCCTAACATCTTCAGAAATATTAATTATCAGCTTCACAGCACTATCTAGCCTGTTTGCTTTTTCCTCACTGCTCAGCTTCTTGATTCAGGCCCCCTTAGCCTCACTCCAGCCAGCTCTGCACACAGCTGGCACAGCTGAGCTGTGCCTGTCCTAAGCCCTTTAATTCAGGCCACAGTGTTTCCCTGGCTGCCTGTGCTCCACCAGGAACTTTCTAGAGTGAAACCCACAGTGCATGAAACCGATTTACAATTTGGGTGCAATTAAAATACCTATTTAAATCTTTTCATAACACCGGTAACCGGTAACTTTTGGTAATCCCAGGAAGGAAAAAAAATACTATTTTTTTTAAAGACGTTTGAATCAAGCATAGTCTAAAAATCTGAAATGTTTTTTTCCCTCTTGTCTCCCTTCCTTCCCTGTTCATTGCACTGCATGCAAATCCCTCTCCTCTCTTCATGAACTAATTTGACGGTCTTATTTTTAAGCACAGTATTAGTAATCAAACAATAGTATTTTTCTCTGAGTACTGAGGTCTCTACACTTGTACATGAAAAAGTACAGTAATTCCCAGGCATACAGCCACAGCAAGGCAGAACTTCCAAAAATTGCATCACTTCACAGCACTGCCTGCTACACTACTCTGCAATTGCTTCTGCTCCTTGAAATAATCCCCTCTGAAATGGAGTTCTGGATTTTGGCAGGTTATAATCCCAAAGGGTACCACAGAGATAGCCAACTATCCATAACCAATAAACTTCAGCTTGCCAAAGGATCCTCTTCCTCTTTTTAGTTCTCTGATTTCCATATTCTTGAGGGCTGGCCCAGGAACACTGGCCAGCAGCAGACAGCCATATGATGGCACAGATTTAGAGGATGAAGAGTATAAATGGAAATACAGAACAGTTGAAAAACTACATTTTAATTCAATTTTCTGAAAACCAGTCACACACTTAAATGCACTTTGGATGAAGACCATAAAAGTTGTACAGCTTCTTTGGCTGCTTTTCTAAATTCAAATGTGTGCTATCTCACTTTAATCTTAACTGCTTCTTAAGGTGATAACACTGAACAATGTGGCTCTAGAATATATAGGCCAAACAAGAAGCAGGAAACATTTTTCTTTCCAGCAGGTCTACAGAGGTATAACAAAAAGAAACACTCTTGAGCACTAGACTAGCACTGAACATAAATGATAACATTGTGTGGGGCTGAGTTTTCAGTGATTTGTTCCTTTCTATCAAATGTCCCGCAGCTAATTGGCTTTGGAAAAGAATCCGTGCAAGCTGGTATGGCCCAGTCTGCTTTAATTGGGGTGGCGCCCACCAATAGCTCCTCAGGATCAGGGCAAAGGCGTCCTCCCGCCAAGCAAGGCTCTTATTTACTTGTGTCGCTTCAAAATCTTTTCGTCATGATGGACTGGATCAACCCAATCTAAATGTTTTGATCTGTTACATATGTGGAAAATGAGACACTGGCACACACACATAAAGCAGCTGCTTTCTGAGTGCAATGCCTTAATGGCCTCAATACAGAGCACAGGGCAAGTGAATTAGTCCTCTACCAATGGAGAGTGCTTTACCTTCCTGTCCCTGTGTAACGTAGGAAAGGAAACTCAATGTTTGCTTTGAAAGACAGAATTAAGCTGGATGTAACTTGCAAATTGATTAATTTTCTCAGCAGACTGAGATTGATCTGAATTTTCTCTTTTGCACTGTAAGTATTCCACACTTGTCCTGAAACAAGTTAGCTAAAATAAATTAGTCAGTGTGGACTAAATTTAAAGGGACACTGACAGATCCAATTTAGCCCGAAATTAAGGATAAAAGCGAGAACAACACAAAATAAATATTACAAAGTCGGCCTGAAAAGAAACCCCAATACTTCTGTGAGACTTCTTGTAAGGAAATAATTTCCATTTAAATAATATTTGCAACCGGCAATCAAGTTCTGTGGTGAAGGTGAAATGTGCTTTCATCTAGGTGACACCAGCAAGTCCACTGCAGCTCTTTAGCTGCAACTACCAACAGCAAACAGACAGCAATGAACAAATGCAATATTTCTAACCAGTGATCCAAGGTCAGCTGTTGACAGTCTAAATACATTGCTGTCTTGCTGGCGTAGTATTTTAGGGATCATCCATAAACATTTCAAATATTTTAAAAGGCACTTATGGTAACAGACAGCATGATCACTGATGATGGGATTGCTTTTATCCGGAGGACCACATTGCCAGAGGTCCTCCTGAACTGCTGAGCCGACCTGTGCACTTGGAAATCCATGTGCCCAACCACCAGCTTCACACACTTGCAGGAATTCTGTAAAGGTGAAGCTCTGTGGGCCTTAAGACCTGACCTGGCATGACTGGACTAAAAAGGAGACAAGAGTTCATTCACATTCCTTGAACAAGCAGTTTAAGCTAATTGGTTTTTGTGCCAATTTGAAATAGTTCCCCAATCTTTTTCCTGTTTCAAGTTCTTCATCTGAGCTGCATACATGTTAAAAAAACTCCCACATTTTCAGATCAGCTCTGTCCAGCAGCACTTTCCCACCTTGCTTTTCCTTCCTTCTTTGGCCACAAAGGAATTTAAAGCTCACAGCTGCACGGGGAGCACTGCATGCAGTGTGACTGGTCACAGCACCTCCTGTGACGGGGACTCGGGGAAACGTGCGTGCCCTGCTTGCTGTTGTATGAAATAAGGCACATGGCATCCATACCGTAAATGATTAGCCACCCCTCATTAGACCTTAAGTTGCTAACTGAGCTCAGAACTTTCACATCCTATTTTATTTACAAGACACTTTAAAATAGTACATAAAACTTGATGTGCTGAATAAAACAAGAAAGACAAAGGAATGACAACACTATTGAAGTTCCTTGTGGGTGAAGCAGCACAGAATACAACATTATCCATGGCTGTAATAATTCAGCATTGAAAAGAGTTTAGTAAGGCCATTGAGTAAAAGGTAGAAAAAGGAAGTGTAAGGGCAGTTCTTATAGAGAGAAGTAAATTGATTATATCACCCTGATGGTGATAAACATGGTGATATCAGCTGTCTTGCTGCTCAACTGGATGAAATAGCATGTATTTCACCAGCCTATGGGATTAAAACCTAGAGGTGACAAATTGAATTGGCATTAAGAATAATGTTGGCCTTTGTAAATTTTTTTTGCTCAAGAAACTTACTATATTGAATGGGACAAAACTTACATTTAAAGGAAGGCTTTATTTGTCACACATATGATCTTAACTCAATAAACCAAACAAGGCTTTTCTCTCTCCCTAAATCAGTATAATAATGGTAGTTTTGTTTAAGCTGCTTGTTTATACAAGAGCCTGTAGATATATAGACCTTAGGCTAATCCTATTGCTGAAAGTAAGACCTAAATGAAAACAAATCTTACCAGCAGATCTCTATTTTGAAGACAGCTCTATTCAAATCAGCTATGCTGATTATACTCTGAGATAACCCACACACCATTTAAGGTTGATCACTTCAGCAAACATGAGCTTTGCACTGCAATTTTCTAGTCTTTCATTTTCCAGGATAGCAAAGACCCCCACAATGACTTCATTAGAGAGTTACACGACTTCAGGCCAACAGATTCTTCAGGGAGAAAGAAATAGAAGCAAAAACTTAATTTAAAAGCTCTGTGTTAGATTCTCCAGCAATGCTGGATTTTAGTTTTCCTCCACACTGAAGAGCAGGTTCCATTTTCTCTTTCTCTACTTCATGCACACACCAATCAGAGCACAGAGTGATGGCAGTTTGACTTTTTCTTGTCCAAATAACACCTACACAAAACTCAAGAAAATGATGTGCAAGAACCTGACTATGGTTTTACTCTTCTCAAATGAAATATTATTCTAAGGAATACATAATATCTGTCAGTGATACAGTGGAGAGCAGGAAAAGGGGAAACTGAAAAGAGAAACATGTCTTAAGAGTGACCATTTTTTTTTTCAATGTGAAACAAACCCCCTTATAGCAAAAAGTTGGTAAATGCTTGTCTTCTGCAAATACATTGGTAGGGTCCATTACTTTATGTGCACCAGTTACTTGCATGTGGATTTAATCTTTAGAAGAAATTTCATTTTCTCTGAAAACATTTGCAGAAGAGAACTGATAAACTCTAAATATGACATGGTCCACTTCCATTTTCCCCCTTCCTCTACCTTTTTCTACTGAAGTGGACAGAAACAGTCACCACTGAAGGAGCAAGGGCCCCATGGGATAACTGATCAAAGACATCAGAGCCCACTTCCAGTGGCTTAAGCCCTCCCTGCAACCCTACAGTTCCCTGTGACCTGCTCAGATGAGTCTGAGTCCATTCTTAAACGCACATGCATGGATTTGTTTGAGGTTTGTGCAGAAGAAATATTGCCCGGGGTTGTACACTAAGTTCTGAAAAGAATTTTCAGTGGCAATTTTTGTTTGCTGAAAAGAAAAACTTCATGCTCTTGATAACCCTCACTCCCCCTACAAAGAGATTCCACGACAAACCCTCTGGTATGGCCAACAGAGAGGTGGGAAAAGTGCTGTCAAGCTGCCTGGCCCTTCCCCCTCTCCCTCAACCTCTTCCACGTTGCATACACACCGGGAGGAATGACCGGGCTTGCACTCTCTGCTCACCACAAACTCCATTTGCTGCAGCAAAAGCACAAGTTTTAACAAGTCTGCTGACTTCAATAGCAGCATTTACTAACACAACACATGTCCACCAAGTCAGGAGCTCTTTAGAGTAAGGATTACAGATCGCCAAGGAAAAATAAAGTCTAAAGAAGCGAGGTGATGGGTTGACTCTGAAAGGACAGATGATTTGGGTCAGATGTGCACTAAAAAGCTTCAAAAGTCATATTGCTTTTTCTCTTAAACCCTTTGTTTATATGTTCAACCCTGCCTTTCCCCTCTGGTTTCTACCTAAGATCTTACTTATTCCTCTGTACCTAAGGCCTCTTATCCCCCTCTGTTTTCCTTCCTTGTCTGGTTCCCACTCCTTGTTACCATAAAGCAGTTTGTTTCTCGCCCTTTTTTACTCTTTTGTTTACCCTAAATCTTTCTAAAGATTATTTCCTCTCCCTGCTCCCCCCAGTAAATCCATTAGGTGAAGTGATTAATTCATTGTGCTCCAGCAATGTGCCAGGGTCACATTTTGAAAGAAAGGGGTGACGTGTCATTGCAACATGAAGGGGCTGAAAGAAGTGACTTTGCCTGCAGTAGAGCTTCCATTCAACTCTGTACCTCCAAGTCTGGAAGACAACATTTAACTCACTACACTGTGCACCCTCACTGATGTCTCACTTCACTTGGCATCTCTTGTTGGGCAGCGACTCAATTTCAAACTGTGGGCTAAAGGCCTTTATTTGGATTATCTCATCTCTCTAACTGTGAGACACTAGAAAATATGCACTGATTAGAAAGACAGTTATTGCTGCATAGAATCTCTAACTCTTCTAACTCACTATCCAAGATTGAACACATCAAAGTAAAGTTCAAGGGTACTAAGTAACAGTCTACCACCTCCTGGAGGGAAGACCCCCAGGAAGTCTCACCCCAATTCTATACATTAGACATTATCTTAAACCTTTCAAGAATGAGGTTTTATCTCCTTCCCAGGGCTCTCTTTGTTTGTATTAGCTACAATAATGCTATATATTTTTGTCATCTACATAAATGTCTAATCCCTCATTCGGTTCTGTAAATGCTTGGCTTCAGTGAACTCCAGTGCCAATGAACTCCTTAGACTGATCACGCATTGTGTGAAATGACAGGTCTGATTCTGGGAGCTAAGCCAAAGTGGGAAGCTTGTTGGTATGGAAAGATATTTTTAATTTGAAAATGAGCATTTGAAAAAAAAAAAAACAACAACCCAGCAACAAGCTGCACATATCTCAGTTCTTTGCTGGATTCTTTGCTAGGCTGATGACGCCACAATTTATTAAGTTTTCTCAACTCCTTGGTCCAGTGGTAAGTCAGGAGAAATTAGGAAGTAATAGTAAGAGAAATGCCACTGAAAGAGTGGTACATATATTCTTTTTCTTCTTGACTTATTCATACACATTATTTGTCTGTTTCTTGATAAATGAATTTTCTGGACAGCATTGCTCTTATGGTACATCAAGGCTCACGAACACAGTACACCAGGGGAAATAAGAAATGGATTTTATTAAGTTTATTAGCAGCTAAAAACATGATACTTCAAGGCTGGAAGTAAAGTAATCCACCTACACAATTTGAGTGGAATGAACATTTGGCTTCAACTACAGCTCATATGTAAAATATAAATCCAGTTTCTCCATTGGAAATCCTCTGGGGTTTGGTTTTACACTACCTTGATCAAACCAAGAATTAAAGTTCAAGCTGGCTTCCATTGCCACATGGCAATATGACCTACATGCTTGTATTAGTGGTGCTACTCCTTCCACACCCCTCTTTATATCAGTATTTCCCCCATCTTTTTTTTTTTTTTTAAATCTTCGTTCCTTTTCTTTCGAAGTTAAAATGAATGTTAACACTATACAGACAAGATATTCTGTAGACAGCAGAAAAAGTAACTGAAAAAACCCTAATTACAGAAAGTGCCACTTCTAAACAAGGTCCCACCTCTCCACCATTATGATAAATGGAAAAGATTTGTTACCAGACACAAATGAAGCAAGAAAAGATTGATAAGTTTTGCAAGCAAATTCTGAAGCTCTATATAGTTGCAGTCAATCTACACACAAAGAAAATCATGGAGGTGCATGGTCAAGGCCATATTGGAGAAACTGGACTTGTGAAAACTGGGATTTCTGGGTTCAAACCTGCCCCAGACACCCAGAGTGCCTCTTGGGGTTTCCTCTGTTCCAGAACTTTTCCATCTGGAAAATGAAAGCAAGGCTTACCTCCCACAAAGGGATGCTGCAAGGCTTAGTCCACATCTACAGTGCTCTGAAGCTCGTGGATGATGAGAGGTATCTATATCTGAAATATTGTCCTTACACACCTACTACCTGCAATAAACTGCAGCCACACATAATGACTTTTACATCACCAGAGGAGGAACAGACCTGAGATCTTCACAGATCTCATTGTTTGTACCCCGGGAAGCAGCTCCAAAGCAGAAAGCAGAGCTGCTGCTGTTCTTACTGCAGGGTTTTCACACCAAGACTATTGGTTCTGATGGCTTTGCCAGCTGACTCATTCACTTCACTTCCCTTGGCCAGAAGAGGCCCTGTTAACAGTCAGTTCAGGCAGGCCAGGGTCTCCAACAGATCCAGAACGGCTCAGATCAGTTCTGTCCACTAATGTATCTTCAAGTTGCTGTTATTTCCATTGAAACTCAAAGCTTATGATTAGCATGGGATAGTCAGAGGACATCCCCCACTGACTAAGGAATCAATGGCTCTGATAATCTAGTTCACCTTCCCCTTATTCCAGGGTGTGGAGGCTTCGGTAAATACTCTTCCAAACCCGCTGTCATGAGAACAAACGGGAACAAAATTGATAGATAGGCAGGAGACTACATCTGGATACCAAATGAGATAAAGGCAAGGAGGAGCAGTTGCCAGGACTGGATGCTGCAGCGGTGAAGTGCAGGGACACAACAACAAACTCCTATAAATCACCCACCCGCGTTCAAGAGGGAGTTAAATCAGCTAATCGCATGTGCCATCACAGGCTGGGTACTACAGGGCAGCTCAGAAAGTCAAACAAGCAGTGATGACTCCTTATCTATAAAAGCAGCCATGTTTTAATATATGGTGCTTCACCCCACCCTTTTCAGAAAAGATTGATAAGCAAAATGATGAAGCTTTAATGAGCTTAATTGCAAATGCCTTATGTTCTTGCATTGTTGCCAAACAGCTACTTCAACATCCAGCAGTTTACTTAATAACTCCCCCCTCTCCTCTTCCCTACCCCCTCCAAGCCCAGTAACGTAATTATTCTTGCGGCAACCCTCTATTTCACTTTTCTTTATTTATTTCCCCTCTCCCCCTCCCCGAATTACTGTAAATGGGTATCTTTGAAAGGAGGGTGGCAGGCAGCTTTTGGTACAGGGCTTACCAAGGAGCCCTCCATCAAAAGGCCCTTTGTGAGCATGCCCTGGACCGAGGCCAATCAGATCATCTTGCTGTCTGTCTCTGAAGAAAATTCGCCCCTGGTATGCAAGCCAAGCCAAGCGCTGTAGACAGGGTGACTGCACTCCTAGTCCAACCTGTCTTAGCTGAGTGAAAAAATGCTGAAGGGAAAATTACCTGTTTGGCTCCAGACTGAATTAACTTTTTAATATACAAGTATGTTTATTATTTTTCCTTAAAAGTGCCTGCCTATCTAATATATTCATTAATGTTATCTGGTCAGTTTGCTTGAAATATTATGAAAAATGTGCAAATGCAATAAGGTGACAGTGCTTGGAGGCAAAGCAAGATGCATTTTCTAATTATATGACAGAGAACAACATTGTTATTAACAAATGATGGTACAGAGTAATCTTCTGTTCAGACTAGTGCAAGCGAGGATGCCTCGCCCCTCATATCCAGTGTACCAAGAGAAGTGGACAGCCTTGACACCAACTCTTTCCCCATTCACTGACCACCACAAATCCTCAGCATCAAACTCCTGTCAAACTCTCGGGGACTAAGCTTTCCAACCCCGGTTTCCCAGGGGCACCGTCTCCTCTTTCCCAGCAGATTCTTCTGCTCCATCCAGCACCCTCCCAGCCAAAGGGCTCTCCACATCATACTCAGAAATTTTGCATTTTCACCATCCTTGAGCTGCTTCCCAAGTCTGTTAAGGGATTTGCCTGTACTAGTTGGGATTGGAGAGGGAATGCAGAGAGGTTCTGCCTGCACTCTGTTCTTGTTCCTCTTCCCCTGGTCTGCCTGTCTCCGCCAGCCCCGGCTACTATCTCGAATTCCTTCCTCTGCTGCCACTTCCCCTCGCAGCTTCTTCCTGCTCCCTATGTGCTCTTGACTCTTTTGTTCCCCCTTTTAGAAACACCTTGTAAGTGCCAGACAGGAATTTCCCGACACTATGTACTGCATTAAGCAAGCGATAATGGCAGAAACAATAGAGAATTATGTCAGTAGGGTGCCCTTACAAAAGAGCAGAATTTAAATGAGGACACAGCTTTGGTCTTTGGAATTTGTCCACTATAAATGACTCTTCTTATTTTATTAGCATGTCTAGTTTTAAGTGGAACACATTGTAATTTTAAATGGACAATAATAAAGGAGGATCATATGTTCTATTCTTACATGTGCACTTAACATTCCCTGGGGGTTTGCTTCCTCTTTCCCCCTCCATATTTCTCACTATATTTAACTATCTTTCTTCAATTTGTTTTTTGCTCTTGGAAGAACCTAAAGCTTCTAATGCAGAGCTGTGTAAAGTACATATAAAATAGAGTGTACAACTGCAGCAAGCTACTTGTGCACCACCTCCCACAAAATATTTGTTTTGCAAATACTGTAGAAGAAAACTCAAATTATAGAATATATTCACAAAAGCAGCTGACCTTAGACTCATCCTGGTTGTTTCACTCAGAAAATTTAAATGACATTGGGATCCCTATATTGCTTTCTTAGTCCTGGTTCAAATAACAACCTGCCAGGCTGCCTTTCAAAGCTGGCCATCATCTGGCAGGAGTAAAGTTGCTTAAAAGTAGTTCCTTAAGTTGCCATTCCTTCCTAAAAGGTTGTGCTGGTGTCAAGAGTTTCTGACTACATGACAGATTTTGCAAATTAATTCAAGTTAAAACAGCCACTGGCATATTTAAGTCTGATTCTTTGACAATGTAGTCCCTTAACCAGTTGAACTGTCACAAAGAAAAGTCAAAATATAGGTAGGAACCTGTGTCCAATACTTCCATCAGCACTACTGAAAGTGGAAGTTATACTCATGAAAGGGAAGACTGTTTCCAAATTTCTGTGCATTAAAAAATTAGTTACCAGATTTGTAATGATTTTTTTTCACTTATTTCTTTTCCCTGTATTTCTTCACAAGCTAATGTCACCTGAAAACTGGGGTTTCAGAGTAACAGCAACAAGAAAATACTGACAAATGTCCTGGGAGTTGTGCAAGACAATCTTTCCAAGATGAATTGACAAATTGCAGGACTAGGCTCAGAAGTGTCCTTCTGTAGCCCAGATCTTGGTTCTTAATCATGTTTCTGACTGATTTCTTGACCATCAACACAGTCCTAACTTACTCCATACCTCAGTTTTGCAATCAGTTATCAAGCAAACCAAAGTATTGTTAATAAGCCTGATCAAAGCACAGAAATTCTTCAGTAGAACATGCAAGCTCATGCTAAGGGTTAGTGCTGTTAACACAAACAAAGACTTGGTTTAAAATTATGTTCTACTGCTTTCCTGATTTTCATTCATTGGACTGTGGGTTTCAGCTAGGGAGACCTATAATTTTTTTGCTGCACAAATGACAGGCTCATTTTTGCTTACTTTAACTGTGATCAGTTTTATCAGACCCTGACAAAGTTACCCCAAACACAGCATTGTTTTCTTCTAGCGGTGTGCAAAGGGAATAATTTTTGCATACCTTTTTTCCCCCTTGCAATCTACAATAGTGCTAAGAAGTACTTCAGATCAGGCATAATTGAATAATTTTAGTAGCCTTAAATCAACTTGGCTAGTATCAAAATTCCCTGATTTCTGAAGGACTCATTAGAACTTTAAGGGGTCTTTCTGGTATTAATGATTCTGGCACATCATACAACCAAACACCAACTCTTTCTTCTATGCATGAATTTGTCATAGGAATCAGTTCTCTAGACATTGTCTCCTGCGCCAATAGATGACACCTGAGAGAATATATGTAAAAAGAGCCACAGAGTAAGCAGAGTGAAGAGCAGTCAAAAAAATCTATATTAAACCATAAAAAAAATGAAACTTGGATTTTCTTAGGGACAGATTTCTGCTCTATACACTAGTTTTCCATTTCCCAGATGTGTTTTTTTTAAAGGATGCACTATTTGTAAAAAGGGATGAGTGATAACTATTTCCTGCTAATTCTGCTTCCTGTAGGGATTTGTGTGATCTCACATGTTCAGTGCCAGGTGGGGACTGTATGTCCCAACTGGAACCTGCTTAGCCTATAGTCCAGTGCACGATGACCTGAAGAGAATGGAAAAAGTCCTTCAGCTTCCACATGCTCGACGCTGCCTCTGCTAAAGGCTGATGGAGAAACGAAGCCGACAATCTGAAGGCGGGACGTGTCTCCACCAACTGCGTACGTGCTAGACTACCACACGACACGGCAACTAATGACCTGAACTTTCCAATGGCAGTATCCTTTTTAATATTGCTCCGAGATCTGGCATAAAAGAGCAGTGATAATGCATTGGTATTTTACAGTCACGGGGGAAATGGTCCTCCTGTAAGCTTCTGTCTCTCAGCATCGAGTGTTAAGTCCTGTAGAAGCAGCAGCACCCGTTTCAGGACCTCCAAGCCCTACACTGGCACACAGGTCCCCACTCTGGAGCTTCTCTTTTTTTGACTGGAGCTCCAAGGCCCTTAAAACACAGCCCCTGGAAACTGTAAATACAAAAGGGAAAGAGCATTGGGGCTACAAGGAAACACCCATGGGAAATGTGGTGGCGCAATGTATCCCAAACTGTGATACACGCCTCATTAAAGCAGAGGAGCCTCTTCAAAGCAGTCACGCAGGTTGGCCCAGAACCAGGGCCTTTGCTGCAACAGCACTTGGTGCCATTGGAACAGCTGCAGAAGTAGCTAGGCTTTTGATTTGATTTTTATATTTTATTTAAATATTGTGAATATCCATTTGGGGATATAAATTTTACTTGTGTCCTGGAACAGGAACATGAGACAACTAAGTCTCACAAAACTCCTGCAAGACATATTCCATAACACCCTCAATTTTAGAGGCAGAGACAAATGAAGTCAATATCAAACCCAGGGTGTGCACGAAGAGCTCCTACCCCTGTGTTCAAACCACAAGATAATTCCTCTCCTTTCAGGCCCTGATCCAGAGCAAATCAGTCGGAGTCCTTCTATTGAGTTCTCAATCAGCAGTGTAATCACTTTAGCATGTGTCAGGATTAAAACCAGCCCTCCAAATAAGACCATGTCTACACTGAAAATGCCTTACTGATAAAGGAATACCAGCACAGTAAACAGACAAAGCATTCCTGGGGCGGTGTAAACTTACACTGGCAAATCTGCTCTTTGTAGTGGTATAGTAAAATCATCCCCGCAAGCAAAACAAGCACCATTTTGAGGTATAATTGCATCTACATGTGTAGTGTTTGCTCACTGAGAGGTGTCAGTCTGACCAGAACAGCTGTGCTGATAGAAATCTTCAGCACAGACCTGGCTTTATTTTTATTTTTTTTAAAAAAGAAGTTTTAAGCAATTAATAACAATCAACATTGACTCTCTGGTCAAAGTGGTGTCAGTTTGTCTCTTCAGAGGTTTACACAAATTGGTGGATTTAAGAAAGAGAAAAGAAAGGAATTTAACATGGTTACATGGACTTGCCTTGGCTGGTATTTAGAAGAGCGAACAGCTATGGAAATCAGATCTACTGTGTGGAAACACCATTTCTGGACACAAAGCCAGGCTTTGTGAGTTTACAGCTAGATTTTTCCAAGACCCTATTCAGCAAAGTCCCGTAGTCCTAGCCTGCTAGTTCCACAGATGGAGGAAAATGGTGACGTAGAAAAGATCTCCCACATGGCCAGCCTCCCTCCAAGGCCATAATGACACACTGCCTCTTGCTGCAGATACAGATTATCATCTTCTGCTTTGGGAAGTGAGAGCTTGAGATTGAGGGGTTAAAAAAAAAAAGAACACAGAATACAAGGAATGTACAATGAACACAAACGTAACCAGCCAAAAAGCAGGTAAAAATCTGGCTGGGAAAACTCTTTTGAGAGAAAACACTTTTCTCAGGCTGCCTTTGAAACACAAGAAAAATCATAGCTCAGCCCAGAAAAGTTCCTTCCACCCTTGGATCACTCTGTTAGCTCCTACTGCCCTATTAGGTACAACGCCTGCTTTGACAATTTCCTAATATCCATTTGAATGGAACGAGATTTGACTTGATGATGTGAGATCTGATAAAATTCTGTGAGGAAATCCTAATTTAACAACCAATCCCTTGAATTACATTTTCTTATCCTCAGTGGAATCTATTCTGATAACCTAATACGAACTGCCTCTTCCCTTTGCTCCTTTGCATATGCCCAAATAATGCCCTGCTCTGTTTGCTGAGACTCCTCTTCACCCCTGACCAGTCTTCTCTCTCCACTCCCTCCTACACTCATTTCATGCAGGGTGTCGAACGTACTCAGCTCCTGCTGTTGGCCACCTTTTTTGCTGGATTTCCAGCAGCCAAAAGGCTCATTTCCCTGTGGCATCTTTGCAGACACCATCTGTAACCCTTCATTTCTTTTATGCCCCCCTCCTCTGTGGTGATAATCTTTCTGAGTCTCCATTCTTTCATCAACTCAAAGGCCAGTTTAATTTGCCTTTTCATTACCTTCCACCAATTTACAACTGAGAAACCTTCTCTGACACAGAAGCTGGAGAAGACATGCCAGTGATGCCACCACAGCCCCTTCAGACTCCAAACCAAAGCCTCTCATTCTCACCTAAGCACTGACATTTTGTTTCCATACAATAAACAAACAAAACTGGAGACTTGGCAATCTCTTGTTTACTACATGCTTAGCCTCCTTAGCTTCCAGTTTTTCCAAACTATCCAAAATTAATCAGGTACAGACTAATCCTCTATTCCCATACTCTAATCAGAAGGCTGTGTTTACTTGCTAAACAGCACTTCAACTTCTCTTCTTTAAAACAGCACACTTCATTCCTGTGTGAACCACACAGCCTCCATTCCTTGGCAGAGACATGGCCCTAACACTTACCCTAGAGGAAGATGAAAAATGAGATGACTGTTTCCTAGCTGTGCATACTTGAGAAAGAAATATGTATTTTCTTCCCTCCCTTTTGCCTTGCTGAGCATGTTGCAGTTGTGATGACATGTTGGAGGTGATTAGGCACTCAGTTTGGATGACACACATAACTTACCCGTGTGGCCAATAAAACCTCCACATAACACCTCCCCATCCACCTCTACAGATCCTCTTGATTCCTACCCTAAGCTTCAACACCCAGGAAAGTTATTTATGCCTGAGTGAATTAGCTTGCTAAGAATTTCTCAAGTGGTGTGCAGTGAGCCAGCAGTTTCCTCCCACAAATGAGAAAATAAGTAAAGGGCTCTCAGAGCTCAGTGTTGCTGAAAACAAATTGCCATGGCTAATTTTGGCCTGACAAGTGCACGAAGGATTCTCTACATTTCCCATGCAGGTCAAGCTTATCAGTTCACACTTGTTCGTGCAAAAATCTCTTTTCCTATCTTTGTTTCTGCCACTTGTCTTATCCTGTCACTCTCCTGCAGTAAGTGTACTGGCTGGGCACTTCAGTAGCCATTTTTGCAAACACACTTATTCCATTACAGAAAGATATTCACACGTACACACAAATGACAGCAGACTTCAGTACAGTGCTTATCACAGAGAAAGGACAAGACAGCCTAGTGTACCTACTGAACTGCATGCTGCCTTACAGACAGTGATCTCTTTTTCAGCAGCTTCCCTTCTGGAAGAGACAGGCAACATTTCAATTGAATCCTTACAGAAAAAAAAATAAAAAATTTCTTCATGCAAGGGACAGAGAGAGGGAGGGAGAAAAGTTATCCATTATGATGGATACAAAGGTAGCACTTGTAATTTCCTCTCACTCCTGAGCCCATGAGCCATGGGCTTGACCGGGGTTGGATTGTCCCGTGTTTCAAGTTTGGGGTTGTTAAACTGCCTGGCTGTGGGCAGAGCACAGCAACCTGCTGATAAAGTCCTTTCCTGTCCAAAGCATGGAAAAAGAAACTAAAGCAGCAAAACCTGGACAGGGATTCTGAAGAGAGACACCCTAATTTCAGGGGATTAGGATTTGCAGGTGGGAAGTGTTTTACTGAGTTTTACAGCTTCTGGGAAACTGGATATGTGCTGAATTACACAGGAATGGGTCAAAGTGACTCTGCTGGATGTAGGCTGAGTTTGGTGCTGATCCAGCTGTTGCAAAGCACTTCTTGAAGTCTGAAGGGAAGTAAAGAAATGGTAGAAGACTGGAGATGAAAAGCCCTGCTGGGAAGAGAGGCCTTCTAGGCATGTAGGGATGTTAGAACCATAAGCAGCACAGTGAAGGATCTCCATGGGATGTAGAAGCTTGTTTCATGGCCCTCTGGACCTCCTAAGAGGTAGGAGAGATTGTCCAAACCTCCACAAGTGAAAGAAAACCATAGAGGCAGTATGTGTGATGTTTTTCCTCCAAATTCAAATCATTCTATGGCACAATTTTCCACTGTATAAGTCAGAAGTGCTAACCACCTAATCCCTGGGGAAAGAGGAGTTCAAGCAGTGAGCAAGGCACTTTTCTGAAACTGGTTTTAGCATTTGCTTGATCCAAAGCCATAATTTAAATAAAGTCCAGTAGCGTCATTTTTCTTTTTAAGTAATGAATGTTTTACACTGGAACAACTTTTGGAGAAGACTGCTTTTCCATCCATGCTCCTTTCCCATTTTTCATGCCCAGGGGAATGCCAGCAGTTGTCCTCTACTGTAGATTTTGAAGCTTGATAAAGATAAAAGTATGCAGGAAGGTTTAGTTGGCATGCAGGCTGATTCTGTATCTACATAAATGCCCTATCAGTGCAATATGTGGATACTTTCAGCATCTTTGACACACTCAGTTTTGGGGGCAGAGAGAAACATTAACAGAAGAGAAAGTAAGGTTCACTCCATGTAATAGAAGAATTCAATCTACAAGTCCAAGGAGGGGGCAGAATTATTGGCCTGCTTAATAAGCTGCTGAGATGTTCAGAAGATGTGAAATTTCTCTAAGTTCAGGATTCCAGTTCAAAGTATTTCACACTTCACAATTCCTGGGCAGGCCAGCCTGTTTGCACAGATCCTGGCTGCTGGGATTCCAGATCTCACATTAGGCCATTTGGAATTTATTTAACACGTGTCACACAGAACGCAAGACTTGCTTCAGAAGAAAAGGCAAATCACTTGTTAAGTGTGCATTTACAAGATCACAAGTCATGAAAACCATGCTCAGTGCTTGTCAACTTATTCAGGGGAAATTGTGTAATCAACTTAACACAGTTGAACCTCGAAGGTCAAGCTTATACTTCCTGTATGTCACTACACTTGGCTATTAATCACTCAGGAGGAAATACATCATTTTTATTTAAATGAAGCTATACAAAGTTTGGTTAAGTCTCAATTCAGATATCCTCTCTCTCTTCCAGACAAGCTGCAAAAGCCAGACTTTCTGTAGTTCTGGAGAAAAAAAAGAAGGAAGAAAAAGAAAGAAATTTGAGAGAAGGTTGCTAAACTACTTATCTCCTCATCACAAGCTGTTAAGGAGACAGGTAGCTAAGCCATTCAACACTCTTTCTTTCATCTGTTCCTATGTTTTTCTCAACTGGCATTTCCATCTTCTACTTTCTGCATTTCATCTCCTGTGCGATTCATGGCAACTCATGAAATGAAGCAAAGGGAAAAAGTGACTGAGGGTCACTTTGTGACTAGACATGATGTTCTCTCTTGTCCAAACTCAGTAGACAGCAGTTCTGGAAGACAATGTGAAAACATTGTCATCCCAGTGTGGTGCCTGGAAACACACTGAGTTCTTCATACTCTGAGTACTGTTCATCCTGAAGGCTTCTCTGGATAGTGATCCAGCTCATTAAATGAAAACTACTTAAATTCTGGAAAGTCATGATCACATTTTCCCCTGCCTGTCCTTCCAAAATCTCATATCACATTATTGTCATTTTTCTTTAATAAATATGCAAGAAAACTGACAACAGCTCAGATCCTGTCCCTCCACCAGATCTTCCATGAATGATGCTGTGCTATTTTTGTTCTGGGATTGTTTCAGAGTCTGCCACTTTGGGATATCTGTCCTGTGCATTAGGTTGCATCTGGTTATGCTGCAGAAATGCATTCTGCCAGGTCAAGAGTTTTTCTTCCCTGGGAATTGATTAGAAAAGTCTTCATCTCCAACATGTACGGCCTTACTTCTTATTCGCTGCCTACATGCTTTTCACTTGCCTGTTTTTAAATGGGTTGGGAATGCTAACAAAAGAGATAATCTGCCTTTGTGGGTATTCCCATAATTAGCAACACGCACATCTGGATAGAGTTTCAATAGTCCACTGTTATTCAAACAATTTGTAATCACACAGACTGTGTAGTGAACCAGCAGACCGGAGCATATAGCTTTTCATTATTATGTGGTATACAGTACCCATAATACACAAATAAACTCAAAACCTGCAGCAGCAACAATGACACATTCTGTGTGGCCTTATTCACCAAACAGCTCTCTAAGAAGTCTTTATCGAAAAACACAACACATCCACTAATTATTCGGGGTTTGTAAGTGGGTAGGAAGTGTAGGAAAATCTTGCTGCATCTGTTCAACATTCTAAAAAGCCAAGTCAAGCAGCATTTATAGGATTGAAAAAATAAAGACTGTAAAAACCTAGGGCTCAGAGCGCAGTTATGTGGGTGCACAGTACCGCATAACATGTAACAGTAGTCGATTTTACAGGATATGTAACAATACACACCAGCATAGCCAAAGGCAGGATCAAGCCCTTAAAATTTTATATTGTGATTCGTGCTCAAAGATTTGTTTCAGCTTGGATGCCATGACTCATATTCTCCATTCCCCCAGTGCTTCATCCCCTCCTTCCCCAAGACCCAAGCTAACTTTTTATTAAAATGCTGTGGATGCAGATTCGCTTGTTTAAGCCTATTATTTACGGATTTCATCCTCCAACCTGTACTCACAGGAGCTACTTCCACAAGGACTGTGAAACTGGCCTGTCTGGAAATGTTTACTGCAGAAAGAAAAGAGGTCCATTCCTGCTCCTTGGCTGAAGCATTTTCCTTTTAATGACATACTGTCCAGATCTCCTCAGCATAGGACTGGCTTGCTGACAGGCTCCAGCTTGCTTGGCCCCTACATACCTCTACAAGCATCATAACTGAGCCCACACTGTATCACTGGACAGTGCTGAACCATTTCTAAGTGGCATTTTACAAGTTTCAAAAGGTATCTCTACTAGCTGTTGACTACAAGACTTTATGTTAAAAACTTACTATCAGAAGAATACATGATTCACTTAATCAGCATCGGTTTATGGAGAAGCAGCACAGGGCTGGAGAAAATTCAAGTCTGAAATTTCTCTGAGTCGGGCTTTGTTAAAGTCCTCCCCACAGCTTTTACTGATACTCTATCTGAATCAAGGAAGTAATTTTTAATCTTTGAATTCTTTTGCTTGCCCATTTGCATAACACAGAACAATACAATAGTAACTGCAGAGTTACCTTCCTGCCCCAAACCTCGTTTTGCATCCTCTGCAGCTTACCTGAACAACTCTGAGTTTGGGTGAGGTTGAAAATATTTATTTCTAGCAGAAGGAGTTTGGGTCCATACCTGCTGTGGAGCCTCTTGAGGCTTTTGATGACAAGATTAAAATAGAGGTAGTATTGAGCTTTCCATCATGGCCTGCTGCTCTGGGATAAAGGATATTTCAGAGCATTCTAAGAACAATATTCCCCCCTAACTCTCCCTCCCCCCCACACCTTCTCCAAATCCTCTGAAATGCTTTTTGCTTGATGTTACATACATCAAGGGTTGTTAAACTGGGTTGTAGTAAATACTCGCACACTTATTTATCCTTTAAAAAAGCCCACAAAATTTGTATATTTACCACAAAAGCTGATATTCACCAAAATCTGACATCTGCACATGGCACACCTTCTGGCAACACGAATCTACATGACAATTATCTGGATGTTTTGACTAGCTCCTAGTGTTACAGATCTAGGTGGCATTGACAATAGATGTTTTCCAGCCAATCCCACACTTTTTTCAACCAAATACAAGCAAAGAATTTCTTCTTGTATGTGACAACACATTCTTATTTCTCAAAGGTATTGTACAGCTACATTAATGCATGAGAAATGTGTTGAGGTGATGAGTTGAAAAACACAATGAAGGTGCCAATCAAAACTTAGAATACTGACAAACACTGAAGAAATTCAAACCTCCATACAAAAGCTGAAGCTCAAGGCCCACGTGAAATAAAATTAAAAAAATCATGTAACATAAGACCTATCTTTGACTAAAAAAATCACACTTTTTTTCATATGAAATCTGAGTTGTTTCATTTTTCAAAAGTAAAATTACAATAAGCAATAAAATCTCTTGCACAAACTGCAGGGTAAGTTGATTTTGAATATAACTAAAGAATATATCAGTGAAGTATTCCTTTCAGCTTCCTGGAGACTTGTATATTGCCAATTTATAATTAGTTGCAGATTTTCAATTACTTTCTAGCTAACAAAACAGTTTCATTTGCATTGTTTACTTGCCACTTAACTCAAATTGTACCCAAATTGGTTATTTTAAAATGTGACACAGATTTTCAGGGCCAAAGCAAATTCTATATATTTTAATGTAACAAGCATCTGTATTTCAGTCTTCAGTGATAAAAGTGTACAGGATTTGGCCAAAACTCAATCAACTCCATCACAATCTCAAAATGCCTCCTGTGCAATTTGTCAAAAGCAGATTTCTTGGCAACAACATATAAAACTACAGTAACACATAATGAAGAACATAATCTCGGAAAATACGCAAAGTTTGTTTTGTGTACTAATTGAAACTGGGAAACCACTGTAGGCAAATTTAAATTCAACCGAAGATCAAAGAAATTAACCACCAAAATATCATTGTGCTACTGTGCTTAAATATAGTCCACTGTATTGAGTCTCATTCCTGATAGCCCCACTCATCAGGAACGTACAAAATTTAAGGTTCAGAAATTTGGAGGTAGAGTGACTAACTGGAGGGATTTTATTTGGTGCTATTCAGTACCAGGCAGACCTCAGCTAACTTTGTTACATGATACTCTCTATGATAATGCACCCTGCTACAAGATTTAAGAACTGGCTGTCGGCAGCAATACTCTGTGCCAAGAGATTCCTATTACCAGGGGAGAGAAGTGTCCTCCACTCCCTCTTCTTCCACACAGACACTAAACACAGATGACTTTTGACTTCCAGGATAGCAAGTGCAAGTCTCTGACCTGCCTTTGTTGTATTCCTCACTCTGTAATTGATCACCCTCTCCTCCCCATATTAAACAGTCACAGGTTTTAATTTTTTTCTGATCCAGAATTTTCTATTCAACACCTCTAATTGTTCTGAAAAATTCATCCATCTCTGCTAGATGATCCAGGAGGACACCTGTTATCGGGGCCAGACAGCCTCTTGAAGATAAGGACACACCAGGCACGGAGCAAACCTTTCCATCTTTTTCTGTTACCACATCTGGAGTTGTCCTCACAGACCCAAGTGGGACACCACTTAGTGTCACTCTCTAGATGACTTACGACAGATTCAGGGCTTACAAGTTTGCTCTAATTGTATGCATATTTCTGTGGCATATATTTCTTTTACGTTTTCTGTGAAAAATCTTATTCAAAACCACGTTATCTGGACTAGTCTAGGCTTGCACAGCTGTTGTAAAATTTTTCCTTCTCCTCCCCAGCCTTACCTCAGGCTAAAGTTGCCTTGGCCTTGGAGTGCCTTGATGGCAGCCCCAGCAGAGATCATAGCTCCACTGTGGCAAAGACAGATTGCAGTAAATGGGCAGATATGCCGAGTTCAAAGGATGGACAAAACTTCCCTGAACATTTTAGACTGAAATTTGATTTTGCTCCTTGGTTGGGGTTGGTGTGCTTCTTGAACTGCGCTGGTTTCGATCAGTTGGTGAAACAAGCAAATCTTGGTTTTTTCAGTACAGAAGCACCTTTTACAGGAAATGTTATTGCTATTGTTCCCTCCATTTTCCTGTTTCTTTTGTTTTTGAATATATAGTGCCAGCACCAGAGCAGTCTCTATAACACAGATACTCAATACTAACCTATAGAATTTCCCAGGGATACTACTTAATCATATTCTATGCACAATTGCAATTTAATAAAATATATATGTTAAAAATAACGAAGTCTACCATTCCCAGCCCCACTCCTGAACACCCATTATTGTCTCCTTCCAGCAGTAAGAAATGGGCATTTAATCTTACTTTTAACTTTCAGTCTTTAAATCAGTTTTAAATCCATGACAAGACTTTACATCCTACACCATTGTTAGCAAGATTCCTTAATTGCCTCCTTTAAAAGACTTTATCCAACCCTTTTGAAAGTTTAAATAAATTATATCCACTGGTTCTCCTTTATCCATTATTTGTTAACCATTTCAAAGAAATCTGACAGGCTATAGAAATCGTGCTGATTTGTCCCCATCATATTATCCTCATCTAGGTCCTTTATAACTTGATCTTTAATCATCCTCTCAACGATATTTCTTTACACTGAGGTGCCTCCCAGGTTTATAATTTCAGGGATCACCCGTAACACCCTTTTAAAAGAAGAGGAACAATGTTGATCACCCTCTGATAAAACTTTTTTTTTTTTTTAATATAACGCACTGTTGCCATTTGTTGGTTGCTCTGTTACCAGCTGTGGTTATCTGCATTTACGACCTGTAGGCTTGACTACTGCATCTAAATATATTTAGAGGTAAATCTGGCAAATCTGAAAAATCTGCAACTGGTACACACACCAACAGTCCACCTCAGCAGCTGGAGTTGGCAGAACTACATCCCCATGGTACCCTGCTTTCGCCAGGAGTTCTCTACAGAGCTGAATGCAAGTAATGTCTCCATCCTGACATTCAATACCCTCGCAGGATGGACCCAAGCTTCCACTGAATGAGACAACCTCCTGGAACACTGAACTACGCCCTTCTCCGAGGATCTGCTGTAGGATCAGCCAGCAACAACGATGAGGCTTGCAAAACTCAGAAGACAGTTGTCTCAGAGGCTGGTGCAAGAGTGAAATTAACTTTTGCAAGAGAGGAAAGTAGCAGCAATACTGTATCACGTTTCCAACAAACAGCAGAATTTATTTATTGAGTTTTAATTAGTAATAGAAATAAGCATACCCAGACTTTTGTCAGACAGTCAGTGGTGCAGCTAAATAAGGAAGCAAGATACGTATATTCTTAAACTTTAAAATGCATAAGGCATGCAGATGCTATTTTGACAAGAGAGTGAAACCTAAAAACCTAGAGAGCTATTCCTCTGAGTTTCCTCCAAACTCGTATCATTGCCATACAGATCCAATTATCTATTACAAATTAATTCTTCTAGTCCTTCCAGCACATTTTTTATCCCTTTGTCTCTGTCAGAACGCTGCTGTCACTACTTGCAAAGAAAACTAATGGAGGAGGTATTTCCCCATTGCCTAGTGATGCAAACAAATAATCTAGCTTTTCTACACTCTCCTGCTCATCAAGCTGAACTGGGTTTGACAACTGGAATGTATTAATTAAACCCTTGCACATTTAAGGGTAAAAGAATCACTCTGCCAAATAAAATGGGACAATAATGAGGACGGCATTGGAGCATCTCTACTGAAAAGTTGCCACATTTCTAGACATTCATTCACCCACTCATCCTTCCCCCTCCCCCAGGATCGCCAGTTTGGTATGAAGCTCAGAAACAAGTGTAACAGCAAGCAGAAGAGGAGATAATCAAATGCAGTGTGTATTTTTTAATTTCCCTCACTAACAACATGAAGAATTGGCTGTTTATAAAGGGATCATGTATTATTTCCTTCCACTATTCTTCAGAAGCAAAAGCATAAGGCTAAGGAAGGGGTCCACGCTGTACCACACAAACACTCAGAATCAAGGCCATCTTGATCTGCTCAAGAAAGGCATTTACTATCACATACAGGGTCTCAACAACCCTCTTCTGGGTTTTACAAACTGCTTCCACTATGGAGTGCCCCCTGTTTTTGTAGAGTAGGATGCAACTGGGGAAAACGCCGCTTGAAGGCTTAGCTGCTGCAACAAATGGACCTCAGTACACGGCAGGAGGAGAGAGCATACTCAAAACTCCCTTTCCTGCTTTATGGACTATAGGTTGGGACACCAGTTTGCAGCTGCAATCCAGGCAAACCCAGCTGTGGAGGGTCACCTGGAGTAATTGGTGCCATTGTCAGATGGCCATGAAGAGAAAGCCTTGTCACCACATCCTCTAAAAGCACTGCATGCCAGGGTTTTCCAAGGATAGCCTGGAAGGGAGAGCAAGGCACCAAACACTTGGAAACAACTAATTGCTTGAGAGAGAGTGTAAACTTAATAAGTAGGCCACACAGATCACATCTTTACCACCAACACGCTGAACCATTTATAAGAAAGTTTTGTAATTCTGCATAATTAAGTCTTTTAATAATGTAGATTTGAAGACTACAGAGCCACTGCACTTAAGGTTGATGCTATTTTAATTACATAGAAAAGACATAATTTGGGAAGAAGCCTTGCTGTTTATTACATTTACTTCTGTCAAATAACTTATAATTGTGTGCCAAGGTGCCTGAGAAAAGTATTGTGGGTTTTTTTTGCCATTTTTAAACAGCTTATGCCACTCGAAAAGGATTACTTCCTTTGTAAGTTGCTGTTTCAACTGAAAGGTAGCAATTAATTAAGTCATTTACATAAAACTGTCTTGGATCAGCTACCTACAAAGATAAAGGCTGAAATCTACCTTCTAATTGAACAAATGAAGTTTTAAAAATAAATATATGTTGGTAATTATCTGTAATAATACAAATTAGGAAATTTAGCTGATAAAATGAATATGTCAGAAATTAAGACTAAATTCTTATCATCCAAATTGAATAGGAACAGTCTATCCAAAAAACATTCTTCTAATTTATCTTTCAGTTATTGTCACATTACACATCTTTATATCATTTGATGTCTTGCCATGTCACATGATGCAAATGGAGAGGAGGTGGAAAGTGTATTTTAAGCAATGTCCTTATTCTGATCAGGTTTGGGGTTTTTTTTTGTTTGAGGATGGACAAGAGAGAAAAGAAAAACCTCTGTTTTTCACAAATAGTCATTATACAGAGCAGGGAATGATAAATGATATCACTTAGCAAAATAACCTGGGGAACTTTAACACACACAATCAAAAGTAAGCTGTTTATTTATCTAACTAACTGTATGCAATTTATATGAGTTCATACTATACTAATATCTGAACTAAAATAAAACAGGTGTGTCTTTTATTGCAATAGTTTTAGAAGCAGAAACACAGCTTAGAGCAAAATCATGGTCTCTCTAGCATTCAGCTACAATCTATATTTTTTGCACTGTGCTTAAAAGAGGGAATTGTACAAAAACTTCTTATGCCAATAGTGAAACAGATTTACACTGGAGGTTTTCACTGCTGCAGCTACAGCAGCACAGACAGAAGGACCCCATGCAAAGTAATTTTTATGTCCAACCTCTAGCACAGAAGGTGGTTTCTCATCCTCCACCTGTGTGGTGGTTCAGCTGATTAATGGTCTGACTGTGACAGCTGTTACACATGCAAAACTTGCACTGATGTGAGTGGTGGGGTTTTTTTTGTCTGCATAATGACTCGAGGACACAACTCTGAATCATATCACACATTCTGAGTCAGGTCTCTTCCTTTCCTAATTATTGCATTCTTTGCTAATGGATGGCATACATTTTCTTCCAATATATCTCAACCAACTGTTTTTGCCAGACATAAATCAAGCTTATAATACTAAAAACTTAATCTAGAGAGATTTTGTATTAAAGCTTGCTATGTCTGTCTCCAGGCGGAAATTCAGGATCTCAGAAGCAGCTGAGATTGGTTATCACACACATTGTGCCTGCACTTACCAAACCAGATCTCTAAGACTTATGAAAACATTTATGTATACAATTTGGAGTACTCAGTGGGAGGATGCATCTACATAACAAGAAGCACAATGGTAAGCGTTCACAAGATCAGGGCCCAAACCAGCAAGAGATTTCATGCCACAAATATGCCAATCTCAATTTTTACTACTGAACAATAAGAGGACAATTATTCAGTCAGGATTACTGGGTTTCTACATTTGGAAACAGCAGTGCAGGTAAGCTCTTCAGGGCAGAGCTACTCCTTCTAGGTTTACGCAGAGCCTCCAGGCTGTGGGCTGCCACTGGAAGGTCCAAATAAACAAATACCTGGCAAATAATCATTTAATACAATGCTGTCTGATCCTTGACCTCAAAACTTTATAACGCTTTGTAAAATCATCTGAACTGAATTACTGAACTAAACAAAATTCTTTTTACTTCAACCATACAGCAAACTTGTTCTCTGTGTAGAATTCCACCCCTTCCTAGTCCACAGCTGAGTTGCTGCCATTGGACTTCAACAGTCGCGCACTGGATTTGCACGTTCTTGTTATGTTCTTGCCTAAGGGACTTCCCAGATGGACCCACAGGAACCTGGTGCCCAAGTCCTCTCCCCAGTGGACCAGGCGGGATTTCCCACCTGGAGAAACACTGGAGGCAGCTGTGAGCGATGGCACTGAGTCTGGGCGAGGCTCAGAGGAACCTCTGTGTGTGCTGTGTGTGGAGGGCGTAGGGTAAGTAGGGAGGATGTGCCAGCGATGCAACACCCCGAGGAGAGCTGAGCTGCCAGTGCCAACAGGTCCCAGGGCAGAAGAGCAGGGTGGCTCAGTCAGTGGCCAGCAGCTGGTCACAGAGAGACGCTGGCTCCCCATCAGCTCTCACACTGCATCACTTTCAGGAGCTGTCAGGCACCTGTGTTAGTGATTTCTTCAGCTCCAGTCTACCAAGTAAATGTGACAGGCAGATACTGAGGCATTTTACAAATTAAATAGAGTATCTCTTGCCCTGTTTTTATAGTTGTTTCAAGGAAACATTTCAAAATAGGATATAACAACAGAGAACTGCACATCTAACATCATAAGCAAATTATAAACACCTTCAGAAATACACCTTTGCACAAGCCTGCACACACGTAAACCAAAGCATAAATACAAAGATGTAAGTGCACTACAGAAGATATTATTCACGAATGCACATAATATAAAAGAGAACATGTCACTTCTTGATGTAATCTTCACTACTAGTCTAAAATTATCAGTCAAATAGGATGCAAAAATCTGAAACAGTCCAAGGAAAAGCCTGTTTTCTTTTTTCTTTTCTGCTTCTCTTTCAAACAGTGTTTCAGAAAATCTCTTTGTGTTTTATAACTTCCCAAAAAAATTGAAATTAAGTGTCACCTGGGTAAGTTTACTGATCCCTGGCATAACAAACATTACGTAGGTTCTCTGCCTCTGTGAGAGTGCACTACCACCTGCTAGTAAGCAACACTTCCATTTTATGTTCAGCATGTAAGGTGTGATGACACAGTCATTGCGAGGAGAACCCCTTATGCATTGCATGTGGTCATCTCATGACAATGAAAATGGATAGCAGATAAATCCACTCACCACCTTACAAAAACAGAACACACAACACCATCCTCCCACACTTCTCCATCCATCCTGTATGTAGTGTTAACAGGATTAAAAAAACAGAGTTTGGTCAATAACAATCTGCTTTTACTTTCACCAGGAAGCTCATCTTTCCTCCTTTGCCTATGTCTCTTTTATTGTTCTCCACCTCTGGTTCTGGCAAATGGCATCACTTCGCAAAATGCTTAGAGATGCTTCATCTATGGAAGATGCCATGCTGCATAAACCTCTACATTGCTTCACTCTGCATGTGTCAAAAGTGAGATTTCTTTTGCCACTAATGGCAAGTGTCTTCTAGAAGAGACAAGCCTAGCCTGAGGAGCTATTCAAAGGGTAAATGCTATCTGTGTTTAAAAAGAAGGTCTACCCTTAACAGAAAATCTGATAGGTTCCCAGTTGCAGGAATATAATAATTTATATTATCAAGATTGATTCGAACAAGAGAAAAGAACTCTACCACAGCTGCATTTTTTACACTCAATGTTTTAACTTTACACCAAGAAGTTACAACCACTGCTGCACATGTGTGAGGCTGCATCTCCAGGATGGTTCATTTCTCTGAAGCCTAGCTAGAAACCGGCCATAGGTAAACAATTCAGTTTTAAGGAAATTTCCATTTTTGTAGCTCCTGGATCATTATTTAGATGTATCTATTGAATTACAGGAAGAAGATAGTCTTACGAAAGAAAGATCATTAGCTCTGAATTGCTCATCCTATTGCTGTTGATTCCTGTGATGCAACAACCCCTGGCAAATGCACTTGAAACTATGTCACGCTTGTCTCCTGTGGATGTAAGGCCTGTGGAAGTTTTCTGGTGTCTGAAAGTTGTTTTCATTTGTACTCATGGAACAGGTAGATAGTAGTTAAGAAGTTTCCCCATTGCCTTTACAGAAAAATGAGTTTGAGAAATCAATTCTGGAAATGAAATTATAATTCAGTTTCTACTTCTACTGTGCCCTAGATGACTTAGACATTACCTCATTGACAAGGATCAGAAGCAAACCACTGTTTCAACTTGCCAAGCCTGTGGCTAGAAGTGACATTCTAAGTCTGATCTTAAGTAACGATCCCTAAGCAAAAGGCTATATAACTAATTACTAATCCTCTGAGCTGTCTGGGCTATAGATGGCACCATCATACACTATTTATTTATTTGGATGAAATTCTGTATCAAAATATTTCAGCAGGACTACAGTGACCTGGCAAGATACTACAGGGATGGATGACTTAGATATGCCACAGATCAGATAGATATTTTTAACAAGTCTATGACTCTCAAAATGTTAAAACATACGAAGCTACTTATCAAAAAGCAAAACATATCACAGATTTTCTTTCTGACTTTTTAAACTTTAAGAACAGAATATAAAGAAACAATATTGCAGAGTCTTAATTTTTCATCAACTAGCTCTATTCCTAATTATTCCTATATTTTATCCTCTGCAGATGCCAAAGATAAAATAGAGACATAATTAAATGAAAAGCAAGGAGGAGATGTCCTGAACCTAAATGTGTCTAAGATAACCTAGTTTTTTGGAATCTAAACAAACGCCTCTTTAAACATTTCTTCTGCAGTGTGCCTCACTTGGAAGCATCTTCATTTCCATGTGAAAATCACAAAATTGAATCCCTGACACCAATGCAACTAAGAACTCAAGAGCTTTTCTTCCTTAAAATGTACAATCATTTCTCACTAGCTGACACTAGCTGTTGACCTCTGTGATTTGTTATCTTCGACATAAAGTACACAAAAAGCTTTAGAAATTCCACATACAGGACCATCTGGTTAGTGTTACCCCATTTATTCCACTCTTTTTCCATTAAATGTTTGAACCAGAAGTACACGAAACACTAATAGTAAGTAGAATGTTCAACAAATGTTAATGACTGACCAAAACTTATCACATTTTTCATTCTAAATTCCTCATGGAAGAAATCTGTTTGTTTTCAGAAATCTTCATCATTAGAGAATTTTCTCACTGGCCTGAAGAACTGATAATTTTCCTTTTTTACAATACTTTCCAGTCATGTATGTGTAGCACTCAAACACGGGGAGTTGAAATGGTGCACGTTTTACTTGTGCACACCTTACGGCTGCTTCATGTGCGGAATAGGAAAGGTATGTGCTGGCTTTCGAGTGCATGGCAAACAATATTCCGTGCCCAAGTGCACAGAACCCTTCTCTGAAGTTCACATGTGGCAACCCGTTTTCTCATGCTACAAAAACTTTCCAAGCCCTCATCAGTTTGCAAACCAATTATATGATAAACCAGAGAAGTGGGCACACGCTCATCCTACTATAGAAAAGGCATCAGATAATTATCATGATCCCCTGTGATCTGAAAGATCAACATCACAGAATCACAGAATATTCTGAGCTAGAAAGGACCCACCAGGATCCTGTTCTGTAATTCAGACTGAAGACTCACACTTCACACACCAGCTGAAGCTTCTATCTACTCACTCTTCTACAGAAGGTGTCTGTTTCTACTGTTGTAATCATTAATTTCCAAATTACAGCTATTCATTACAGCAGACATTTTGACACCCCCCCCCAGCTCACCCAGACATAGCCACATGACCATTTGGATGGATGAGAAAAGGGCACTGGACACTAGATCTGTATACATCTCTTTCATTCTCCTTTTGACCAGAAACT
Source organism: Pseudotriccus pelzelni (assembly GCA_035584735.1). NCBI lineage: Eukaryota > Metazoa > Chordata > Aves > Passeriformes > Tyrannidae > Pseudotriccus > Pseudotriccus pelzelni. Next base: position 27,463,293 of record JAWMRA010000162.1, on the reverse strand, counting down.
CTTTGTCAAATGTGGTATAAAAGTGCACAATAGCAGTATTGTATGGTTGATTTTATGGGGGGGTATGTGTCTAAAAAATCTCTCCCTATCTATGTTGAAATGGCAACATTCTCATCTGTGCACGTGGGTATATCAGCATCCGTAGGACTGAGGACTTTCAAAAAATGAGAACTGAATATTGGGCAGTTTATCTCCCAAACCCAGGACAATTCCCAGGCACTGGCGCGGGGCAACTGACGTGTTCCAACCCAGTTTTTTACTCCAGCAGTTAGCAATTGTTCCTCAAGATTTAGAGCTCCCCACAAACTTTCCATCCCAGACTGAAAAGAATAAGTGAGGCCCTTGTCAGGAAGAGAAGCTGTTCAGCATATCAGGCAACACCTGGAATAGGACGGTATTGCCATTTTGAGGGTCCAGTTATCCTCCAATGAACTGACAGGCTTCCAGTGACTGACAGAGTCAAGGGTGGGCCCTGAGTTTTTGTGTAACTACATTACATTATAAAAACCCGTATTTTAGATTGACTCCCTTGCATTATAGAAATGTACATAACATGCATTCAGGGTAGAAACACATTATAGGAGCACACATATGTTCATCATGTCAGTGAAAATTTTATAAACTATTTTCATATTTCCAACAAAACGAAGAAGCATTAGATTTCCAAACCAACGGGAACCTCTCACTGAGTCTGTAAGTGTAGCAAGAGCAACATAAGAACAGGATAATGCATGGCTTGAGAAACTGTTAAGGAAACTGAATCTCCTTTTATATCATCTCAGGTTCATATTTTCAAACATTATTATAAATTAAAGAGCTATAATGAATTTTGTCATGGATGGGGGTTTGGTTTGAAGCAACAATACTACATTTGATTCAAGAATAATCAATTGAAACCTATAATACCAGTGTGCCAGCTTTTTTAAATTAACTGACCACAGCTAGCAAACAGCTATTAACATGGTGACTGTGTGGGGATACAAAGATATTCAGTGTCTGTGCTGTGGAACCACAAAGTATTTTTAAAAGAAGAAAAAATTAAAGAGGATGACCTTCCCCTCCTCAATTGGTTGCTAAGACAATGAACTTATTCAATCTTTACAGTCTTTTGTGCTTCTTTATAGGAATATTCCACCAATTTCCAGAATTATAGCTGGTGGTTGGCTTAATACGATTTGTGTGTTAAACAAATGACAGTGTTCACAACAGGGCTAAGCATTATATAAACCAGTGATTAGTGCACCCTTGTATATATGCCACACGTCAAACCATCACACATCTTTGAAACTGATTATAAAATCTCCTGTAAGTATGTACAGTAATAAGGCCACCCTGACATCGAAACATCCAGACACAGCTTACTATTCACTGCTAAATTCATCCATTCGGCGAGATTGACACCAACCTTTTCTATTTTCTCTCCCTAACAAACTGCAGATGTGTCTTTTGTGCAGGAGACAAAAAACAAAAGACTTAAAGAATGACCTTCAACACAGCAATATGGACATAATCTGGCAATGGCCACGGGAGCAGGAGTGCTGGCTGTGCTCTTCCCAAGGAGAATGGACGCACCAGTGCAACGTCACTGCTCTCCACCGGCTCAGGGGGCAGGAGGGATGAGGTCAAGCTAAATGCTGTTGTCTCCAACCCAGGACAGAGTTATGCTCCTATTGCACTAACAGGACAGCTCAGATCATCTGTTCCAGTCCAACAACAGACGGTTCATATAAGAATACAGTATAGCCCAGTTCTTTTTTTTCCCAGATTTTGAGGAATATGGTTGCCTAAGGACAGATATGTGCTTTGCTGTAAGACTGCCTGGTAGTAAACACCCTTTAAAAAAAATCCTGCAATATTTTTCAGAAGCAAGCAATGAAAACTGCACAACTGAAGACATAACAAAAACAGTGTTTTTAACAGACTGAGAAGTCTGTTAAGCTGAATTTTAAATGACTATGATAAATCAAAGGATTCTTGTGCCGTTTCTGTACTAATTTAAAAAACCCCACAAATGAAGAGACCAATTACTTTTATTTTTTTTTTTCCCAGCAGGAAAGTATACATTTGTCCTCTTTCCGTATAATAAAGAACAAGAAAATTCTTCGGGCTCAGGCAATATAACTGTTCACCTCAAAGGTAGATGCCAGGCTTAGAAAATTTCTAGTGATAATTCCTGAGTTTCAGAAAGCAACTGCGAGGAGTTGGTTATGACGGGGATGCATACAAAGCCATCCTTACAATGCACCTCTTCCTTCTGCTTATTGAAAGAGCAGCTTTGGAAAAGCTTGAAGAATTTTTTTTTGATACTGGCATTTTCTTTGCTCATCACTTTGACCATTGTTACTCCTCTTTGCTATGGTTTCCCTTTTTCTGTTATATAAACATAATCTACTTGATTTTTCTTTCAAAGCATTCTCAGCCTAATCCCCTCCCAACCTATTCTCATTCATTTATTCCAGAGGGGAGAGCTCCCACCTCCAGTCAGCCCCTGACAGTAGGCTCCATCACCCATTTGTTACCTTTTCAAGCAAGGATCTTTGTGCTTTCTCCCCTGCTGCCCCCATGCTTGGGTAGAGCTCCTTGTTCATGTCCACAAAGCTGCCTCGTTATCCTCCTTCAAATCCCCTCTCAAGCCTCCTCTTAACTCTGATGCCAGAAAAAAAGCTTGACAATGGCTGTGCTGCTGCAATGTTGAGCCCACTACCTATGAAGCCGACCTTCTTATTCACTCCTCATGCTTCTCCATCTGCTTATATCCACCTGTTGTCTCCTGTCATTGGGTTTAAAAGTTATCAGAGGAGAAAGGGCTAAATCAGCTTGAATTACTCTGCCTTTGCTGAGAATGCACATCCCTGTCAGCTGACATGAGGCAACTTGTTACCCTGAGAAAACATCTTTATATGCCTCAGCCATCTGGATGTAAATTCTCTGGAGGGGGCAACTCTGCTCTGTATTTGGACACTGCCTCAGGATCCTGGTCCTGGCTATTCCATAGCACAAAAACATTGCTGGATATATAATAAGGATTATGTTTGCCCTTCTAGACACACAATTGTATGTGTTACCATAGCCTGGGAGCCTGAGTACATGGACAGAAGACAGAAAGTTTACTAAACAATTGAATGAAATATGGGTCAGCCTCTCACAGCATTGAACATATGGCCCGTATTTAAATATGACTAACACGCAGGCCAAATTCTAATAAACTTTTAGCAAGTTGGGTCATAACACATATACAGCTACAGACTACCTGGTTACCCATCCATAAGCACAGTTACTCTGAGCAAGGCATTAGAAAAGCTGAACTTCAATGGCAACATCATCTATTTCCGTGAGGTTGCTACTTCCACTGCCTCTTCTCTCACCCTGTTGGACAAATAATGGAGCAGCATTACTCAGCCTCATAGACAGTATTAAAACTTTCAGCTACTGTGAAATTATCTTCTTTACAAAGCTAGATTTTATTTTACAGATGAAGTGATTTTTGAGGGATGCGAACAGAAGTGGGTTGGTGCTGTCCAGGGCAGGGAAGACGACTTCCTCTGAGTGGGGAAATCAAGCCTGTGAATTGTTCAAAGTAGAGGAAAAACACATTTGACTGTTTTTCCCAATCAACCCAATTTTCAATCTGTCATTTACTCAAAAAAAAAAAAATTAGTAATATTTTTACTGTAAAAATAAATATGTAGCATTCAAAAGGAAAAATTTCAACATTTAATTCTGTGCTTGCTTATTTTCTAAGGGTGAGGCTTGAATTCGCCCTTGCCTAAAAATCCCATTTAGGAAAGTGTGGGATCAATTTCTTCCTTTTCTTAAAAAAACAACTTTTAAAAGTGGAAAAAATCCGACAGAGGCTGCAGGGTAATGTTTTTCATTAACCGGAACACGCATTTTCAGAAGTAAATCTGCATGCTTTTTTTTCTGGCAATAATTAACAAATTATTGTATATAATTTTTTTAAAAAATTACTACCCAGATAATGACTATTCTGTTACTTTACACCAATAAATACTGCCAACCTGTTTGTTTTTAAGAACAAAGCAAGAAGTCCAAAGCCCATTGCTGCAAGCCATATTTTCAATCCCTATCTTCCACATAGTTTTGAACTATAAAAAAGAAAATCTTTTTCTAAAACTTAATATAGAAAAATCAGCATGACCAAAACAGTTTCAAACCCCAGTCTTCAAATGAAAGTGCAAAATGAATTTGAAACTGCAAAGGAAGCAACATTTGTTTTAGTAAACAGCAATTTGTACAGATAAGGTTATTTACACAAGAGCTCAACACATTTTTTCCATCTGTATTATTTGACAAGATGGATCCAAAATTCAAGAAAAGTAAAATTGAATAAACAAGGGTATCCGTATATTTAAAAAATCGATTTCTTTTATTACTCCAGCTAATGCTAAATCAGTCCAATGCACTGCCATTTTAAGGAAGTCTTACAAAGTTTGAATGAGCAAGTGTACTTCATTACAAAAGATAAAAGTTTCTTCTTCCCTACAGTGAAAACAGGTAATTTCAGAAGCTGTGGCTTATAATTATTCACTGCTGAAAGGCTTTTAAAAGGTCCATATTGAAAACAGTGACCCCCAGCTTCCCCTCAGAATGAATGGAGGTAAAAATTCTCATTTTGCTGGAATGCTGGTTGATAACTGTTAAGCAAAACATGCATTTCTTCATTACAGTGCGGTCTGCAGGTTCATTTAAATAACAATATCATCCAACATAAAAGTCACAAAAGAATTATCTGGCAATTTCAATATGTTGAAATGTATTATTAGTGCTAACAATGGGCACCTCAAGTAAATAAATGAATGTCTGTTACTGGCAGCATTACTTCTGACTATTTAGCTTTATGGAATATCAAACTTTATAATTCAACACCTTGGTCAAGAGTGTTTGCTTGTGTAACTTTTGAACTAGAACTGACATTTTTAAATGTCTCTCCAATTTCCTCTTCCTTTCCCCACCGTTACCAAGACAAAAAAAAAATACATTGCCCAAGCACTGGGAGCACTATTGTGTTCTTTTGTGAGGTATTTAAAGAGCAACCTTCATGCTGTCATTATTTTTCAAGACAAAATAAACCCCAAATCTGGAAATTAGAATTTTTTTCCCCAAAAGACATCAATTTATAAATGATATCGACCGTATACAAAATGCATCAACAGTCTTTTCCGACCTGCAAATCCCGCAGGTCTCACAGAAAAAAAAAATTAACATTTTAGAATCTTATTATTATAGGAATATAATCTCTATCTCAACAGACCTCACCCAATTCATTGCCATTAGGATACAAATCACAATACAAGAGTTATACACCCTCTGAGATCGATATCAGTGTGTCTAAAACCACGATGGCTGTGAGTGCTCTCCAAGGAACCACTCCCACTGTGCATCTGCAAATGGCTCCAGGAGGAGGAGCCGTGCTGGTCATCAGAGATCACACCACACAGGACTTCGTAGGGAAAACACAGGTGACCTGTGATGTTTGATCATGGACGTGAATGGGGCTGTGACACTGACTGCAGAGCTTTCACACAGCTCTTCATTCTGGTGATGCTTTGAAGGCTCTGCCACAAATTTCTCTTAGCTGCCTTTTGGATACACTATCCTTCTCTGCTGCATAGCCCTTGGGTGCCTCCCAAGCCACAGAACAGTTTGCTTAGTGCAAAGTTGGTGGTTCAGCTTGTATCTCCAGCAAAGGTTAGGTTTGATTTAAGTCTCCAGTCTTTGCACTAAAATGACTGAAATGCACCCCCTCCCATTCGATTTTGTCAGGTTTGCTGCAGGGTTGGCAACCTCAGGCGGATGGATGGGATGGACAGCAAAGAGATGGCAATATCTTATGCACACCACAGCTAGACTCCTTGGAGTACATCTGTCAATATCCTACATCTGCTGAGTTTGTTAGTCACTTCTTCACATCCAAGATATCCACTACAGAGGGTACCCAAAAAACTGAATCACCTCACATGAAAATGACAGATTCAGTTGAGCCTAGAGAAAGAAAAAACTTTTCCCAAAAGACAGTGAATACAATGAAGTTGTGCAGCATGACTTGTGCAAAGATATTTACACCATTATCACACAGATGACTGAGAAAAGGTTGGAGACTGCAGGGATATGCTGAACCAGACAGCAGCTTTAAAACACAAATGTGGTAAAACTATCCCTTCTTTTATGCCTGTGTAGAAAGGATGCAGTTTATAATCAGGAAGACAAAATTTACTTATTTTCACAGATCTGCGGGTAAAGAGAAATGCAGTTCTGTTTAATGTTAACTATATTGTTTTCATGGCCATATGTGGCCTGGCACAGTATCAGCCTCAAATGATTGCAGAGTTTGCAATGACTGACAACACAGAAGTCAGTCTTGCAATTAAGGCAGCGTATTCAGATATGAGAAACAAAGGTTCACTTCTAAATGTTGTGATGCATTCTCTGCACCACCTTTGGTAAGTCAGAGTCTGTGCAACTGCAGCATACGGCAGAGATAACGCTGCTCCTTTCTCCCATTCTTTGTCTTGACAAACAAGATTATTAACTCATCAGTGCAGAGGATTTCTCTTAATTTGTGTTTATACAATAATTTGTACAACATGGCCCTAATTTCAGATGGAGACTCTACGCACCACTATACTTCTAAATAAAGCCTGGCTCGATTTCTTCAAGTCTATAGAGCCAAATTACAGCAATTCATTTAAGCAAATTGAAGAAGGGCTTGTACATGGGAAGACAGAAAGGGACTGAACATGTGGTTAGCAAGGGGGAGTTTCTTGTGCTGTTAATCCAATTCCAGGGTGACTGCTGGGAATCTTCTTTACTCAGTAAAGCCCTTAATTATGAAGAGAGTCTATACAGAACTGCTGAGGACAAAAACAATGAACAAGTGTCATGGTTAAACTATCTTTTCTAACTGGCTCGTTTCAAAAGTCTAACAGAGAAGTCTACAAACCCAGAACCACTGGACCAGAAGCACTATATTGTTTTTATATGATAGGTCAGTGCATCAGCATCCTGTAGCTAAAAGGGTATTTATCTGTGGAAGTATTTATAAATGTTACACAAGTGCTGAAAGGAGTAAACGTCAATGAATAGTAGTAGTCTGTGACGTCTCCAGCATGTGATACTAAAAACCCAAAAAGCAATTTGGCACTTTCAAATGCTGGCACTAAATACGGCCGAGTAATGTGTTTCTACAATTCTCATTCTATACATGTGTGATCTCACCCTCAGGTCTGTAGCCAAATACAAGAAAAGAAATAAGGGGGAGCTGCAGAAACATGTGAGAAAGAAATACTAAATAGTAGTTCTCCAACCCCCACTGCTATGTGGCACAGAGACAACGTTAGCAATGGAAATCCTGTTGCAGGCAGCCAAAAATTCAAAGAGAAGAAGAATACAAGCAGCAACAGACCTGAAAAACTCCAGAAGATCCTACAGCCAGACTTACATCCTGTTTTAGGTTCCCTGCACAGACAGGTCTGATCAGGCATGCCATCTTTTTTCTTGTTTCTTTAAGCGTAAAAATGGGTGATTGCTCCTGACTTCAGAGCATATTTTTGCTCTAATGTGCAAACTGCCAGACAGTCCCACACTAGAGATTGATATCATCCAAATACTGCAAGGAGTTCTGATAAAGTATTAACTGAGTGCTCTGACCAGTTATTAATGGAAGCTTTCTCAGTTACTGCAGCGATCATGTCAAAACCCGAGCCAAAGGAATTTACGCAGGCTCTGTCCAAGGAATATGACACAGGAATGTGATACACATATGGCAAAGGTTTAATGTATGTGATGACTGCTAGGCAAATGATGTTTTTATTGTCCAAGAAACAATGGCATATTCAAATCTGGTAGAAGTAAGGAGTGAATAATGATGTTAGATCATCGCACCACCAGGGGAACACAGAAGAAAAATTTGTTGCAAAATTTGTCTCTCTGTGAATGAAGTAAAATAATGCTGAGGACAGGCAGACCATCAGGAATCAAATTGCTTACAGGAAGAGGTGGGTTGGCATTTTTTTATTGCCAGTAATTTTCTAATGAACTGTTGACAATCACAGATGTTCTTACACCTCAGACAGCCGGGGTTCTCAAAAATTCACCATGTGGCCAAGTGTCAAATTTTAACTGGCTTTTACCTGCCTTTGTGGTTCTGACTTCTCAGAGAGTGCCAGTGGTTTACATTTTTTATGTTAGCAGTTGCTGGCTAAATGCAACAGTTTTCACACAGCAGCAAGAGTAGCTTGGCTTTGCCCTGTTTTGTAGGTAAACACTGCAGCTTAAAACCAGACTAAACCACACGTGGAACAATGAAATGAAAGGCAACTTGTAAATAGCAACCACAAAGGCACACAACTTTCCTAACTGGAAAGAGACATACAATTTTTCACTTAGCTTTTAGGAGCATCGTAAAAATGTGCACAAAATCACCAGTTTTCCACAGCTCTATCCCTTTTCTGCTCACAAAAAAAAAGCAAATTAAACATGGGTTTGTAACCAATCCCTAAGCCATGAAATTCTCACAACAGCGATACAAGTTTTAAGGTAAAAAAACCAACAGTAAGAATTAAAACCATGAGATGTGCTATCAGATAATCATAATTATCCATTTCTCCAAATTATAGGGATGCTCTGGTCTTTGTGATTGTAAACAAGAACATTTTCTGAGAATGCTAGTAGAACAGGATGTAGAGGTATCTTTGTAGTCACTGCTGTGGTTTGATTTCCCGAAACAAACTAGGGTAAATTCAGAATTGCCCTGGATTACACAAGAAGCCAATCTATAGGAGTCAAATAAATCCACTGGAAACTGTTACATTTACCTATCTGGATCTGTTAATTCCAGGGTGGAACAACTGCCCTCCACAACTTGAGGGTCTCAAAATATCTTAAGTTATTCTCCTGTGACAGGCTGTGCCATCTGATTTTGATAGAAAACAAAAATGGAACTTTTACATGGGACTTCCTATAGGCTGTTTTATATGGGAATTATCCCAATATTAAACAGTTTCTTTAACAAATACTGTTCTTGTTAACTTCTGCTAAAATAATAGCAGTAGGCATAAACCAGTACCTTTTGAATTTTGTCTCTCAAACAAGGCATTTCTGAACTTGATAACATCACCTGAAACACTCTGTCTTTTTATGACCTAGAAAAATGGCTGCTATTCTAAAAATGTGTTTATTTTTAAATGATATGTATTTGATAGTTTGACTTGTTTTTAATCATCTCATCCAGAAGTGATGTGCTAATAATGACAACTGAAGTACCTGAAGATACCTTTCATTTACAGATTTCAAATTAAAGATCTCCCAACACTTCGTGAGAATTGTCACCTTTACTTCAAAAACCAGGAAAAAAAAGGAGTAGAAAACACTTTTCACATAGTGCAGAGGGAAAGAAGTCCAACCAGATTACATATTCCAGTCTGGTGTTTTATTGCTAGATGGCACATTCCAGTTCCTTCTTGTTAATGAATATGTAAAGTAAAACAAAGAAATTAACTACAAATGATACTTTAGACCATGTCACAATCCTGGTAACAATTCTCTTGATGACTTCTACTATGCCATTACAAGTGCATATACTATAATGCGCTGTCACACTGTGGTTCCTCCCATACGGAAACCCTCCACCCAGCATCCTCCTTACACAAACAGGACCACAAGGCACAGGGACTGTTTGCTCTGGACCACTATTAATATACCAAAATCACCCAGTAGCTCAGTGCTCCCCAGTGCCCAGAGCTCCCATCTGATCAGCAGTTTATGATGCCTCACTCTTCACAGCCATAGGAAGACCTACACCAAATGCCCCCATATTCTTCTGTTTGATTTGCCCTGTCACTGTGATGAATTCACAAGAATGCATGGAAATGGTCGTAAAAATAAGGACAGCCTTTTGCATGTCACTGATTCACCATGCTGTGGTGCTCTCCTGGCTTACACTGGATTTCTCTAAGGTGGGACTGCACACACTCCTGCTCCACAAAACTTATTGAATCATGGATTCGTCTCTTATGCAGAAAGCCTCTCGCTTCTTCCGTGGTCTCTTTCAGTAAAAAAGCAACTTTTGTTAGAAGAGATTGCCTTGCCTGTTCTCCCCTGCCCAAGCTCTCTGCACATTCTCCAAAACTATATTTTAAAGGATTGTGCTAAAACAACTGGCCTTTTGTTCTATCTCAGGGGATGTTTCATTGTTGCAGACCCCAAGACTGTGTCAAGAAGCCAGAATGAATGGGATTTCAAAAGCTGCTCCCATCCTATTGTGCTATGAAGCATCTTTTGAAAAGGAGCCAGCTTGTCACTCACTCTGTACTGTTAGCACCTTCTCCCTTCCAAGGGAATCTCAATCCAAAATGGAGATAAGATAACAATGGAGAAAGCAAATTAGCCCAATGTGCAAAACGGAGATGGCAGTCAGGTGTACAGTGTACCTACAATTTCAAGAGTAATTTGTAGATTTTACAGAGCTCTCTGATAAAATCCAGCATCACTATTTACATGTATGTACTGCTGTTCCTTTAGCATAGTTTGATAAATACAGTAAACATATTGAAATACACTTCAGATTAAAATAAAGTAAAATAAAAACCCCTCCTGTAAGACTTTCCTCAGATACTCCCAGTATAAAAATTTGTGTCTCTTTCTCTGTCACATAGTTCCTTCCTTTTCCTCCTCACCTCATAAAAAGTAAATCATTCTCTAAAAAGCGAAGTAAAATTTTAAAGCAATATTTTTTTCTGGAGTCATGTAATGTTTGGCTCTGTTCCAACTCTCATGCAGGAAATCTAGATAAGATCTAAATAGGAATGACTTTTTCACTGAAGAGAAGCTACTGTGCAGATCTAATGCCTTCTCTCCTAAATGAAGTAATTGGTTTGACTGTAAATGACCAAAAGCTCTAGTCTACTGAGTTACCCAATACCCTAAAGTAAGTAAAAGCTTCAGACTGCCTCCGTGTGACACCCTAACTCACAAGCACTTATTTTTCTTATCATCTAGTGAGCTCCAGCCCAGGATTTTTTTTGGTCAACCTTCTGAGTGGGCAGCAAAACCAGAGGTGACCACGGGGCTGTCGCTGGACAGAGAGTGCTGACACGTGTGACAGCAGATTACACGGGGCTGACTGAAGCTGTGTCCTGCTGAGCTCCTGGAGGTTATTGCCCTCACTGGAGAGGTGCCTGAATGGGAAATGAATCTATCTGTGAACAGCTGCAGTTTACAACCCACTATTATACTGTAAATTAAAGCAATGTCAGGCTACATTAATATAGCAGATTATAAACAGTGGTGAAGGAACAAATGCACGTCCCATTCAGCTATCACCACGGTGCTTGTACCGACTGCCCAAAGAAAGGCAGTATGTACAACCATGAGTAGAAACTGCTTCAGCCACGCTGGCTTAATTCACTGTTCAATGTGTCAGCAAACATGAGACATCATGAACGAATTAAGCCCAGTTTCCTTTGTGAATTGAGCTGGAACACAGGGAAAAAAAACAACTAGAAAGAAGAAAAAAAAAATTAAGAAATCAGAAGAGATTACCATTGCATTAGGTTTTAAAATATGAAATGAATGAGCAACTACTCATCCCAAAGCCTACAAATGTTGTACTGTCACAGTCTTCACTGTTTAAGCAGAGATGATCCAGAGATAAGGAAACTACCAATTAGGCAAGGAGGACTGCAGCAGAGATCTAGCCTAGAGATCAGCTTGGCCTGCCTCCTGCCCTTCAAAGCCAGGCCCAGTCACAGTCTGAGAAGTTGGACAGAACTGCTTAAACAATGGGTGCAGACACACTGATTTGTGTGACAGCCTTGGGCAGGGGGAGGTGAGGGGCAGAAATCACGTTTGCCATCTCAAAGGCAACTAAATCTAGACCCCTGGAAGCATCACATGGATGCTGCACCTATACATGAGACATATGGGGCAATTTAAGCACCTTTATTTGAGAGGGAGAATTGCAGCTTTGGCAGAAGTGGTGGAAAGCACTCCCAGCCTCTCCTTAACCTGGCTTCTATGCTTAGCTCAGATTTATGAATCCCATGCTTGCACACATGCTCCTAAAAGACGGGAGCGGCAGATCTGCTTTGCATGACCAGGGCTTAAATATCTACTGTTAACCAAGGGTGAATAGTATCGCCGGATAAAACCTTTTGAAAGCAGAATATCAGTAAAGCAAGCTTAAACACGCTGACATACATAAAACATTTTCCTAGTGGCATATTTCATGGGCTCCAGCCTTACTAAACTTTTGAATTTATAGAAGCTTTGCCAATGCTTAAGTGTCACTAGAAATGTTAGATAATTAGGACTAAACACAAGAAAAAAAAAAAAGACTCACAGTTGAAACTATCCATCAAATCTAAGTGGTTGCTTTACTTACATTGTAGAACTGTATTTGCAACGATGCCAGAACAGTATAACTAGACATGTTCAAAGAGCAAAGAACAAATAATAACTAGTTAAATGTTATGCAACATCCTAAAAATACTATCATTAAGTTAAGAAAATGGGTTCTCCTAGAACATTAAAACCACCCATTAAATGTATAAACTAATAATTGGTACTCCTGAGCTGTGACACTTAATAACCTGTGCAGGAAAGCAGCAAATGAGATCTAGGGAAAATCATTGCAAGCAGAATTTAATTTGTATTGCAATATTATCAGTCAACCACAGTCTAGAAAACCACAAAAAGATAGATAATGGTAAGATTTTTAAAACCATGAAGGGAAGGAAATCCTGAAACTACCCGACTGGGTTATGGTATGATCTCAGGACAATGTTCCCCAAGTATTGTATCATATTAACACCCAGCCTCATGAGCTTAAAGTTACTGCTTCTTTTTTAACCTTAATGCTTTTGCATAGCGAAAACAATTCCCAGCCATGTGGAAAGAGAGAGGGAAAGGGACAGGTCATCCAAACACCAGCCCTACTCTTTACTACTGCTGTTTTTCCCCCAGTTAATTTCCCTGATTTCACTGACACTGCAGTTGTATAAAACTGAAAACAAGTCCAGTTGACCACATCAATTATTAAGTTCTGAATATGACTATATGCTTCAGTGAGGGACAGGTTGGAAAGAACATAGACCAAATCCAGCTTGGGCAGAACTGCTAAGAAACCAGTGGTTTAAGAAGCACCTCCAGCATTTGATGGCCAGAGTGCCCTGACTGTATTTGCAGCACTTCAGAAACGGAGAAACAGAACAGGGTGGTAGAGTTTACATTGAACCTCTCAAGTTTGCTCTGCTCAGAAGAGGTGAGAGCAGAACAGATGGGCACCTGCAGTTTTCACAGCCACAGAACAGCACTGCAGCCTGTCTGCTTCCCTGGAACTTCAGGCACAGCCTGTCTCTGGTCAGGTTGAAGGACTGATCAGCTGCATCCACAGGTTGTAAAGTGATAATGCTTAGTCTCTGTGAGTCTTTTTCTGGCATTGCTATGCTGGCTAGGAACAAGAAAGACAAAACCAAACCAAACTCTGCCAACGTTATTTTCCAGCCAAACTTCCAGTGTTAAATAGTGACGGAAACATGCCATTATTGACTCAGCTAACGTCCTTCAGAGGAGCAGTACAGCTATGCCAGGGATAACAGACCACTGGCACCAACACCAAGTTTGGCACTGAGCTTGACTGGGGCTGATGCCAACTACAAGGAGTTACAACACCTTCTCAAAATATGGCAAGAGATTCACCAAAGGTTCCCTGTGAGTGAGATACCCTGGTAGGAAAAACTCCTTAGGCAAGCGAATGATATATCACGTAAAGTGTTCTTCAGTGAAATGACAATACCAAACCAGCTGTTGGAACAGAGAGGTGGCATTGTTAAACCTAAACTGCGATGGGTGTGACACAGCTTAAGAAACAGGCTGTTGATTAAGCAAGGGGAAATGTCAGCTTGACAACAAGCTATTCGGAAGTGATTGCAGATCCTCTCTTTGTATCTGTATCTGCATGTCAAAGTCACCGTGGTTTTGACAATGACCATCACTTCACAGGGCTGCTACAATATTTGTGTCATCACCTCCCATTGAGACACTGAATTAATTAATTTTTATCTTTCGAATGATTCAGGGCAGCATGTTACACAGGCAGCAATAATGCCTGAATTAGCACCAGGTTGTGCCATCAGTGGCTCTTAAAGCTAATATTACTAGGACAAAACAAAAATCCCATTAAAAGGAGAGCATGTTTAGCACTGAGCACTGCAGAGGGGTATTTACATACTAAATCTTATTAATAAACACTCCAGCATAGTGAGAAAACAAAGAGATATCAGCCTGAAATATGTAAGTACTGAATCTAATACTGCTGAGCTGGCATGAGCTGTCATAATCGATGGGAATTGTTTACACAGACTCCATTCCTTCAGTTACACAAACAGATCCCGTGTAAACACTACACTGAACACACTGGTGCATGGCCCCATTCCAGGCTACTCAGAAATGCAAGACAGTTCCACTCTCAATGACAGCATCATCCCATGGCCAGAGTTCACAAAGCACGGATGAGGCAAAGACTCATCCAAAATTCCTCACTCAGGACATACAGGGGACATTGGGCGAGTTGCTTTCACTCAGAAGGAATTTCTCCCACTCCTCTAAAGCCTATTTTTCTCCCATAGCTCTTTAGGATTTATGGCAGAAAGTGAAAAGTTGAGTGTTTTTAATTACTCCTATGGAAAAATCCTATAGGATTCAGTAACTGGGGTGGGGCTGGGTTGGATTTTTACCTAGGATGACAAAAAAGATTTCTGCAATGGAAAGTTAGAGTGTGATTCAAAGACTTACAGAAAGAATACTCCTTTTCATTAAATTTGAATAGAGTTGTGAGAAAAAGCTTCAGAGCTTTGCTGATTTCTGTGGGTTTTCTTACTCAAATTCACTATTTCTTTTTAGAGGGGAAAAACTTTTCTCCCAGTACCACCATCAAGAAGCTATATTTTTCTCATGTCTCATTAAATACCTTCTTCTAATCTCCCTGTTCTTTTTTTAATATCAATGTAACGTATACACCCAGTTATTTTATAAACTTTGCCAACATATGACATGACGCTAGTGCTCGTAAAACTAAAGCCAACTTCATCATATTTTACCTCAGGATAGTTATCAGGGGAACACTGTCTGATTCAGAAGAAAGAAAACATGCTTTCTTCATGCATTTAGAATGTTATTAACTTATGATACCTAAATAAACTTTACCAGGATGAAAAAGTTTACTATACACTCATAAAATGGACCCATTGCTGAAGCTCCTAATATTTGTTTGACATTTAAGAGCTGATGGGCAAGCATACTAAAAGGAAATTATGTGGTTGAAATGGAGTTTTATAGTTTATAGACAAATTTAAGATAAACATTCAAGGCAGACTCCGGATTTTGCACGTGAAAATGCACCAGCTATCCATTTTGAGCCACATCCATATCAAATTTATGCAAGATAACGTCATCACATTTAAACAACATTAATACTACTAATCTGTTAATTTAGCTCATTTCTGAGTAACAATGGGACAAATCAATTTGATCTGGTGTTCACCAAAGCTGTAGAGATTATTAGTGGTACAAAATAATTATCCTAGCGTGGTGAAAGTTAGCCTGCCCAGTGGAAATGTAAAAGCGTGACTGGGAGAAAGGAAGGGTCAGAAGGATTGCGTATTTCTCAAGGATGAGTTTTCATGACACTGGTCTACAGTCCAGACCAAAGTTAACCCAACAAACTTCATTTGATAATTTTTAAAAAGTTGAGAATTTGGAGAATTTCAAACCTCCTGAAAGTGAAGGCCAGTGAAGAATAGCTTCCTCCCACAGCTCTGTCAATTCTCCTTCAGAGCTGTAATATCCAGCCTGAGCTTCTATGACCAAAGCAAAGCCACTGTGCTGGCCTTTCCGATAAAGAGATGTAAGTGAGAACAGGCAAACCCATCACAAACTACAGCACGTCTGAAGAGAGGCTGCAAACTCTAAAAACAAATGTGTTAACCACCATTTCACTGGCTTCCACTATCCCTTCCCTATCATCCCCACTTTAAAGAGCTTTTCTACAATTTATTGTCTGGAAGGCAAAACAGTTAATGTTAATATATTCAGGAACAGTATGCAGGAGGTTCCTAGGATCAAGTATCCGTTTCTTGCCTTATCTGACAAAAGCATTTTGACTGTTTGATGATAACAACAACAACAAACACCACCAAATATCCACATTTTAAATCTCTGGGAGAAGATATTTGTTTTAATTAGGAAGCTGTTGATTAATTTAACCCTGTGTAAGCACCACAGTCATCTATCATCAAGCTGAAAAATACCTAAGAGTAATTAACATGGCATCTTTTAAGAACTTTCTAAAAGCCTTTAAGAACTTGTTTTCATTGTTTTCTGTTATTATAACAGAAATGCATACTTTATTCATGAAACAATTGGAATATCAGAGCAGCTACCTTGCATGGGGAAAGTATTTCTACCTCCCTTCTGGGATCCATCAAAATCTGCTTGAATTACTCTTTAGAGAACCTGATGTTGATCAACACACAGCACAACTCCTGAGGACGTGAGAAATTCATTGTACCTAGGCTTGTCTGTTTATAAAATCGGCAAGGCATTTTTAATTGCATTCTCACCTCATGCACTTGTCACTTCATTTTGGGAAATAAAATTTTTTCAAACTACGAATTACATAAATTTCATGAAAGATTTCTTAGAGTGTTAGCTGACTAGCTGTTGAACAAAGAATCCTCTAGTTTCTTAGAGTACTTCATGATGTGCAATGGCAAAGAAATACATGCATCAATAAAACTTTCAAATTGTCATTATATTAGTGACTGTATCTCTTGAGGCTGGAACTATGAACAGCACCATTGTTTTCATATGTACAAGAAGTTGTATTTCAGCTGGCTGCTACATACAACTAGTTAAGACCGAGGTCCATCACTTTTACTTTGAATACTTCTTACTTCCCAAGGAGTCAGTTAAGCCAATGGAACCATTCACAAACAAGGATATTGGAATTCAGCCTCTAAATCAATCTGCTAACTGGTTAAATTGTGCTTACTTAGGAAATGGTTAGAAAACAATTCCAATTTACAGCATAAATTCAGCAAAAGCTTCACAGCCAGACAGAAATCTTGGACGGCTCCAGCAATTAGGAAAAGTTAAGTGCCAGTTTTGCTCTAGCTTTTAAGGAGAGCTTTGAGCTATGTTATGGCTGCATTAGATACAAAATGGAGTGCTTCCCCCTATCTTTCCCTAAATAAAGCTTTATTAGACATAGTAGAAATTCTTCATTTAAAAAGATCTTTAATCTTGCAGAAATTAGAAGCACAGCACCTTCAGCTTCTAATTCATTACTTATTTGTCACCTAAAAGGAAGCCAAATTTCTTTTGAAGGACAAAAGCTGGATATGCTTTTAATTTGCAAATAATACAGACCCTTCTTGTCCTCATTTAGAATAAAACCTAGCAGAAAATGTCTTTGAGAGCAGAGCAGTTGTGGAAACAACTTGGCACTAGTGTAGCAGTAAGAAAAGGTGAGAGGAACGTGAACCAAACTACAGGTGATAGGAGAAAAAACACTTCATGCTAAACATGTCAAATGGGCCCACAAAGACCTTTGGGAACCATGTACTACAGATTTAAGGGGCCCAAATGCTTCCCATTGAGGTGTCTCAAATTTCACTACTGTAAGAACTTGCCATTACATAATATAACCAGGCCCCAACATCACTGCACAGTACATCCTGATGCCGAGTACATGTCACGTTCCAGGCTTCACCAGAAGCAAATGGCATTTGAAACCAATACTCAAGGGCAGTCTTAAGCTTTTTAGCTATCATGAGTTACAAGACCTTAAGAGGTTCTTCAGTTTCCTTTCCCGGGCAGTAACACTCCCCAAAGGCTTCTGGCATTGCATGGGAAAGAGTGTTCAGGCCTTTCTGGCTCGTGTTCAGCACTGCAAGGAGGACAGCAGGACACACACAGATCCTGGAATGGGAGGCACCTGAGGAGGTGCCCAACCCACCTGGGAACAAATTAGTTAACTGACTCCCTACGAAACTTCAAAGGTGCAGGAAGATTCCAAGCAGTTTCACGCAAGGTAAAAAGTTTTCAGAGATAAAGAGACCCGTGACAAAGAACACATGTAAACACTGCTATATGTGACTAGAAATACATGCTTCCGTTCTGGGGAAGTCTCAAAAATAGCAAAGTACTTAGAAAAGTTGCAACATTTAGGGCCTAGAGATCACTGCCCGGCCTCAAAACATCTCACAGACAATAAGCATTCATCATCAAACTGTCAGCTCAAAACACTGTGGATTATGTGGTTGTGGGTCACCAGTTGTGGATGAGAACAGCTGGGGAACTTGGATCAAACTGCCTTCACTGTATTAAAATACTGCAGTAACATGCAATTTTCTTTGCAGATATCATACAGATGAACACAGAGCCACATTCCTCAGTTACCTCCAGCCTTGTGTGAAGGATAGTTGTGCTGAATGAGAAGCACATCAGAAACTGTTCTGGAGTCACTATTCAACCAAGACACCCAGTTAAGCCATCCATAGACTGGCAGATAGCAAAAGGTAAGAAAGGGTATGTAACAGAGAGGTTCAAGGGTGATGATCTGCACAAAGGTCAACAATACAGAGGCCTTGCCAGGGAATGAAACAACTTCCCATCTTCCTTCTATCCCTCTTCATTACTAGTCATTTGTATGGGTAGCTTATTACTGAGCCTTTTTACATAAATATCATTACCAAGTTAAATCAAAACAGGATGGTAACAGAAATCTGTGGAATCCTTGTAAATGCAGTATGACAGCTTACATTTCATGACATAAACTAATTAAAACATGCTTATTTTGTTTCTAGAACTGCATTTGAACTCTATGAAATAAAATATTTCATGGATGTCAACAGGGAGAGAATGGGAAACAATCTATCACATGGCCAACCTAGAGAAACCTCATGTGTCCACCAACACAGGCATTTTCACGGGAAACTACGACTTGCCCAGCCATTTGAGGACTTCCAGTAAAAGCCCACCAAAACTGAACAGGCCATTCTAAGCCTTCTGTTTGTTTGTGACTCTGTAGTGCAGTGTCTTGGTTCTGTACACTATATTTCAGTAAGGAGGCTCCCAAGAGAGCATCACTTCAAGCATCCAAAACACGACCCTTTTATACATGGCAAAGTAAAAGCATGGAAGACCTGAAAAACACCACTAGGTTTTTAATTAGTCCTGTTTTTCAAAAACCTGATTTGTATCTCATGTCATATATAGGCAATAATTTGTTGGCTACAGATGTTGCTCTAAAAGTGGAAGCAGAAACTCTTTTTATGCGAGATATTTTAAGAAGGAAGGCTCATACTTAAAACACAGTAAAGTAAAAAATTTTATTAAATATACAGGTGTATATTTAATAAATTATATATACGTAGTACTATTACGACAAGGTAGTGTTTTTTTGTTGCTTCCTAATGCCATGACCACCTGGCAAAGCCCCCAGTTTTGTACACAATCTGTTTAAGTTTCTCCATATGGTTTAAGAGTAAGGCAAAAGGTCAAAACACAACCTGAAATATTTAAAGTGGTCAATGACAGTCATACTGTCAATGAATTATCTCAAGTTTACTGTTAAATATGGATAGCCTTTGAGGTAACCTCCAGTACATGTCATGGCTTTCTAATGAGTTATTAAGTTATTAAGCTATGAAATGTTTCTGAATTTTAAGCAAGATGAAGGAGTAAAACCCAAGTAAAACAAATTAAAAGGATAATAATTATGCAACATCTTGAGATGTACCAGACAGTCACACTATGCATATATAAAAAAATACATTAATAAACTGAACATATTAATAAAAAGCTAAGAATGGCCCTTCAAGACCTCAACACTAATTGGAAAGGATTTAGACAGCACATCTTGAATAACTTCCATTAACAGTTTTGGTAAGTCACTGTTCAACTATCTAAAACTGGAATAATTTAAACTGCACAGTTCATCTATTGTATTATCATTTGTGAAAGATCAGTGAAACATCATTAGACAGTTTGAGTAATGAAGCAATTGTCTAATTGCCCCAACTTGAATCTTATTTCTGATGAACTTAAATGATTAACCATGAACTGGTTTCTACATTTGAAGCCCCACAGTTCAATTAAAGGCCAATGATTATCATCATCCCTGAGATAATTCACTTTGAACTCTGAAGAATTCTTTCAAAAAGGGTGGCACTTGAGCAGATTTTATTTTTAACAAAGAGGCAAGCTTCAGACCCAAGAGGCAGCTTTTATGCCACCGTACCCAGAAGCACGGGAAGCCCATGCAACCCTTCAGCCACTGTGTGATCTGCCGTGGCACCACCCTGCAGAACAAAGGAAGATTATTACATCAGAAACAACTACTGGGTCTCCCATTTGGCAGTCAACAGGTTGCTCCTGGATCTTTCAAGTCACGGCCACTTATGCAAAATCTTTTTATAAGGCTGTAAGCACATAAGTGCACACCTACAGTCCATCTATCAGGAAGCCAGACAGAAGGATTTGTTGGACAAAAACTCCTGCTGAGCTGGGAGACAGAGTCCTGACCCACAGCCTGACAGTAATTCCTAGGGATGTCTCATGGCAGGGTTTATCCAAAGAACTATGTGAGGGTCAGGCCCAAGCCACAGTAACAGTTACCTTGAAGCCTATGACATGCACTCTTAACTGGTCCCAGGCTGTACTGCATGGTCTAGATGAATTTCTATATTCTGCAATATATGATACCCTCAAATATGTTTTTGGAAATGAGTATCTACCAAGTTCAGCTGCTTGCTTGCATCTGTAGCTACTGGAACTTAACCCACTCATATAAAACATCCAGACCACGAGTTGAAACACTTGGTAAAATCTAACATCATTCTTCTGACAAACTTCTGGATGCTCATTTCAAAGCTGCAATGCCTTCTTCTTTGTAAAAATCTGATAAGAAACAACAGTCTCAGAATGACTGAATATCTGAGAAGACCTCATGTCATTTTAGAAGATGCAGGTAAGCAGAGCTCTGCCACAGGGACACAGAGACAGGACAGAGCGTTTCACTTGGTAGAGTGAAAGTTCCCACACATGGGAGACTTAGGGTGGAAGAGCACTGCATGTTTGGCACCGCCACACTGTGGCATTGCACACGGTCAGGAGTTTTGCCATGGGGCATATTCAGACCTTTTCTTGTTGTTCATAAGCAACAGTCCTGCCACGCTAATAGCAGAAGTCTCCCTTGATTTAATGAAATCTACATTAAGGTACAGTATCACAATTCAGCTCTTGCCTTTAACCCCAATGCAACACAAAGTGTATTACAAATCTGCTACAGGAATCACTTCATCCAACATAGATATGCAGAAGTCTCAAGGGTGGAAAGTGGCAGCTGTTCAACACATTCACTCCTAGAAATGTTACTCACCATCAGTATTTGTTTTGCTATTGTTACACAGTTATGTTAGCAGTGAAAATGTCTGAAATATTTGTTTGCTTTTCAGAAACTATCCCATAATGGCGTTTTTTCCTTGCAAATAATGCTTTCTGAACTGCAGATTAATGAGTAAAACAAGTGGTTAAAGGTATCTTTTAAATGTCATTCCTTTCTCATTTTATAGCTCAAGAGCCATGTGTCTCTCTTTAACATGTGATTTGCAATGTAATACTCCATGAGCTTCTATATCTGCCTTGTATAATAGTTTCAAATAAAATTTGGCTCTCTGTGTATCTCAGCCTTGGGAACAGGACTGTTAAAATCCTAGAGGCCAAATATCAATATCCCTATAGGATTCTCATGCACATCTGCATTTCTGGAAAGATGATATTTTTAAGGGAAAAGCTTTCAATTAAACATTCCTCCAGAAACCACTGTTTTGCCCAGCTCTTTCTTATTGCTTGCCTTTTCATGGAAACACCACAGGGTAAACCTATGCCATACAACAATTTCATCTGGTAGGTGCCCTATGAATACATATTGGTTATAAGTATTTATTTATTTTTGCTTAAATCCCCTTTAGATTTTTAGAGTTGAGGTATAGCTGTCCCAAGAGAGTTTGTGTTCTAGCAAGAGGAATCATGCCCCCACCCCAGGCTTGATCTTACCCTGCCATTTGCAGGCAGAGAGTTGCAAGCAACCCACTTGAAGCATGAATGAAGCTGCAAATGCCAAAATTTAGTCAGTCTTTCACATTTTTGCTTTCAGCTGGGTTGTAGGCACTGCAGATTCAGATGAAAAAGTGTGCCCATTTTAACCTCAGGTTTATGGTTCGTCACCCAAAGTTTCTTGAAAGTTGCACTTTTGAGAAGGAAATTTCTGTTTTCATTTTGGCCAATGCTCCTCTACTTTCTTGTTTGGTTTTTTTTTTGTTTGTTTGTTTGGGGCATTTTTATATTTGAAGCAATGCAGTTCAGGTATTGGAACAAGCAAAATATTAAGCACACATATTTCCTTTAAGTATACTATGATTTTTTTTTGGTTGATTTTTTTGAAGCTGGAATGACAAAGGGGTTAACAGCTAAAATCCAGAATGAAAACTGAGAATTCTTACCAAGAATAAGGGGCTGGGCTTGTCTTGGAGAGAAAATATTCTGGTTTCAACAAGACACATGAGCCCAAGCAAACTGAGCACTGATTGACCACATGCAGTAGATTTTTTTGTTTGTGTTTTTGCTGAACTAAGAAAGGATGCACCCAAGGGAGAGATTAACAAACTGAGGCTACTCAGTTCACAATATTTGTTGTCCAAGTCACAAAGCAACAAAGAAAAAATGCCAGAAAGTCCAAATATTCTAAAACCCTATTGATTTTAACTTGCTGATGCTTCTAAAGCCTAGAAAAAGATAATCTGTGAGGCTGAAAGACCAGAAATACTGAAAATATAGCTTCTGATGTGTGTACCTATTACTAAACACTAACCTTCTGCAACGTTTCTTTTTCCTTCTTTTTTTAATAAAACTATGAAGACCACACAACCTTAGAAAAAGAAATGTTCTAATACTTGACATGCTTAGTTTTCTTACTGTACCAGACTCACAGAAACTATGTTTTTAAATATTTTTAATCTAGTGTTTAGGGGTGTTTTTTTGCCCTCAAGATCAAGATAACTGTCTGTGGTTTGTGATGTCAGCAATTAGCACAACAAATCATTGTTCTGCACCAGTGAGATGCTATGCCAGTACATATTACTGAGTCCTACACTAGACATAAAAAACAACAAAACCCAAAACAGCAAACTGAAGGGTGGGATTTCCAAAAGCATTCAGGACTGGCCGAATTTTACAGCCAAGGAAGTCAGAGGTAATTTAAAGCAAAAATAACCAAACCCAAATCCAAACAACGGTAACATTCGCTTGTACCATATCATAACAACAAAGTGTTAGCCTGAACAAAAAAATCCAGCAATCAAGGTTCAAAGTTGTTATTTGCTTATAAAAGTCTGTTGGCATGAGACACCGGTGGAAGATAAGCAGAGGGCAGACTACACAACATCCCCAAGTGTCACCTCCATAACAGCACTGAGAACAGTTTTGTTTTTGCTGAATAGCTGAAATGTTCTTGTGACATGAAACTGGGGCCTGGAATGAGTATTTAATGAAGAAGAACTCTTCTGATTTCATGTATTGAAATTGGCTGATGCAGTGTGCTTCAGTATTAGGGAAAATGACTTCTTTCTCATCCTAATGTGTGAACAAAATAGAAGGAAAGTTCACATGAAAGGCCTGTGCCATCAGACGTAAGACTACATAGTCCCATGAGGTCATGACTGCATCTCCTCCATAATCCCAGTATATTTAAGAAAAAAATTGTTAGAGAAATCTGCAAAACCTAGCTATGAAGACTATGTTATACCTAGAAGAATATTTCACTATAAACAACTGTGTAACTTGAATAGTACTTAAAAATTGTAAAGAAATGCAAAAGCTGGAGTCCAGTGTAACTCTGGTTGCAATTCTCGTAAGCATGGGAAGTAAATGAAATGCAGATCTGTAAATTCAAGATCATTACAACACTACAAAGTCTAAGGCACTCAAATCACCTTCAGATGTTGCTGCTGTTAAAATTAACAATAACAGGAGCACAGTTACTAATGTTAGGACAGCAGACTCGGAAGTCTAGTCTATGAAAAAGGTTTGCCACTACAGAAGTATAACTACTTTGGCATGAGTTTCTACTGGAGTTGCATCTTACCAGCTGAAAAAAAGTGCTTTTATTGTTAAAGCTTATGCCCTCCCCAAGCAAAATAGAATCTACTGGCCAAAGCTTTTTTTTTTTCCCCTGGTACAACCATGTCTACACTAGACCTTTTGCCAATACACACATACAGCCAAAAATCACACCTCCAACTACATTACGATACTGGCAAGCATTTCTAGTACTGGCCTTAAAGCAATTATTTGTTCAATCATTGCTTTCTACAGTCATCCCTCACCCTAAAAATACTGTATTTCTTTACAGGTAGAAAACTGGAAAAAACCCAATCTATCACCTTAGGTCTTGTTCAGCTGTTTCTTATATCAGGAGAGGATTTTTCTCCTGCTTTCCCGGAAGTTGAGTTCGCCCTCCCCTTGCAAAAGCAGAATAAAACATTCAGGGGGGGAATGTGAATCTTTAACCCCACAGCAGAACAAACAAACAGAAGTTCAGGTCAGCCCTTGCTCATCTTGCAACAGAGGCAGAGAGACAGAGAAAGAACAGAATTCTTTCAATCCTAATGACTGCTTGTTGCCATTCTCTACATTCCAAAGTGAATACAGTCCACAGCTTTGAAAGTGCTATTTGTGTTCCTATTGCTGCATCTGCTAAACCAGATTCTTCCATAAGCAAAAAGTCAAACAATTTTTACTCTCAAAGCTCACACAGAAAGTCATATTTTTAAGGGGACATAATTAGTACAAAACCAGGGGGAGAGGGGACAGAAGAAGGAGGAAAGAAATGCTATTTCACAAAACCTCAGTCTGCCTTCCATGAGAAGAGGATTTTCTGTAACTTGTCTTGGTCTGAGATTATAAAAACAACTATTTATTTTGAAGCACATTTGTTTTCAATAGTTGCAATATTTTTTTACAAAAAAAGATTATCAAAACAATGGCTTTCAACATTGTATAGGAAAATGGAGCCTAAAGTGTTTCATTTTACTTCTAAAGCAGCAGTACAGCATTTTCTTAATATCTCCCTCTCCAAGCCATTTCCTGTGGTTTGTCCTAAAATTTACCCTCGTCAGTCTAAATGGCAGTGTCAACCACGTGTGAAGAATCAACTTGCTTTTGGACTGAAAACAACCATGCCCTTTTAAAATGCTATGACCGCAGCATCACTAGGAAAGGCAAAACCTGTGTGGATGTAGAGAGAGAACTTGCTTCTCCTTCTTCAGGTCAGTATTTTTTCCAAGCTAAGGGTCACAGAAGACAATTTGGAAAACACCACATTATTTCTGCCTGTGCTGCTTCTGTTCTGCACACGTTCAAACAGTTAAGTAGAGGCTTGAAGATGTACAGTGGATTTGGCTTGATATTAAATTAAAAAAAAAATGCCCTTGGAAACTGTCTAGCAGAGCCTGCAGAAAGCAGTTGTAACTGCAACTGGAATACTATAAGTTTTAGGGAAATTTCCATGTCATACACTGGTTTAATGCACTATTGGCACATGTAACCTGCAGAACTCAGATGCAGATACAGATTCCAAGTTTTGAAATATCCACACTTACGGTTTTGGTTTGAGCTCCTCCCCAGTAAAAATTTCTTTACTTCTGAGCACCTAATGATACTTTACAACTACTGAGCTCTGCTATAACTCTTTACAGGTCAGGCAAACCTGAACCTTTCATTGTGCAAGCTAAGATTACTAAAGGAAAGTAAGCCCCACAGCCAGCCCATGTGACGCAAGGAGAGTGACATCCGGACATGTTTGGAGTATCAACACCTCCAAGCCAGCTTCATGCTGCCAGGAGCTTTTTTCCTGTTTGGATTCAAATGTAAAGACACCTGGGATCAAACGCAAATGATCTCTTTCGATTTCATCCACGGTGACGTAAGGCAAGGACTCCTTGACAGCACCCAGAGGAGTCAGTGCACACAGCCTGCAGTTACTTGGGGCTACTCAGGTTCCCCTACAGTGTTTCCTCAGCCCTGAATTTCTCCCAAGTACTTGCTGCCAGCTGCGCTGAACGGCACACAGAAGAACAATATGCAATAAACAGACATCATTAGAGAAATGTTATTTTTCTTATTACAGAAAAGTTGAGAACTTTCACAATACCTTGAAACACCGCTCAGAAATTACCTCTTCAGCTTGGCATCCGTTCCCTCTTTAGGAACAAAACAACCCCAGCAATTACAGGAAAAAGCCAAACTGACATAACTAAACCAAGAAAGCCTTTTATCTATTCATCTCACAAGGTTTTGTTTGGTGGTTTTTTTTTTTTTTAACTACTTCTTAAAGGCTTGGAAAAAAAGCATTAGGTGCTCTTTGCACGCAGAACATTTATGACCTTGTTCGACTTCTTCGATATATTTCTTACTAATGCTTACTGTATTAATGGACTCAGCCCAAGAAGCAGCAATGTCGAGCTTTTTAATTGCTTTACACAATTAAATGCCAACGTTTCAATCACTAATAATAACACTGAATATCATGCTTTGGAGCACAATGTAAACAATGTATGAAAAACAAATGCTTTAGCAGGCTCCTATCTCTCACTTTTTATTAGTAGTTCAGAAAAAGGAGCCTAAAAATAAATAGCATTTATTGTCACTAGAGAAAGTGCTACAGTAAAGAGCAGCAAACAACTGGGAGCCACAATTATAACCTCCACCCCTTACAGCCCTCACAGAGCCTTTGCTGATGCTGACTATGTAAGCAGAGGAGAGCTGTCTGCTTCAGGGTTAGAGTTTTCTTGGAAATGTTTACTATAATGAGAGAATTTTGCGTTCTTTTTCTTTTAATCACAGCACTGTCCAGATCTGAGACCTGAATTGATGCAAAAAAAAAAAAAAAAAATCAAGATGAAATTTAAAGGAATTTAATAATCAGATGCCTCATTGCACTGCCTGGGAGTGTGTTTCACATTATATTAAAATTATTGACACCCAGTCATGTTATGGCAAAACGAGCTGACACCATGCTTGGTTACAGCTGTTGCCACAACAGTAGTTACTTGGCAAATGATGTGAAAGAGGACAAAGTGCTATTGTGAGCTTATACCAAGCTTTTACACATCATGCCTCCAGTTCATAGAAAGGAACGACAAAAAGAAATGCCGCCTCTTTTTTTCGGAGCAACCACACTGTGATTCTAAGTGAATGTGTTTGTCAAAAGATGTCAAAACCATCTCTAATCAACAAGCTATGAAAACCACAGAAGGGGATGGAGAGGAAGCACAAGACTCCCGCAAGAAATGCAACTCAGTCTTTGGGTCAGTAAGATGGGCTAAGACAGAAAAAGGAAGCACAAAGAGCTCTTGCAAAGCAAACTTGCTCTTTGTCTTACAAAGGAGCAGCAGATCTCAACTGCAACTTTGCGGGAAGCATCAAGAATGGGTCACACTCTGAAGAAGGCCAGTTGTGTTCCCAAGGGTCTGTCTGTCCCAGGTTGTTTGCTCTTGAAAATAAGGTCTTTGTGACTTTGGGGACACATGCCTTCATGTCTACTTTCTTTGTGAGTCCATCCAGACTATAGAAGAAAAGGTTTTACCTTTGGCTAAAATACTTGCATCTTGGGTTTTTTCCTCCACCAAGTATGCTGGAGAGCCTGCCTTACCACACAGATGGCTTCCCATTAAAATAATCAACAACAATGTTGGAACTCTGTTCCTTGAAAGGAGGTTTGTCTCTGTGCCCAAGTAAGCCAGCAGAGGAAAAATCAGCTGCTACACATTAAGGAAAAAGTAACACATATAAAACAAAACAAACAAACAAAAAAAAAAAACAAAAGGAAAGGAAAGATAATTTTCATCCAGTATTTAATTGCAAAAATATGGTGGGAGAGAAAGAAGACTCAAGAGAAACTCCAGGATTTCTTGCACCTAAAGCAGCCATTTTGCACTGTATAACAGAAATGCTTCAACTGCTGGTTGTTGCAGAGACATGTTCTCAGTCTTTTATATCAGTTTGCTGACGCTGATGGTTCTTTTTCCCTAACACAATGTTATTTACCTTAAGCCTCTCCTCCCATCTAGTCGAGCTCTAATCATGACCCAGCATTCATTCTGACATCTGTGGTAATGAGACCCATACTCTATATTGACCCAAAACAAAAAATTCTGATGACAGAAAACAGCCAAACAGTTGACCTACGTATTGACTGTTGTCTATGCGAAAAAGTTGGCACTTTCCAGAAAACTTGAACCGTTATGTAATATTCAAGACACAAAAGCAATTTTCTCTTCAAGAACAAGATATCACAGGTCTTTGCTTCTGCCAAAGGCTGTTCTAGTAGCCACTGGAACATAATATGTATAAACTGGTCCTGCCTACTATGGGACAAACAATTTATAGAAGAGCAGGTCTGGATTATTTTCTAAATTTATTGTTATTAGCACATCATATGGAAGCAGTATAATTATAGCACTTCTTTACTTTTAAAAGGTGGGAAAACACTAGAAAATGTTTTAAAAATTTTTTTTCCTCTTTTCTTCCTCTTTATTGCCCACTTATTATTTAAATATGCCCCTGCAGAGGGGAATTGCACTACACATTCACAAGAACTGCAAAATGAAACTGAATATAAACAGAAGGGGACTGATCTCATTTCCCTGAGCAAGAGGGTTGAAGGCCAGAAAAGAAATAAATTGCTTAAGGGGTGGGATGTTAAGCAAATATTTACACAATTTTCCAGTTTTTATCAAACATAAAATATAATCTAATAATCATCTAAGGAATGTTTTGAGAACATTTTCCCTTAAGTATTACTCAACATTTAGACATGGATGATCAAAAAGTCGAGACCCACTCCCACCAAGCATACAGCAGTATTTATCTCAAGCTCTCCCTAGTAGGAGAGATTACAAGGATTAGGTTTCAAGCTTGTGCAATTGTCTTTAGACAAACACAACAATATGCAATAAACTAGTATTCCCCAGATGACTTTATGAAGAAAACCCCTACGCTAATGACAATTAAGCCTGAAAGAAAAGCCAAATAAGTAACAATGCAGGACAAAGAGGCCCCTTTGAAAGATGCATTAGCATGGAAGCCATCAGATCAGGGGGTGGTGGCTTTCCATGTGGGCAGGCATTCTCTGGGGCCACTTCTTGGCTTCCTCCTCACAAAGAAGTTCATTCCTTTAAATGACGATCACATATTCTCAGGGTTTGGACCAAAGAAAGCAGGGTACAGTAGGTCTTAAACTGAAGTCAGTCTCAGAACTCAATAGTTTAGGGCCAAGTTTATTAGCCCTCCCAACCAATCTCTATTATCCAGCTCAGTTACAACAGTTTTTTCCTATTAAACCTGTATTTAATTGGGTCAGTAGAGCAAGGCAACAAAACAGAAACTCTACTGTAAGCTAGTCTCTGCATTTATAAAACAGCTTTTCTCTGGTATCTTGAGCACCTGCTCCTCTTCTCAGATTCAGAGAACAAGCACTTGGGCACAATGTTTTCCAGTGATTTCAAAGAACAGAATTATAAACTTACAGAAATCACGGCCTGAAAAAGAGTGTGATAGTATTTTTGCAACACTGCCTGTTCTTTGGGTTCATGCAACATTCCCTACACCAACTGTGTTGTCCATTTACAGTGGGCATCTCTGACATGAGGTCCCCATCTCCTCAGTTGAGTGCCAAGGATCTGGAACACTACTAATATTGTTTGTGCAGTTTCTTCTAAAACAATAGTGCAACATGCTTAACGTAATACATGAGTACTGTATAATTCCAAATATTCCATCGTACTCCAAAGAGCACACTGGGAATTTACTAAGAAAAAGCTACTTGTGAGCAACACCTGTTTGAAGAATTACAAATGGTTCATCTCTTTTGATCACTTAGATTCCTCAGAAAGGAATCATCTGACAGAACTAGCATGTGGGAGCTTAATTCTCTCATTCCTTGCTGGTACAGCTTTAATAAATCATCAATAATTAAAGATGACCATTAAAATCTGACCAGCCAAGTGCACCAGCACATGAGATGTTCCATAAAGAATACTCTTCATGAAGATGGAGCTCTTATAGAATCATCACCAGCTATCACATTCAAACATCATTGTATTCCAGCTTTCAACATGTGCCTGCCACACAAGTTGTCTAACAAACTGTCGTCTAACTTTACAGCTAAGACCAGCATCATGTCAGTGGATGTTTGAAAAAAATGCAATTGAAATCCATGTTTCCTCCTTAATCAGAAATTGAACATCAAATTATTGGAATTTCAAAGACTCACTTATTTTTATTTTGGTCATCAAGTCAATATACATGAGGTAGCATTTTTATGCATTCCTAGATTACCTCCACAGCTTTACTCATCCACGTTCTGTAACAGGATATGTTTCTTTTTATTTTTCCACAGGTGAGAGGTGATGGTGACAAAGGTAATTTTGGCCAGAGGAAGTAACTTTCTACCTTTACCCCTGAGACTACACATATCCACCCCTTCCTTGAACGACGAAAGAGCAGAGTACTTTGTGACAGTAAGTCATAAAACATTGCATTTGTAAGGATAAATTTCTTCTTTGAGGAATCCTTGAGTACTTCACAAACATTTGTAAAGCACTGATTGATTGCAGGTTGACAGCAGCCAGCAATAATATATTGCAGAGCACAGCAAGCTATAAGAACATTATTCCTGACAGAAGCAGTAAGGAGAGACTGATAAGGAAGAAGTAGTTGCCTGAGCTAGCACATCAAATTTAACACTACTGCTGTTCTACATATATATGCATACTTCACCATTATGTCTCCAGGGATGCATTAATTCTATTTGCTGAACCAACACAAATACTCTCTTCTGTCTGCAACACACCAAAAATGTCATCTACCAGAAGAGCCTGCCACCTGTAGCCCTCAAAATAATATTATCTGAAGAAGACAACAAAGAATTGATGCCTCCTCTTTCTCATATCTGTGTTCAATAGTTCAGGAGATGAGGCACATACTTGGTATTATGGGAAATCAGATACTCCACACACCTCTAGTCTAAATTCTTCCCATCCTCTTTTCCCTGCTTTTAAATCCATTTAAGGCATGACTCCAAACAGGGTGGGCACTGCTACCAGTTAGTCCATCTTTCACACACTCTCATCAGGTCATGTGAGGACCATGCACAGATTAATTAAGGGCACTTGCTCTTGGAATGCTTTGCTGTGATATGCAACATAATCCTCATTTTAGAGATGCACAGAAACAGATGTGTCCACAGTTACCCAAGATATGCCCAGGATAAAGCTAAGAATCAAATATCAGTAGCCAAGTTTCTGATTGCTTTTACTCTATAGGGATAGGGAAAAAAAAATCTCATCACCGTTATAAGATTAGAAATAAGTTAGTTACACAATATCTCAAAATCAAAAGGCAATACATCACGAAGCATATGAAAACATGCAAATACTTAATATTCAGCTTACACGAAACACCCACGAAAAGACTGTAAAAGGGACAGTCTTTTGTATTATTTTTAATATTTTAACCATGAAAATACTGTATATTTTGAAATATATATGTAATATCTCACAAAATGAGCTCATAAAATGTTTTCTTCTCTTTGCTCTTGCACTTGAAAATACTTTATCGCTAAAATTCATGCCAGCATAAAAAAATCCTAGTAAAAAAATCTTCTCTCTTCCCACCTCAAGATTAAAAAAAAAGGAATAATATAATTAGCTTGCCTTTGAAATAGATTTAAAGACTTAGAAAGCTATTTCCTTATGTTTGAAAGAGTAATGGAAAGTGAACATACTTTAGCACATGGACTTTGTTAGTGGTATATGCCTGGTGCGTCTGATTACATCTGCATTATGTAGGAACAGAAACCAAAATGAAAATCTCCTTTGTATAAATAATTTGCTGCTGGTTTTTTATACAAGTGCCTGCATAAAGAAATGACTAAGCCCTCACCTTGACACTGCTGTTTTAAAAGATGACCTCAAACTGGGCTGAGGAGCTGATGTTCACAGGACTCTGCCCTCATGAGCAGCTGTGGTGTGAAACTCAAGACTCCTCCAGCCGTGCTGACCTGCCAACTCGCTCTCAGCCATAGCACTTCCACCAGTCCTTTCCCTTCCCAGTCTACTGTCAATGCCAGCCAGGCCTTCACCTGGTGATAAACCCAATTCTGTTTCTTCATAAAACACAATGAGAAGCGAGACTGAGTCCTCCAGGAAAGATCTTAAATTCTAGTCCAAGTTGTGAAGTAAAACACTAAAATGAACATTACTGTTTTAATACAGGATCGTGTGATCTTCCACTTCCTGACAAATGTGCTTAGCAAACAGGATTTTACTTATCTATTGATTTTTAACGTATTTTGGTGGTTATTTTATGGTGCTCATCAAGTATATTTTGGGGAAATTGAAGTATTGACCTATTTTCTTTGTTTCCAGCACAAATACATCCATTCACCTCTATCTCTTGAATAAGATTGTGCTTTGCTGTTGCTGTCTGTTTTATTCTGCTTAAGCATTGCCGAAAATTAAGTTAAATAAAATCAACTGTGAGAAAGACCAACTTCTTGTCTCCAAAGTTTGAAATGACTGAACCTTCTCATATTTAATAATTCAGACTCACTCCTCTAAATTTTGTCCAGGAAAATAAGATGGTCTTTATATTCCAAAGATGTCTTCACAAAAGTCTGCAGTACTGGATTTTCTGACGCTGAGTGATTATGAAACCCCCTTTTGTTCTCATAACTTCATGATGTATATCTATAACTCTTTCTTGTTTGTGAAGATAAGACCAGCCTTGTCTCTCTAAATGCCTTTTCAAAGGAAGATTCACAGTTGTTTGACTTTTGATCTGTGTGGCAACTAGCTCGACCACCTGCGCTGGGTTTGAGCAGTTACTGAGCTTGCTTTGTACCAGCTTATGAACACAGCAAGCCTTTTACACCAGAACAAGCCGATGTGTGAATACACCAATTTACAATGTAAATACAGGGTCCGACAATATGGGCATCTTTAATGACCAAATGTGTAAAGTGCATATATTGTTTACTGATTATATCATTAAATAAAACAGATGGCTCATATTCTCCATCCATCTACAGTGGATTAAAACACAATGGTGTAATAGTCTGGTAAACTGGTAATGTGAAACATTGCTTTGTACTGGTGTAGCAGTATAAATAGCTCTTCATAAATGTTCATACAAAGCCCCACTGCCACTAAGAGTAATTAGCTGAAGGCTGTACTGAAAGAACGCTACCTTCACAATCAACACGTGCGTGCCCTTTACGCCGAAAACTGCATTTGAAAAATATAGTGGTGACAGAAAGGAGCAAGGAAGTTCCTTGGCATGGAGAAAGTAGACCATATGCTTCCCAGCATCTCGGGAAGACCAGGCACACTTAGAATCATGTTTCTCCAAGAATTCCCTATTTAAATGCATTATTTGCGGCCATGATAAGCATGTCAGAGAAACAGCACTGTTGGGTTTTTTTTGCTTGCACGAGCATTTTTATCAGGAGGGAGGCAGGGAGTTAATGCAAAAATAATTTTAAGATGTGATTTTTATTCAAGAAGAAAAATTACCTGTTAGTGTTGTAATCTTAAACTATCAGCAGATCTACTAAACAAGCAAAAGACAAGACGTAGATTTTGCTCTAACTCACAAATATTTCAAAAACCTCCTGGGTTACACCCTGGTTAATATAGCATATTCCAAGCTAAATAAGAGTTCCTAGGTAATAAATACCACATAGGAAGATCCTGAATGCTAAGCCATGTTAACATTCATGGAAAAATGTTAATATTTGCAGAAGGTATATAGGCCAGTGAAAAACTCTCCTGCTATGCTTTTAAACTGGAAAATACTAATACCATTTATAATTGTAATAAATTGTAGCTCCTGACTCCAAATTAATTGACTAACTTTTCAAGACTTCAAAAAAACCCATCCAACTAATAAACTGACTTTAAAACATGATTTTAAATCTCAGTTATAATCTTGAAGGAGCATCAGAACTGAAAATATAGGTTTATGTGAAGCAAGTAGGTTGCAAGTCTATCCCTTGTTTATATTATACTAGATATTTCTGAAACAATTTCAATGTTTTTCAATTAATTATTTTAGAACTATGCAAATGTTGCAGAGAACATAAATCCCAGTGTTTACGTCAAAACTGTTTTTCTCCATCTTTCCCCTTTTGCTTAATTTCCACATTGACCTCTCTTTGCCTTCTTGATTAGGTTCAAATCATAGAATGGCTTGGGTTGGATCTTCCACACTAGTTAAAGAGCCAGCCAAAATTAGCAAGTTTTCATCCTTCCTATCACCAAGTAGACCAAGTGGAATCACTTCCACTTTCTATTTCTTTTGGTAAATTTATGAATCAAAATGAAGTGACCTATGTGGGAAGATATCATGCATATCTGTGATATGCTGCATTTAGTAATTTATGGCTTAAACACTGCAGTAAAAGGTACGTGTAAAATCTGACATATAGTGTTCTGCCACAGTTGTAGCATGAGTTGTGTCAGGAACATGATCCTTAATCAACTACTAGCTTTAAAGGGTTTGACTTAATTGATTTCTGAAGAGTTGTCTCCAATTATTTCAACAATCACCACTGTCAGCTTTTGCTAACAGGTTCCCTGCTTCACATAAACAATTCTACCACATTCAGAATATTTTTACTACCTTCACCATTCCTGAATATCATGTCAGAGAGAACTCACCCAACTGGAACTTACTTTTAACTACCGCAGCAAAGCACTGCACTGACTATGCTGATACAAGACATGTCTTCTCATGAAAGCACGTCATGGGACACCTATTGTGGTTCAGACATGACAGTGCTGACTATGAAATGCCTTTTGTTTCACTCATGACACTGTGAACCATTTTAGGCTCTAGCTGCTTAATGGCAGTCAACATATCTCAGTACAGAAAAGAATCACAAAGGGTTACATGATACTTAACCTATTACAATGCTTTACATTCTTGGTATATGCAGTCTAGGACTAGCTAGGATAATTATCCATTGGGATCCTGCTTTCCTGCAGAAACACAACTGCACTTTAGATAAT
Source organism: Pseudotriccus pelzelni (assembly GCA_035584735.1). Taxonomy (NCBI): domain Eukaryota; kingdom Metazoa; phylum Chordata; class Aves; order Passeriformes; family Tyrannidae; genus Pseudotriccus; species Pseudotriccus pelzelni. The sequence continues at coordinate 27,428,083 of JAWMRA010000162.1, read as the reverse complement.
GTTCTTTCCAGCTGTTCAGCTGGACACAAGTGATAGAAGGGGGGGTAAATGAGATAGTAATTCCAGATGATAGAAGAGAGGGAAAGGAGAGGACAGAACAAAGGCCATTGTACATTTCAAAAAGGAATGGAAAAAGAGAATTAGAAATATTGTCTGAAGAATTCTGAGAACCCTGCTTATAACGGACATAGTATAGGCTGCTTGACATGTGGATAAAGCTTTCCAACAACATGAAAAATAAAACAATGCGATGGCATAAATGCTTCTATCTCAATGAATAAGGGACATACCCTTCTAAGGCTGCCTGGGCACAAGGAGATTGAAACACTGACTTATTTTATGCTATGCGTTTAAGTTATTAGACGTAAAGATCAATCATGATGCTCCTTTTTTTCAGGTTTGAAGAAAACTCTGTATCAATGAGGTTGTTAGAGATCAAGGTCTGCAGAGGCAAAGGTGGCATTACACTAATCCCAGTTACATGTCGCAATGTTGAAACTGGTCCCATTCTGTAGGGCATTCAGTACCTATGATATGGAACTCTCCATGTACACTGATGCTGCAGCTGTAGTGGTTATGCAGCAGCTCAAAATGCTTCTGCACCTTCCATGGTGCATGAACTGCACAGTATTTCTAACACTGAATGAAAGTAGATTAAGATTTTTCAAAGGTATCTTGGAAACAACACCCACAACACTGTCCACGAAAGATGAGCAAGGTTTATAAAATGGCTCTCAATTGATTATTAAAAATAAGAAATGCATCTTGCAGGCATGAGATTACACCATACCTGAACTAAGAACAGGGAAGACACAGTGTCCCAAACTATTTTAAAATATTTGCTGTTCAGACTTAGAGGTACATTTCCTGTTTTTTTGGTTGGACTCCTAATGATGGAGAACGCTCACCCTTGGGAATTTTACTGACACTACATTTATGTTTTCCAGATGTTTTGTCCATCACTTTAATAAAGAAACAAGGTTTCTTTCTAAAGTTAGAGATGAAGGGAGGAACAACTAGGTACTAATTAATGCCAAGGTTTAATCTGGAATAACAAGCTGTATGTTCCTTGTCCAAGGACTCAAATTGTGATTAACAGCACCACAAAGCTTATCAGTTTCCTTCTGAAAAGGTTTAACAGTTCATAATTGAAAAAGGTTAGTTGCATAATAAAATACAAACATGTACAATAGTGTAAGAATCATGTAACTGTATAAAATGTTTAAAAGTCAGGAACATTTTAAAAAAAGTTATTATACTGACAGTAACAAGCATTAAAATACCCTATGTGTGTTTTATGGTTTCCAGTTAACAACAGAAATATTAAGGACATGATTTGCAAGGAGCACAATAAAAGCTGTGTTGCCTCAAGAGATGACCTGGAATCATTCTGCCACTCACTCCCCCCTTATTCAGTCTCCCTTCAGCTAAGGGAATTGCTCCTCTGGTTTAAGTTAACCATATGCTTAAATATGTTCCTGAATCATGGTCTAAATTACTGAAGTAAACAGCTGCAGCTGTAAATATTCAACATGGAGCAGACATTGCTAGAGGATTTACCGTTTCAATCATGTTGCAGTGTAGAAATACATCTTGAAGTAAAAGTAGAAATATATGTACCAGAAACAAGTTGCTGAAACAATTTCTACTCACACTTCTTTTGGCTTGAGACCAAATATGCAAATATTCCTGCAGCAAAGAGGAACTCCTCTGTTAGCAAGAAAACAAGGCAAATCTAACTGTATGGTAAACCTCACCATGGATCAGTGATACAAAGACCTGTCTTCAGAAAAATACAGAGACTTGACAGTCATGGCCTAGTATAACAGATACTGAGACAAGCTTTAGCTCAGAAGAAAATCTTTTTTTGTTATGGACTTTTGGGGATGGAAACAGAGATTGGTATGGAAATAGGGGAAAATAGCAGCGGTAACACTCTTTGTTTTGGTTTGTGTCAACACGGACATGAGTGTCTCTGCTGCTGTTCTTCAACCCATGGAAATGTGGTTTTTCCAGTCAAACAAGAAGGCAAAACAGACATCATTAATTTTTTATATCTCTAATAGTGTGAGAAAACAAATAAAGGAGTCCTGTGCATGCACTGCTGAACAGCCACCCTACAGGGTCAGTGGGTGGAGGTTGATCCTTAAAGATCTGCCCTCAGCCTAATGACCACAACTTCACCACTGATGAAGCTGTTTGAGAACTATTAGAAATTACTGCAATCCAGGCCCAAACTCTAAAGGCCAGTTCTAAAAAAAATGTTTTAAATCACTGCTACTTAGGACCACAGGCAAGAGACACAAGCTGGATGCTGAGAAATTTCAGTTACATACCTGGAGAAATTGCCTGTCTCAACTGCCCAGAGAGACATTTGTACCTCCAACCTTGGATGTGTTTGAAACTTGACTGGAGAACACTCTGAGCAACCTGCTCTAATGAGATTTGCTTGAGCAGGAGGTTGGTCCAGATGACTTCTAGAGGTCCCTTCCAACCTAAATTATCCTATGATTCTATAAAATGTTGAAAAATAACCATAAGGTCTGGACTCTCCTGGAGCTCAAAAGTAGAAGGAAGTTTCACTAGAAGTGATTCAAGAATCAGGACTCCCAGAGTTTTCCTGGAAATAAGAGTGAAGAAGTTTGACCTCAACTGGCACAGGGGACAGGCATTACATTTCTGATTGCAGTCACATTGGGGATGCATCTGTTGGCAAGTCACATAACTTACTACCTGACAGCTGAACACTTACTGCTTCATTTCTAGAGGTAGTGTCTCTGTCCTTATGGAAATCAAACTTTAAAAGTCTCTATTATAAGAGCAGATGGGTTCATAAGCTTCTCAAAGAATCATTGATTACAATCCAGAAGATTGAAATCTGAAGATTAAAAGGGAATTGTTGGCATAAAAATTTCCTGGTAAACCAGACTGGATAAAACATTGACCTGGAGAGTAGCAGATATTTATCTAAAGTATTTTTTTCCCCACAGTTTGAAGGGGGATAGACAGAACTTATCTGCCAACTGAATAAAGATTCAAATATACTAAAATTTTTATCTGGTTACTTTTGGGTTTGTTTGTTTCCCACTGGGCTGTGTGTGGCTTGGAGACTTTCCAAATTCTTTTCTTAAAAGCTTTTCTAGGCTGTTGGCTTAGGATATGGGCAAAAGACTGAAGATATTCCAGAACACATTCTTTTCTGCTTCTTTCTAGCACACTCTGCGCTCCTCAATTCACACTGGGGTAGAGGTCAGGGACAGAGAGCTGAGACAACCTGTTCCAGTGTCACATCACACTCACGAATTTCTTCCTAATTCCTAATGTAAATCTGCTCTCTTTTAGTTTGAAGCCATTCCCCCTTATCCTAGTAATGCAATGCTCTAAGAGGAATATACTAGTTTAGCAGAATCTAAGTAGATTCTACAGCAGAAAAAAAAATAAATATATATATATATAATGAATGTATAAGTCATTTCAATGTAAGAATATCTAAAAACATTTATTAGAAAAATACTCTTGCCCACATACCTAATATCCTGGGAGAAAACAAATTCCAACACATAAGGCTAGGTACCTTAAATTGCTAGAGCAGCAAGCTGGGATAGGAAAGGCAACCTATCCCTATTATGCCACTGATTTCCTTTGTGAACTACGGCAACCTACAAAACCTGTCTCTGCTTTTACCCCCCCAATCTCCAGAACATTTTATGCACAAACACATGGCCAGGGAATTCAGGTCATAGGAAGGCAGTAATTTAGCCCTCTAGCCACCTAAATACCTGATCTCTTAATATATTTGTCAAGATTCAAAAGAGAAGCTGCTTTACCTTTCCCAGACAGTAACATCAGAAATAGTTAGGCATGAATTTGAGGCACAGGGTGTTAGCCTGGCAGACAACTTCAATCATATCAGCAAATACATATTGTGAGAGCAGCAACTACACTGAGCAATGTTCAGTTTAACATTACCTTTCCTGTATAATATTGATGGGAAGAATGATCCTCCTTATTTTATTGGTTCCAGTAATTATGTGAAACATTGTGTGGTCTGCACTGAAGTATGCAGAAATTAGGGCACAACTGCCAATTTGTGCTAATTATATTTCTTACAGTTGTATTTATCTGATTCACGCTGATTTCTTGGGGTCTGTATTTTAAGATTATTCTTGTAGCTAAACAACATTGGGATGATGCTGAGGCTGGGATAATGCCCAACTACCCAACAGTCACTAACAAATTAAATTCATTGTAAGTCTACCTATTATGAGGTTTCAAACAATATCGTGAGAATTGTCTACTGCAAGCTGCTTCTATGCTGGCATTGCTTTTGGCACATTTACCTGAACTGAGCTTAAATCCTAACCTGCCTTTCATCTAGATGGGTGACTCAGCTCAGCATTTTTGTTGAAGAAAAAGGAAATCCAGTGCTTTCCTGACACACAGAAACATGCCATTGTGGTATTCGACTACAAAATCCTTTTGCCTGAAAAGAAGAGCCCAAGTATATTTCAGAAAGATCATATTTTTCATTTGGCTTATGGAACACTTATAAACTAGGACTCCTAACTGTGATTCCCAAACACAAAACAAAGTCAAAGGTTACAGCATATGTTTTTGTTTCAGCTTCTTCAAATTACTTGCAAATGTATTCAAACACAATATGAGGAGATACTTTATTTTATTGAAAATAACAGACTACAGGGTGCTGCAAAAAAGGCTGGGGTACCTCAAGCATAAACATGGAAAGAATACATTGGTTTAGAAACCCATAAATCCTTATTTGAATCTGCCAACCTGAAAGCCAAGTAAAGCCCGAAAAAACTATTTTTCCTAAATGCTATGTCTGATTAAGCCATACTACTAAATGACAGCTGAACTTTAACATTAATATGATATTATTTAAATAACTGCATGATTTTTTTTACACTAAAATGATGAATGATTTTTGGACAGCTCAATTGACATAAAGCAAGAAACCCCTTTAATAAGATTTGACAAAATGGAGACATATGCAGAATATTCGTTACAGCTCATGTCGCAGAGCCCTTCCTGAGGAGACTTGGGTTTAGTTGTGTCTTTCCTTTCGTTCATTTTTTTATAGTTTATTTTGATTGTCTACAGGCACTGAACCATCCCTTTCAATTGCCACTTCCTTTCTCTGTGGATTTTGAATTTAGCTTGTGTCATTTACATATTACTCTTAATCAGAAAATTTTATGTGGTACAGTTTGGAGTTGGAATTGTAAGAAATCTGTGGAATGAAGGCATGAGGTTCAGTCATTTTAACCTTTGTCAGTGTGGTACACAAGGAACTAAAAAAGGTATTTTTCTGAGGAGACTAGTGGAGAGATACAGCTTTATTTATTTCCCAGGCCAAGTGACAAATCAACAACTCTGCTAAAACTTCTCCTGCTTTTTACTTCTTTTTTTTTTTTAATAAGCCAAGTGCATTTAGCAAATATGCAACATAAAAGCCCGTGGTAAGGGTAATTTTATACTGAACTCTTCAGAGCACTAAACTCCACCTAAAACTGAGCTTTCTTAGCACCCAGCAATGCTTATTTGAGAGATACTTTTCTCCTTCAGGAAGCTGAATATATACAGAAATGGACATCACAGAGAAACTCAGGTGCTGTTTCACTGGGTAAAGAACACACATCCAGAGATGCCACTAATTCAAAAGAATCTGCCTGAGAACGTACCGATGTAAACTCAAGGTGAGAAGTAATCACTGGATAACTCCCTCCCTGCACAGAGTTTTGGGATGCTGCACAGTTTTCCTTTCTGTATCACCTCATATTTATGCCATGAACAATTTTCATACCATAGCAAGCATGGGAAAAACACGTTAAAACCACAAGGGCTGACACTGTGTCTGCCCCATTTATTTAGGCAGAACTGATAATTTTAACCTTTTCTTGGCTCACAAATTTATGTTGCCCCAAAACATTTACAAACTTTCTCACTTTAACAGGCAACCCCCCCCCTCAAAACCCTGAAATCACTCAAGAAGAAGAATCACAGGAGTTCATATCAAAAAGCTTAATTTTACAACACACATTCAAACCCCCCCAAGTAAATACAAAGAAACAAAGATGAGAAATCATTATGCAAGGGCTGTCCCTCAGGCTACAGGAAACTTCCCATAGGTGTGACAAAGCCTCCTATCTAACCACACTGGCTTCACTGCCAGCACTCATCCAAAGACATTCTACATAGCAGCCTGTGTAAAAAAACGTCAGCACAATGTTGAGCTTGAATTCAAACTGAATATAAAGGCATGGAAGGAGAGAAGATGAAAAGAAAGAGGAGAAATGTCCCTACCTTGGCCTTACCTTCGCAACATTCCCGTCAAAATCCTGGAACTCTTCCCCAGGTTTGCATCTGTTTCTCTAAGCTGGGGAGAAAAGAGTCTCATTAAAGGTAAAAGGCACACATATTCCCACCTGTACAAAGGACAGATATTTCTACTGTTGTTTGAGTCAATCAGCTTCAGGTTTAGCCCACAACAAGCTCTCAAAGCCACTGAAGCTCTGAAATTTAAAAATGTTTTGTCTTGTTTTCACTTACATAAAGATGAAACCCAGAGAAGATAAGACATAGAGGCAATAAAGGTGAGTCAGGATAAAGAGCAAAAGCTTTACAAATACAGGGTTGCAGGTAGAAGCTGTATACATTGGTATCCATAAATCCCACTGATATGTGTATGTGTATTGGTTATGTATATTAGTGAAGGCATCAAGGGATGAAGAGACAGCCATGTACGGTTTTCCTGATGCTTTATGAAATGAAAATTTCACTGTTTTTCAAAGACAGTAGTTAAAAGCAAAAACAGAAATACAAAATATTTCCTTTTACCATTTCCGTGTAAAAGAAATATGCCTATACTGTCCCTTAAATACAAAACTTGTCCTGACCTTACAGCAGCCACCACTGGCATGGGTGCTCAAATACTTTGTAAATAGTATACAGTGTATATACATGTACAGAAAGCACAGCTGTATAATATTTACTTCTTTCATGTAAGGATCTCTGACTCACTGAAAAGACCATTTTTGTAGTTTATTAGGACAAAGGAAACCTACAGCTTACAGCTAAATTTAATTAGCTTTGTCCTACAGCTCTCAAAAATCTTGCAAAATAAGTAAAAGCACAACTGAGTAAAAAATGAAATTGTGGGGATGGGGATGGTGAGTTATGAACTTCATATTTACTTCTATTGCTCTTTAAAAGGGGTTAAAATATCCTTTCTATATTTATGTTTATTAGTGTCCCACAAAAGGAAATCCAGAAATGAAGAAGACTACAGGAAGAAGGCAGTTACTCTCCTACTGCCTCTTTTGTCGCTGGCAGCTAGAGGAGAGACATCTTTTGACTTCTTCGACATCTTGAAACCAGTGGGACATCCAAATCTACTGTAAAAGATAGTCTAACGATTCTGAGCATTTCAGTTATGAAATTGCAGGGACCACTGTTTCTAACATGCCCCAAAACACAGCTGTGTGTACATACTAAAAACCATTCTTGTTATGAAAGCTGAATATTTACCTCTTCATTATCAAATCAGATTGAAAGGATTACCTGACTCATTGACTTCTTACTAAAAAAATTTTGTTGTAGTAGACAAAATGCGTCCTGTGTTATAAATCCATCAAAACAGTAACACTGCCAAGAAGAATGGCAGTTTTCCAATAACAGATCACCTTCATCACAACAAACCACTATTATAGCTTGAATATATGAACAGCAGCAATATTAAAACCAGTTTCTATTCTGGAGTCCAATACTGTAAATATTTGCTACCAGATTTAATGTTTATTACTGAAATCAGTAGTTGCAATCAATGGCACAAAACTTTTTTGCATAAATTTTCCCCTTGTTCTTCTAACAGCTATTAAAAAAATACCAAGCAGAAGCTGGGACTGGATAACACCAATCAAGACTTGCTCTTAGCAATATCATATTCAGTGGAAAGGCTTGCACTGACTCTTAGATCTCTGTAATTATGTGCTATGATGGAACAAAGATGAGCATTATATTCCAGGGAGGCCATTCCCTCATTTTTTCCTGATTCATCTAGACAATTCAAGCTCCAGAAAAGCAGTTTAGCCTGGTTTGACACAAGTAACAGAAGAAAAAACGTCACAATAATTTTTAAAAGGCTCATTAAAAAGCCAAGTTCTTATCTATGCTAGAAGGGAATCTGAAGTACAAATGTATGCTTTATATTGGTCTTTTATTATTCATAAAGATGCATTTAACACTTGGGGCTTCTCCTCCCTTTTCACAGAAAAGTAGCGCTCTCCTTTTTACCATTAAATGTTTGATCCTAACTTTCCTCTCTTGCTGCAGGATTCTACCTGACAGCTAGAATCAGTGCTGATAGTTAGGAAGGGGAAGCTGAATCTTAGAGGTTTGACAAACTCCTCTAAGCAAGACGACCTCATGTTTTTATGGTAATAAAAAAACCCACAAAATAAGTGAAAGTAACATTAAAAAAGAAACAAACACGTATACACATAGTTGGAAGATCTCTAGCTACCTCCCAAGAGAACACTAAAAAACCACCTTTTCTTCCTGCACTGGCAGAAAAAAACCCCAACATAAAGAGTTTCAAACTGTTTGTTTTTATCGAAAACTGAATTATCTGATTGGAGTTCTTTCCTTATTTCTTTACCAATACCAGTGCACCACAGAAGGCAAAGAACTGCTGGCATGCAAACCTCTTAAATGGCATATGATGGGCACTTCCTCGCTCCACAGAACTTCTGTAGTAAAAACATTTTGAAATAGGCTTTGATATTAGTAATGGCAAACCCATATGGTGTTTTAAAAATAATATTAAGAATAATAATGCGAAAATAGGAAGATGAAAAGATGCTGACATTGATATCTTTTCTGCCTCAGACACATTTTAATTTGAGGTTTCCCTAAAAAATGTTGCATCTTTTGCATCCTGCATAGCAGAGTTAATCTCTCTGGCTGCTAGCAGAGCTTTTACCCCTCCTTTTTGCCTTCAAAGAAGAAAGAAGTTTTACTCTACAGATAGGAAAATTCATATATGTAAATTAAACCAAACTATTGAGACTCATTTACATTTTGCTCATACCAAAATCTTCCTACTTTTCACAACATCGAACTGTTAAAGCTAACCATCATGCTCAAGCTGCCAATTGCATTTCAGAAAAAAACTTTATTCCCCGATTTATAAGATAATAATGCCATGTGTTTATTGCAAAGATATTATGCATTGATAGAGCATCCTCTGCCCTGATCTTTAAAAAAACCTCCAGAAAATGAAAACCTTGCCAAGTTATCCAAGATCATCCCTAACTGTTCATCTGAGTACACAGACAGCTGGGACAGGTTCACCCATGTGACTCCACTGAACAACTTTTCCAAACTCCCTAAACAAAATATTTTAAGTGGCTTAGGCTAAAAACTTGGTATTGGAGCTCTTCCATTATGCCAAGAGGTCTTTTACTGCACTGTAGTGGGATGCACTTTCCTAGAATACTCCTGTTTTTAATCTTGCTCTTTGCAGCTTAGAGGTTTTGCCATCAAAGAAATCTGCTCTTCAGGTAGAAAGCAGTGAAAAGGAGAAATTATGCTGTGAATGATGCATACATTGAGTGATCAGAACTACATCCCTCTTGCTCATTTCTGAGGATTTCTAGGATCAGCAGAAAGGGATACCTGGCATTTATCTCCACTGCCTAGGTTGTACTTATCCAGCTAGAAACAGAAAAGCATTTTAGACTCAGAAGTCACTGTGGAAGTGAGGAGTGGAGGTGAAATAAGACACCAAGTTGCCCGGACAACATTTTAAATGCTCACAATCCTTAGTGACATTTCGGGATTTAGTTATATTTAATGTTTTAAAGTAGGTAATACCCAAGACTTCAGAAAGCAACTCGTAGAGCTGACAGAAAACGCCTCATTAAAGCTGTCACATGAAGCTTTACCAGTCAAAACTATCCAGGTAAAGAAACTCCCTAGTTTCTTTAAGTGCCATTGGTCAGTTAGACACCTGTGGGAGGACCTTGCTTTGGCAAAATTGGACACTTGGGAAAGTATCTGCGCAACATGTCATGGGCAGAAAGTTGCAGGCTCAGCCTTTCCTGATTCCACGAGCAGAAACCAGAACCAGAGAGGCTGGGTCCTTAGGCTGAAGTTGTACCCATTGAACTGGATGGGCTTCTGAGCGTTTCCATGAATTCTGCGGAGTAGAGCTCATTCCCATGAAGGCCACGTGAGCCAAAAATGACACAGATATGTTATTTTGACTGCAGAGACAAAGCAGCAGTGTAAGAAACCAGTACCTGCCCTTTCACACAGAACTGCCTAAGGCGGCAGCTATTAGCATTTGCAGCTACAAACAGTAAGGGTGATCAATTATTAGTCAGGAGCTCAGTCATGATACTGAACTGTTTCATATGAAGTCCAAGAAGTCATTGAAATGGACACTAAAACAAACCCTTGAAAGGACAGAAAACTGACCTAACTGTGATGTTAGTAACAGAAAGCTTGCTTCCCATAGCATTTTTGGTGACTTCAGTGTGACAATCCATCAGAAAGACTTTGCAGGATTGGGCTCACATAAGACACTTGTTAAGTTCCTCACTACAGATGGTGATTATATCTCATCTGAATTATTTTTGCATGCACAAAGAACTTGTCCAGTGAAGTCAGCAATCACTTATTATCAAACCTACCCTTTCCCGAGCACGCTGGATCTTCTCTCTGTCATGGCTGAGGTTTTCAAGCATCTCCTGTCCAATCTGCTCTGCATTAAAAAATGAAAATGTAAAGCATGAAAAATACAGCTTGTGACTGTAAGGCCTCATAATGCCAAATTAGATTGTAACAAGAGCATTAAATACATTTGGTAGCCTAATCACTCCTCCTAAGAGCAAAGAGGAATTTTTGGTTTTTCAAGTAACATAAAACTGAAGGAGCAAACCAAACCAGAAGCTGTTTCCTTGCAATCTCTTGAGGTCGTCTAGGCCTTGGGAATTGATGCTGACCTTTGCTCTCCAAAGCAAAGGCAAGAAGACTTTCAGAGCTGCTCTTAGTGAAGGCTGCTCATACTTACTATATACTTGTTAAGCCCCTCCTTGTCTTAGAAAGGAAGGCAGAAAGCCTTTGCTAAACCACCAGCCTTATACGTCTGAAGACACAGAGAACTCATACGAGAAGAAAACCACTCTCTGTGCCTCTCAGCATTTACCATTGATGCTTAAATCAAAGCTTTTTCAGGCTAAGCCCAGTTACTGGTACCTACTTTGCTCCATCATGGACTATTTCTGGCAAGTTCAGAGATATGCTGTAATCTCCTGGTGTTTTTAATAGACATTAATTTATAGTCACCACCGTTTGTTTACACAGGGGTTGTTTGCTTCCACAGCTTACACTGAACCAAAGGTTGCAAAATTATAGTGGAGAGGCCTCAAGATATGGTACAAAGATAACACAAGATGCCAAAATTTTATTCTTCAAACAGCTTCAGTCAAATGCATCTCTAACACTGAAATATTAGCAGCAAGTATAGAGAAGAGATTTTAATCTTCAAAGCTCTATAGAAACATTAAGAAACCCTCCCTGTATTTCCCTGAAGGAGAAAAATAAGTTTAATCATTCCCATTTTACAGATGGGGAAAAAGACAGAAGGAGCTGAAGCAGCTGTAGCTTGCCCCAGGACACACAGCACGTGTGAGACAACCAGCATTTCTGTGCACATTCAGTTAGGTAACTTAACAGGCTTACCAGACAGAGAAACTCACCAAAACAGTAAAATTACAAAAACATGACTTTTTTGTTGTTGTTTGTTTGTGTTTTTTTTTTTTTTTTAATAAACAACAAAAAACATGCCCTGCTTTTGTTCTGGTAAGTATGATCATAAAATGTCATTATTTGTGGAGCCTTGAGAAAATGAACCATTGAAAATTCACCATTATGTTGGTAAACACGACTATGATTTATTTTTTCTTTAATAGACACAGTCCATTTTCAGGAAGCAATCCAAAGTAGAATCATCTCAAACTTTTAAAGTTTGAGACAGGCAATTTAAAAAAAAAAAAAAAAATCTATTTAACACAAGGCACACAGTCTGCCAGATAAAGTCTAAGGAAATTCATTACATATATATTTCTCTATCAGTTGCCAAGTACAGTACAAGTAAGATAAATATTTCCTCTGACCACAAATTGACATCCTCATTATACTATCTTGTCCCTCTTGGCTTGCTGCTCTTTACTTTTAGCTGTATATACAATGCCTCCCAAAGGTGAAATGTGGTAAGATACATGGTTGTGGAGTTAAAAAGGCTGCGCGGTGCAGTACATCTACACAAATGGCAGCCTGAGAAAGCCATTCACGAGAGCTTTGCCTATGTTTGCATGTCAAAGCACTTAGTGGATGAAACTATACTGAGCCTTTCCTCATCAAAGCACTCCACGTACTGTAATACACAAACAGGATACATGTGTTCAGTAATCCAGGGGAGGAAAAAACAAAGCAAAATCTCTTAAAAAGAGAAGGAAAAAAAAAATCAACAAATTACTAATCTAGTAGCATGAGGTGAAACGATAATAAGTGTATTTATTGCTGAAAATTATACCTATGTTTGCAGACATAAAGGAATGTAAGCAGCAGATTTTCCTTCAAAGGAAAGTAAAGTATAAAGTAAATGGCTAAAATGGCTTGGTATTTCATGAACAAAGCTCAAAAATATCTTCATAGATAACAGTTTTATTTTTATTACACCAATTTTAAGCAAGTTACTGCGGGGTTTTTTTTGTCATCTTCTTCCTGTCACTGGCAAGTTCACACTCAGCTTTTTATAATGATTGAGTTTATTTTCCAACCATCAATGTGACAGCAGCATCAACTATAAGTGAGGGTAAAACACCGTCACTTTGACGAATAGTGTATTTTCCTCTCATTGTCGATGACTGAAGACATCAATAAATAAGGAAGGAGAGCATGTCAGCCAGAATATCACAGAATGAATTGTTGATATGACACTTAGGGATTAAACCTTCAGCCATGAAGTTCAACCTAGCAGAGGGGTCTGAGAACTGAGGTAGTTGTGTTTCTTCCCAGCAGCCTCTATAGATAAATAATTGGACGGATCATCAATTTTACAGGAGCAGCTTTACTCTACATGCACTTTCGTTGATGATCTTTGGCCTTTTTTGGACTAAAATAACAACATAAGTTGAACAAAGAGGCATAACGGAGGTAACACAATCACACAATAAGTTTGGAAACAAAAATTGACACCTTTATCCTCTTCATATCCTCGTTCTACTCAGAAAATTCACTGATGACAGTGAAACTTGATTTTTAGCTGGGAGGTCAAGACAGTCAAACAAAAATATTATTAAATAAAGAAAATACAGACTTCTAAAAGATATGAAGACATGTCTCCTCACTTGGTTTGCAACTGAATGTGCCTGGGACTAGGAAAAACATAACATTAGCCCACAGCACAGCTAATTACAAGCTTGATAGCGTCGCTATCTGCTTGCTACCATTTTTCAAGTTTCCTCACAGTGCTGATGCTTTCCTGCCAGTTAAAACATTTGTCTGTGTGGCAGATCTGTGCTTTTAGTGCAACGGTGCTGTATAGATCTTTCCAGCCTACTTATAATGCAAGTCATTGATGAAGCTACTACAGTTATGTGAAAAGGTCAGGTTTGTGAGATATACTGTAGTGCAGATGCATGAATTAAGACCAATACACAAACTGAAGGGTGTTGCCTGTTGCCAATAATGGTGTTATTTCCATAGAATCTTAACAACATCAATTATTTGGGGATTATGCCAACCTTTCAGTTGTTATTTACGGACAATGTTTAGTGCAGTGCAGTCCCAAGTCCTACAAAAGACTGAGTGGTGCTGCCTCTTCTAACTGAAATTCCCAAAGAGATGCATAAAATTATGTTCTAAAATTACAGCTTAACTATGAGAAGCAGAAGGGTGAATGCATTTACATCATTATTATCTATGTACTGACAGAGGGCAGGAATATTCAGTATAGCAATTATCTCAGTCTTAAACAATGCTGTGATGGCCAGAAAAAAATAATTCTGAAAAAGTACATAATATTAACAAGCATTAACAAGCCTTAAAGGGTGACTGCTAAAATTCACAGCTCTAAATGTATTCTACCCTAAAGGCGCTTGAACAAGGTATGGAAAATCAGCCTCTTCAGTACCGAGCACTTCAATAATGCCATGTTGTGAGTCCAACACAAAAGGTGCCTGCTTCTTTAAGACTGTGTTACCCAGAAAGAAAAAAAGATAACATTTATTATCCTAAAACACTGCAATTAATTAAAAGAATGAATAGACTTTCCTCAACTGAAGAAAAAAACCCACACTCCCCACCCAAAACCAACAAATGCAAACTTCCCTTCCCCCTTCATATGTGCACAAATTGGCACAGGGTTTTCAGCTTTCATATTGAGATAAACCCAAAAGACAATGATCACTTCTAGCAATGTTTTATGCTCTCAAATACTCCCTTTCTTTGGAATTTGCCTGTAACTTATATGCAGCATTTGTTTATATGTACAAATCATAATTATTTAATACATGGTCTACAAAGCTTGGTTTCTAATACCTACACACGAGTCAAGGACACAAAATAAGTTGTGCTTGACTGGTTTTTTTTTTTTCTTTTTTTGCCTCCAGCCATATAAGTATTTATTTACTTTATCAGCTAAACTGATTCTGAAAGAGCTTTTTCTAATCACTCAAGTCAATAATACTTTTTCCCTTAAGAATGACTAATATATTTACTCAAGAGATAGGAATGACACGAAATGAGCCTCTCCAGGCTTTTGGATAAACAAACATGCATTTTTATGAATTTTGAAGACAGATCCCCCATTTTGCTTTTCATATGAAAAATAAAATAATCCAACATAATTTATACAGCACCTTTTCTCTCGAAGTGTACCCTGCATATATATATATATATGTTTCATAAGAGGCAGCAGATTATCTTGATATGATTTAAAATACAGAAAAAGCTTAAAACCAACCAAATCACAGAGAGGATGCCTAGAAGTATGATTTGCTCAACCTCATCATATATATAATGTATGCACCTGAGCTATGTAAGTAGAGATTGGAAAAGACAAACTAATTTACACTGGAAAAAGCAGATCATGATAAAAATCAATCCACAGAATAATGAAAAACACTAAAAAACCCACTGCGTGTTGATCAGGGTAGGAATGGAGAGCAGTTCCACCCTGAGATTGTCAGCCCTGTCCAGTAGAGCCATTTGGGGAGTGCAGTTGTGTGTTGTCTTTGCACGGAGACATCACATGCTCCGAAGATGTAGTAAAAGCTTATGGAAGATTTTTCAAGAACCACATTGGCACAGGTTGGGAACTGCTTGTTTGTTTTCCAAAAGCCGCTCTGTTTCGGACAGGTTAAAAGTTTTGAGTTTAGAAGACTAGGATAAAGCATCAACAGCAGTTTCTGGGAAAAAATGCTAGAAAACATTAAACACTATCTGTTCAGAGGTGACAGCAAGCAGATTTACAAACTTGGAAAATATATGTTGCAGGAGTTGAAGAATTCAGGGCTGAGTCAAATGCCTTGTGTTTCTGACAGCAGAAAGTTAATAAAGTAAATGACGATATATCTTGAAACATAAGGACACAGGTAGAAGTCTGATAAATTCCCAAGTTCACAGTTGATATGTATTTACATTGAACAGCCAACATAATTAGAAACAGAAGGATTTAGATCATTAAAGTTCTTAAACAACAAGTACAGGTTAATACAGATAAATGAAGGATAATATAACAGCTATTAGCCAATGGAGAAACAATTTGTAGAGCATTAACAGAACAGTGAAACATGAGAGTTGGCACTCAGATGCCTCAGGAATTTATCACGAAGACGTTAATCTGCTTGCTGTTAGGTGGTCACTTAACACAATAAAATAAAAATTAGCTATTTTCTATAGGGACTATTTGGCCTCTTCAGCAGAAGCCAATGCTTCACCAGTGGAAAGAGCACTGACGATCCACAGCATATACTGAGGACATCCAACACTTCCAGAGCTGTCAGAAGTTCAGTTGCAAGACAGGATAAAAGAAGTTGCCCAGTCTTACTGTGAAAGCAAATAACATCTAAAGATACCTCCCAAACTGTTAAAGTCTAAGATGTCCACCAAACTAAAAATACAAACATATGTTTCAAATGAAAAGGTCCCTATAAGCTATAATGGACGTTCAGGAAATTATTTTCATTGGCCAAGAGCAAAAGGGGTCCGTTGATACCGAGGTCGGGGAAACCAGAAAGAAAAACATCCAGAACACCTAATCAAAATCCAGTCTTTGTACTTGGTTCAAAATAAGGAATAAAAGATATTTGAGGAAGGTGTGACATGCTTTTAAGAAGAAACTTGGAGCATTTCATAACCAACACCTCCCATGGTCCAGACCTACTTTGTCCTTCCCCAGGAAAAAAAAAAGGCAGATGAATGAGAAGAAAATAGTAAAAAGAAAGGAGAAAGATGATACGTGACAGACCTAGTAACTGCACCTCCAGTTGCCTTTTCTATATCTAAAGTTTCATACCTTTTCTGAAATCCTAACTTACATCAATCTGCTGGTAAAAAAACTACTCGTTTCTCACTAACTGATGTATTTTTCCTGTCTACTCCCATCACCCATCTAGCTGAGCTCCCTTACTAACATCCTCACAGCAACATTCACAGGAGGTGGCAGACTTTGATTCTGCTGAGCACTTGTCTACATTGAAGTCCAGCCATTGTTCCAGCCATGCCCCAGCTTGGCAGTGCTCATCTGCTCCAAATTCCTCCCATCACATCTTCCTCCCCTATCCCTTTCCTTCAAATAAGTTCTCAGGCAAAAAGAAATCCTTCCTTAGTGCATCGATAAGTAAACAACTTGCTCCCCCCTTTTCAATCACTTATGTCTGTGAAGTTAGGAACCAACCCTGAGTACCTTCTTTTCCTACTTCTTTTAGGTGCTGCCAGGATGGAAGAAGTCCCTGCTCACTGTGAGCTTGGTGCAAGGAACGGATGCTGCTTCGTTACAGTACTGCCGATCTTGAACTTGTCTGAAAGCTATTTAGCAGGGGAGAGTATTAACAATCCTGATTGCATCTAAATTAAGTTGCAGAAACATATCCTCTAAAACTTGAGCCACAAACCATCGCTTAATTAAACCTATGACTCCAAACAGCACTGAGATGACTCAACAGTGATCTTTGGTTCATTTAAAGCTGTATTCATAATCATCATTTAATCAAAAATGCTCCACCACCTACCAAGTTTGCTATACACTCAGAGCAGTGCAAATAATTACTCTGGACCCCGCAGCACTGGTTATTTCAAAGACTTAAAACATGCAGGAAGAGAGTTGGCAACTTAAACTCCTGCATTTAGCAGCTTGAGGCTTGTAAAGTTTGCCCTGCCTCTAGAGCTGATTTGCTCTTAAAGCAGTAAGTGCTCTTCAAGACACAGAGGTGAACACAAAATAGATGAGACAGAATATCAGAGCCAAACAGTGAACAGAAAGAAAAAAAGTCACATTAGTTTCTCAAAAGAGAAGAAAATGTTTTGAAATATGTTTTAAAATTGAAGAGCGGAGGAAGAAGTTTTTTTTCAATCTTCTTTGACTACACAAAACCATAGTCTATGACATTCAAGCAGTACAATGATGAAGAGCAAAGTCTGTTAGTTATATCTGTAAGCACTGGAACAATTTATTTATTTTTTTTAAAAACCTGATTCTTCATAACCTATTTATGTAGCTTGAATTTATGAATAGGAATAAGGTTTTTTTTGCAGTATCTCAGCTTCTGGACACCAGAAGACCTATGAGAAGAGTATATCCTTCAGCTGTTTCAATCTGAGAAACTGCTCCTTAAAGGCAAAAAACAAAGTCAACAACAGCAAATAAATCCACAGCCATTTCACTTTGCTCAGGTTTCCCCCAGCCTGATGTACCAGGTTTATTCTGAATCTACAGACTGACTTAAAAGTCAGGGAAGTTGGCAACACAAGCAAGAAGTATATGCTTGTTTGATCTTTAATACTTCCATGGAGCTAGAGAGTGTTTTAACCTTTCTTGCCCTGTTCAGAAATCCATTTTAAATGTGAATGGAACTGCCTCCTGCTGTATTCATATTCATATTTAAACAATGAAAATTAGAAACAAAAAAGCATCCAGGCATTAGAAAAATAAAACAAGCAACACCCTAGAAGATGATAATAAATAATGCTTAAAATCATTGACCAAAAGGTGTAGCAGTCTGTGAAAAAATAACGTATTCTGTAAACAGTGTACATGTATATATATATGTGTATATATACATATATAAACTTTCTTAAACACTGGAAAGCCCACAAAGCAGGTGAACAGCCCAGCAACCTCGAAGCTGGCTTCAGTGCAACTCATTCTTTGAATACGAATTAGCAATGGGTAATTGTGGCATATTTATGAGGCCTTTTGCCTGGTCCTTCTCTCCAGTGAACGCTGTATTATTCATTGCGTGTGCCCTGACCCCAGTGCGCTCCTGTTCTGACAAATCATACTTGATTAAGACAAATCTTTATTAGTTAGCTAGTCAACTTCCCCATTTATCATTTGCAAATCCCATTCTCCTTTCTGAGTACAGTAAAAGTAACTGAAACTGAAACCATCTTTCCTCCATATAAAATGAAATGCTTGTTACAGCCAGCAAGTGCAAACAGAAGACTAGAAGTCAGTAATAAATGATAAAACAAAAGTTTAACAGGCATAAATTACAAAAGTGGCAAAACTTTTTTTGTTTTACACAACAGTGTACGTTAGGCTGAGGAAATATTAATTTGCTCATCCTTTCAATGTTTCTAATTTTTTTCATAAGCTAAATCTCTCAAAATCTAAACGCCATATAAAAGAACTGTATTGCAAAGTTGGAGGATGAAAGCGCCAAGGTTTAAAAACAATGAGAATGCTGAGGAAAGCTACTGTTCAAGGTTTCTACCAAAACTAAAAAAAGATCTTCTAAAAGTCAATCTATAAAAGGAGGAAAAATTAATTCCAAATTACTAATGAAGCTTGTTTCCCTTGAAAATATCGTGTCTCTCCAAAGAGATGGCAATTTGGAGAGGGAAAACCCCTTTCAGGACAATGCTAGTTTATTCATCGGGTACTTTACAACTAGAAAACCATGTGATGTGCAATGCAGAACAGTTTAGTCATGACAGTAGTTTTGCTTGCAGAGAAGGATGTTTCTTCTATCAGGACTGTGGTGATCTGAAGCAGCTACTTGGATGTGGAGGGACAAGGGACAGAGGGAAAGGACAGTCTGTAGCTTATTGGCCTGGCTGTGGTTCAAGTTCCAGCTTTAACCCAGAATTTTATTTTGGCCTCTGGAAGGTTCTTTAGGAAATGCTTGCTTGGCTGTAATTTTGTTTGGTGATGAAGTTTAGTAGACTGTGTATTTTATAGCATTTTGTGTCTACATTATGATATTTATACCCATCAATTAGAATCTGTGTTCACTTGAAATACACAATAATTTAAAAATCTGCACATACAGGACAAAACATCAAGATAAACATCTCTGTGCTCCTTACACAGCACACTTCTTACAGCCTCCAGCCTTCCTCCACTTACATGTTTCCATCTCAAGACATTTTTCCTTTGTTTTTTGTTTTTTGTTTTTTTTTTTTCCTACACTGCAGGATCAGTGCAGCTATGGATTCTGGTTTTTCACACACATGAGCTAAGTGCTAGTAATTTCCATCTGCAATGCTGCCTTTGATTACACACAGAGTAATGCTGAGAAAACCACTGCCTCCATAAACCTGCAGGGAGGACTCAGAGGGAACAATACCTGACGGCCTGGCAAATCCGTGTTATCAGGAGGTATATATGAAGGAAAGAATCCAGACTGATTTTAAAATGTAGGCTCAATTTGTGGGACTATGTGTACACACACACACACACACACACATAAAATTAAAGTCTCTGCTCTTCTACCTGTCAAACAAAGATACTTCTTCTGAAAATTGATGAGATGGAAATAAAGACCATCCCATAATAGATTTTTTATAGCATTCCTCAGAGCAAACTCATATTTTAAGGATCAAGTTAAGCTCTTCAAATGGTGTTTAAGAGGTAGACTTACACAGGACCTTTAAGGCATGTAGACATGATTTGTTTGTAAGCCATGCCTGTGAGAAAAAATTGCTATAAAACCTGATTTTCAGTGTCTAAGATCACAAGTGTGATTTCTTCTGATGGAGCAACTCAGTAACATTTATCGATACTTTTGGTATCTCTACATTAGATTACCACTACATGGTTTAATTTGGGGAAAACCTGGAGATTTCTATTAACAAACTGCCCCAGAACAGAGCAGTTTACTGCTTGGGCAGAGGCTTTTGCGTGGATCCTCCTAAAGCCGCTTGCCAGGAGTGCCATCCCAGCTACTGCACATGGTCTTTGAGTCCCCAGTGATTTGTGTCAGGGCTACCAGAGCCTCTGCTTCTCACTGTTGGGTGCTACTTGAGCTGCAGTCAGCACAGATATGCCATGAAGAAGTGCTGGCAACAGAACAGTCTTGGTGGGGATGTCCCCAGTTTGGATGACATCTCCCCTCTCTCCTGGTCTATCAGTCTGCAGGCATATCAGCATCTGCTCTGGTATGTCATTAACAAATTTGTTGGACTCACTGGCAGGCCACTGTTAATATTTATTTGTGTGAATGGTCTATTGTCCCGGTTATGGGGACAGGGTCAGTTCCAGACCAACGGAGGGTCCTTTTCCTGAGTTGTAGCTCCACGTGTAA
>JAWMRA010000162.1:27321459-27407146 GCA_035584735.1 Pseudotriccus pelzelni | reverse complement strand
AGATTCAAGGAGGATGTCTTTGGTTTCCTTCCACTCTCTGAATTCTTCTGCAGTCCTGAGCCTATCCCCAACAGTCTATACCCTGCAGATTGAAGAAATTTAGTATGTTTTTCTTTGCTGTTCCCTATTTCTTAATTTCTAGTGGACCAATATGAGCAAAATAGTACTCAAACCACCCCTAGCCCACACAGTAAAGAGACAAGTACCTGGATTTTCTATCATGCTCAAAGATCAAGCACACAGGGAGGCAAGGTCAGATCTGGGAAGGAACAGTGGACTGCTGGGTTCTATATTTGCAATGAAAGTCATGCCACCTGTGGGCAGGTACCATCCAGCCCACCATCCCCACTGATGTTACAGACCTGAGCCCACAGCTATTTTCACATTTTAGTGCCGTTTTGGATGCCATAAAAAAATAAATAAATTGATCTTCCTGAAATTTCTTCAAGCAATCTTTAATGTTGCAAGACACAATTTGAGAGAACAGAATTCTATTACCGGCTCAGACACTTCTGTACCCCTGGTAAATACTTGTGCCTGCTCCCCTGTTTCTAATATGGGTGTGAATGAATCCACATTGGTCAAACACAGTTTGACCAATACAAATACAAAAGGATTGTATTTCTATGGCAGGCATTTAAATACTGCACTTAGCTTCTTATATATTAATTTTCACTATGACCACCACTTTGAATACCATTTTAATTAAAAAAATATTAGAAATAATTTTTAAAATGAAATCAGAAGTGGCACACTCTTCTCAACTGCAGGACACTATATTTAATATCATAAAGGGTTTTTAGATTATTTGAGGCCCAAAATATAATTATCCCATGATCTACGGAATTGGTAAATTATTGCAGTATGACAATTTAATGCAAACACCCAGTTTACAAACATAACTTTGCTGGAAATTCTCAAGAAGTGTTAAACCGATGTCAGTGTCTCAGTAATTTCGCAGTTTAAAAACAGTTAGAAATGTAATGACTACACTGCACTTGATTAAAGCATTTACAGCTCTAATCAAAAACTGACAGCAAGATCAAAGATGTTAACTTAAATCTCTCTTCTAATTATGTTTAAAATGCCACACCTCAGGCCTGTCTCTCCTCTTCTTTTTCAAACCAAATTCTGCTTAAGAAAGATCTAACACTTCTTAACAGTTCATTATCCAATAAAACTATTCAAAGCTTAAAAGCAATCTACACAATTAGTCAGGACCTCAGGGAGTCCACCGGTAGTCTTTATTACAGGGCTTCATATTAAAACACCTTAATTATATTTGTCAAATGGATTTCATTAAAACCCATCGTCACTTTAATTTTCATATTTTGACAGTGCTGGCATAGCATTATTACCACCTGCCAAGCTACGAACTACAACAAAATTATCAAATTCCTTCAAATACTAAGCAGTTTCTTTTTGTACCTGACCAATGATTTCTCTGTTTTTGGTGAAGGCACCATAATTAAGAGGAATAATTAAAATTCCATATTGAAGCAGCACACACGCATGCTAAACATACAGTGTATCTGTTGCAGGTGTGCAAACAAGAACCTATATGGATACCTGGTTGCCAGGAGCACATAATACAAAGGTAGGACACATATACCGAAGTGCTTCTGAATAATAAAGCCAAGACATCAAACAGAATGCACTATTATTTAATCAAATGGCAACCATGATGACTTGAAAGCCGAGGACATTTTAACTTCTACTCATTATTCTGTCATTTCGACACAACAGATCTGGGGATTATGACCATACGCTGCAACCACAGTTTTATTTTAGATTTAATCCATAGAGGTTCCACTTGACTTTAGACAATCACATTGAAATATAATTAAAACAAAATTGTTCATCCTCTCTAGGTACAGCCAAGACTGTGACAAGGGCTTCTGATATTTATGATACATTTCCAATGCAGGACATATCAATTGTTGTTTGGGTTTTTTTTCTTAATACTCAATGCCACAGTAATTAACAACTTTAGATAATTACCAATAATATAAAAGGTAGGTACCAGCATCTGTCATGCAGCACAGTTTGGGCTGTTAACGTCATGCTGGATATAGAAATAAATTATTTCCTCATTTTTGTTATCTGAAATACTGCACAGAAAGCTGAAACAATTTACTGCTATTATGCTTATATTTACTGAGCTAAATTCAAGCCTGATTAACTCCATGCTCTTCATCTCGTGTGTGAGATGACTTTGGCCCACAACAGATATAACAATGGCATGCAGATTGCAATGGGGAAAAGAACAGAGAATTTTCCTTTCTTTCATATAATCATAGCAAGAAATAAGAAATTAAGAGGTTTCTGCCATATGTCTAACACACTTCACTGCTTTGTACAAAGGTCTCAAGAGTAATGATCTCCGTGTGTTATGAATATTTTAAGACTTATTAAATGTTCTTGGATTATTGTGGGAAATCTATGGGATTCTAAAGGACCAGTTTAAGTGACAGTCAAATATTATTTCTACTTAAAGTAAAATAAAAATTTAATAATTATTTAATGCATTATCAGGGAGGAAAGCTTCAACCTCTTTCACACTGTATCACAAGCGTTAGCAAAGGAATTGCTGAAGATGTGCTGGGGTTTATTTTATTTAATTTCTATTTTATTTCTTTTCATTGCTTTAATTGCTTTTGAATTGCAAAGAAATAAATCAGAGTACTTACAAGCAACGGACTATGAGCTGATCACAGCTCATTTGATTTTTTTTGGCAAGTCACCTTATTTCTTTTATCCTATTTACTCTGTCTGTAACACAGGGGCAAATAATGTTTCTACTAGAATTCCACTGAAACAAGCAAATGCCCACACACTGCTTAGCTTCTGTTATCAGCACATCTTACAGCAAATAATCAGAATTTTTTGGTGCCTCTTATGCAACTTCAAAATATCACAACAACCTTGGGTGCATTTGGGGGTTCCTCTCAGAAACCCGCTAACCTGAAGACAATTTAGGAGATAAATAGTGTTTTGAAAACGATCCCAGCCCAAACCTGAGTGTAGGCTTGCTTCTACTGACCTGGTGAGAGCCAGCTGCTCCAGCCCAACGCAAGGACGGAGGGAGGGACAGGGAAATATCCCAGATAAAGAGCTCATGTTTGCCTTTGACAAAACTGGTCATGCTTTCCCTCTTGAAATCTCCTCCTCCCTCTGCACCAGGGATCCTGCCCTCTCTGTGAGGGCTGTGCAAAGCTCTGGCTTTGGTCCCTTTCCTCCCTATAGATCTGCAGTTGATTTACGGCTGGAAAATCTCATGCACCAACTCAGTTACTATTTAATAAGTGACAGATTTCCCTCTCTGGTACACTGCCATTTCCTCTCCCATCTCTCTCATTGCTTAGCCTTCAACTCAAATTCAACACAACACAGCAGTTCCTTGTCCCCCAACATGTCTCCACACCATCCATTCTCATGACAGGCAACACAATCATCTTCTTTTCCACCCATCCTCAACATCTTTTTTTACTCAGTTCTTTTTTTTTTTCAGTTCTCATTTTTGGGCAAGCTGTTCAATTCTTTCTGCATGACATCAATAGGAAACTGACTGGTCCCAGCCATTCCCCATCCTAAAACTCTCTTCTAAGCTTCACCCTTTCTTTATATTATCACATACTTTTTTTTAGCCGTGGCAAAAAATCTACATACCACCTACAGTAATGTAGAAATGCTGCCACAAACTGTTTTTTTAGCATCATACTGGTCTTTTTCTTTCATGCTGCTGCCTCTCCCCAGTTCAGCACGTTAAACAATAGCTACATTCCTTCTGTGGCCAATCCCTTCATGGTTTGACTTCTCCCATTTGCTATCAGCATATTAATTCCTCTCTCAGCTCAGATCTATCTTTCACTTGTTAAATTTTTACTCAAGCATTTCTGCACTCTCTCCCATGTTGCCATGACTGAAAGGAGCTGAGCATAAACAACTCATCACCTCATCCCACTCCTGCAATCTCTGATCTGGCTTCTCTTGTCAATTGATATACTAGTAACAATAATTTCTTCACGGCCCATGGAAGTCTCAAGCACAACCATGAACCTTTGTGTTAGCTGAATTTCTAAATGTTTAGTCCCAGAGCGGATAAGCAATAGCACAAAATGTGAGCACATGTGGGTACCATCCACAAGGGAGGAGGAAGGCACTGTAAGAAATAAGTTACCACCACTTGTCTTCACTGTTTCTGTGCAGGTGTGACATAGGGATTTACAATGTACACCGCACTACTGTCAGATTTTACCTTCCTAAAGCAAACAATAACCCTCACAAGCTATCAGCAAATAGAATGTAAATCTTGTTGTCATGAGTGAATAATTTATTAAATTGACACTATTACTAATAATTACAGAAGATGTGCCTGTTTTTCACTGCTGACAAACAGGAAGCCAGCCATGTTTCTTATTTCAGCTATGATACACAAGGAACAATTCAAAGTGATGCTAGTCCCTGGCTGGCACGTATTCTTTACCATTTGAAGTTTATTTGATACAAATGAGGGTCTACAGAACCCTGCTGACATGAAGTCACAAAGAGCATATACATTTATGAATACTGCATTTACTGCACTTTGTATGCAATGTTTGTTAGGTCTCGGGGCTGAAATCACAGCTCTGAATCTATCTTGAAGATGTTAAGGATGCGTTGAGAGCTTTTGCTTTCTCTCCTCCTGCCCCCCCAAACAAAACAAAACACCACCACAGCCTTCATGGCTTTAATTATTAAGTTTATATTTTCTGTTTTATCTTGAATCCCATAATGGAAACAACCTGCTTTTTTTCCTCTCTCCTTCTTTCCTTGTTTCTTTCTTTCTTTCTTTCTTTTTTTTTTTTTTTTCTTTTTTGGTAATAGTATACACTCTTGATGTAGGAAGGAAATGTGAAGACAGAACAATCCAGCTGGATTAGACATTTTTGAAACCTACTGCCAACAGTGAGCTGTCAAAGCCAGCAATCAAATGTAACCCTGGCAAAAAAGAATGGAGACTGCTGTGAGGAGATTTACTTAGAAGAAACTCTCAAACAGTGCTTTTATGTCCTGATTCTCCTCCCCTGCACCAGTTTTATACCTGCTTGTTGTTGCCCCCCACTTCCTTGAAGTTACACCTGGTTTATAGTCTGTGGTAGGAATACTTTCTCTATTCCAGAATTAACTATTGAATTTCTACAGCCCCAGTGCAGAACACCTGGACAAATAATTACTGTTCTCCTTCTAAATCTTAAAATCCATGAAAATGTGGGGTAGTTATTAATACAAACATCTCCACAATATGCCCGGGAATAAAAAGTCTTATTACCACCCTTTTTCAGGTCAGAAGCTGACAAAAGAAGGATGTAACTAAAAATCAGAAGGAAGGGTAAGAATTCACTACTTCTGACCTTAATCCTACTTTTCTACAAGACCATCATTATGCTTTATATTCCAGCTTTTCACTGGAAAGCTGTTAATAAACATCAGGAAAACTTGATAATAAGTACCATTAAAATTAAAAGACATGAGAAGGTATTTTGCTATGAAAATGGAAAGACAATAGTTAAGGAACTGACCGGAATATGAGCACAATGTAGGGAGTTAATCTGGGATATCAAAGAACAGGGTCTCAAACAAACAGTAGCAGAAAACCAAAGACTAAGACTATGTATTGGACTAATTAGCACAACAGCAAGATCTTTACAGTGTACAAAAAAGCCATTCCAAAGAGGACTGACTACAGAACAGGAGGGTAACATCTGCATTTTCGCCATATCCAGGCTACCAAATGTCCAAGAGTCTCTCTCCACTATAAAATGAAAGTAATGCAACTTAATTACTTTCTAGGAATTGCATGAAGATTTATTAATACCAATTTTAAAGCTTTTAAGAACCCTCTGATTCATGTGGAGTCTGAATTTTAATACAACAGTTGAGGAAAACATAGGATTACAAGACTGTCTAATTTATGTCATATGTGTATGTTTTCTGTTGAAGAGAGAATCAACTTTAAGGCTGGGACATGAAGAGCTACAGACACCACTGTAGGTCTATATCCTAGAAAAACTTACTAACAGTCAGTTGAACAGTTCAGTTTCACAGTTTGGGATTTGAAAAGTCAGTGCCACCTTAAATTTTAACCAGAAGAGAAAATTTATAGAATACTGGCTTCTTTCCCTCATTTAAATTGATCAGCCATTACAGTTAACAACCTTCCCACACCATAGAAATAAATAAAGAATGCTGTATCCATTCTAATTTAAAAACTCTTACAGTCATTAAAAACATAGTTGATTTAGTCAGAAGTTCCATCTATTATGTGCTGTAATGATTTAATAGTGCCAATTAGATCTATAGTATTCCTAGAAATGGAGGAGTTGCAGCTGGAGCTCTGCAGACCAGTCAAACAA
The DNA here is from genome assembly GCA_035584735.1 of Pseudotriccus pelzelni. Taxonomy (NCBI): domain Eukaryota; kingdom Metazoa; phylum Chordata; class Aves; order Passeriformes; family Tyrannidae; genus Pseudotriccus; species Pseudotriccus pelzelni. The sequence continues at coordinate 27,400,751 of JAWMRA010000162.1, read as the reverse complement.
TTTTCAAAGGATATTCAGAGGTCTGCACCACTCTATTCTAGGTAGAAGATTAAATTGTAAAGGAAAAAAGAAGCAGGATTTCAAAACAAGTATTCCAATACGACAAATAACTGTTCTTCCTGGGCTTTGCTTTTGTAGAAAAGAGAAGTATTTCACCCTCCTTTTCCATAAGTAGCTGGAAATACTCTGCATATTTTAATAATGACATCAAATAACTTCCTAATTCAAGATACTTTAGCCAGCCATGTGTCCTAGTGAGAGACAACGCATGAGCCCTTTAAAGTATCTACAATACAGAATATGTTCCTTGATAATGTCATTAAGCCATGATGACATGTAGCAAGCAATTGCTGGCAAAGGTCAATAACCTGATCCATTTATACAACGAATGCCTGTTAAAACAGTGTTTAAAAGAACAATCAGATGATTGATGACCATAAGCTCTGTGTTGGCCATGATGTGCTGCATGAACATACGGCGTGTTCTGCAAGCACTACACGTACCTCTACTGCTATGGGGTGGCTGGGGGGAAAACCGTGTTCTGCCAAGGAAACCAACCCAAAATGTTTAAACAAAAATGCCGACAACAATAATTGAGTAAACAGAGGTCTGAATACGAATTTGTTAGCACTGGGCAGTAGAAAACAGGCAGGGATTCTGATCTAATTGAATACAGCTCAGTTTGAAATGAAGGCACTCTGGGCAAAACAGTCTGTGAGCACCCTCTCAGCTCCATGTCACAGATTGTGAAAAAAAAAGAAAAAAAAAGAAGTGACTATCCCACATAGATATCACTGATTTTTAAAATTGTTAATTTTCAATTCAAACTGATGCATTAAAATGCAGTTTCATGTGATGAACGTTTGAATCTTGCCAGCTCAAAAGCCATTGTCAAAATTCACAGGCCCAATTTTCTGTGTTATGTAGAAAAAGGGGAAAGGGATCCTTTCCAAAATATTTTTGTTGTTTTAATCTGTCAGCAACCATCAACAGAGTGCTGCACACTTCTTAGAATTTAATCCCCTTTTCTAAACAGTAATTAACCTAACAGCTTCTTGCAAGTCATTTTTCTGTCTCATCAGAAAAGCCTGGTGACCTGTATGTTCTGTAGGACAGCAATACTTCCCAAAATTGTCTTATGGTCCCTACACAGAATTAATTCGCTCATTCTAAAGTGACCACATTTCACTTTTTACAAACAAGAATGATCGTAAAAATCACCAATATATCTATATGATCATAGAAATAATAAAATAGATATGATCTATCCAAAGCATTTTATATTCTATAACTGTAATAGTTCTGGTTTCATGAGATAAACACACTGGGACCACATTGTGCGGCTGATGTGCACCCTTCAATTAAAGAGCATTTCTGCACACAAGCCAGTTTCTTGTGGAGGTGTTGATTATAAGTGGCATTCATCAGAATCAATGGTATAAAAATAAGCTCCCTGCCATTTTGCTGCATCCATAAACAGGTGTGGCCTGAGCTTTATTAGGTGCCCAGACAAAAAGACACGCAAGGACTGTATCTCAGCATGAGTCACAAAGCAAAATTACAGTGCTGTGCTGCAATTGTGAGACTTCCCAAAATATGTTTCCCAAGTCAGGGGCAGCAGTCGGTGTTGTCGGTTAGTGCAGTCAGAAACTGGATCTACCCCTTCCTGGGCCCCGCAGAGCCCCTCCTGTATCCTGGTAGAACAGTCAGGCACGTTCCATGGCTGTTCTTAGAGCTCCACCTTTCCTACAAAAGTGCAGAGTTTCTGCACAGCATGGTAAGCAGTGGAGTTTATTTTAAAAGCATTCATGTGAAGCATTCACTTCTTTCCCAGTGATCTCCCATCAGCCACAAACACAGAAAAAGCAGAGCAGAAAACAGTTAAAGCAACAGTGAGTTACACACTGATGACTTTTCCGTCTTGCCCTCAGCACAGATGGATGTTCAGTCTTCTCCTTAATACACACGTGCCAAACAACTGATAAAAAAGGATGCCAAGTACTCCAACTTCTTTAAATTTTGAAAGCTAACTCCAATTGACCTACTAAAGGAATCTATCCGGTTTCCATCCTGTTTGGCTCTGTACTTGAAGCCTCCTCTGCCTACATCATTTTAATCACACACACCAGAATGGATATTTCACCACAACGCTTTACAGGCACATCACCACTTTTCACTCCAAGCGTCCAAAGATCTTTCCGCAAGCCAGTCTGTTTCCCATATCCCTCCTTTAGAAAATAAGTTTTCATCTTCCTTCTTGCTCTGTGAAAGAGATCAACCTATTCCCATTTTCCATGACACAATCCCATTTCTTCACTTCCCTCATTGTCTTCCTGTCAGGCTTTTCCCACCAGCTGCTCTTGTGTCCTCCTCTATCCGTCAGCCATCATGTGAATGTGACACTGGAGTCTGATGGTTTCATGAACTGACAAAGCTGGAGACATGGGAAGGTTATGGCTCTTGCAAAAGTAAAAAAAAAATTAGTGACAAAGCTATATCTCCTGACTTTCAATTTCTTAGCACAAGAGCATTGGAACAGTTAGCTTGTAATTATTACATATTCAAGAGGGGGAGAAAAAAGCATCATTTTCAGGTGCTGGGACCCTTCCACTCCACAGTCTTACATGTTCTTCTAGAGATGTTGAACGAAGTGAGGTTTTCCTTTTCCAGTGTTCCTGTACAGAAATCATTATCTGAATTTTGCCTGCGTGGGGAGAAGGAACAACTCTGAGCTGGGTCCCAGAGCCCCAAGGGCAGGAGCTTAGTACAGACCACAGACCAAGAACAGCTTGGAGACTTGCAGTGAAGGTGAGCTTTCTGTGGAAGGATGTGTTTAGATGACTCTTAAATTCTCTCTACATTAAAGAGCACTACATTTTGTTGGGTTTGATTTTTTTTCCTCCCCTCTTTTTGGCCTAGGGAAAAATCCACCTTCACTTTATTAATAGTGAATTCAAATGGTTTTTCTGCTGCAGTTTAACAACTTTTTTTTCCCCTGTACAGAGACAAGATAGTCTTCTCTCTGGAACCCTTCAACATATTTGTTCTGCATTATTTTTTCATTCGCAGTTATCCCGGAGGCTCTCAATGTTTAAATAGCTCCCTCCTTCCCATGTAAAGCTGTGCACTAATATCGATCAACTTAGGCTGGAAGTTACTATAAGGCATTTTTCAATAATCAGCCAAGCTGTTCAGAGAGTGTCTCGAATATAACCCTTAGGTAAACAGCACAATCCACAAGGAACTTTCCCTCAGCAAGCACATCTTTCCAGTCTCAAGGATGGCTGTTAATGCTCCACCAGACAAAGAACTTGATTCTGACTTTCTGCTCTGCAGGTCAGCGGCGAAGTCACATTAGCTAAGGACATCTTTATTCTTATGCACAGAATTTGAGTTTCTTAGGACACTTGTGTATTTAACTATCTCAGTCATATGCCCTTCAAATAAAGGGTCAGGAAATAAATAACCTTTAATGAATATCATTTTACTTTTTAATAAAAAATATAAACACAAAGGAAATCCCATTCTTCTAAGAAGATAAAGATTAAAGATTAAGCTGTATGAGAAATTTAGGTATTAACAGAGTAAAGCACCTTTATCAATGAATTACACTGAATAGGAACTCTCACCTGGCTGAGGGGAGAGGAAGAAGAAAATAATTTCAAGCCAAACAATTAAGAATAAATTATAGGAAAAGGATGATACATATATACAGTATGTCAAGTAATATCCATATTTACAGAGAGATGACTAAGCTACTCTGAATTGTTAGGTTTTCATTTAATACATCCCTGATAAAAAAATGCCAGGTTTATTCTATTTTAACATTGCCTCATTAATCAAAAATGGGAGAGAAAAGTGATTGGCATGAAAGACTTGAAATCATTCATACTTTACGCCTTAAATAGTGGCATAAATTCAGTGGTTCCTTCCCACAGTACTTAATTCTAAAATGAAAAACATAGGGTGTTTTAATTTCCTCTTCCTAACTGTAAAGCATCAGATTATGCTACATTATTTTTATAGCTCTGAGGGATCCTTAAAAGACAAGCTTGTGTAAACTAAAACGGAAAAAGAAAAAAAGTCTGATGCAAAAATAGTCCTAGGTTGTTGCTTTACACACTGTAAAACCAGTGATGTTCACACCCACCAGTGGGCGAAAGATAAACATTACTAAAGTAAATAACACTCTGAAATAGCTGGCTCCTATGAGTCCTGGAGACAGCACAAACTGTTTTGTTGTTTTAAAAAAAGATTACGCATAAGCAAATCCACATGACTTTAATGACAATTTCTGAAACTGTTTTCAGGTCAACATCTGTGCTCGAGAGCCAGAGCAGAGCCCCGTGGCGCAGCTGTACTCGGTGCCCTGCTGGCACTGCCCTCCCTGGCTTCCTTTCCTGTTGGACCTGTCAGCGTGGTCCAGGCTGGTTCCTGCCATGGCAATCCACTCCCTTGCTAAGGAGTGAGACAGCCCATGGTGGCAGGATGCAAAAAGGAAGGCGAGTGTGACTCGGCAGCATTTAGGGACCAAAGCTTTTGTGATCTCCACGTGCCATGTATTGAGGTGTACACAGGGACAGTCAGGAAGCACCACGTCCAGCATTCTCTGCATCTGACAGATGGCTGAGGAGCACAGCACACACCTTGCTATCTCCCCAAGGAGCATCACCTTAAGCATCAAGAATAAACAGGTTTAGAGTAATTCGGAAAAATTCTTTTACAATGGCAAATGCAATTCAGTGCAGGTAAACGCAGGATAAAAATTGTAAGACAAAAGATTCCAAAAGAAAGCCAAGACATAAGGGGAAAGTGTTCAGAGGCATAATGATTGAAGAGAGATTTAAGTGTCCTCCTGGGTTATGAAAGTCTTAAGCTAATGGATAACTACAGTGGGAAAATAGTGCTGCACAGTGAGCTGCATGCCTAGAGGAATATAAAGCTAAAATTCTGGCGCTGACTAGCACATAAGACTGAGTGAAAGCCCCATCCATAGTATTGCATTGTCTTGATGCACGTAAATTCATATTTACAACTAACCTTACAAAAGAGGAAAGGGGAAGGAGGACCATCTGAAACACCATGTTCATATTTTATAGCCCACTGTAGCCGGCTCTGTACTACGCAGAAGCTGCAGGTCACCACTGCACTGCTGCAATTTTCCATTTCTGGCCACATTCTGTGAGAGTGCAGATGGGATTGCAAAAGACAAGTCACAGAAAGGATCTCCACAGGGTCATTCAGATGCCTTCACTGTGAACGTATGCCACATGCTCAAGGGCAAGTAAGGTGCTCGACTCTTCCATAAAATAGATTAAAAATATTCAAAGGGTTGAAAGAAGAATGTAGACAGAAAGGACAAACAGACAGTGAATATAATACCCACATACAGCTTTCCTTATCCTTAAAAACAGAACAAACCAAAAAATGTCAACCAACCAAAGATGGAAATTTCGTAACTAAAGACCTGCTTATGACAGCTCTTGAATTATGGAAGGTGACGTGCATGTTCAATGCTTTCAGACAGCAAACAAAACAAAATAAGAAAATAACACCACCAATGTGTCCTGCAGCCTGGGAAACAATTAGAATAATTTGTAGGAGGAAAAAACTTCCATGGTAAATACAAACTATAATGCTCAACTCTTTAAAACCATGTCAGTTCAAATTATTTCAGGACATGATTATTATAAAGAAGATTCCAGCATAATTTTACACTTTAGAATAACTTCAGTACAGTCCCTTTGGAAGCTGCAGCCAGAGTTTCCACTAAGCCTGGCTTGCTTAGGCTGAGCACTGTCTGTCTTCACAAATTCATTTGTTCAGATATGCTGTGTAGAAACTTAAGCCTGGGGGAAAAAAGTGTAGCACCTGATTTGACACTTTATATGGTATAAAATCTTTGCCATGTCTCAAGTATTGTGTATTAAAATTTGACTTCAATTTCCTCTAGAGCCAATCTCAAATTAAGAGTGAAAAAGATAACAATTTTTGAAAAGGAATCAAACCTCACACAAGTGCAAGATCTTTGCCAAATGTCTGTGCAACCACAGAAAGACTTAAGGCAAAAAAGACAACTTCCCCAAGGAAGTTTCAGAAAATCAAGATGCCTTTAGCTACCAAAAATTAATTCCAAGTTCAACTGATGCAAAATTTGAAGCTAGAAAAGTGCAATATGTTTGAATCTTGTTTAAATTTATTGAAGTAGTTAATAAAAATTTAAAAAACCAACCAAACAAATAAAAAATCCCAAAACCCAACCAAAACCCTTTAGTCTGCATTTAAGGTAGATCATAAGCCACAGCTCAGCACAATGCTTTCCAACAGGGGTCTGAGCTCTGAATTCTTGAATTAAACTAAGTCAGCCTAAAAGAGCAGTCAGTGGGCAAGGGCACCCGTGTTAAGGAACAGCATCCTTAATTTTCCCCTGCCTTGTTTTTTGCTCAATCTACTGTGGGTCGCACAGATGACTGGAAGAACATGCCAAGGCTCCTTCCTCACCACGATCCCCTTCCTCTGCTCAGCACACCCGATACAGGCCCAGAACATCCTGTCAGTTCCCTTTACACTGTGTATCCTGGGCAGTTCCCCCCATCCTGCTACACCAAGACCAACAGGTAGAGGTTGCCAGCTTTCCTCATGGACCAGAGCTTTCACACGAACCCACCCCACATCCTAACACAGTTCTCGCATGGGCTCCATCCTGACGTCACCCTGGTGGATGGTGGCCTCACGCCACTGTCAAACATCTGGCCTCAGCTGCTGGGCTGTGGGGAATATCAGGTTGCTGTTACAAAGGTTTGTTGGCAGATAATTTTAAAGAAACGTGTTCTGAGAACGTTTTTACGATCTCCACCTCTACCTGTTCTGTCCTAAAATCTGTTTCTCACTATCACTTCTCCAAAAGACAAATTTTATATGGTTTTGTTTTGTTTTTTTTTTTTTTTTTTTTAAACCACTAGAAGGAATCCCCTACTGCCTACACAATAAAGTCAGTCAGAGGCAAGATTCTTTCTCACAGATCTTATCCCTCTAAGCCATCAGACTGACTAAACCACTATCCTTTGATCAATAGGCAGCTAAGTGGGAATTTTCAAAAAAAACCTTTAAGCAAAATAAAGTTGCTTCTTTATTACACACGGGCCTTACTCCCACAAATTAGAAGAGAGGAAGAGAGATGGGATTTCTTTCTTTTTTTTATTTTATTTTTTGTTCAAAACTTGTTCAGTCTGGATGCAAGATAGATCTCATCCAGGCAGAGTAAGCTCTGAGACTAGGAGAGTATTTACTGCCACTGAAAAAGATGATTGCACCAAAGGCTCAGTGAAGTGGCCACCGGTGAGAAATCATGAACCATACACTAAAAATCACCATTTCCTTACAGTTCAATGTATATTAAAAAAAAAGCTGGCTAATGAACCCTCTGTAAATGTATTTTATTTTTAATTAACGGGACGTGAATAAAAACAATGCATACAACAATGAAAAAAAAAAATCTGCAGCATAAATGGGAACTGATCCTTTGAGCTCCATTTTAAACTGTCCATGCTGTGAGTCAAAAACAAAGTAGTTTTGCGTATGAGACTCAATTTGGGCATTGGACTTCTCAGATCTATTAGAGCGATCACCAAGTGTTAAAAAGACAAAACATCTTTTCAGAGACCACTGCCAGACAGCAAAGAAAATGACTCTTTAATAAAATCAGATCAATTTTCTAGCTAACCTGTCCCAAGTGGAAACAACATAAGACAGGTTCCCAGAGAGTCAGCATTAATGATGGGCCCTTGCAATGAATATCATATGCTTCCCTGGACATAACAAAATTGCCTGGGGCAACTTTCATATGAGGGCTGGATTGCAGGTTGGCTGTCTTTGCTTCTTTACCCTTCCTAACCAAACTCCTACGCTCTTTTTTTTTTTTTTCTCTAAAGAGTTAAGATTTCTCATTGTGCTTAACTGCGATACAGAGTACGTGTTTAAACATATTATGGAAAAAATAACTGATTTGCTCAGTCAGTTGAGACACTTAAGAGAGTTGAGTTCAGTTCCTGTCTCTGGAGACAAGGTGCAGCCTGACACAGAGGAGGTCACTCTGGATTTCTTTTACACGATCTTCAGCAGCCCACGCTGCTGTGCTCTGAGCAAACATCAAGACCACATCAGTCTGATGTTTCACAGCCCTCCTTACACACTGTCAGTCTCTTCTGGACTCACATGGTTGAGTCACTCACATCATACAGACAACCATTGTCCTATTTTCCAGATGAAGATTTTTGTGCAGGCAGAGGATGCTCAAGTGTATCTATGAAATCTGGGACAGGCAACATGCATACTGTGCTCCAACCCTACCTGAGATAAAAAAATAACAATAACCCTGAATACAAGAGTGCTGAGGATAAATTGCCAAAAGCAGATAAGACATTCAACATAAATATTAAATAGATTAGATACATTACTTTGAAAAAAAGCAAGCATATTTGTCTCAAAATACTTTGGGGTAGGTTATTGGAGAAGTTTTGCGCTAAAAAGGTCACAAAGAGGATTTAAGTGCCAGGTATCACATCACTGGGCCACACTGTTGAATATGACTTCAGCGTGTATGGGACAATTGACCAATCATTTACAATATTTATATTGAGAGAGTTGAGATTATTCAAAAGCTTTTCCATCCAGCTTTTTACCTACTAAAATCAACACAAACATTGAAAGAACAATATTTATTGTACCTTTTTGCAATTGTTTTCATTAAACGTGCAATAGTTACTCCAGTGCACTCTCAAATCCTCTCAAAATCAACAAAACAAATTCCCCCAAACAGCCCGAGAGACAATAACTGCTATTTCAAATGCACTTCCACTATTGGCTTAATCAAATCTCTGCTGCTTTTCATGAACGGGAATCTTTTTGCACACAAAGAGGGGTGGGAAACATTTTTTTCCCAGTGGAGAGTACTCAGCAGACTTTTTAACAAGTTTGCAATGTAGCAATTTTTTATTTTTAGATTTTTACTTTTGCAATGATCCCTATCTATATTACAAAGAGAACCAGGTAGCTATTGAATGCCTGATTAAGGAATCTGAAAGCACCATGAAGATACATCTGCATTTGCAGTGGGTTTGGACTAGATGATCTCCAGAGCTGCCTTCCATCCCCAACCATTCTGTGATTCTGTGACATTCAACAAATCTGGGTTTATTTTTTTTTTCTTATGCCCAGATTCAAAGCATTTATGCTCCTGAGATTTCAAGACATGATTTTTTACAAGCGAGACTAACACACACTGAAGTATTAAAAAGATAAAAAAAAATAAAATTAAAAAATACAATTACTACAGACTCTGTGCCAGGAGTTACAGGGAACAAACACATATATACTAAAACCAAACCCATGACTGGATACCAATGCATTTTTTTTAGATGTGACTACGTTTAAGTTGGGGTGATACTGATATCATATAATTCACAGAAAAATGTTCCTTTGTTGCATCAGCATGCTAAGAAACATGAAAAAAAGAGATATACTAGGGAAAACCCAGCTGCTGTGTTATACAACAGGAATATTTCAACTCTGAAATCGCAAATTTGCCTTTTATTTCCAAAGCATTACCCATAATAACTTTTTTTATTAAATGTAAGCCATCAAGTTATGAAAGTTAATTTTTTTTCTCTTTCGCATTTCTCCTAGCATTTAATTGCTTTGTATTACAGTAGAAAGCCAAGTTGGGCATCTATACTTTTTAATGAAACACAGGCAGGTAGTAGCATCACATTTTAAATATAAATATCAGGAAAGCAAAAAATTGGTAGAGTACACCTCCACACACATTAATTTCTATTCATGTTACTCTAGTGGTTTAGTAACCTCAGTTTCAAATTAATACAGACTCTTTACACGTATCCTAGCTTAAAATACGTTTTCAACAAATAATTTCACAAGTTGGCAGAAAACCCAGCTTCTCTCTGACTCCAGAAAAGCTCTTCTTGTGCTCACAGCACGGAATCTGAATTTGGAGAACCGGGTTCGTCCCCTTGCTCTGACACACACCTCAGAATTCATTTAATTATGTCCTTTGTACCATGGGGCTCGTCATTTCTCTCTCTTGCCCGGTGACATTGTTGAGTACTGGGAATAGGGACTGGGTCTTGTGGTGGGTTTGCACAGTGTGCTCAGGTCACGATGCTGCAGTGGCACGTAACTCCTGATAGCACCTGCTGGACACCCACCCACTTCCATGACCCTGACCCACCACACCTGACACATGGGAGCCTCATCTTATTAATTTTTTATTAAATACCTGCAAAGAATGGAAACTAAGTATAAGAAGCTATTGGAGGGGGCTGCAAATTACCTTATTGGTATTAGTCAGATATTTAATTTTAACAAGCAAGCATTTAAAATGCAAAAGCATTGCAACGTCTTCTAATCTCTTTCACCAGTTGAACTTTCCACCTGGCAATGAAAGACACAGGGACATGAAACTAAGAAATACATGTTTTATTATTCTAGAGAATATCAGTCCAGCTGCTGAACAACATGTACGTGAAATGCCTAAGACAGTGAGAAAGGTTGTGACTCTGAAGACATTGGTGTGACCCAGGGTAAAAAGAGATTTTAGTCACCATATGAAATGCAAGCTAGACAAATGCCCTCCAAACTTTGGTTTTATATTTTTTTAAATCTACTTCATGCATCAAATTATGTACCAAACTCCCTACTTATTTGTCTTTAATGACTCATGTGAAAATAGCTATCTTTTCTTAAGTGCACTGTAAACTGAATGACCATCCTATAAAAACCCACTGGATTTATAGTGTTAAAAGCCAAAGTCCCAGAACCGTACTTCTGTTTACTTGAGAAGTATAAACCATTACCCAGAAAACAGAGAGGCCTTTTAGAAAGACTGGAAAACAAATGGTTTAAAAGCATTAAGATCTACATATCTTTCCTTCCCATGCATTCAAGGCCATCAATCATACATAATCCAGAACATACGAGGTGCAAAAGTGCTAAAAAGGGCCCATTAAAAATACAAGTCTTTCCAGGTGTACCACCCAATCACTAGAACTGAACACAGAGCAAAACCAGCTCCCATTTATACACACAATACCATTAGAGGTAATTTATCATGTCTTCCTAAAGTGATATATAGCACGTTATGAAATTGCTCATTAACTCTCCCAGCAAAAGCCCAGCATGCCCCCATGTACTCAAGTGACTGTAATTGGCATTTCAGAAACCTTGGCTTAGAATTCACTGTTATTCACAAAGCTCAGCTTCCATAATCAACTTTTTAACCTGCATCTAGTAATATCATTAACTTTTTTTTTTTTTGAGTGCGTTTTCCTTATTATGCAATGCAACAGTTCCTTTTCAGGCCCCAAACAGATAGTGTTTGAGTTAGATTTCTTCTTCTGCTTTACCATTCTCCCTTCAAGAAGGCCTATAAAAGCGTAAGCTTGTGCAAGCCATGCCTTTACTATAAACACATAAAACCCTTCACTAAAACAGTACTGTAATAAGTGTAAGCCACAGAAACCTTTTTTTTTTTTTTAATGGGAAAGACAAAGCATTCTCAGAAATATCCAAGATCATGATCATAATCATCCTACCACATAAGTATCATCAGTCACAAAGACCTGCATTTACAAAGCATTTCAGCACATGCTTAAACTCCAGCATATGTTTAAGTCCTGCTGCCTCCAAAGGGACTTTATGTGCACAGCTGGCTAAGGGCCAAACAGCCAACTTCACATATCAGCACATGAGCAGCTTCACACCCATGCTTTGCAGGATGACTTCCAGCCAAAGGCCTCGATATCCTTCCCGTGGGAAGACAAGTGTCACTGTCTTGTTCAGCTGGATGAGAAACAGAGACGCAAGGTTTGGCCAGCTTAGATCCTCTCCCCAGCACTGTGCCAGAGCCAGGAATTAAACCTTTTCTGGTGAAACTTTATCAACCCCCAAATGGTTCCCCATCCATGAGACCACTGCTGCCTCAATCAGGATTCAAGCTCTGCAGTATTTGCTTTGTCTGCTCTGCACTGGCAAGCACAGGATGCTTACAGCAGTCACAAATGCTGTCCTAGAAAACAAAGTCCTTGTGGAAAAGCCACGCAGCAGCTCAGCAGCTGGACCATGCAAGGCAATGCTAATGGACTTACCCAGCTTTCTCTCCCTAAGCCCACACCTGAGAGAAAACATTTCAGCACAAGTTGCTATTTCCAGACTCGCCTAGAAGTCATCTCTGATTTGTTTAAGTACTGCCAGTCCCAGTCTCTACCTATCACTATTGTGCCTTGAAATTACATATACCTTTTCTTTTTTTTTTACCTTCATCCCATTTCAGACTTTCTACTATTTTTTCTGATAGCAGATAAGGTTCACTGTCACAGACAGAAATGTACAGAAACGTATTACAAGAGAGATGCTTCAACTGAGGGTAGAAAACGCAGCTCAGCAGGCAAAAGTCACTGAGAAGGCAATTCCCTCTGAGATTGTCTGTTGTTTTATGGGTTAATATAGAGGTCCTCAAACCATTTCATAATTGCATCACTTCTTAATAGAAGACTGCCTTGCTGGCACCTTTCCATTTGCAGTTGTCTGGACCACCTGCCCTCTCCATTTGCAACTGCATTACATCCCCATGACATCCTAGAAGAGCAATGCCTGGTTAGTAATCTATTTTATTTTACCTTGTGGCAATTTATCAGGCTGAAACAAGGAAAAGGGCCAGCTCCTCACTGCCCACAATTAGTTATGCAAGAACTGAGTTTTAGGAATGAAGCTGAAAATTCTGGTTATTGTAATTTATTTGATTCCTTAGCACAGACAGACCACTTGCTTGTGACTGTGCTGTGATGTCTGCATGGCACACTGCCCACCTCTGCTGTGACTGCTTATGGACAGTCACTCAGGGCATGGTAACATGTGACATACTAATAAGTCCAGTGTACTCTGCATAGGAGTCCCTGTGGATAGTTTGAGAAGGACGGGACACAGATGACTGCAAATTAGAGTCAGTTTTGCCAACAGAAACATAGCCCTGTCATTGCCTCTTTAACTGTTCCAAGTCCAAACCTAAACCAATCCCATTTGACACTAAAAGATACAAAGATATCAAAACCATCTCCAATCACTTGAGTATCTTGAATAGCTCATTCAAAAATTAATTGCAGTATGTCATCCTTTGTAGTTCATAGCCTACTGTTACTGCCAGGTGCACTGGCAAAGGCAGTATTTGCCTCTTGCTTTAGGCAGCATTTCTCCCAGTAGAGGACATTTTCCACTAATGACACTACTACAAGATTTAGAAGGTAGCCTTAACTGAAATAGGAGCAATACTCTCCTAGGTATCACAAGATATACTTGAATAAAGTCCACTTCAGACCTTGACAGCTGAAAAGCAATGGAGAGATTGCAAGTATCTCTTCGAGAAACTGTCTGATATCCTATTCCTGACAAAGAAAAAGCAAGATTCAGAGACAGAGTGATTTGACCGGGATCACTTGGGATGCCTGTGGCAGAGACGTTAACTGAACACAGCTCTCTGTGACCAAATACAGCTCTCTACTTTGTAATTACAAAAAACACCTTCTCATTCTGCCTGCCTGTATTTAGTCCCATAATTGTGCTGTGCTGCTTTTCGCTGTGATAGGGTTAATTTTCTTAATAGTAGCTGGAAACAGTGTTGATAATACAGATGTTTTTGTTATTCAGACCCTTGGAAGGATCACATAAGATGGGGCAGTGTTTGGTAGATGTTGGCCAGGGTCCAGCACAGTGCAGGAAGTCCTGCCATCCCTGGGAATGTTCAGAAAACGAGACACTTATGGACATGGGTTAGCAGTGAGCGTGTGGGCAGTGCTAGGTTAATGGCTGGACTCAATGATCTTAGAGGTCTTTTCCAATGTTAACAATTCCATGATTCTAAGTTTTGCCTCTTTGGAATAGCCAGAGCATATTTTTTCCCTGAGCATTCTATCACTTCATCAGGATTCTGTAATTGTTCATGAGTGAAGTTTCAGACCAGTGGATGTTAAGAAGTTCTCTATGTACCTCTAGATATTCTCCTGCATGCTGTGCCATCCATTGCCATACCCTCACAAAGCGTAGATCATATTCCTAAATGGGTTGTTAACCTTAGACAAAACCAAAGCTGTATTCCTAGGAAATACCAATAGAAGTATTTTAACTATTCAAGGATGCTCAAGATACTGAGAAGGTCTTGTAAGGAGGGAGAAAACATCACACAGGAAGGTAGCAAAGGTGCCATTCTGTGATTCCTCCTTAAAAAAAAAAAACCAAACAAAACAAACTTCTCAGAGGAAGAATTATAATCCTTAGTTGTCTGCATGAGATGGTACCAAAAGTACAGTAGCAGTAGCTTCGGTACAGAGCCCAAATACCAGATGAAGCCGAGGTCAGTGTTTTAACAACAAATCTTCCAGGCAAAACATCACTAATCACTACAGAGCACAGGAAACTGCAAAAGCCAATGCCAATCCTTAACATGTACAGCAAAAAAAAAAGCACATGGTGCAGATCAGATAAACTAATATTGAGAACAGATGAATCAATATCACGACCCACAACTACTAACAGATATAAATCCCTTCTAATATCCTCTAGTCAATCTGTTATTATCCCCAAGCCCTTCGAGCCCTGCATTGGGTGTCAAAAAGGACTGTCACGGTTTAACCGCAGCCAACCCCAACTCAGCCCCACGCAGCCGCTCACTTGCTTCCCTCCTGAAGGAGTGGGGGAGAGAATCGGAAAAGAGAGAAAACTCATGGGGTGTAATAAAGAGAGTTTAACAGGGAAAGCAAAAGCCACACACACAAACAAAGCAAAACAAGGAATTATTCACTTCTTCCTATGGGCAGACAGGTGTTCAGCCATCTCCAGGAGAGCAGAGCTCTATCACATGCAATGGCCACTTGGGAAGACAAATGCCATCACTCTACATGTCTCCCCTTCTCCTTCCCCCAGTATTATGTGCAGAGCATAATGTCATATGATGTGGAATATTCCTGTGGTCAATTGGGGTCAGCTCTCCTGGCTGTGTCCCCAAGTTTTTGTGCACCCCCAGCCTGCTCAGTGTTGGGGTTGGGTGAGGAGCAGAAGAGGCCTTGACACTGCACAAACACTGCTCAGTAATAAAAAAACATCTCCATCAAGACTATTTTCCGCACAAATCCAAAATACAGACCCATAGCAGCCTGAAGAAAATTAAATTTATCCCAGCCAAAACTGCTGCACACGTGCGTACAAAGAGTTAACAACTCGGTGTATTCACAGGACAGGAAATAAGAGCAGACTTAATACTGAAGGTAGGAAAAAATCATATATTAATATCTAAGAACTCAGTATAGTTATTGCCTCTGACTTTTCACTCCTTTTCTGCTCCTGTGGCCTGTCTGACAGTGCAGTGCATCCTCAGGAAACGCACACACTTCCTCGGGTGACCAGAACAAAGGGGTCCACCCAGCACAGCCCACAAGACAGGTAAGTCTTAACATGGTTGCAGAATTAGAAATCACCAGTTTCATTGTGTCCAGAGAAGCTAGCATTTTTCTGTACAGCTTTTGAGATTGTTTTTGGATGTGTCTCAAAGCAATTCCATTGCTGCTATAATAATACATCTTCCAACAAAAGGTTTCCTTGCCAAGACTAAGTATGAGGACAGGAAACTAATGACTTGATGGAGATTTGGTTCTGGCACACGTCTCTCAGAAAACCACACTTCAGGTTATTGGAAATATTTTTTCTCTTAAATATTAGTGTGACTTTTCAATATTTCTGCTTCCAAAATGATCTGCCACCCTAAAGCTCAGAGATTAGGGTGAAGTCAGTACTTTATAGGGCTCAAGACCTTCCTAAGCATCTTGGAGTCTTCAAGCGAACTTTGCCTCATCCAGAGTATCAGATAGGCCAAAGAACAACTATATTCAATACACCCCAAGCTAATATGGAACAGCAGGTTTTGAGTGTTTATGTAAGTCTTAAAATGTGGTAAAACACATGCTGAACCAGTGTCTCAAGACTGTCAGAACTGCATTTAATGTGTAGCTTTGCCAGAAAAAGTGTGCTGGTGTGGTAGTCAGTGTCTTTCCTTTTCTAGTTACATGTAGCATTTTTCCTTCTGTCACATCCAAATCAATCAGTGGGACAAAAACACAAATAAACAATGAAATAATAACACAAGGCTGATTCTTAGTTCCTTGCAATGAAACATGAACACATGCTTTACTTTCACCCTAATTCCTACCTGATGTTCTTCAGCAGCAGCTCTGTACAAAGAGGTAACAGTCTTTATCTCCAATTTTCAGATAGGGAACTGGAGGTAAAAAGACAGAAAACGGCATGCCAAAGCACCCAACTACTATTAGCAGAGCCAAAAAATTAACTTCAATTTCCTGAATCCTATTTCCAGAGGTCTATTTGTTACACTACACCCAGGGATTTTTTTTCCTTAAGAATATCAATATTATTTTTCATATAAAATTTACACACTTTGGATTTTTATACATACTGAAAAAGTAATTTTAAGTGGTAAAATGAATACATTCCTCTGTATAGCACTCTGCCAAACATTTTCAAAACACCACCCTAAGGCACATTCTTGCAATCCAGGGATCTGGAATTTGTGCTCTATTATCTTTTTTCCTAACACAGTACTCTATCTTCAACAAATTTGAGTCTGTGAATTTAGTTTAATTTCAAAGCCTAAGCAGTTGGCTTCTATAAGACCTTCTGTGTTTCTGAAGGACTTGGGATCCAAGACTGAGATGTACATTCATGGGAACTAAAAAATTAAGAAAATAAATTAAAGGTCAAATGAGGTCCCCTTAAAGGTTTAAAATATACCTCTAAAGCAAGACCAGTGAGTTATGGACAGTCTTTGATGTTCCCATCTAAATATCTGGTCATGAATGCTCATCTCCCAGATAGCCTTTTAGCACTTAAATTTTCACTACAAGAAATTAATTACTGCTGTTGTTTTCCCACCTTGGACAATTTGAAACCAGATCTTACACAGGATGGACTCCGAACACCATTGTCTTTCTGATTTTCTGATTTCCAACACAAACCAGTTTTGCATCCATCCTGTGAGCTCCTTATTTCACCTGTGAACTCGGAGACAAATCGCTCTCTGTGAGCACTGTCAGCTGCATCTTTCCCACATTGCTCATTTTTCCCTACTGGAACCATAGACCCATCTAAGTTTTACTATGGTATCTATCAATGCTTTGTAATTTGTTTATCCAGGACAGCTCAACTCTGATGGAGCATCTGTTTTTCAGCAAGGTCTTGCTTTTGTTACCCAATTTTCCAGCTGGATTGACAGAGGCACAAAGAAGTCAAGTGACCTGCCCGGGTCAGACAGCGCCGGTGGCTTGGAACAGATTGGAGCCCTCCTGTCTCCATATCCTGCACTGGACCGTGCTCCCTTTTACAAGTTCTTCTACACTAGAGATAAATTGTGTCCACTTTTCCCTCTTGTTTTCTTGTCTCATAGTAAGCCCCTCTCATTTTGTTTATATGGTTATTTCACTTCTGAAAACAGGTTTTAGCTTCGTGGAGGTCATTAAAATATACATAATGAAGCATTCAAGACTAATTTTTCAGTGGTCTGGTCTCCGGATCCTTCTCTTCAACTCAATGACCGGGCAACCTTTTCTACATCAGGTGTTCATATTTCCTCTTCAACTTCCTTAAGGAAGGAGGAATGCAATTCATTTGCCACTTGTACTTTGTCAAATTCTAATTGTTATTAATTTTCCACCTAACCACTTCCAGTGAGATTTCAGGCTATTTGCACCTTCATTTATCATGGGATTTCTACTCACACCACACAAATACAGCCTACTGTTTACAGTAATTACACAAGTAAAGATGCTTATACAGACCTGGCCTTATTACTGTATATTTTTCACTTTCAACTTCAGAACTTGGAGGCTATAAACATAAAGTTCCTGTACTCCAGATTAGAAGCTACAGAACTCCAAGGTTGACTCTTGCTTTTCTCAGATCTTAAATATTTTCCTAGGCTTTCTAAATCTCACTTTGACTGTTTGCAAAACTATGAGCTTCCTACTTCATACAACTGAACTGAAAGTAAACTGGTTAAGGTTTGCAAAGACGGAAATTGTTAAAAAGCTATTCCACTGGGGGTATATACTTCCTAATATAGCCTCATTCTTAAATTCCAGCTGAGCCACCAGACCCAAATGGCTTTGGAAAGGTTCACATACTCTTTATCTATAACAGTAATATACTACTACAGCACTGCTGAACAACTTCCTTTAAGGTTTATTTTCTGGAATAAACCCACTGATCTAACATCTTAAATTCCATTTGTACTTTAAACCAAAGATTATGAGAACAAAGGGAGCCTAATATTACTATTTCAATGATTTTTCAAAGTACATAAATAATGGTACCTTAGTTATTCATTAAGTGAAACCTTTCTTAAGTCTCAAAATAGCCCTTTGTTTCATAAATATACTTTTTTTTCCTTGAGAATAATTAGATGCACTATTACTAGGTAACTAAATATCTGATTTGAGGTAAGCAGGTGTAGGAGGTAGATGTCTGGCTATGATATACCAAAATTTACTTCTGAAACAGCATAGTCTACCTGAAAGTGCCAGAGCTGTTTCTGTTGACTTCAGTCAAAGTCACTTCCATAACCACGTTGGCTTCTCTAGACAGAAGCCTATTTGCTAAATTTGTGTCCCCATTTTTTCAATGACATCTGAGAATAAATATTTACATTAGTACGTCCAAAATCAACTTAAAGTGGTAAAAACAACCCATTCATGCTACACCTACTTGCTCTCCTTTTATTCACAACATAAGGCATATTTACATATATACATGTAATCCATAAAATACCACACACAGTTCACTTCACTTCCTTTAGTGAATTTCAGCCAACACCTGTGTAATTTATGACTCTTACTATCATTACCTTGGTTTTTCTTGAACTCTTTTATTTATGTCCTTAATGACGTTGTCATCTAGTCGCCCAATTTATCAAGCTTTATCTAAGCCCTCCAAACGTTCTGCCTCTAGCAAGGAATTTTTCTCTGTCAGGTGGATGGACAAGGATCCTCACCGAAGGCACTCATTACTAATACCCGTGTTTCCATAAAGGTAGTTTCTGAGAAAGCACAACTCTCCCAAAGCCTGTTGGTAACGCACAGGGATGGTTAGCTCAAGAAGGACCTTCCCAGCCCTCCTTTACCTGTGTTGCAAGTTCGCCTGTGCCTTCAATAGTTCTTTGTTAGTAAGACACCACAGGTGTCCTGACATCATCACACCTAACATGTTAGGGGGCATGTCAGGGCCTGAATCCACAGAACTCAAAGGCAAGACAAAACACCCCATAATGCAATCCAAAAGAGAGATTTTTATGTGCCTTTGTGACTAGAGAACTATAAGTTTGGGTGCAAGATGAATTTTGTACATCCCGTATTTCTATTTTTAGGGCTGTGGCATGATACGCACAGTAAGAACTATTGAGTACTAGGTGAATATCTACCTGTCTCCACATGCCTCTCCTCCTATGGAGATGTAGGGTAAAGGGTCTTTGGATCTTGTGAGAAAATAGGGCAAATCATAATTTCTTCTCACGGGGCAAGAGGTGTTCAGAGAGCAACTGATAATTTCCATTTATAGGGAGACAAAAGAAAGGCAGGGTTCAATTAACAGGCAAATAAAGAGTGGCATGGCTAGGTGTGTAGTTATTTCTTCCCAGAAGTGACATTATTCAGTAGCTAGACAGACATGTAAAGGCCGGTTATGATACTATAAAGGCACCAAGGCCCCTGCAGAGCTAGAATTACAGGGTTAGTGTGCAAAGAAAGTAGGCCCAGAAGGAAGAGAGGTATTTTGGAGGAAGCAAGGGTGTAAATGCTATTTTGGCTTTTGTTTTAGAATTCTTGGAACCAAAATGAAAAAAATGAATCAGAGTGGGGGTTGTGAAAAGGAGCCAATTCAAAATGCAACTTTTATTTGAAGTGGCTCAAGTACTCATGAAATACAGCAAGTTTAGAGCATGAATTAAAAAACACCGAAAAATGTCATACATGTTGAAAAAGAAAAATTAATGGTACTATTCTGTTGTTTTAGATGCTATGGAAACATTCTCACTTTACACTTTACTTGTGCAAAATTGTTCTTTCTTGTGGCTAAGCCTTTAAGATCAGAAACATCTGTAATCAGAATTACAGTATTAGCCAGAAACTCAATGATATTCAAGGTCAAGGTAGATCTCCTATTCCTTGGCTTGGACATTTGGTTTCTTTGGACCAGAATCACTCTCAAACCTCATCAATGATGTGTAATGGTAGTCATTCAGTCTCACTAAGTTAACTATGCTTTATACAATGCATAAAAAGTTAGTCCCTGCCTTAAACACCTTCTTTGCCAAGTTGGGAAAGATAGGCTCAGAAAGACTGAGAAGCTTTACAAACAATAAGGAGAAGCTTCATGATGGATCTAGAACTGAAAACATTTTACCACCATCCAAGCCATGTGCTTTAAACACAGAGTAAATATTTTCTCATTTTCTATATGCTATGTTGCAAAAGGTTTTAAAAAACAAAATTAAGAAAACTGATGAACAGATTCTATGAATTGCTGTAGCAAAACCCCCAACATCTCAAATGCCACAGCTCCCAAGAATATAACCCATTTTGCTGGGTGTTAAACTTCTGAGAATCTGGAAACTCCCATTTCCACACACCTGATAAACAAAGAGGTGAACCTAGATTTTGCATTTCCTTGATATTATACTCACCTTTCTTCACAGAATCACAGACTTGTTGAAATTGGTTGGAAAGAATGTCTTGAAAACATCTGGTCCAAACTCCCTGCTCAAGCATGGTCACCTAGAGAGGTTTCCCAGGAGTCTGAATATCTCCATAGAGGGAGACACATGGCTAGTATCTGTGGTTAGCCAAACACATCTGTTTTGTCAAGATCCAGGGCTTGATCCTTCTTCCCTGATTCCTACAGTCATGTAAGGGAAAATATTACTCAAGACATTCTCAATGGTGTCAGTCTAATGGATAAAGGATCTATGGGAGACCTGTGTTCCTTTGAACTGGCAAAAGGATGGGAGATGCCCTCTGTCATCTCAAATGGTCACGGTTCTGTATCTCTGGGCAAGTGAGCTGTGCCTTCAACCCTGGACAATTCTTTTCCACTTAGTTCACAGAACTAAGCCAGCCTATTACCCACTTGGTTCATTTGAGGCTAGAGAAACTTATTAAATTATCTGTCCATACTTTCTGTAACTAACTGGTAACTAAACCATGGTCTCTTAGTTCCTAACTACATATTTACTAGGCCCAACAACTGTTATTTACAAAAATTAACTGACCTGCTCTTGTTACGAGCTTACCCGTTTAATCCCTGACAACCATCACTTCTAAACCTACTGCATCTACACCATCACCAAGAGTACCACACAGTCATTAGTCCATCTCCAGGGCTATCACTTAAAGAAGATGCCAAGAGACCATTACATATCTGAGGGTTGGACTACATGATCTTTAAAGGTCCCTTAAACTATTCTGTGTCTATAATATTTGCATCCTGATTTTGATATCCATATGAATACTTAATAAAATCAACTTCTAAATAATAACGGCAATACCAATAACACTAGGAAATTAATTCGCAGCCTCACACCTTGCCTCCGACTGCTGTAACTGTGCACTCACAGTGAACTGTTCTCAGACATCCCAAATCTTCCTCTTGCTAATGGTTTTACAAAGGCAACAAAGCCCAAAACTTTGTACTGGTAAGGACTGCTTTGTTTCCACTGTTTACAGTGTAAATCTGCCTGTTACAGGAGATGAAGATCCAGCCCAGTCTCCCCTCCCTAGGAAAACTTCCACTCTTCAAAATGCAATGCTATAGGCAGCTATTCCTGCAGATCCAAACCCTTCAATTCAAGATGCTCAGAGACTTTATATCTCCTACTAATGTATTCCTTGGGGAACTTACTATTCCCCAGGCCCCCCATAGTTATTGTTAGGAAATCATTAACCCACAGCTCTTTTCAACTCTTGGTAATTATGATGTTAAAAAAAGGGAAAGTTTTGCCGCTAACAGTTGCAACAATGTATTTGTTTGCCACATGCGATGGAAATCTGATAGACAATATCTGCGCACTCCATCTGTTACACTGGATTGATCCGCTGATGAGATTCTTTTCAGAAACCTGCTTACCCCTGCTGGTGCTGCAAGCTTGAAAGAGAAAAAACACTTTCTTCTCCTTGTTCTCTTGTGTGATGGTCGACCCTGTCTTCCTCTCCATTAGAACCCATCCTGCTGCCACAGATCTCACAGGATTTATATTGTTTTGATTCCTTTCAAACACTGTCTTGTTACCAACATCTGACAACAGTCTCTTGGGCTATCACGATTTTACAAACTGACCAGGCCTATAAGTCTCCATAAATCCCATGTGGATACAGACCTGTGAAAATGTCTTTAACTATCCATTAAAGTACACAGTAGCTCTTTTATTATATAAATAGTCATGGGTGTTCTATACTTACACGGAGCAAGAAGCTGTAATTTGGGGAGGGGGGGAAGGAGGGAAGTGCTTGAAAACTCTGCCAGAAGAAGTTGTTCTCTTAACACTCATTGCACATCGGCAAACCCATTTGCTCACCACACTGCTTGACAAGAGCACACCATGGGTGGTCGTCTTGCTCCCCACCCCCTTCATAATAGTGGTAAAAAGCCACAAAATAGTGAGTCAAATTTAGGCATGACCACACATGTTGGTTTTTCACAAAGTTGGGGAAATTTTAGCAACAATCAATTCAAACAACAATATCCAGGGAAAAAAAAACAATACAAGGGCATATCTACAACAGAAAAACTGAAAACTTGTTGAGTATATAATACATGAAGGTCAGAAGACACAATTTTAATGAAATATTTTAGCACCCTGGCCTTATGATAGCTTTAAAGCTTACTGTTACAATCTGTGTCTGCATGTGTGTGGGTGTGTACGTAAGTCTACGTATATATATGTACAGGCAGACAGACATCAACAATTCTTCATAGCAAGTGAAAGGGAAAAGCAGACTGGGTTGTAAGAGCACAGGCTGTATCTAACTTCCACACTTAAATAATAGTACCAATAAATCAAATTTCTTGCAGTGAAACCAGCTCATATGAATTAGTGAGCTCCTTTAAAACAAACGTGCTGTTCGCAACAACGGCTAGAAAAACACTTCTGCCAAATCCAACAGTTTTCTTGCAGAGTCAAATGATGATGTGGGGTGGGAGGGAAGGCAAGAAATAAAATGGTTAATAGTAGGGCTGTTGCTTTTCCCAAGCGCAGCAAACTGAGCCTAATTGATGCTGACGCATGACAGACTCGTGTGTACAGTATTGCCCGGGCTCTGAGTGAAGCTGCTGACAGAGGGTAAATGGTGCATGGCAGCTGGTCCTGCCCTGGCCTGGCATGGCAGCGTTAGCACACACTGCCTGTCAAGAGATATCATGAGGGCTAATGAAGGGCAGCCCACATTTTTAAAATTCTTCTCACTGAGTTTTGGATCAGACTTTACGCCATGGAGCCTTCTCAACCTTTTTAGTGCTTGGTTAAGGATATGTGACACTTATTTAAAAATTAATGTGGTCTAATCAATTTAAAGTTGGAAAACTAAAAGCCAGTACAATTCTGTGAGAGAAAGAAAAAGTGTGGATACAAGTGTGGTGTAAGATGGAAAGACAGGGCAGAGAAAGAAGAAGAGATCGAGAGGACAGAAATACAGGCATTTTTGCAGCTACTGACAACAGAAAGAGGTGACATATAAGTACCACCAATTTATCTGACTGCACTTCAGTGGCCTTCTACAGCTCTTTTAAAAACAAAAACCTGTGCATTTCTAGAAGATTTGCTAAAATATGTTATTCCCTACAAACAACAAAGGCTTTCTCTTGCCCTGAATGTAGCCCACTGCTTTTGCAAACAAATAATTATATCAGCACCCAAAAATGAGAGAAATTCTGCCCTCCAGTTCTTAGGCATAAAGAATTAAATGTAGGAAAACAGAAATAGGCTAAAAAGGACCAGCTGAGAAATCTACCTGATTACAAACTTCAAATCACAAGTAATAGCTTGGTTGGACACTCAGTTTTCAGAATCCCCTGGCGGTTTCACAATCCTTTATGTTATTTTGCATGGTAATAAATGGCAGAGATACTTCTGGTTTAGCTTTTTCTGAAATATTCTGCTTATAGACAAATGGAAAATCCACATGTAGAAGATTACAGGAGACTTTTCAGAGTATTTCACTGACCAGTGCAGAATCATTTCTTGCCACAAATCCCTAAGGGCTTTATCCTGGTTCCAAAAAATCCCTGGCATTTTCACAACTGACTTCAGGATTTCAATGGTTATTTTACATGCCAGTAAAGAGAAAGTGCTTGGTTCTCATCTAACCTGGAACGGCTTATCCCCTGCCAGTCACTATTAGCTTATGTGGAATGGTCTCTGAGTTTATCAGACAGACAGGATTTATGTCCTGGGGAAATTGACCATCTTTTCTGCCTCTCTACACCAAAAAGAAAGACTCTGACAACTGAAAAAAAAAAAGATGTTATAATGTTGTCACTGCTTGCTACTGCTTTAAGTCTTGCAACTTATACCTTCTTTTCCAAACTATTACTATGCAGAGCGAAGGGAAAAAAACACCATCTGAAATACTAAACTTAAGACAAAGGAAAAAAAAAGGAAAAAAGAAGCAAACAACTTCCTCATTCAGAATTCAAATTCCGCCTTCGAAAACCACAAACTGCTGCATTTACTTGATAAATAAAAACTGTTAATTTTTTAGGTTTATCAGTTAATCTAAGAAAAAGTTACCCTAACCTGGGCAAATACAACAGATCATAAAGAGGTAACACACTCTGAGAAACATATGAAGAAGCTTATTACAGCTTTGGCTCTCAGAGCAAAGTCATTTGCTCATTGAAAATGTGTGTGTTGAAGAAACACTCCAGAAACATAAAACAATGGCAGAAGTTACAAAATGAAGCACCTGGTCCTCACTCTGATGCAACATCACAGCTTCACTCCCCAGAAGTGCCTCTAGACAGAATGCCATCCTTGTGTAAAGCAGCATTGGAGAGGATCCTTTTTTTTTATCAGATTAGCTGATAACTTTGGGGAAAATAATGGGAGGTGAATTAAAAAGGTATTACTCACCCCTCTAAAGCTAAATTATCACAGGTCATTAGGTTACTGTGGTATAAGCAGATTGTTCCTATTGCATGTAAGAAATCTTGTGTTAATAAAAGGTGGCAAAATATTTTCATTTGGGTATTCAGTGTAAGAATTAGTAAGTATCAAGTGATAACATATTCCCTCTCCATATTTCCTTCGTATATTTGAGATAAATGTACCTCATTTGTAGGATACTACAATTCTCTCAATTTTCTCTCAAATTTTCCCACTGTTTCTCCTTTAAAGAAAATACTTAAAGAAGCCTTCATTCAATTATTATCTTTTTATAATTGAGCAGTCTTGTCTATTTGTGACTAGAAACCCATTTCTACCTGTACAGACTGTTCAAATAACACCATGACTTGTGGCATACAGAGTCTACATTATTTTTCATCTCTTTTCTGTAATTCAGGTTTTGAGTATTAAAAATTTCTTCTTTCCCAAGTCTTTAAGCATTTTTTATTGTCTGCAGCGTTTGATAAAAAAAAAATCTGTAAAATTCACTTTTCTTAACTCAGTTTCACATCTTGCTTCTTCCATTACAGGATGTATATGACATGACTTCATCCCGTATTTGTAGACAAAGAATACTGTGCATGATTATACAATAAGTGTTACAAATATATTACACATTCTACTTCCAATACTGTGAAGTCATGAAACTAAATAGTTTTCAATAAAAGTAAATAACTTTTGTAGTTTCTTTTTTTTAAAGATACATTTTTTACAGTAATCTCCAAAATCTCTTAAAAGATCTGACCTCCGTCTAGTTTTAAATGACAGAGTGGTTTGGCTTTTTTTTTTTACTCGAGAAAAAGAGAGGAACACCTGGTGCCTCAATAAAGGCCAGTAAACTTTATAAAAGCACTTCATCAATTTTGAAAAAAATCTGCTTTTACAGCCAAATCTGTAATTTAGCTTCGTAGGAAAAGGCTGCAGTGTCATATCAGCCTTGTGCTATCCAAATTCATGTAGTGCTGCAAGATTTTGCAGGTTTGGTTGAGGAAATATCTGTTCTCTAAGGAGAGAATAATTACTCTGTTTGACACCTGATTCTAGACTTCAAGACAGAGTTTAGTAAGTTTGTGCTCATGAAAATTCTGCCTATAAAGATTCAAAATGTGAGCAGTTGTACTGGATTTGAGGACACGGCAGCCTTGTATCAAAACCCTATTTTGTAACGAAAGAATTATCACTGTTCAAAAGCAGTATTTGTAAAGCTGAATGCAAATTAGAAGAACATGTTGAGCGTGAGAAGGGTAAAACATCATTTAAAATTATATGCCTGAATATAAACATATATATGGAGACACACACGCAATGTTCTACACTTACAATTGTGTGTGCACGTATGTGCATTTGTGCCCTTGTATAAGCACAGGCAACCTATCTGAAAAGCTGGTTCTATGAAATCTTTGGTGATGTCTGCATCAAAAGGAACTCTGTACTAACTGTTGCACCTTGAATTTTACAGGAGCTTCGTTTGGTTTTAGCTCCTCTCTGAGGACCTCTCCCATTGACATTTTAAACTGGTCAATTCCAAAGAAACAACAGAGATTTTCTGTACATCACGACTGTAGGATCAGGTCCTTTATACTAAGAGCTAATTTTACTCGATTACACTGCGCTTGTGTGCATGTATATGCGCGTGCATAAACTATTTAAGTGCAAATTGCCAGAATGTCAGTAAATTACTGTTGGAGCTGCAAAGCATTTACATACCTTAGGCATGAGCAACCAATTGGAACTTTTAATCTTTTAACAAGTTTCTGCTCAATGACATAATAATGAATAAAATGAAGAGTAATGAAGTTGACCATAAAGCTTAGCAAATAAACATCGTACACAAATATAACAATTCCTGACTAGCTCAGCACACAAAATCTGCTCCTGGTTTGCTGCCAGTTACCATATCGTGTGCTAAAAACACAGTAAGGTCCTCCTACCATTGCTTTTGGTGATACCGTTGTTGGTCTTTTTGTAGATCACTATCTGCTGCCCTCACCATGCTGGGATCCGCCCTCATTATAACCTGCTCCCCTGCAGATAGCTTTATCTTTCAGCATTGTTCCAAGGAAGTTCTTAGAAGCTTTCTTGTCTCAATACTCCTGTCAAGGAAGTTGTAGAAATCACCCTCAGGATTACTGACAGAAACTTTCATTTGTTTGAAACCTGAACGTATAGCCTGGGTTATCGGCACTGACAAGGTCACAGACCACACTCTATTGTTATTTCCACTTCTACCAAGACTCCATGATTAAGTCACCTAAAATAAAATTCCACTTCTGTCAAAATACATGGCAAATCACTCGCAATAGCTGCAAAGATGACTGACCATTCCCTGTCTTCTGTGGGTAGGAAAAAAGTATGTCTAGTAAGGTAATATACTTTGAGTATCTTTTCTAATTGTGACTGGCACTCCCCCAAATTCAACTCATTTCTATATGTAGAGCAAGCCTACAAGATATCAAATTCAATTTTGCTGAAGACAAACTTGGTTCCGTCATTTGTTATAATCCAGGTAACCAAAAGAGCAGACAGGGATCTACAAAATAAGCAGTAGGATTCTGCATTAGTCCCCTACAAGACAATAGCAGAAAAAAAGAAAGGCAATAATGGCCACAAGTTACTCCTGAATGATAAGTCTTTGAGGCAGAAATCCACTTTCAATTGAATTGATGTCCTTATCAGGAAAATGACCACCCAAATTCCT
The DNA here is from genome assembly GCA_035584735.1 of Pseudotriccus pelzelni. Taxonomy (NCBI): domain Eukaryota; kingdom Metazoa; phylum Chordata; class Aves; order Passeriformes; family Tyrannidae; genus Pseudotriccus; species Pseudotriccus pelzelni. The sequence continues at coordinate 27,372,774 of JAWMRA010000162.1, read as the reverse complement.
TCCCACTGACAGCCACTGAGGCAGACAGGCTGAGGACAGAACAAACACTAACAAGGGGAGTGTTAGAGGCCATTCCTGCAGGATGGGTTAGTGCACCACAGTGGAGCCTGACGGGAACCTTGAATTGCTGTTGTCTTTGCAGTCTTTCCTCTGTAAGAAGAGAAAACTGCCTTTTTATGACATGAATAACGATTTTAAACAGTATTACATTAAAAGCTCCAGGGACAGTAACTAAGAAGTAAACATTTACCTCTTACTTATTCTTACAATGAAATAGCATGGTAACATGACATTACCCCTCCAAGGTAAATATTTACTTGTTAGTATTGGGCTCTGTATAAAAATATACCTACTTTCTCCACCCAGGATGACTTGCATTTTCTATTACCAAGACCAAAACAACCACCCATCCCACAATTCCCAGTTTAGTATGCTGCATATACTTCTTGACCTATACTGAGAAGCTTAAACATACAGAGTGATATTTGGGGCTCCAAGCATATGGCTCTCAATTCACATATCCTGGATAATTAATGTATGAGGACAAAAACAAAGGAGAAAGTTTCCACTTCCCCTTTCCATCTCCATCTCCAGCCCAAAAGAGCATTACCTGTTAACAAACCACAGCTGAACAAGGGCTGCATCTCGCCAATACACCCCAACACCACAAAAAAGGTTACTATCTTTTTCCCCATCAGCTTTTACTGTTATGTACTTGCACCTCTCACTTCAGGAATAAACAATATCATGATTAGCCAGACTAAAGCAGTGTAAATAAATCTTTATATATTCTTCTGTGTTTGGCAAGTTCCTTTGCACTATTTTAGGGAAGATTCTGAAAATCCACAAAGCCAGGCTGAGTTCTGCTTGCTCTTTCTCCCCATGAACACGAGAAATATTAGGTTTAACTTCAAAATTTATAGGAAAAAAAGAAGCCTGTATGTACATACTTGAAAAGAAGTCACTCACTAAAAAATGCCTTCTTATTCCACATTTTCTTCATTACTAAAACCATCCTTTGAAATCAAATACCACACATGTGCTTCTGAAAACATCTCTCAATAGCCCCAGTGCCTTCATTTACTCACTTATAAAATGAACGTGCTGCTGCTCACCCTGTTGAAAGGAGCGCTGGGATGCTGGGAGACCCACCTGAAGGCTGGCTAAGCAGCAGTGGATGAAGCCCATTAGCTGGGGCAGGGCAAACTGCCCCTCACACCATTCCTCGTGGGGAGGAGCCTTTGCTTATGCAGTGTCAGGGAGTAATGGAAGGCATATGGCTTTTTGAAGCTTAAAGATTTTTTTTTTAATGCTATAATTTATAACACAAGTTTAAATTTTATCTATAGTAGTCCACTCCAAATATTGTGACATATTGTGACATTGTTAACAGCCAGCTAGAAATTTATTTTGCCCTGATTTAATCTCTGGCTAAAACAGGCTAGACATTGAGGCAAAACAAAAAGTTTCATTTTGGTACTCAGGTACTTCAGCTTCAGCTACTGCGTTCTCATTTTCATATGGGAGGAGTAGTGCAGAAAAGAGAATCTCTATCCAACAGTGTCTTGCAATAGGTCTACATGGCAAACAACTGAAGTGATTTAAGATGTTAGTGTCAGACTCTAACCCTTCTTTCAGCACCATGTATCTTGTCAAGGCTCCTGCTATCCTGTTAGAGGCATGATCAGAGATGGTAAAACAGCAATGAGCATTCCTCATCTGCCACAGGCAGGAATCTGATAAACTCCCAAAACTTGTCTCACCTGGCCCAGAGACATTTGGAAGAGCTCACAGTTTCTTTCCCATAGTCTAGACTCTTTGGACATTACTCTCCAACTGGTGTACAGTGACATTTTCTCTGCCAGACCTAATTAAAATGGCTGTATCCAAGGTCTTATCTTAAACTCTGTCATCTGATCAGCTGACATGACGGATTATGGAGATGCATCACCTCCAGTAAGCCAAATTCTTTCAGTGTCCCAGCAGCAAGACTACACCAGCAGCAAGACTACATGCTTGCCCTACAGCTACCACAGAGCCAGGTAGCAATTTGAGAGAAGAAAGATTAAGGTCTAACCAGAATGAAATACTTCAACATGGTTTGGGAACGCTGAAAAGCTTAATTTCAGGATTTCCAAACAAACCAAAACTCTGCAGAGCTTCCTTTTCAGTGAAGAAGGAAAAAAAAAAGGATATTTCAACTTTCCACCCTGATTTGAAATAAAAACAGTTGAAATCATGGCATTTCCCAGGAAAAACCACCACTACTTACAAGCTTTAGAGATCATACATTTAGAAGAAACTAGAAATTGAAGTGATGCAATTCTTGCTTTACAAATACACTTCCAAAGTTAATAATTCCTACGGCCAGCTCCACCAGACGTTTAGTGAACTGCTACTGTCCTAGAATTGCTGCCTCCCCTCACAGTAGCCAAACTACTGCTTCATCTCTTTTTAGTGTCCTTTGAGTGCTCAAGATCTCAGAGTGACTACTAGAAATAAGCAAAAAGGTGTAAAGGGAAAAATGGAGTTACCAACCGTCAATGTCAGGCAAAGCAGGAAGAACAGAGAGTAATTAATATATGGTTAAAAAAGAACACTCTCCCCACTTTGGGTCATACTAAAAAAAAAAAAAAAGAGAGAGTATTAACAGAAAAGAAACTTCATTATACAGTAGCTCTGATATCAACAAAACTAAACTCTAGAGGAGCATTCTAATGTGAAATTATTTTTTAGATACGACAATGGCAAACATTTCTTCTTCCAATGCCAAAAATACTTTTTTTCTAGGAACATGGCTGTATCACAAATTTTAAAAAAGCCTTTGTATTTTGAAATTTTAGCTGGCAGCTAAAATACTAAAAGTAGTAAACAGTTTGAATGAATTCAAAGTAATAACAAGAAAAATGGTGGGGAAAGACATTCATTCATAATGTCCTATAATCAAGATTGTGAAGCTTGGTGCAGTAGAAAGATTTCCCTGAATAAATCCATTGTCTTTTTAAACAGAGAAATTTCAGAGAACATAGTAGTTAGTAAATATTTAAAACCTTTGTGGTAAAGGCTCAAACCTCAAAATAACAAGGAAATGACAACTGTTTATTTTTCTCCACATAAAACTGAAAGTTATTGTAAGGTCATTATAATGTAAGACTGTTTTCTCTTTAAGAAGTAAATAATTACACCACTGATTTGAGTAGACCTGCCAGTAAGTCTACATGTGGTTAAGTCAGATAGACCAATGCTCTAAAATTGGCAAGTAGCTAGCTCCCACAAGCTATTAAGCAACTCTGAGGTCTAGGTAGCTCACAGTCTTTTTATCATGTCTCTCAACAGAAAAAAAAAAAAAGAAAACCCCCCCACATTTAGTTTACAGTTGTTGTGCAACCTTTGAACATGGTTCTGCATATTCCATGATAACACAGAAGCAGAATTTGTTGCAGTGTTCTCTCTCTGCTGCAATACTCGGCTGCAACATCTGAGCTTTCTTCAGAAATGTGTTGCTGACTCTTGTGGTCTCAAGGAAAATCTTCATAGACATGACATGAAAACAATTTGTAGTGACAAGACTACGTTCTTGAGTTTGCAAGCAGCCTGAAATAATGATGGTGATGTCAAAGAAGATTGCATCAAATTAATGGCTGTAATCAAAACAATGAGCTGCTGGCTGTTTAACCACTATCATTAACCACTGCTGTGCTCAAGATTTTTAGCATTACCATCACTGTGTTTAATCCCACCTCTTTAGGCACTAAAACCTCAGCTGATGGGCCCTGTCAATACACCAAGCTTTGCTGATGAAGTTCCACAACACAAACTATGCAACGAACAGGTAGCTGGAGCTGGGCAGCTGCAGTAACCTCTACATAACAGCACATAGCGGTAACACTCCTATACAATCAATACCTTCTGATGTTTGATTGAGCAAAACTCTTTATTCACTGATTTGAACTCTTTATTCACTGATTTTGCTGCATCACAGTACCATGGGAGCTCAGGGGACACCACTGCAAATTCTAATCCAGCCCACTACAAGACATACGTAGCTTTGCCTGCAGCCAGTTCTCACCATCATTCCTACATCTGGGTTTCCAAAGGGAAAAGACAGCTCTGCATGGGGGACAGTAACAGAATATAGGTCACATCACCATTTGTGGCATGAATGCTCATCCATTGTTAGTAAAACAATCTACATTTTCTTCCCCAAAGATAAAAATCAGAGTATGAAGTTGCAATTCAGATTAAAAACAAAACAAAACTAGCTAAACCACTGACATCGTGGGTCCTGCCTTGGAGCTGTGGGAGGGTTAGATGCCTCAGAGTCCTTTCTCTAATTCTGCAAGCAAATGGAAACAAGAAACCTGTATTATGCTGGTGACAGGACTGCCATCACATCAGCCCTAAAGACACAAGAAGCTCCTTCTCTGAGGATTTCACGGAACAAAAGACCAACCTCTGTTAGGTCTCCATTTTGTGGCACAATCTCATTTCTACTGGTGAAACACCGAATTCCAGTGACAACTGACTGTGACCTCTGGTTAGCAATCATAACGCTGAGGAATAGAGAAGCTGTAGGAACTGAACCATTTTTCCTTCTAGAGCACATAAAAGCATTTTCCCAGGGCAGGATACGAAAAATGCAGTATTGCTCCATAAATGCTGGTGATAAAGAATAAGGCTTTCACTCTTCCAATTAATCCATTTCTTATTTTTTTTCAGCAATAAAAGTATTAAAAGAATAAAGAAGAGAAAGATTATCAAACTGTTGGAGATGGTATCAAGTCCATTTAAAGATCAGCACAGAGGAAGATGAGCCAAGTTTTGGAAAAAGACTAAAATAAGCAGGAGGGGAGTTGCAAGAATAAACAAACAAAAAATTCCTTTGCCTTGAAGCTCAGTAGCAGTTTGGTGCTTTCAATGGAAATATTCTTTTTCTTCTCTACAGTTTTCCAGTAATTCTACTAAATAGAAAAATTATACATATATTCTTTAAAATTTCAGCTTTCCAGCAATTTGATGACAAAGCATTTGAAAGGATCAATCTATATGCTTTCTCAATAACCATATCAAACTTCTGATTTTTTTTCATTCCTCCTTTTTCATGTTGTAAATGTGCCATGTAATGACAAATTTGGGCATAAATTTGACAAAAACAGATAAACAAAATCAGTAGAACTACTCACAGTAGTAAAGCTATGCAGATGTCTAAATATTTGCAGGTGTCTTAGATAATAAGCTTTCACAGCAGGAACTACATATCTGTGATTAGTTCACTAGTATACTCTAGAATTTTTGAAATATATGTAGTAATAAGGTTAGCTCTGTGGTGTATTTTTGTTTGGCTCATCATAATTAAATGCAGCATAAATCTTCCATATTTTATTTTCTTTGTACATTTTCCATCGACACACATACATACACATATAAAAATCTTTATACATTTGTACACAGCCACAAAGAAATATTTTCATGAAGGTTACACTCAACCAATAATGTATACTGGTCAACAACAAGCAACTGCTCTTATCCTAAAAAGTGTTTAGTTGCAAAAATGTTAATGAAATCCACAGAAACACTTAGGAACCAGTTTTTTAATCTCATTACCATATCAAGGAGCTCCCTGTTAATCACTGTCCAAATTCATTTGGATTTATTGCATCACAGTTATGCTTACAATTAAATGCCACAAGGTCCCAGTCAGATTAAACAAATGATTTTTCCTGTAGTCCTTACAGGACTAGTAGTGACAAATCACATGGAAGTAAAATATATCATAATTAATTAGCAGAGGCCCATAGATAACCTCTCCCACAAATCTCCATGGGCAATTTTAATAGGTTTCAATATTTAAATATAAAACCCTACAAAATTGCTTAAAAATTCAAGGAATACTTGCAGTTATTATAGGTAACTAATACGTCAGTCATATAATTTTTTATTACATAATTATTTCTTTAGAGATGTTAGAAATAAGTAATTATTTTCCTTAAAATGAATTGGCAGCAACTATTTTAAGCATGCCATTGTGAATGAAATACTATCAAATAATTGTTGTATTACTAACTACTGACTTACAGAAAAGAAACATTTCCTTATCAAAGCACATAACATTTCACCATTGTAAGAAAATTTAATCTTCTTTACAGAAGCTTCAGTAAGCTAGTAGGAATTACAGGAAGATAACTGGACTTAATATGAAATACGAACGGCAGAGCGAGGAAAAAGGGTTCGGTTTCTTCAGCTTGATTTCCAATGGTACATTTTAGCTGTTCATTCCTCTTATATATGTAAGTAACAGATGACAGCATTTCAGAGACATGTCGGAAAAAAATCTTCCTTCACAGGAAGAAATATTTTCTCAAACACTAAGAACTGTTCATGGTAATCTCTCTGCTTAAGAAATAGCAAATTCTACCTAAACCAATTCAAAACAATGTGCCCCCACAATGAGCAGGCTAGAATATATAAAACCTGCCAAGCAAAAAGCCCTCATTTATTTCGAGAACTCAGCTTTCATCTCAGTGATTTGGATTTGTTTATCAAGTAGAGACCCTGTTGCTCCTTCATAAAAATCTTCAGTACACTGTATTTTGTCTGCCTTCAGTCTCTCAAAAAACATCAGAATGTCTCATTTCTCATTCATTCCCTGCTAATGTTCACTTAGGGGGATATTCAAAAATGTCTGTGCTAGTCCAGGAAGACTGGTCTCCTGACACTGGAGAGGAAGGAACCTAACTTAAAATAAATGTTTAATGATGAAATTATTGAACTGAGTTTAGCCTTGACATGTCTGCAATGTCAAAAGAAAGTCTTCAAGTTAAAGAAGAAGTTGTACAAAATATCCAAGTTTCAACTCTGGATAGTAGCAACTTCAGCCTATAGGAGAGGGATTTAATTTGAGCCACAAACTTGAGCTGAAACTCAAGTTATTTTGTCTTCAGTTATTTTGAGTTACTTAATTGTGGGAGCCAATCTTCAGTAATCAGACAATCTTCCTGAAAGAATCTCTTGGAAATTACATGATTTCTTTCATTTAGATGCATCTCAATATTGATTCTTGTGTTGGGCACAAAACAGTGTTAGAAGAGCAGAGGGCAAATAAGGATATGAAATCTGTGGGACAATATCATGATACACTGACAGCAAGCCGGCTGCGAATGGAATATGCAAAAGTTACCAGGATCTCCGAGTCAAAACGCCAGACAAAGGAACAATGAAGAAAAATTAATTTGTGAAGTTGGCCCCTATAATAGGAATGAATAAATATACTGGGATTTGTGATACAGCTCATCAAACTATTTGTGAGGAGTGATAAAACTTCATGTTTAAAATACATAGCTATATTTTATGAACATTACTGAGCCTCAAGTCAAGCAGCAATAACAAGACTTTCCACAAATAGAGGTCAAAAAATGGGAAAAATAAATCAGCTTGGAAAGAAAGACAACATCATAAACTTAAGGAAAAAAAAATCATTCCATTATGCCTCCTCCCATTTCTGCTGCAAGGTAAATTTTCAACTCGATAAGTGTAAATACCTCAAAATGTAAAGGTAGCAGTACATCAAGAGGTCTCAGCAAATTGCCCAGTGTGTATTAAGTAAATTACCTGTTATTGTATAGATGAGGAGAAGGTCTGTACCTGTGCCTTTCAGTGGCAGCTCAGCATTACATTAGTTTAGTTCTAGCATGAAATCACACTCACAATACATGTGCAGGGTTAATTTTTGTTGAGGCACTATGTGCAGGAAGAATAGCCAAAGCCACTCTGTGCTGATGGAAGTAATCATCATTAGCTAAACGAATGTGCACCTAATCTCCTCATAAAGAACAGGAGGCAAGCACTGAGTTGGGAAAAACTCGGAAAGTGCTTTAAAAAGCTTGTTTCCGATGAGCTAGAAGGTGGGAAGCATGATAAAACAAGGAGAGGTAATGCAAAGAGACAACTGACTTGGAAAATATTTGCAGCAGCATTCAGAATGGGAAAAAACATGATAAAACAAAAAAATTATTTTTGTTGATAAGTGAAAATATTTGGGGATGTGTGGATACTCAGGGAACACTAGATCTGAGGAGTGCCATGGGACTCTATTCATATTACAGAGATCAGAACTGAAATTGGTATCTGTCACTAAAGGAAGAAAAGCAGTTGGGAGAAACACTGGTGGCCAAAGGCATGTAAAAAGGTTTAAGCTTTTTGTTTACAAATACACAGGAAAATTCTGCAAAAATTCAATCATATTGGTTAATCACGATGATATGTTAATCAAACCCAAAGAATTGCCATGATAAAAGCAAGGCTATCAATACCCAAAAGTTGCCAATTACCACTACTAACCTTTACAGAATTGATAATTTATTTTTAAATTTCTGACTACAAACTGTAACACAGGATTATCATTTTAATAGTCCATTATCCTTTGTTTTTCCTTTACTTCTAATACCTATCCTGTTATTTTATGAATGTTAATAAGAAATAAACTTACACGAAATCTCATTAATAAATCAGTATATAATTGTTAAACCAAAGTAGCATCTAATCAGTTGCCTTTCACATCACAGTACTGACCCTAATCTATGAGGCATAAACAAACATGCATTCTTTGTACTAACTTAAATCATAAAAAAGAAAGAAATATATCTCAACATAAATATTTCAACAAATAGCCATGTGATGGAGCATGAATGTTTATTTTAGACATCACCTCTGTCACTCTCTGTTAGACATTATACCAGTGTATGTATTTCCTCTGAAAATTCTAAAATCTAACCAAGTTTCCAATGCCCAACTGAAAATTATATTCCTTCTTAGCCCCAAAATACCCATCTACATCTAGGAATATTAAAGTAATTTAATATCTTGCGAAATCCTTCTCCAAGGTGATCATTTTGTATTTGGTCAATCCATGTCTTTACTAATACTACCTACAAAGTTTGAACAACTTTCCATTGCCTTGCTGATGTTAGAAAGAAAGATTTAGCATAAGGGCCAGATTTTAGCAGGCTGGCTTCAATACCATCTTCTTCCACATATTTCTACCAAAGATCAAGTCATTTCCAACTAAGTTCCCCAACTGGAACATACCACTGTGGTCAGTTTAAAGGTCTTCTGTTATACTGAACATCTTTTCATCTACTCAAGAGCTTAGCAATGGCACGTGAAATAGGAAAATAGATGTTTTTAATATTGTATTTCAAAGACCGGAGACTTAAGTTTAAATGAAACAGATCAGGTGAAGAAAAATGTATGGTTCCCATATGGTTTGTCACTCAAGACAGTGATCTGTCCACAGTTGCATAGAAGTGCCTTTAATCTATTGCCTCAACTACACAACCATGTAAGCGCCCTTTATTGCACTTGAACTATCGTCTCCTGTTTGGGAATATACCATGAAGAAAGTTTTGGTTGCATGTCTGGAGACATGTGGATATACAATCCATACAATAAATGTGTCTAACTGGAATGAAAATGTTCAGCAAGTGAGTTCATAGCTCTGTGTACAAAAACAGTGTTTCATGTACACTAGAAATCTGCACCTAAATAGCATCCTGACGTTAAGGTTTTGCTCCACAACCCCTGTACCCATTAAGTCTACAAAAAGGAATAAAAATATAAATCATCATAATTTTGAAAGCTTGTACTGCATCATTTCCATTAAACCAGAACGCAAATGCTTGACATTTTATCCTTAAAAATGAACTTAAAATGGCCTGACTTAGAGGAGCAACAACAGCACATAATCTCTTGGAGTTGTTTTGCAAGTGGCGTCATATTTTTCTTCATTGGAGCTCAGTACAGAATTGACACTTCTTGGAACACACTGCCCAAGACTTAATGGAGTAACAGAATGTGAAAGAAAGCAACTCAACAAAAGCTGCAACTGTGGCATTCACAGTGCCCTTTTCTCCTTTTGTCTGCCCACCTGCTCTCTTCTGAAGTGCTGTGACAAGTAAGTTTGGCAAGATGAGATCTATGCCAGTGGCTTTGTAATCGCGTTTTATTGGCTGGGTTCTTAGGTTGAACTTTAGCTGTTTACAGACCTCATCCTAACTTTCTCAGTGTCTCTGAATGTTCTTAGAAGAAGGTCTGTTCATAAGAATGAGTAACTGGAGCTGGATGCATGTTTCTAACGAGAGAATGAATATATTACTACAAATGAAAAAAACGGATAATAGAATAGAGTTCAACAGAAAGAAATGGTGCAAATACATGTCTAACTCAGACGCAGTCACAGAACTTCTATCCTATAAGCCAACATACACCACAAACAGAAGCTTCTCACAGCATCCTTTAAGAAACTTTAAAAAACCCCCTTAAAAACTAGAAGCCACAATTACAGTGTTTGAGAGGAAGATAGTAAAATCACATGTTGGAAAAACTCCACAGACTAGCTATAAGCAGACAAAACAATGTTCTGTATAGGAATAACAATCAGGATAAATGAAGATAACTTTAGTATGTAACTTAATACCATCAGTGTAAACCTCAGAAGGCCAATGGACTCACACTGCCAATTTGGTCTTCTCTGATGGTTAAGAGAAAACCTCTTATTTTCCATTACAAAATTCAGCGTGCCTATATCATAACTTTCCATCCAAATCTTAATCCCATTACCACCAAAAAAGATACTATATGCCTGTGTTCTCATGCAAAAATTAAAGGAATATGTGGTTTCACGAAGGATGATCATTCAAATTCCCCACTAAGGAATCTTCAGCACATCAAGAGCCTTAATGTACATCTGAGTAGCTCACTGCAGCTGCAACTTCCACCCTTGGCTAGAGTGCACGAAAAGCTTCCACAATTGATATGCTCAATAGGAGTTCGATTTGACATCTAAACTTAACAATATGGCTGTAATTATACCAGACTCTGCATCAAGTTACATCACAGGATAATGCCACTTTATTATCTGATTTCGATCAAAATTTTTGGAGTTCAGAAGTATTTTTTTTCTGAATAGTGATAGTACATATTGAAGTCAGAATCGAAAGCTAATTCAATTAATTTTTTGTACGTCTTTAGAACTAATGTTCTAAGAATCTAAAAATGTAACATTTAAAGACTACACTGATGGTATGCAAAACTGAGCATCAATATTTGCTTTCTAAGAGTAGGATCCCACTGCTCTAGGTGTTGCACAAACACTGAATTCCCACCACTTTACCCTTTCTAAACCATTGGTAACAAATTTAAAGTAGAGTTTCAGAGAAGAAATGCTCCTGCTGGAACATTTTTTAAATAAGTAAAGAAGGGGAACATCTTTTTATCAAAAAGCAAAGGATCAGTTAAGAAGTACATGGATGTACTGAGCAAAAGAAGGAACCATTTTTACAGAAACAGTCCATTTCAAACTTAGTCATGCTAAGTCTCACTTAAGGTTAGACTCTGGAGAACAGAACAAATGAAACCTTGATTTCTGCTGCTGACCTTCACACCTACAACAAAATTGATGGTATATTTATAACTCAAAAGTTAAAATAATTTGTTTAAAATGAACACATTGGCATTCTGAGAAAATATGAGAATTTGTTTCGAAGTGGATGAACAAAGGGAACTGGACATGGTCCTTGGATAACTGTTTATCATAGTGAAATTAAAAAACTACTATTACATAGGTCATAATATCTAAGTAGGAAAGATATGTATACAAAAAATATTATATGTTCTTTAACGATATTAATAGACTCCATAATAATAAGATATTATAATTCTATATAATAAAAAAATAAAATAATAATATAATAATAACAATCTTTGTTATTTTATGAGAAAGCTTGTACCATTTAACTTTCTTAAGCACTCTATGAAGCAAGAAATTAATCAAGTGCACCAACAAAAAAATCCACATCATGTATTTGTCCTGTCTTTGTAAAATAAAATTCTGGCAGGAAGAAGTTCAGAAGAAGCTAAGACAATTTTTTTGGTCCAAGTGGAGGAGAGCAGAGTGTTACCTCTCCCAGGCACGCGTTAAATTCAGTGGGAGCAGATCAGAACTAGTGCTTGTCTATATATGTAAGTTGTGAATGAACAGCAGCCATGTCCCTTGGAGCTGACTATAGCCACAGGAAAACCACAGTCGGTCCTGGCTGAAATAGAAACAGCTCATTTTCATGGGAGAAGAGGTACAAGAGTAGCCCAGATGCTCAATGAAGAACTGGAAATGTGCACATATCAAATCGCAGTTCGAATCAATTATCTCTATGACATGGCATTAAATGACTTCCCAATAAGCAGAGCATCCTGAAAAAAATCAGCATAAACCCACCAGTGATGAGGTTTGAAGTTTTCAGACTGCATACATCTCTGGAGAGATTTGCTTCTATATTATTACATTTTGGGGATTTATATTGAATCTGTCAGCACATTTGGACACAGACTTCGTAAACCTTAATCATACAGATGTTGCCTTCTGTTCCGACTGATGTGCTATTCCATATTTTGGAAGCTCAGATACGTGCAAAGCATGTCTCTAAGTCGATAGGTGACTGTGCTCATCAACTCAGGAAGTTTCCATGCAGCAAAGCAATGCTGTGAAAGAGGCAGGTAAGTTGCCAGCTAGTTTCTGAATGATTTGGTGCTGACTTAAAATATTTGAGATGTTTCTGCATTTCTGGGCAGTATGAGGTACTTTGAGCAATGGGCCATATCACAAAATAACTCTCCAACCAGAGCAGTAGAGGAAGCAGTTTCAGTCTGCAAGGTTTGATGCAAGGTTTTGGGGATTTCTAAGATCTGCACTAGTGGAGTAAGAAGAAAAATACACAGTAGTCAGACAGGAAAGGCCTTATTGGACATAGTACTGCTCGTTGAAAATTTTCTCCTTTCACGCTTAACCTATAACATTTCTTTTCCTCCCAAACTGCATGCAGCTTGTTCTCAGAGGTTCATTCCCAAGACTCTGGCTATCTGTTGTTGACCATATTGCTACAAGCCCAGGGCCATCCATTCATTGCATCAACTGAAGTAATCAACTCTTAGCCCACTGTGTACTTCTAAACCACTGTAATTACGGAGAAAAGTACATCAGTTTAAACTACCCTTGCAGGCCAGCATTGACTGTAACAAAGTAGTAATTAATACAAAATCAGCTGCTCATCTGAGAAGCAAATCATGAAGCCAGCACAACTGAATTGATCACAATCATCCATTCACATCCTAAATCATACCATGTGCCTGCACAATACTCAGTACAGTGAAGTCTTCATTACAGTTGCAGCCTTTAGGCACTATACTAATTGAATAACAAAATAATGATAATAAGAAGAAACAGAAGTTCTAAAGAAACTTCAGCATATACATTTTGCACCCAGCATCCTGCCGTTATCCCATTGATATTATATTGTAGGTATCAGAGATATGTTTAATCACATTTTCTCAAACTACCAGGCTTAAACTTCTAATAATGTTGTTTTTGAAAAGAAATTTAAAAAAGGACTAACTTGAAGTCTGGGAGAAGAATGGGATAAAAGGGCAAGTTAAAAATACACTGGCCACGCACTGACAGAAACCATTTAACTATGTCTTATATTTTTGAGTGGATCAAATTTCTGACTTTTTGGGAAAAAATATGTTTGGATGCACTATGGAAAGTAAAAGTAAATTAAAAAAAAAAAAAAAGAGAAAACAAAAATAAGAAGTAGCAAATGAAAAAGCTGCTTAACAGAGGCTACACACTGCTGTCATGCACAGACTCCTGAGCTCAATATATCCTAAAATACACTTGAATCCTACAAGACAGAAAAAACCCCACAACACTAAAAAAGTTACTTAATCTCATACCACTTGTTGCCTACATTACTGGAAAACAACAGCAATAGATTAAGAAACACTTCAACTATTTATTTAGTTTTAAATTAATTCCTCATATTTAGGTTTTTTTCTTTTTTTAGGATTAACTCCTCACTGTCTCAAACACACATGCATGCATATACACTTCTATAAAGATGCATCTTAATATATAGAATATATTGAACATACTAGAATATCTTCTGTGTCAGTTTCCCAGAAAAGACAATAGCAAATAGCAGAGCAGTGATTATCAATAAGCCTTTACAACTTTGGTGCCACATCACCTAGAGCTGATTATAAAACCTGCTATATATGCACAGCCCATACTCATTTGGAGGCCATAGAAGGCAACTAGGTTTTTGCCAGGTAGCACTATCAGAACTATGCAATATTTTTCCTGGGATATTGTTCTGTTCTGACCACAAACTGAAGCACAAACTTTACGAGGAACAACTTCAACAACTTCGGAAATGGCCCAGCTCCAGCAGGACACACCCTGGAGTGCATTACAGCACTGCCTTGTAAACTCTTTTATTAATTTCATAATAAATGCTTAGAAATCAGACTTTTTGCAGGTGATAATTAAATATAAAATCAAGGCAAAACAGATGTGTGATAAATTCTTGGTAATGGTCCTGTTCAACTGAGTTTTAGCATGGATTTTCAGCAGGCCCAGCCCTGCTCCTGCTCTGGATCCCCCTGCAGTGCACATCGCCAGAGCCCTTTGCTGAGCACTTCGCCTCTCTCAAGGCTGTCTTTAAAGTTTCACTTACCATTACAACATCTCAATGTGGAAGGGTTTAACACTTGATTTGGTTTTGTTCAAGTTAAAATCCACTGCTGCAGTTCACGGTAGAACTTTTTTAAAAGACCCGTAAACTTTTTATGCACTTTTCAGCTCAATACCAGCTCATTTTTCTTTGATGACATCAGTGCAGCAGTGCCTTTCTGTTGCGCTTCAAAAAGGGACTAAACTACTGAGAACTTTCAATAGTTTCATAAAATAAGGCCTACACCCCAGAAGGGGAAAGTAAGTAACATCTCAGCTCTCCTCCCTTCTCACCCCGCTCTGGCTGTCAAAGAAACATTACAAATGGCAGAGCTTAAATGGTAGATTAAAAAAAATAAATCACAGAAAACCTATAAATGAATAGAGCTTATACACACACAGGGTCCCATTAACACAGCTTTCACAAACTGGTGGCCGCAAGGTCTGTTTGAAGAGAATAACAGTGGACTTTATCCCTCCAAACCTGATTTCGGTTCGGAAAATCCCCAATCTCTTTGAAGTGACTGATACAGGACTTCATCCCTACAAACATGAATTACCTTTGGAAATCCCCACTCCAGGATACAAAGGCTGACCAGCCTGTATTAGCCAGCTTCCTTCTCTGCAGAAAATGATGGGTTTTATTCACTCTGCTCATGTTGGAGACCAAGAGGAGGAAGTGATTGAGGCTGAACTCTCTGAATTGCCTGTGCTGGGCTGAGACCTCCATTCCCACCCCTCGGTCTACAGGCACAGCTACAGCTTCCAGCCACACAGGGACACACAAAGGCCCTCTTAGCACATGATGTCTTCCCTGTTCTAATTCCTGCTGTGCAGTTGCATGCAGTAAAATTATAAGCCATGCCCAACACAGGTGGTTTCTCTTCTCTTTCAAGTGACCCTTACACTCTGTTGCACTGCCTGGCTCAAAACCATGTTGCCATGGGCCTGCCAAGGTTGCAGAGGGATGGGATAAATCTGCCCAAGAACGGTCTAAGTCACTTTAATTTGTCATATAAGGAAGTGTATAACTAGATGCCATGTCTCTGCTAGGGCCTGTCTGGTTTGGCTCAGGAGCAGGACCACAGCCACTTAAACAAACCACTAAACCCCTGACCTGTGTGAACCCACAGAGAAGCAGAGCAATGCTTGGAGCTCAGAGGACTCCTCACCCTGCTGCTCTCTACTGTCCCATACATGACACAGATCGGGAACATGGATGATGAGTAGGATACATTTTCTAGCTTTGGCTATTAAAGGTTGCTACAATTAAAAACATAAATAAAATTAACTTCAGCCTGTACTCTGCATTACAAAGTTCATTGGCTACTAAATTCATAAGGACATGCACATAAGGCCATTCTGATTCCTCTGTTGGTGACATTTGGGAGTGACAGAGAAAATTCACCACATGGGAGAGCACACCTCACCCCCCAAGAAGGGGTCCCACATGGTACCTGCCCACAGGAGCCTGTTTCTGAGTGGGGAGGAAAGTCAGAGAATCGGCGAGCTTGTGAGAACATCTCCCACATTAACCTCACTCATCCAGTATCAATGTCCATGAATTACAGAAGCTAAGGGAAAGAACAAAGAGAAACTGCATAAAACCTAGTTATTTTAACAATCTATTTTGCACAGTAATTAATCAGATCAGACCTCTAAGGGGCTCCAAGGATCCTAAGGTAAACTTAATTCACTCTAATTGAATTAAAAACTATTAAGCTAAAAGTTACAATGCCTAGCAAGGATAAAAAATATCCCTATAAAACCTCCCTGTGAGCAGGGAACTAGCAGTTATGCCAAGCAGCAGAACAAGAGGACATGCGCTGCAGAAGTTACAAAAATCAGGAAATGCCACAAAGAAAAATATATTAATTTTGATCCTTCAGTCTAGGTTTTAGTGTTTTAAAATAAATCACATTATTATGTTCAAAGGTGAATGATACAGCATTTTTCAGGGGTCTGCTATGCATTGAGTAGAGCTGACTGTCAGCTTGCTTTATTTCATGCAGAAGGCTTAGGTCACTTCCAAGGTAAAGACTGTACTTTCCACAGGAGAAACAGAAATGGTCTCTTATGAAAAAGGAGTAATACAGCATTTATAAAGTAATTGATTTATGCAACTGTATTAGTACATTTTTTTTATTCATGACTGCATGCAAAGATTTTCATGTATACATTGAAACAATTCAAGAATTTGTTCCTGTGAACATGTGTGGCCTGTGGATTGCCTGTGAACTATTTGTCCTAGATACTGTTTTGATTACTTGTCATTCATATTTTTCTCTCTGCAATATTTGATTAATCACCTCCACCTCATGTTATTGTTCTTACTTGCAGACTGGATGAACCCCAAAGAACTTTCATATTCACATGCCTGAGACAAATATTCAAATTACATACATGTGCATGATTATGTGTTACCATTTCTTTTCTCTGGAACATTCCCTCCATTAAACACTTACTACTGGGAACATTCAAAGTGAATAAAAAGCAACATGAAAAACTAAAAGACATTCACAGTATTCTTCTAATGAATGCTCACAATCTTTTTTTTTAAAAGGATCAGTCCAGAGAATAGGTAAACAAAAAATAGCTGTAGAACACTACCTAGAATGCAATTACATCAAAAAAAATTCTACTACGATACTAAATGTCAGAAAAAAATTTCCAAAACAAACAGACAGTTTTACTGTCAAACAGGAAAAACAATTTTCCTGGGGAGTTTTCCTTTTAAAAACAAAACCTAGAACTTTGCACACTCTCATCTCCAAAGAGTAGATTGTAGCTATTACTTTTACTAAAATTATCACTGAACTTATACTCAGAAATACAGGCTCAATGGCTACTTGATTTGTCAGGAGAATGAAAAAAGATAAACAATTCAAAGTGTTCTGGATAAATGGCAATTTAGCAGAAATACAGTGTTTCCTTGAATGCTCTTTTGGATATAAGCAATAATGCTGCCACAAAAATCTGGTTTGCATCATCTAAATGCTTGAAAAAAGAACACATAATTTAGGGAAAAAAATGATGGCTGCCACTTAGCCATAAAGAGCAGCACTAGTGTTAGAAATAGCTATTCTATGATATTTTTGTTCATGTTCTGGGTTTTTTCAGCAGTAGAAGTAATTACTGTGGTTTGTGAGGGCAGTGTTTAGTGCTATTACCCTTTAAACACTGTACACAAACACTGAGTCTGACTCCAGGAAGGCTGAATGTGGCCACAAGCAGGGCTGTAGCCACATCCTTGCCTTCAATTCACCAAGGAGTCCCAGTGATTTCATGAGCAGTAAGGGGTGTACTTGAGAAAAGGTGTGTTGCCTTTGATCTAGCTCCTTGTCTGTTGGAAAGAAGCATTCTTTTACACCTGATACGATAATTTTATGCACAATACTTTAACCTAAAAGACAGGAGTGGAATGTCCCACTTTGGTTTCATAGATTGGATATTCTTTTACCTTCCTTAGAAAATGGAGCCCAGTGCCAAATCTCTTCTGTCTGTGCTCTGTGAACTTCATATTTCTACCTCCAGGAAGATCCTTTTAGAAATCTGAGAAGCTTCTTTGAAGGAAGACATCTCTATATAGCTAGAGATGGATTTCTGAAATTCTGTGACTGGTAAAAGAGATACTGACGATGACAGAGGGGGTGCAGGCAGATTTGAAGCTTGGGGTGCATCAGGTAAGGCTTTTACCACTAGTATTTGAGGAATCAGCCTGTATCAGCCTAATCTATTGCAGTGACCCCTACTTAGGGTCTGTGTCTGAAACAGCTCACAGCAGCCAGCTGTGAGGTTTGCAAAAGCTCCAGATCCCTCCAGGATTCTGTGGATTCCAGTGATTCCTGGAGTCCTGGAGTGTGCACACACCATGCACCAACCCTTCCTCCCCACAGCAGCTCAGCACCATGACCAGATCCCTCTCCAGCCACCAGAAGGCCAGGAGAGACGGCAGGCTGACACACACACTGCTTCAGCTCCTTTTTATTGGCACAAAACTCAATTCTACTTTGGCATATAATCTGCAATTAATTCAGATGCCTGTAGACAATACGTAAGTACTTGGCTGAGTACCAACTCATTCTTCTCCTGTTTTTACACAACTTTATTCTCTAAAAATTTTCTAGGAAGGTGCCTTTGAGATGGGTTCTTTAACTTCCTTCTAAGGCTCAGAGGAACTCTGCTGTACTGACCCTCCAGCCAGCTGAAGGAGCCTGGAAACAGCCTTTACCACCTGAGTGACAGACAGGCAGGACACAAGGAATGCAGGGGTTTCTGCAGCTCCGGTTGTAACATGAATCACTTTCTACAGAAAGTAGTGATAATAACGTGTATATCACATGAATCCTCTGCTGTGTTTTTAACCGTTGATGAGGAAAAAAAAAGTTTCTAGTAAGAGCTGTGCACTTTGATCATAAACAAGCAACACCCTGCACTTACCATGAGACCATGGGGATGGTCCATTTATTAACAGTTGGTTTAGCTCTGATTACAAAGCTAGTAGGTATTCCCTTCCTCTTGCAGCACTCCAACAGCTGACTGCAACAAAGCCAATATTCCAGTTTGCATAGTTGATAAAAACCAAATACACTCTATCAATCGGCTGCTGACACACGATGCTTAGGCGTGGGTTCAGCACGGAGGCAAGTTACACCACAGGATGAGCGTCTAAATTCAAGGAAGAAATATTACCTTTCCAATCAATGGATTAAGTGCCCTGCCACTGGCTTTGCACCAAGGGCGTGTCTGCTAATTGGAAGGAGCAGATTGAACACCCCACATTCCTCAGCCCAGACAATAGGGAAGTGGCACACCTAATCCCCTTAAATGGAATGCCTGGTGTTGCCTGCAAATCTGTTTATACTGTTTAGCAAATGTGAATTAGTATTTGCTGGCATAAACGCCCTGCTGTGCAGACCTTTGTTAACTTGAGGCTACTTCCTTGTTCTCCTAAAGCTGTTAAATGACTCAATCTGGCCTTAATATGTTTCAGTGCTGTGTTCACTACTTATCTCTCAAGCCTATTGTTTTCTAACGCATCCTCATAATCGTCTAAGAGGTTCTCCATTGTGACAACAATTTGTTCAATAATTACAGGTTCACATGAAGAAAGACCAATATACTGTGTGGAAAATCAAATATACAGATGCGGGTGGAGGGAGGAGAGATAAAGACAATCTCAAATTACTTTTTTAAAAAAAAAGATAGATCTGGTATAAGAAGTCTGTAAGTGCTTTAGCATTCTCATAATTACAGAAACAGAAAATTAATTAATTGCTCTGCATTTTACATAGTCTGTTAGGTGTCTGCAGGGATACTGCACCAGGGAAAAGATTAATTTTTGTAGTCTTTGTGTTGTTCTTCACTTCACAATATGATCGAAAACAATGATATTTGGGATTAAAAAAGAGTATTCACTACTCTGTGTCCAAGGTATGGAAGATGAGGTCTGTGCTCCAAACAGCTTACAAACAAAATCCATATCCAAAGGAACTAGTAACAAATTATCCTTGTACCTTGAGTTCATTTACCTCTAACATAAACCTCCATGAACATTATGCCTTCTATATAAAAGGAAAGAAGCCACTGAAGACCTTATTTAACTTTTCAGACCCTAGTTAAGTCTTCAGATACTTGCAGTTGGCAGGCTTGCCATCCAAATGAACTCTCAAATCTTTTATGTGTATGCAGATTTGACCAGGGCACAAGTTTATGACCTGCTAGCAGTGGCTTCCTGCGACCTCTCAAACTTACCTTCTGACCCTGTTACCTCTTTATCACTGCCTTGATAGGTGAAATTTGCCAAAGCTAACCGTGATGTTTAGCAAGAAAGGGACAACTGCTGGCGTGGGTGTATCTCAGTTCTGCAGCTGCAGTAAATCAGCTCCCATCCAGGATTTCAAAAAGCTTCCCTCTCCCCCTCACCCTCCTTTGGCCAGTGGAACAAGTCATGCTCATCACCAGAAGTCCCCTGTCACTTTAAGAACTGAAACAGGAAAACCTGTACCATTTTTATACTTTTGTTCATTCTTTTCAATCCTTTCTAACTCCTTCCCCCTGGGAGTTAGCCCTCCACCAAAAGTTTCTTTCAGTAAAGCACTAGCTCTGTCTATTAAGCTTACCCACCCCTGCTTAGCCTTAACACTGGTTTCTTTGTACTTGCCTGGTGAACTGACCAGCTATACAGCACAATAGCTACAATTACTAAATTACACTCCCTGTCACTGCCTTTTGTATCACACCTCTAACAGGTGTCATTACCATGACAGGCAAATTGTAATAACCCATTCACAGCCCCCCCTACTCTTAATATTTTTTTTTATTATTGCTATTTTATTTTACATAATATATGTGTGAATACCGCACAGAGCCTGAATGGCTGGTAAATATACAGGACTGAAAGGTTGAACTGCAGGAACTGCAAGCACAAACAGCAGCATTTAGGACAACAAACCTGAATGCTGACACATCCCTGATACTGTGAACACATGCACATACATGGATACATTAAAATAGTAACCGTAATACCAATAGATGTGGTTATGGGAAACATATTGGTTTGAAAAAGAGGGATAGGAGGCTTTTCTGAGCTGAGGCTGCCCCCCCTGCCCTTGCTCACCTGGCTGTGCCATGGCACTGCATGTGAGGGGTACACCAGGACATGCTCTCCTGAGATCCTTTGCGAAAGCCCAGCAGGTGAGGAGAGCATAAGCAAGCACTGCAGGTTATATATTCTATGAATGCAGCAATTTAAAGTGGGTTTTCAGTATAAATTTAATATAAAAATGTAATGAGTTATATGATTCACAGAATCAAATGTTTAAGCAAGATTTAACTGAACCAATAAAAAACTTCTTTACTTAGGCCAACGGAAGCTGCCATAACCTTTGAAAAGTGGTAAATATACTGATATATCGCTGTCTGCTGTTTTCTGGGGCCTTACTCATTACTGTGTTATTCCAGTTGCATACTAGCACAAATACACTGACTTTACTGACAGGAATGAAAGGTCATATAGTAGCCGAATGGGTTCTAAAACCCAACCTGATAATGATGGCATTGACAGCCCCATCAACAGAGTTTGGATTTCCTCAGTGCAATACACAGATAGAAATAAAACACGCAAAACTTCACACACTGGCAATGTAATACCTGGAATAAAAAAACACCAAAAAAACACTGTGCCTCAACACTAAGTTGAGAACACACTCATCAGTTAGTTGAGAATCTCCCTTTTTTAACTCACATTGCCAAGAAGCTCTGGATAAGCAGAAAGTAATTGAAACAAGTCCAGATGGATGAAACTGTTTTCTTTTTGCTTTGTTTAAAAATCAAAATTCATAGCTAAGCCCTTTTTAGCTTTAAAGGGTATTGCAAGAACAAATTGTTGTACTAGCTTGAGAGAAACAGAGGAAGAGAGGACCTGAGAAATCTCATTATGACATAGTGCTAGTTGAGATGTTAATAAAGGTAAGAATGATCGTTCTTGTCTTTCTGAAGACAAGTTCTTGTCTTTGGAATTGCTACAACTAAGTGCAGGAATCCCTCTACACGGGTGTACTGCTGCAAGTTTGGCATCTCCTTATTCAGCTGTTTCTCAACATGACAAAAATTAGATGCACATGAGAGGAAATATATTGTGCCCTACCCCATCACCCCATTCTTCCACCTTGCAACCAGCACTTAACTATGTTTCCATGCTTCAGGATGCTCCTGCTTTGAAAAACAACAAATATAACTTAAACCATGCAGCACCGAGGTCAGTCTTTCAGATAGGTGAAAAAACCTTTGGATCCCGACATTCTGCTGGAGGGACACACTGTAACTAACACTCTGAGAAAGCAGGTGAGCTACTCTGAAGCGCATGCCCTCTAGGCCACATCCCATTTTAAAACTCTAATATCACCTCAAATCATAATGCAAAAAGCTTGCAAGGATCAGTGCTATTCATAGGCAGGAAAAAAACATGACCCCACGTCAGGCACAGAGTTGCAGTCATTTAACAGACCCCATGATTACAGTGTGGATTTGTAGCAGAAGAAAGACCATGGAAAAGGTATGAACAAGGTGAAGGTTTTACCCTCTCTAGTCTATACTAAGGTTTGTAATGTATGGCACCAGCACAAGAGTGAAGCGGAGGACCCGTGTTATCACTCATGGTACCAACTTTTGTAGTCTACAGAAGTTTTTATAATACCTGTAATTACACTTCTGTAGATCTCAGTTTTGGGAATTGCATATTTAGCAGGAGGAAAACATAAAATATGGGTGCTCAGGAGACCTTATCTTACTCTTGATTCTTTATCACACTTTCTACACCTAGACAAAGAAAGTAAACCAGAGCTGGTATGACACACTGTCATAACTTGGCAGATGTGAAACATAAAAGCAACACAGAAGCTGCCTCATGTCTTGCATCATCTTTGTGAATCACCTGTGAATCACACTCCCCTGAAATACACCACTAGACTGAATCAAAATGCCTTACTTCTCCTCTCCATATTTTAGAAAGGGTGTTGAATAACTGAAGAGTACAGTCAAGGGCCACAGAAAAGATGTACAAATTTGGAGCAAAGAACCCTACTTTACAACAAGGGATTGAAGGAAATCATTTAACACAGTAAAACTGAAAAGAAGTTTAGTTTATGGTTCTAAATATTTTCATGGTATTTCTTGCCCATACAGTCCCTAATCTGCCAGGAAAGGCATTATGAAGAATTTAGGATTGAACACTGAAGCCTAGGAAACACAGATTAGAAACAGTATCTCCTACTCCTTTAAATGCATATGATTCACCATTGGAATGACTACTAAGGACAGAGGTGACCTCCCCATCTCTTGATACCTTCAAACTCATGGTGGATGTTTTTCTGGACATGATAACTTCATGCATACAACTTACTGAGTTAAATGCTGAAATAATTAGGTGAGATTTGCCGGCTTTCTTTTATACAGTAGGTGAGACGGTACTTTAATAGTCTTCCATCTTTAAAATCTATGAATTTGTGAACTGTGTCAATGTCTAATCATTTTCCTCCATCAGGAATGACAGCAGTGTCTCTCTTCACTTTAGAGATAAGTTTAAATACAGATTTATCAAATTACTCTCCCTGCCTGGGGCACATGCAAGACAACGGCCGTGGAAAACTCTGAATAGATAACACTGAATCTGAATCTATACAGCACAGATCCAACCTTTTCAATAAGGCCCTTAGGAATAGCATGTAAATATGAAGATATCTGGAACAAGAGTTTAAGTGGGAACAGACTGGTGCAAGCAAGCCTCTTCATTCACAGAGCCCAAGATCAAAATTCTTAAGAAAGGACACCACTTGCTATGTATCTCTGTGCAGTGTTTACACATCATTGCAACAGTGATCTACCTTTAGAAAACAAAACACTTAAATAAGTGCCCTGTGAAAGTCTTACTGGACTTTTTTCTTTATTTTACAAAGTCTGGGCAACTCTAAAATCAATCATTCTATTTCATCTCCCACACGAAGGCCACAACTGAACAGGTTACTGGCATAGTACTAAACTATCTCCCTCCAAATGAAAAGGTAATAGCTTGAAATGACAGACATATGATTTGGAACACAGGCCCATTCTCGGGTCTGAAAGAGATGTTACCTCATTTTATGATGATTTCCTTGGAATGAGCCATCCCCTATTTACATATTCACAAACTAGCAGGGATTTCTTTACTACTTCCCAAGGATTACTTAAGAATTGTATATCAGTATGGGTATAAATATTAACAGAGAGAAAAAAAAGAGGGAAGGAGAAATTGTATGCATCTTGATGTACATACAGAAGGTACATACATAAAATCTCACAGTGCCTCGTAGGGCTGTTGGAGTTATTCCAAATGTTTTCCATGACAATGAATAGTTATGTTACTCTTGCATCTCTCAGTCCATCACTAGCATTGAACCAAACAATTGGCTTTAATACATTCCATCATTGCTTCTACAAGTTCAACAACCAAGCCTTAGATCTGTCACACTTTTAAATACTCAAGAACTGTGCTGTTAGAATCAAATTGTTGAAAAAAGTTGTGTGCACATCTATTAGAATGTGCAGCCATTTCCCTAAATAAAACAAAAACTGGGGAAAATTCCTTCCATCAGCTTTGATGATGTGGAGAATAAACATGTCATTTTATCACGACCTTTTCTGCCTACTTTATCTACCTTAATACACTACTTAGCATACTACACAAGACAGATCAAGGTTTTCACATTAAATTTTGTTCAAACTTCCTGATTTATTATGCTAAGTACTTATCTGACATCAGAATTAACTGAGACTATCTATAGTAGAATCTAGTTTTAATGAAAAAAGAGATGATCGAGGAAGACTTATCTCTTATAGGGACATACCTGAACATATCCAGCCTTTGTTTCAAGCTCAACTTGACTAGAAAAGAGTTCTTTAACTTTCTACTGTCCCCAGCTCTCCCTGTTACCTCCTTTCTCTTTTCCCTGGTATTTCTGCATTATTTAAGCATAATTTTCAAGTTCTTTTTACCAGACTAGGTCTATAATCTTGTAGAATCTTTCCAGGTAACACTGAAATACAGACTTCTCTATCAACTGATATTTAAATCTACTGTCCAGGCTTTCATCAGCTTTTGCATTGATTATTCAAATAATCTCTTCCCTGGCTTTGATAAAATCATTCCTTTTCTAGCCAGTGGTTTGGGCAACTTATCTCTCCCTTTGCAGCGCTTCTCTTCCCTCTACTGCCTTCACTCCTGCCTCCCGTTTCCATTCCTTTCCCATGTCCAATTGCAGTTGCTCAGGCCAATTGCACTTGATCAATTTTTACTCAGTATATCATTCAATCTCTTAGCAAGTATGTGTGACTGGCCAAAGTGACCAACTTTTCACCAGTAAAATCTGCAATACCCCTTCGCCCTCTCTCTCTCACTGCCCATCACATTTGGGAGGACTTTTAGGCCCACCTAAAATTATCTTTCTACTTCCGTTACTCTTTCTCCTCATGAACTTTTTAATTCCCTCTCTTAAACTCGATTGCTATAAAGTTTGGGAGAAGAAAAAAAACCCAGCCCAAATCTTATCACACGCAGTCCACTGATGCAGCAAGATCCCTGCCCAAGATGCTGATCATCACTGTTCTTCTTTTCCTTTTCAACCTGCTAATCTTCATCCTGTGTCAGATTGCCAGGTTTTTGAAATAGGAAGTAATTTTTTTCCCCACATTTGCACAGCAAGTAATACCACAGGGTTTTCATCCAAGACACAGATCCTTAGTATTATGGTATTTGAAAGTTGCAAGGTAACATACAGTAAGAAGAATTACAAGGCCAGAGTTCTGTTGGACTGCATTATACATACATACAAGCTGCAGATACTGCAGATTTTCTAATCACAGCTGCACTGGCATAAAATAAACCTTGTCCCATGCCATTTATACAATATACTTTTAATACACTGGAAAATAAGGAAGAATTTCTGATTACTTTGTACTTATTTTGTATATACAAGGTAGGTGTACTTCAAACTTAATGACTCTGTCAGTTGCTCTTTATACTGTAATCTCTGCTATGCTTTTTTAGTGATCACAGACATATGTCTCCTAACCAAATTAAGTACATACACATTTAAGTGACAGCACATTTTCAGAATCCATCATTATATGCTGGCAATAAAACACTACGACATCACTACACATGAACTTATAAAAATGCCAGAATAATACCCTGTATCACATTTAAATACAATTACACTATATTTTTATAGCATTTGAAATTAACATTAAAGAGTTTTGAAAATGACCATTTAAAAATGTATTCTGTTTCATAAGAAGTGACCTTATAAGGACCACACGGAATTTGTGTTTCAGGGAAGTTGGATCCGGAAACACAAGAAAGAAAAAACAGCCACAGGCATATAAAATAGGATTTCAAAGATGCAAATAATTATTTAAGCTCACATGTATCCCCCACAAACCCTGTTTTCTGCACAAAGCTTCATTAACAGAACATACAACACAGACACACAGAGAGACACACGGCCACATGCAAACCCAGCCGTAACAAGAACAGACAGAAAAAATAGAGACCATCTACATAAAACAAACTCGCACTCAAAAAGAAACCACACACATTTCTAAAAACGTTTATGAAAAAGATGCAGATCTGTAACAATGTATCACAGATCTACACAGTATAAAGTTTATGTCACTAATCAGTTATTAAGTGAAGATTTAATACTTCCATCAGGGAAGGTAATTCCCTCTATTTCTAATGCCTTCATATCATTAAGTGACTGCTAATTTCACAGAAATGCGCTTACATACTTCACATATTGTACCCTGATTAAGAAAGTAAAAATAACAAATATCTAGCACTGAAGGAAAACAAACCCCAGGAAACTAAAAATACTAAACACGCTGCTCAGAGATGCTGCCCCCTCCCCCTCCCATTAGATGTGGTTAGTCTTTATGCAAATGTATCACTAATGCGTATTACAAATTAAGCAGAACAGAATAATCTTTTGCCTAGACTTACAGGACATTTTACATCTTCAATTAGATGAGCAGCAACAATATTCACTTTGAGTTCTAAAATCCCTTTCACAGATAAAGAGGTTAATTGGTTGATCTTACAGTATGGATAAAATTCAATACCTAAATTAAATGCATATATATATATATATGTGTGTGTGTGTGTGTGTGTGTATACATCAAAGCATATGTATGTATATACATACATATGTATTTAAAAGTATCTTTACACTTTTGGAAAAAGTTATTTTAATTAGAGTAACAGACACCTTTTTGAAATTAATTAAGTTTAAATTCTGTTCAGGAAAAACATCTTTTACTACTTGCATACTATTAACATGGTATTTTTAACTCTTACTCAAATATAGCCAGATGCTTTTTTTGGTAAATTTATTATTAATATCTCTGGTATGTAGATAAATGTTTAATATGAAATTGATATACATTTCAAAAGAACAAATAACTGTGTTATAAGCACTGTATTAATAAGTAACTATGGCATATTTATGGATACAAAAAATCCTAATAGGGTCAAACTTATAAGACTGACTAATGTTACAAGTAGGTACTTAGAAACATGCCATATTTTCCCCCAATTCCATTATGGTAACAAACACAAAAAGATGCTGATACCCAGTTCTGTTAAGTACATCTTTAGTTCCACCCATTACACAATATCAAGTCAGGGAGCAGTTTTATCTGACTGGTGGCTCAATGGCGCAGCCTATGTGTGCAAAAGTATAACACAGCAAGTTTCTAGTTTTAGAAATGAGTGTCAATCCTCTGGTTTTGTTTCATTTAAATAAGCAAGGATACCTACAATTTCCAAAATTGATGAGCTGCATAAATAAAATACTATTTTAATACAATACGCACACTCACAGATCTAAATTAATGAAATTACTGACAACATAAAACATGAAATTCAAATGATTCTGTGCAGAATTTAAAAAAAATAAGTAAAATTTATTTGGATATTTCTCTGTAAGACTGTATGTGAAACACTGATTTTCACTCATGTTTATTAAAAAGATGCTGCAGAATGTAAATATATTTATAAAATACAATTTCACCTCACCACCTTTAAAATGCCGTACATTAATTTTGGTATTAATTTTCGGTACATTACTATTGCTTGGTTTGTGTTCTTCTTTTCAGAGACAAAATACTTCGATTCACACTTTCGTTTTCAAAGTGATACATCCAGTGTAAAATATTTTACCTCTCTGCTACAAGTAATGGGTAAATTCTTAGCTTGTAGCTATAATCTAAGGACTGAAGCACAGAGGGATGCAAATGCAAGCACAAATAAATACTCTCCTCCTATATATGCACCCAACATGAACTACTCTCCCACTTCCCACCACAGCCCTCACCCAGCTCCAAGCAACCAAATTTAGTTATTCCACTTAAATATGATCACAGTTACAGCACCAGATGTAAGTGTGGATTGTAAAAATCGAGGAAAGAGAAAGGAGAGAAAGAGACAGAAGCTAATCAGCTCATGTCTCTAAACAACTGGATAATAATTTTCAGACTGGTTAAAATACTGGTTTGTTCATTCAAAGGGGATGTCCGATACCTGGCTATGACATGTCATGACTTTTAGCACTTGTTGTAAGTGAGCTGAACAATCTTAGGGGGTCTCAACTGGGGAGACCTGCAACCAGTGCAGTTTCTTCAGCTAAAGAAACACTCCCCTAGTTCATTTGACAGATTTTAAACCAAATTAAAAAGCATTTATAAAAAAATAGTATGTCACTTTCTTCCCAACAGAATATAACCACATGTCCATAAAAATGCAGAGGCAAAACTCTCAAATAAAATATGTTTAATTTTATTTTAGAGATTGTATTTTGTTTTAGAGAACAAAGTCATAATGGTTCTATAAAGCCAAGTATACCGACATAAAGAAGTCTTTTTTTGTCATGCAGAGTCCGCTGCTAATCCAGACATAGAAAAGAACAGTGTTTTATATTTACCCTTAATTCTTTTTTTTCTATTCTTCTAATAAAATGACCCCACATATTTACTCAAGCTGCTTAAACAGGTAAGAAGTGCAAATAATATAGCTTGCATCACATTACAAACCCAGATCAGTAAGAAAGCTGCAAGCACAGAAATATATATTAAATTCAGAATAAACAGAGAATTACTATAAGCAAACAAAAATATGTATTAAATTCAGAAAAACTTACGCATTATTTAATTTGAGGAGTGCAAAACCTCTTTCATATATTTAAGGAATTTGGTTTTTTTCATTGCTAGCATCTCTCATTTTTTGTAAACACATAATTAATGAAAAAAATCCTGGATTTAACTCAGGCTTGGATAATGTTGTCTCTTTGTTTTCTACCTGAAACAGTTTTTGCAGATTTCTTTCCAAATTGGTCAAATGCTCCTATTTCTTTATATGCAAAAGATATCCATACACTAATTTCACTTTATTTCCTAATGCTGTTCATTGGTGACTGTTAAATAGTTTCTTTGGCCATTTTCATGTTTATTTTTGAAGAGCTTGTGGCGCTTAGAATGCATGGAAATGATATGCTATATACTTGGCACTAAATTGTCCAAGCCAAAATATCAAATGTGGGAAACGGCAGAGTGATAACATGCACCCTACACTAAATACATCTTGGTTTTTGCAGTAATTGCTCCGTGTATTTATTTAGCAGTGCTCTTTAGTGCTGATTCAAACAGACATTTGTGTTTGGCTATGGACATGCTCATGTCCTGAAAAGAGATGTTTATTCCATAAAAGTTAAATTCCTACTCCAACTGTTTCTTTGGTTGCTGTTTGCTCATTCTGGAATTAAACTAGTCACACATATTTTTCATGTTTGATCCACTGAAATAAAACTAGACAACTTTTATAGACATGGTTTTATTGAAATGGATGTTTATTAGTTAGATCACACTGCTCTACAGAAAATAATTCTCCTGCTGTCTATAAACATTTTGACCAGCCATATTCAAGTGAGAGAGCAAGTCTAAGGGGGAGGGGGAAAGGAAAAGAAAGAAAATGGGAGGAGTAGAGACGGATACCATGTACAATTCTCATGTGACCTGTGGTACTACCTAATTAGAAAACTTAAAGTTTCCACAAACCTTTCATTGTAAGCTGCAGTATCACTACTATTACATTTCAGTTCGTGTTGGCTGATTTACCTACATTTCCATGAGTAGAAGAACAGAAAATACAATGCATAGTTTTGAGGAAGAAATCTAAAGGCACAACGTAAACAAGCACCATCAGTTTAGAAACTGAATGCAAATGCAGCAAAGGGATTTTTCCAATACATCTTTCTTCATTATGGTACAGGACACATAAGAGAACGCTACTGAACTGCAACCTCAATTATTCTGGCCAGCAAATTACCTTTAACCATTAAATTAGAAAATGTTCTTCAGCACTATTCAGTTTAGCATTCTACACTGTCTCCAGGCTGAAGGTGGTCTGCATGTTGAACTTAGTACTGTGTGGGTTATAGTCTTTGTTTGCAGTCTTAACTGGGGATTGCACCTTAGCTACCGTAGTTCAAGCGTAAAAATACTTTGTCTGTAACACTATATACTGTTGCCAGCGACCCTCTAAATCCTTGAACCAACTGTGTCCTCTGGTGTCACAGAAGATAATGCCAATTTATTGCAATGTGTGGCTTTTTTAACTGATTAAAATTAAGCCGTAAACACGTGACAATGGAATTAGCACATTTAGAGAGTCTGTTTTCCCACATCCCATTTTGCGCTAGTGCGGCTGATCCCTGCAACTCTACGCGGGTGCAATTTTAATGACTTCGCTAGGTTTTGATGTTCTTATGAAAAAGCAGTGCTTGGTGTTTGTGGAGAAGGTAGATATGGAAGCTGAGTAGCTGTGATTGCGGACACTGTGACATCGTCTCTGTTTTTCGATAGGATCGGTGTCATTTTCCTCCCCACGATAAGACACCTCACTGACAGAGCCCGATTAGGGAAAATTTTATTATAAAATTCACTTCTATCGAACAAGGATGGGGTGATAAACAGTTCAGCCTCAGGGAAGAAACAGGAAAAGATTTTTTCTCTCACTCTCTCTCTCCCTTTTTTGTTTTCCTTTTTTTTTCTCCCCCATTTAAGAAAAATCCTCCCTCCTTCTAGGCCTTTTCCTGAAAGTGAATGTGTTTAGGTTAATAAGAATTCCCCAAATTTAGAGATCAAAGATACATGAATGTTGTTCTAAAAGAAGAGTTGTGTTGCCTCACAATTCAAGAATATGATTTTAAAAGGTAAAAAGCGAGGACTTTTTCTGAATTACATTTTCTGACAAATTCATTACAATCAAAGTCTTCTGAAAAGGAAGCTCAGGCAAACATAATTTTACTTTCCAATATTTCTCCCTGGTTAGAAAACTGGCAAGCTGCAGGGTAAACAGGGAAAATGGATGCTTGTGGCCCTCTAATGCTTGAAGATGGACTAACTTCCAAAGAAGAACTTGAAAGAAATATTGATTTATCTTTTTTTTAATACTAAAACATCTTTGCTTCTGTGTTTCATAGCTCACAGAGGATACCTTTAATCAGGCATCTAGTGTCATATATGCAACATACTTCTGTACAGTAATCAGCACAGTGGCAGTCAGTAAATATTACCTCCAGAAGATGGCTTGGGGAACATGGAGAATGGAGTCCATGGAGTACAAGCACAAAGAGTAATTCATTCCAGTTCTTATTTTCTTACTTTACATTACCTGGCTGAAACACATTCATTACCTGAATAGGAAATAAACACTGCTAAAAAGTATTTTTAAAAAACCCAAATCAAACCAAAACAAAAAAACCCAAACAAACAAAAAACCAAATCAAACCAAACCAATGAACCAACCAAAACCCACCAAACAAACAATGGAAAAGAGTGTACTGATGATTTTTTCAAGCTTTCAAAACTAAGCTGTAACAATGCCATGAACCAAATGGTTGTCTTGGTTGCTCAACAGTAAAACTTCCAAAGGAAAAAAACCCCAAGCACTAACAGTGGCTTTTTATTTATGTCCAAACCAGGGTCACTATGTTGAAACCATTCCCTCAAGATGTGCCTCAAAGTTACAGATGCTCGTTAAACGACTTTTAAGCACATTTAATTAGAATATTACAAATCTGCTGTCAAAGTGAGCCTTGACATACAAGTCCCTTCAGCAATGCTCTAGATTTGCTTCTATTAAATAACAATGGGAGGATGTTTACAAGCATATATAATTTTCATTAGGCACACTCAACTCAAATACAGTACACAAACTTAAAATAACTTCAGTAGCAGTTGTAGCCCTGAAGTAAAAGCTCACCAAAAATCCCTGCTTACTTGGCTAACGCGTCTTCCTAGAAACTGTATTTACTGACATCCATGGCCTCATATTAAGCTGAATATAAGTATTAGCTGAAGGGTCAGCTGAAATAAACATAGCAGTAAATTCTATGATTCTACAAAACTACATTAGACTCAGCCATCAGGACAGAGCTCATCTCCTCCACTTGCAACTTGACTGAAAGAACAGATAAATTTAACACCCTCAGAACTGTCAAGACAAAACATATGTTCCATCTATCTATAATTTGTGTTAGCACACCATATTTTTAATAATGTAGGAATTATTCTGGAATGAGACTATCCAGTCTTACTGTGAAATACTAGATTCTATTAAATATTATCCCCATGGTTTTTTGACTGCTGATTCAGTTCTGTGCTCTGCAGTTCCACACAACCAGCAAAAAAAATGGGTTTTCAAAGATGACTGCATTGGAAACAAACATCAGTCTGGAAAAAATATGACTAATGAAGGTAAGACAGATCAATCAAAAGGCGAGTTGGAACTCCAGCACATTTCTTTTTACCCTTCAAAGAAAGATTTTAAACAATGAGTTAGTGGTTTCAGTATGAGAAGCAGCTGGAGGAAAAAGGTGCACCATTTGATTAGTGCTCTGTTAGATTTCCTTCAATAACTTCTTAAAAGAACATTTGCTTCCGATTGACTGTAGCTGCAGCATAAGAGCTGTTAACAGTGTATTAAACATGAAAAAAACTATATAGCTCAACAACCCCATCTAAACACAGAAGAATTCTAACTAGCTACAACAAGGCAATAAGGCTGTTCTCTCCTACAATTTCTTCCATGTAAACATCTTTAAACCTTCTTGCAACTTCCTATCTTCTCTGGGAGTGGGGCAAAAGAAAACTCCTACTCGAATAATTCAGACATGAATGATGCTCTCTCTGTGCTAAAGTTGGCTGTTCCTCTCCACATGCAAACTCAACATGGAGCTGGTGAGAATGACTGGCAGGAAACAAGAGTGAGATTAGAGAAAGAGCATCTTTCTGTTCTGTGTAAATACACGGTGTTGCAATTTGCAACACAAACCAGAGTTATATCTGAACTCCAGTACTCAACTGAATAATGAAGGTCTTCACACAATTACTAGTTGTTTTTTTGTTTTTTTTTTCTTTTTCTTGGAATATCCCCAAATACCAGCCTTAACTAGAAGGGACACACTTGAAGTCTCCTGGAAGGAACAAGTAATTCCCTTTCTGTCCCTAAGACATGTAGCCCAGGAGTTGCCTGTGTGGATCAGTGTAGCTATAAATACATTTATCTAGAAGAAATAGTCAAACAGTCTTTCCTAAGAGGAGCGTCTGATTGGTTAGCAGAAAATTGATACAGTGGAGTGAAGAATAACTGATAAAGAGATAATCCACTGTGGCAATGTAGTTCTGCAGTGCTGTAGCTCCAGCCTTCATTGGGTGGTGAGTGTAGGGTGATGGAAGAAAAGGACGGGCTTCTGTTGTTTGCATTTGAAGTATGAGGGAGGCATGGTGTGAGCAAACTTTAGATGTGAAGAACAAAAGCCTGGTTTTCCTCTATCCCATCTTTAACTATATGATAAAGCCTAAAGCTGAAACACCGTACTATTACATTTCTACAGCTGATCTTCTCTTTATCTGTTTTTCCCTCTACAAAGCAGAGATGCAAACACCTGCGTGTACACATTCGGTGCATGCACAGCTTCATTTTCAGAGAGAGGGTCACTGCATATGTTCTAACTTGACCTTAATTCATGTAGTAATTTCCCAGACTGTTACATCATGCTCATTATTGGCATAACCAAACATTTCCCTAACAGGCTACATTTAACAAATATTTTAAATTATTTCTGCAAGGATTAAACATCTACAAATAATTTTCTTTTATGTAAGTGAATAATTTGGAGAAAAATAATTTTATTTTATGTAAGTAAGTAATTTGGAGAAAAGAATAGTACCTAAGCTGGTGGTGAATCAGAGTATGCCAGTTACAGGAGCACTTAAGCGCCCATTGGCACAGCAAGACTCAAAGACCCGGTAGGTTTCAAAGAAACACTTCTTTTTTTTTTCTTCTAAAACTCTTTGCTTTCTAGTAAAGCTGCAACCACAATGTTCTCTCTCTTAATGCCACCATAAAAAATCAAAACACTTTAAAACAAATTGATGTCCTCTTTAATATAGTCATCACATCATCACAGTACCCTTGCACCCTGCTTGGTGACAACCAGGGGGATGCACACACACATCTCTCGCTCGCTTGCTCTCTCTCTCTTTTTTTTTTTTTTTTAAGGCATTGAAGCAGGCAACAAAGAAGGAGAAAAAGACTAGGAGAGACACTCAATTGAGATATTGGCACCTTTGATTGACAAGATCTAATCAGCTTATCTCCACACTAATAAAGTTGATGGCCTGTGGAGCTGGTATATGTCCAGCTTCAAGTGAACTTTCAGTAGCCAAAGCCTCAAGGGCCAGGACTAAGACTGAGCTTATCTAAACTGATTTAAATCAATTCCTAATGGGCTATTTCAATTTGATCAATTTGAAAGGATGGAAACCTGTAACCACTTGACTCAATTGTCTTGATTTGTGCTGGCATCACTGGAGATTTGGTCAGAGACACAAACTATTTATCTACAATGAAACAATAGAATACAACCGATACACTTCTAAAATTACTTGATCTTCCTTAAGGTACTGCTCAGTTTATTACAAATTTGGGTGTTTTACGTGCACTCAATAAAATATTTTGAAGGATGCTGTTCCAAAACAAGTAGTGAACGCCACATGCAAAATTCCCCATTCCATAAAAAGGGGCTAAACTGTTTTATAGCTCCTTGAACAATTTGTTTTGTTTTTCTAAATTAACAGAATTAAATTTTCTAAATAAACAGAATCATTCATGTGTTTTGAGGGACTGCCTGTCCCACCAAGGGTGGGATGTCAGAATGGAGTACTACAAAAGGAATGATTTGAGCATTCAGACAGATTTCATTCATTATGAGCAGAATTACTCAATTCACTTCTGAAGTTCTTAAAATTCATTTTTGCAAAGCTCAACGTGCTTTCAACTCCAGAATAACATGTCAAGGAAACATATGTGGCTTTCATTACATATTACATTACACTGTGAAAAAGGCTTGCTGCTTCTCTCAGGGTAAATTATTGCTTTTAAGAATGCAAAAAATTCCACAGCATCAAAGTGCATCTACATTAAATAATTTCTGAACAAAGAACTGTTTTATTAATATAAAATTAATATTATTAGGAAAACATGGTATTACTATTAACCATCATCTTAAGAGGTGGAACTATACGGTTACATGTACTTTACACACTTGCCAAAGCATGAGCAGTGAAACCAGATATCAGTAAAGTATTTTTCAGTCAATAGCCCACATGAACACCTTAGGAATGTCTTGTGTTTAATAGAGGTAATTTAAGCACTATCCAAAGGAAGAGTTTTTTGTATTAATGCTAGATTACAAAAAAACCCTAAGCAATATTTTCATTCAGATTGTGGTTTTCAAGTTGTAATTGCTTTATATAAAATCCACTCTAGTGTTATCACTCAATATCATCTTCACTGCTGTACATCTGAAGATAATTTTGCAATAAAACTTAATTGATAGAGCTTATTTTTCACTAATCTCCTAATATAGAAAAATGAAAAAGTACTAACAGAATGTATTATAAGCTATGACCCTCACAGTGCAAGATATTTCTAGTTTATCAAACTAAAATAGATCCATTTTATGGCATCAAATATTTTATATACTTTAATAATGTAGAGGCTTTTTCCCAAAATAGGAAGTAAATGGAAAATTCCCTTAATAAAGCAAAACATGGAGAGTAAAAGTCATTCACAAAGAGGCTGAGCAGAACATCTCATCTCATAACATTACTAGCTGGTGCCCCACTGACCATTAGTGCATAATTTCAAAACATTTCAGTTATGGAAATCAGTAAGTCTGCCGTCAGTGACATCTATTAAGAAGTTAAATTCAGTGATTTTATAGTTTTAAACTGAACTCCTTCTGATGTACTGCATAAGCTGGATTCTGAATAAGACATTTTAAAAATTAAAACACTGTGGACCGTATTGTATTCCCTTCTCCTTTGGGTGAGTTAGACCTGGTATCAGTCCTAAGAGCTTCTCATCAGTTAAGCAAATAGTTCTTGTGATTATGCAAAATATTGAAAGACAAAATAAAGCATTAGATGTTCATAGCAGAGGACCGGGATCTTGAACTCATAAGGCTTTTCCTTGAACTACAGTACACCTTAAGAACAATGCTTCCAGAGCAGAAAATTCCCCAGGTACCAGCCAGTCATTAATACATCATGAGAAATATCATGGGCACCACCTTCTCTAATCCTGAGACCTGGGGTCACATTGAGATCCAACCACTGCAGCACAGTGTTCCTGAGCAGACTATGTAACATCCATGCTGAAAAATAAGTGTTCTGCAGAGTCAAGGAGCCACATTTGGCTCACAATCAACTGTTTGTCTGGTTGCCCCAGACTTTGTTCCCAGTTCTACTACAAAAATCTGATGGAATGGACAATCTGACACTTTGAGTACCTGGGTGCTGCTCTGAGATCTGTGTAGGTGGAAAAGAGATAAACCTAAACTGCAACACTCAGATGATGCCTCTACTCCTGAAGTGTGTCTATGAACTTTACATCCTCCCCAAATCTGCCGTCTTCCTGCATCACTTCTGTTTTGGTCTGTTGTAGAAGGATCCGAACTCCTTGGTTACTCAAAGATGACTCAATATAGAGAATCAAGGAAACTGCTCCTGTTATTTGGGATGTCTATACAGGCTTATAGATACCACCCTTCCTGAGCATTCAGGACTCCTGTAAGACCGAAAAGATGCTGCATAATCACCACAAACATCCTTACAGATTTGCACAGACCTCATTTATCTGAACCTCAGAGATGAATCTAGCTTGGTCCTGCCTTTTTTTTTTTTCTTTCACTTAGCATCACTATGCTGTGGTCTGTTTACCTACAGAATGAGTATAATATCATTGTCTGTCAGGAGGATAACATGGGTTATCCCAGGATGCACAAATGAAGCTCTGGGAACCCATGATATTAAAGGACGAAAACACATAGCCATGAAACTTGGCAAAAAACTTGCAGCAACTTCAGTTGAAAAAAATTAAAGTATTGCCTTATTTTTGCATTTGAATACCTCTCATGCTGTCATTTAATCACAGAAAAGTTTTCTAAACACAGCCATCACTTTGCCAAGATCATTGCAAATGTATCAGACCAAACTCATGACTGTAGCAGGCTGACAGACTTGTGCTTTGTCTTCTGTGAACGAAGACACTACTCTCCAGACCACGTAAAAATCAGCCTCTGCATTTTTGGCAGTCAGATCATAACAAGGCCAAAGTAATATTAAATCATTGATGAGGTTTTAAAGTTTAAATATCAAAGTGGTGTATATGCAGAAGAACTGTTGCTGACATTTGAATTTCAGCAATAGGCATTTTTTAGGCATTTCAAACTCTCTAAAACCTGACATTTCAGTGTTTATATACAACACCTGCTATGATACAAAACACTTCTCCACCAATACTGTGTCATTTAAAACTTACTTCTTTGTTATATAGTCATAGAGTAACATTTCAGCCTGCTGCAGAACAGATTCTTGCCTAGAAACCTGTCACCCTTATGTAAATAGAAAAAAATCTGCTGTATATTAATTACGATTTTTTATAGTGATCACTTTCAGTCTCCTTGTTTCCAGTAGTCAGATTTCCATCCCCCTTATTATTCATGGAGAGATGTTTTCTGGCAGGTAACTATAGTACTTTTGTGCAATGTTCACCAGAGAAAATGAAATTAAATGAACTGGACTACTGAAAAAAGAAAAACAACACAGGTGAAATACAACTGTTCAGTGTATTGTTTTCACCAGATATGGGAAGTAACATGTACTGCTCAACAATTATTCCATAATGTATAATGTCTGCCTCTCCAACCTTCTAAAAACTGGGATTGAAATGTTTCGACATGATGATCTCTAGGTGGCAATAGTGAAGGCATTAAAATATAGATATAAATAGGTGATAATGAAGAACAAAATGTGTACCATTTTCTTGCAGTCATAGTTTGCAAATTAACAAGCTGCTATTGATCTTTCTTTGAGGTCAATAACAGCATTTATTGATCTGAGAAGTTAATACTCACTGAGGTCAATATTATATCTCAAGGGTCAACAAATCTGGATTCTATTTCCTATCCATATATAAATATCATATAGGCAAAATGGGCAAATTTCATCTTTGGAGATAAGAAAGGTCTGTATTTGACACGATAAAAACTCCCCAAAACATTACAAGTTAAAAACAGAATCTGCTTGGATCATTTTCAAATAGTTCTCAAACACTTAAAACCTTATAATCGAGAAGTACTGCCTTCATGAACTGTATCTTCAGTTCTGAACTCAACATCTCCCAAGCACAGAATGGTCATTCATTGTGCTATTTCCCCACACCAAAAATGAACCCATTTTAGAGGCTACTCAATATCAACTGGACATTAACATATTTTTCC
This sequence comes from Pseudotriccus pelzelni, assembly GCA_035584735.1. Taxonomy (NCBI): domain Eukaryota; kingdom Metazoa; phylum Chordata; class Aves; order Passeriformes; family Tyrannidae; genus Pseudotriccus; species Pseudotriccus pelzelni. The sequence continues at coordinate 27,333,777 of JAWMRA010000162.1, read as the reverse complement.
AAATCAAAACTCATATAAAAGAAATATCTGAATAACAGATGTAGTCTTTTTGATTTTGCTTATTCCTTATTATTTCCAATGTGATCTCTAGGAAAATCAAGAGAACCCTTCCTATTGGCTTCAGTGAACTTTTGGCCCTTGTAAAATCACACAAAGTTTTCTTCTGATTTTTAGTTTGTTACTCAAGCATTAATACGTGGAAAGAAAACTCAGAAGTGAGCAATTGGTCTCCCGATAATTTACACAGACAAATATCAACAAAGCTGTAGTGTACTCTTGGAAAAAACTGGGAAGGGAATAAATTTCAGGAATGCCAAGCCCATCCAGGTATGTTTGCAGCTAGATACTCCATTGCAACAAATGGTCAATAGCATAACAACTCAAAATACGGAAGTTTCATATTAGATTTGTAAAGAATTGTGTTTGTGTGAAGAGATATTATTAAACTTGCAGCACAAACAGGGCACAGTTGGGCACATGACTGGCTAGCATTTAAACTGGCTACAAAACTTTAATAATATTCAGCACATTTGCAGAACTTTACAATTCAGGAACTTTTTATCATTATGCAAAGTAGAAAACGTCATTTTATGCATGAATAAGATAGAACAGAAAAACTGACAGTCCACAAATTGTACAGAACTATTGTACAAAACTCTTAATACTCTGACTCCAGACCTGTGTTGTAGATATGAGTGAAAACATGGGTCATCTGGTTTTTGGCAACAGGACTTTGCTTTTTTGAGCCACCAAAGATTCAATGCAACGGGAGGTAACATAAAGCTATTCCCAGTGTTAATTCAATATTTTACCTTCCTGTATCAAAATTTTGCTTCAAATTCCATAGATTTACAAGGCAAACATTTAAAATACTCATTTGTTACTAAAACATAGTAGTTTCCAGGCAAAATGTATATATAATGGTGCAAGTGTGCTATGCAGAGCATTACAGAAGAATAAAAGATCCCATAATGAATGGCGTAAGTCTTTAAAATGTTTTAAAAAATATGATTATGCAAAAAACTATCTATGTAACAAACAGGAAAATGGAGTAAAATAGTAAACATTCCTCTTTACAAACATACAGAAATACATGACTTATTTAATATAGCAGGAAAAACCTGCAGTTAAATAACTGTAGTCAACTGTATTTTGAACCACTACTCAAAATTATTTTCTTATTACACGTTCACTCTGCATGGCTGCTAAAACATGGCAATTTCCACCAAAGAAAATTCAATGAAAACCTTTCAAACTGGGTAGTCAGGAGATCATGCCATACCTCCATATATTTCTTTATGGGCTACACAGGTTTTGGCATATTCCAATTTGTTATGTGACTTCTTTTATTTTAATTTTGAAAGTCTCTTAGAAGAAAGGAGATTAAAAACATTATTCTGTTGTTTTAGTAGCTGAATAAAATAACTAAAAAAATGTCATCAACATGGGGAAAACAGTAAAGGTTATCCAAGCGTATTTTACAAATGATTAATTTCTTCCACAAATTTAATGTCACTTCCATTTCTGTGGCAAGGTTTTGAAAAGTATTTATAAATGTTTTCTCCAAAGATTAAATTAATCTTAGAGTGTTAAAATTAACATTTATTTTGTTATAAATATGGTAAATACTTAATCTCGTTCATGACATATTTATAATGATTATGTTGATGCTAAAATTCTTGTTGTGTTGAACATTTTATGGTCTATGCAATAGAACCCCCTCCATTTGACTCATTAACATCTGAGCAATATTCTGACTCATCATTTTAAACTTGTTTAAGAAAATATCATTGTTTCTAGACTGGATTTAAAATACATCTTCACTGTAAAATTAAAAGCATTTAATTTAAAAAAAATAAAAAAGAAATAATGAAAAAAAAATTATTGTGGTCTCTATGTTTCATTCTTAACTCTTCTCTACTTCATATTTCATAACTGAAAAAGAGGGCCCTAGAACAGAAATACAGCTTACATACAAAGTAAAGCAAATATAATAATTTTCTCAAAATTTCTCAAGATGGCATTCCAGCCAACTGTTGCAGCTGTCAAGTGTCAAAACATTCAACACATGGAAATCTTACAACACTCAGTTAAAAAATCATACTAATACTTTCAAGACACATGTAATGAAGACATAGAATCAATGCATCTATGAGAATAAAGAAAAAAGCAACGTCTGAAGAATCCTCTTCATTCAACTGTTTTCCGTGTTGGCTCTCTAGATCCTACAAGAGAGTTAAACAGGGACCAAATCCTCAAACACATGAACGCTTAAAAATCTTCACATTTATAGTCACAGACACCATAAAATATGGAAAAATTCATCATAGTGGAGACCAGCCAAGCAGATGTTAAGAGATTACCTCTGCACCAATGTTTATCTATACAAGACACACAGTGTAAATTGATGAATTTATTTCACACAAATGCAAACCACAACAATTACCTACTCCTGTTCCTTAGAGAGCTGAGCTTGACCTCCCTCATGGAAACAAGTTCTTACCTTGCAAACCTTTTTGGAAACATACTAAGTAAAACAGAAAACCTCTCCTTGGTGATCAGCAATAGGTCCCTTGAGAACAGCATGAAGTTGTGTCAGGGGAGTTCAGGTTGGATCTCAGTAAAATGTTCTTCACCCAGGGGGTGGTTGGGCACTGAACAGGCTCCCCAGGGCAGTGGTCACAGCACCAAGGCTGACAGAGCTCGAGGAGCGTTTGGACAACACTCTCAGGCACATGGTGTGACTCGGGGTATCCTGTGCAGGGCCAGGAGTTGGACTTGATGATCCTTGTGGGTCCCTTCCAACTTGGGATATTCTATGGTTCTGTGATTCTTCCCCAGCATGCACATGAGTGCAAGTGCACACACACACTGTAGTTCAATATGTAAATATTTATGCTCTGTCAATAACTAAGCATGTTTATAATCATGAACATTTATAACCATGAACTTGTTAGGATTAGGCCGGGAGTATAACATTCCATATCAAAATTTACATTTATGTTCCTGGAACTAGTGAAATATGAGGAGGTAAATAGCACATGGCAGAAGAATAACCACAATGTGACAGCTGATACTGGGAATTAGGAGCAAGGCAAGAGTTTGCAAAATACGGAAGGAACAACAAATCACAGAAGAAAACAAAACAAAAAGGTACTTGAGCCAAGAAAAGACATAGAGAAACAAGAATGGACAGATGTGTATAAGTAGCCTATAACAGATTGATGTAAAATTGTGAAACTGTAGTTTTCAAAGCCATGAACAAGAACCTTGTGTGCCTACAGTTCTTTACAACAGCTAGTAGCCAATAACTAGCAGTAGTTTCTCAAAACAAAACTGTAACAGCTTAATAAAAATCACAGTGCTAATTCATACTGCTAGTTCAGAAGGATGACTGGTGCCACAGAGCAGCAGTTGAACTCACTCTAACATGAAATCAAGCCAGTCAATAAACAACATCCAACATGGAACTAACGAGTCTTTCTATAAGAATGACAATAATTTCAATATTTCAATGCATACATTTACTTAGTAATCAAGTAAAATCCCTATTACGGGCTATTAGGCCAAGATAAGCTTCACTGTTCAAAAGCAAGACAGTATAAATGAAATCCAACTAAAAAAAAACCCCTCTGATTTAAAAATAGAGACTTGAATGGACAGGATTACTTGCAAAAATCAGAGGTTAATCTTCACCCGACACACATTACACAAGCAGACATTTTGACTGTAACAGGACTAAGTTTCCATAGTGTTCAGTGCTTCTGACACCTGCATGCTTGCTCATGCAACACTTTGATAAATTTTTGGACCATAAATGTCAGTAATTACAGAAGAAAAGAGACTATATAAGCAGCATGACAAAATCATTATCATAAAATAGCATGGTATGACTTGAACTATATGAAGAAATATCTAGATAAGGTGCTCTTCGATCATTCCATAATGGGATGAAAATGACATTTTTCAACTCTGTGCTCCTATGTCTTGCTTCAGGGCCAAAGTTTGGGCCTTCCACAACACCCCACTCCCACCCCAAAATGTCAAAAAAAAAGAAGAAAAGTATTTGTGCAACTATAGCTCTTCAGTCCAAAGGTGTAAGAGGGGAAAATACTGCACTTGAAAGATTATCTACCATACCTTTTGATATTGAAAAGTAAGTTCACTACAGATATATTTTTTAACGTTAAACTTTCTTTAGTGCATCTGGAGGAAAACACTGCTAGCCTGTCAGGAAGCAGAGGTAGAAAGATGCAAACAAGAAACATATAAAAAAAATCCCCAAAACACAGGTGAGCTTTGTCAAGTCTAAGCTCATCAACTTTTCTTCTTGATGTAAGCTGTAACACAAAAAGTCTTTGCCAAGCAAGACCTCATGCTGTGCAGATTCAGCCATGCCCATCTAGTGAAAAATCTGATAAAAACTATTGAAAATTGTTTACTTAGATACCCAAAATAATAACTCACCAAAGCCTGCTATTTTAATGAAATATACAGCTTATGTTCTGTGGAGAATGAAATCACCAAATGAAATCATTAAATTAGCAGCATATTTATATATTTGAAGGTCAAAAGTTGGACTTGTAATTCCATTCAGCTGTGCTCTTTCTAAAGTTGCAACAGACTGTCATTGCCAAGTCAGTATCACTTGGAATCAGTTCCTTTCACTTGGTGCAAGTTCAAAAGACGTGGTTGTGGTATAGGATGGGAGAAAGGGAAGAAATTATCAGTAAATGGGGAGAATGTTTAGGGACAATACATCAGAATTTTAATTCTACCCATTAAAGACTAACCAGCAGTTCCCAACTATCTGAAACTTTTTGGACAAGTTCTCTACAACTTGTTTGCCTCAGGGAGAATGTGCAACCTGATCAAGAGAGCTTCTCAGGCCTACACAAGCCGAATACTTAGTGGCCAGGCATGACTTCACATCTTTTGTCCACTCGTTGCAATGGGTTATCTGGACAACCTATGTTAGATAAAGTTCTGACATCTCTTGGAGACACCCAAGCACAGTGGCTGAGAGTGTTGTGCAGACAAGGAAAGAGAATATATATATGGAGGTCAGACCATCCAGTGACTTTGTCCATTATCTCTTTGTCAAACCAAGGTAGTTTGGAGAGTTTACTCAGACTGCTAGAAATAACAGATACTGTTCAATTATCTTTTTATTTTTATCCTTCTTTCCTTTATTTGCCTTACCTGCTCAGAACCAGACAACAAACTCTGAAATGTTATCACAAGAGGGAAAACTCCCTCAGGCTAAATAATTTCAAAATTGAAAGAAACGGGTAGTGTAAGTTCAGACCAAAAAATATAATCATATACCTCAACTTGAAATGCTCACATTTTTATTAGGACAAAAACTCTTCAAAAGCTTTGGAAAGACTTAGGAATAAACTACAATGACACCATCTTATACCAATAAATACAGTAAAGAAAGAGGGTCAGCATCAAAGAAAACGACACTGAAAATGACAGTGATTCACTAAGAGGTTATTTTCCCATAGAACAGTCTACACAGTAGAGGTGGTCCAACACAGAGCCTGTAAAATAATGCTTTAATTTTATCTTCTGAGTTCAGTTTATCATTCAGATATTACTATTACTCACTGGTATTCTATGGAAAATGCAATGTATTTGTGAAAACACATACAGATGTGTATGATTTTTGTCTGGAACGCACCCAGGAAGTACTTAAACTTTCTGATATCTGAAACAAAATGTTTCCATCATTCTAGCATGGAATAAAATCCCACAAAACTATGTTTCTATTACATATAATAAAGCATATTTAAGAAGTTATTGCAATGCTTTGCCCATCCAAAAACCAGTCTTAAACAAACTTACTTCAACTGAGTGTGAATTCCTAACAAAACTGAAGTTGAGTTGTCCCATAATGGGTGATAAAATGATGAATTCCTGCCCATGTAAAATAACCTGGGACTTCTTCCAGAAGAGGGGACAAAATGGTCAAATTTGGATCACTATTTTTCCTATTTCACCTTAGCAAATCTGTACTACTGAACAGATTTGATATTCCTTATTTGCTGCATTAATGGTATAATCCCAAACCTACTGAGGTGAAAGATAAGCCCTCATTTTATTGGAAATCCAGTTGAAAGATGCTGAGTACCCAAAAAATAATCTTTTAACAGAAATGCTCTTACAACTCTACAAAATAAGTTTTTTCCCCGTCTCTTTGAGAAAAGTAGTTGGAAAAGGGTTTTTTGGTACTCTCAAGCAGCTAGAGGACAGAACTTAAACAATGAAAATTCACAACTTCCTTACTTTATGGTAAACACTTTATGTACTTGTAAATCTATGAATATACTAAAAAAAAATTGTTATGCTGCCTTTGAAACAACACATGCAAATGCAGAGTGCCACGGACCAGAGGGAACAGACTTTAAACATTGCTAGACAACGTTGGGTGGGTTACTGGGCAAACTTTTCATGACCACAAAAGTGCAGGGTCCATACTGCTGCTGAATCAAATCTTTAAGAGGAAACACAGAGCTAAGGACGACTCGGATAGTGCCAGAATTCAAATTAATATTCACAGGAGTATCTGAATACAGAGAGAGACTAAAAGCTAGAATTGGGAAAGTCAGAGCAGGGAAGGCTGGTGAGAGGGAGGAAAGGAGAATGGGAGGGCCAGGAGGGAGGAGGCGGCAGATAGGAAGCCGTAGGGAGCAGCAGCTCGGTGACTGGACAAGCAAGGAACTGGCAAGCAATATTCAATCTGAAGATGTAAAAAGCCCTTGGCTGGTATCAACAACTTCATAGTGAAACACTAAGGAATGGAAACTGAGTAGTTTGGTCTCTCCATGCCCTCTCAATGCTGCTTCTGACTGTTACAAGGCAGCAGCACTACCCAAACATGATTCCCCTCCACGATCGTGCAGCTGGGATACTCCTGAGGCCTGACATCCTCAGGAACAAAAATCTCTCCCTATTTCTTCCTCCTCACCACTTTAAAGCCCAGACTATGAAGAAGGGCAGAGGGCTCAGAGATGTAGGGATGCAATATGCCACTTCAAAATGAATTTCTGAAACAATAAACAGATTTTAATAGAAATCAGCCAGAAAAGAAAAAAAATTATATATGAAACATGAAATACGACTGCTAGCAGAAGAAACAGGGATCATGAAAAAGCTCTCTCTGATGGTGACTGGAAACTGCATAAAAACTCATTTCACTGTAGAAACTTTGGATTAAGATTTCAGTAGAAAGATGTTCTGGCATATCAAAGAAACACCTGAGGAAGAAATATTGGTATATGCTCCAGAACTCAGAAGCCCTCTTTCTCTAATGAAAGGTTTTACATACAGTATTCACATATACATGTATGAATAATTCATTAGAGATGAAATAGGTAGATATTAAGTGTAAATATCTGGGACAGGAATAGCCTTCTTTTTATTTAAAGCAAGGGCCACTAGAAGCAAGGCCCTGATTTTCAAAACTTGGTTTTCATTTCCATACTCTTAGTTATTTGGAGCTCAAATGCACTCGGAATATGCATGCACCTGAAGACAGAAGAGGAGAATGAAAGCCCAAGTGATATTAACTAATGCATGCAAATTACTAAGCATAAAAATTACAACATAGAAGAAACAACATACTTTCCACTAGTCTAATGTAGCCCCACACATACCAACATTAGGGTTTGTTATTTTGTTAGATTAATATTGGATTGTAGAGCCATTAAAATTTTTCATAAGGTGAGCAAACACTTTTTAGCTTTATCGTACCTGAAAAGTCAAATTCCAGCTCTTGCAACCATAATGAAATGGAAACATTTTAGTGGATATACTTACTTTAATTTTTATGGTTTCACATATTTTATGCTAGATCTGGTGTGCATCTCATTTATGACACCTGACCAGCACAATCACCCCATGAAATATGGAGGCAGAAGGTCCTTCAGGGCAGCTGCTTGGGGTTCAGGCTGTTCTGTCAGTAAAGGAGTCAGAAATCCAAATCTGTGACGTGCTGCTGTGGACAATGTGTTAGTACCTCAAATTCCATTACTCACATCTGGCAAGACACCTCCTGGACTTGTTTTAAAACAGTTCCCTTTTCATGCTAAAGTCACTGAACTTGAAGACTCCTGCCTTCTAGGAGCTCTTTATAAACATTTACTAACACTGACCTGTTCACTGTACTTTCATTCCATTCTGCATCTGGATAAGACAGTAACTACCATTATTTCATAAAGAAGCAAAGATACAACTTTGTCTAAAGCGATTCCTATTTGCTTTCCAAAGGTAAGCTGCCAATACTTTGAGGTGGGCCTGACCATAAGCCTGTAGACTACCACTACATTGCATTATCTGGCTCAGTCCAGAAAGGGAGGTTTGATTGTAGTTCATTACAACAGGTGAAAGCCACTGAAATTTGCTTGGATCCCTTAGTAACAAGACTTATTCATGTCACACAAGGGTGGGAAATTAGTTGCTGTGTCTCTTGCTGAGAGATATTTCTCCTTTAACTGTTTCAGACTCACATGTTACTGAGATTCCCAAAGAGCAAGGACAATGGAAAAAACCAAAACATTCTAGGCAACCTCAAGATTCAGAACAATTTTCTGTAAATGGAACAAGAGACTTCTCTTCCTTTGATTTCTTCACTTTAAAACACTATGTTTACATACTACAAAAGAGTATAAAAACAGAAGCCAATACAACATTTTAAGATTCAGTGCAAAGAATAGATCTATTATCCACAAACTACAAACTCTTCTAGTAGCACAGGTATTTCAGATAGTCAGAGCCACAGCATAATATCCAATAATCATCACTCACAGAGGCAAGCTCCACACTTCATCTCAAATTATATGTACTGAAAGCTAAAGAAATATGTAAGATTGATGAAGGAAAATGAGCAAATACCCACAAGACAGTTTTGCCACGAATTTCCAGACAGCATTCAGTGGTTGGATCACTCTTTTACAGTCATGAAACAAGATGAAGCCTACATTATAGAAACACCAGGATTTTTTTTTTCTCCACAGAAAGTATCTGGCTTTTGAGCAGAACTCAGCAAAAGCAATTCAACTGCAGTGACCAATGGTCCGCTACAAAAAGATGTGCTCTTCTTCTCCTTGGCAGTGTTTTACACTTCCATGCTGAATACTCAAAATACTCCCACCTGAGCAAACATATCCAAGACTTGACAAAGAAGCGTAAAACTCACTATATGCTATATTCTACAGACAAAATAAGGAAGTTCTAGAATTCATTCTGAGGTTGTGGAAATCTGAGCACGGGTAAGAGAATTAGGAAATCTCTAGCTTCAAAATTGGAAGAATCTTGTGATTCATTGGGATTAATTCAATGAACTCTCCTTCTGACTCAAAATAGCAATTTTCATGCATTCTTAAAATCCTTCTCACATTCTGAGACTAAATGATCAGACTAAATGGCCTGAAATTAAGCATACTGAGTTCTGCAGTTGCAAGCCATGAGTGGTGTTGGAAATGCCTACTTACACAGCTGTAAACTTCCTCAGAAGCAAAACAAATTATAACATGAAAACAGAAAAATAACAAGAAATATTTTTTAAAACAGTATTTTGAAATAAAAAAAGTAGATGAGTGCACTTGCAGTGTTATCAGCCATTACTAAAAACTTCTCCTTGGTACAAATAACAGAGACCTTCGAGATTCAAACAACCCATGGTTTCCCTTTATATCTTGAGTGAGTTTTTGCCATAAAATTCAAGCAATTCAAAAGCAAATGCTCTGATAAATTCACTGGTGTACCAGCTTGCTTATCAAATGCCTGTTAAATATAAAACATACTTTTACAAATATTAGAATAGCATTCTTCTGCTTACAGTAGGCCTAGAGTACTCCAGAACTGGTTGCCTGATACTAAAGGCCCTGCTTAGTCCTTCAGGAGGTTTCTGCACAGATTTAAGCATCCTCACTATCAACAAATGACAGCATACAAACCATGAAAGCCTGACAGTCAGTGTTGGATTGTGTCCTAGAGATGGTGACATAAGTGGCATCCTGCTCAGACACCACTGAAGCCCATGAATCGATGACATTGCTCAAAGAAGGAAGTCAGACCTTCCAACAGATCTCAGCTTGTATGAACAATTGTACATAAGATGAAAGGGCTTATCAATTTAGAGATGCAAACAGCAAAAAAGCTTCCAATTTATCATGGTAAGTTTCAGGAATGGTAATGTGAAATTGCATAAAATTAGTTATGTGATGTCAGATTAATCCTGAGATGATCACAGGGGCAGGTTAAAATAGTATATGTATTTTTGCTGATTAAGGTAATAAAAAAGACCCAAATGTGACTTATTCACAAGGTGAAAATCATCCATCTTCATTACAATATGCAACATTCATATGCATAATTGTGAAAAGACACCACCTAAATAAAGCAGAAGAGATACTTAAGGGTTGTCAACTCCACCTCAGAGAATCACAGAATGGCTGAGGTGGGAAGGCACGTCTTAAGATCATCTAGTCCAACAACCTGCTCTAGGGTCATCTAGAATCAGGTTGGTGCCCACCTGGATTTTGAGTATCTTCAGAGATGGAGACTTCACTTCCCTTTAGGCTATCTATGTCAGCGTTTGACCATTCCCACAGTAAAAAGTTATTTTCTCACGCTCTGATGTAATTTTACAGGTTTTAATCTTTGCCCATTGCCTCTCATTCTGTCACTGGGCATTACCAAGAGAAGTCTGGCTTGTGCTTCTTCATTCCAACCCATCAGCTATTTACAACACTGAGACTTGTCTTCTCCAGATTGAACACTGTCTGCTTTCTCAGCCTCTCCTCACATGAAAGATGCTCCAGTCCCTTAATTCTCTTCATGGCCCTTTGCTGGACTCACTCCAGTAAGTCAATGACTTTCTCGTACAAGAGTGCCCAGACCTATAAACAGCACTCCAGAAGTGGCCCCACCAGTGCTGGGTAGAGAAGCTGTTTATGCAGTAAAAGTAATAATCAAGGTAAGACATGGTCTGAGGAGTCAACCCAAGGTGAATTGAAAATGTTTTATTTTAGTATGACACCTCAACACAGACTGATCATACAGTAATTCCAAAAGTAAGTTTTTCCATTGCACTGAATTTATCTAAATTCACTCATACCTAGAAACATTGTGATCTGTGCTAGGATTAATATAGTTAATAGGTTTCCTCAAAAATCTTGGGAAAAAAATCTGCATTACAATGATGACAATATTTCCAAAGTCATCATCTTCAAATTATTTAATATTAAGAAGTCATGTAATGTCACTACACTTCTAGTGTTCACAGAGTTTATATATCACTCCATAAGATGAAAAGTAAAGACAGATACAAAGATGGGGTGAATTAGTGTGACTCTATGGAATTCAATGCAGTTTCACCTGGTTTTGATACTGAAAGACACCGTTTCCATATAAATATACATTTGCACTCCAACCATATTTCTCAGAAATCACCATGGAGATATGCAACTGAAGTTAATATGATCATCATCTCCATAAAACAAATTCCATATGGAGTAAAAAGAGGATATAAGATATCTCTTCCCCAAAAGGATCAGCCTGAATTTTTATATACTGTTTCTTTGTGAAAGATCCAGGCTCAACTGAAGCAGATCAGAAATCGTTTTTGACAAGTTTAAAATAGTCCTAAAAACAAGTTATTGGCCAGTGATAGAACAGACCTGAAAATCTGCAGGAAAGAAAACTTAATTGCTATCATATATCCATCTATACTAACGTGCCATCCTCTGGCATAAGAGAGTTAATTCTCCTTGTCCCCTCTAAATTCTGCATTGTATGTTCCATACACCCATTTTATTATTGTGCACAGCATTAAGCCCAGAATAATTAAAACACAGGCACTTTAATAATACCACTCATTTAACACAGCCATATTTAACTGTATAAGGATTCAACTCAATTTACCTCTTATAAGGCTTGAATTCTAAAAAATAAATTGGAATATATCAATTAATTGGGACTCTCTGCCAGAAAATAACTTCAGTAACTCGAACATAAATTTTCTGAAAGTTTCTTCAACTTTCACAAGCTTATTTAAGGGGATTAGACTTTGAAGGCTTAACTATTGCTGGTTTGAAAAAATCCATTGTAAATTGCTAAAACTTAGTAAAAACACTTCAAAAATACCAGCTGAAAATTTGTAGTCAATTAAAAAAAATGGCTAACTCAATAACTGCACTGCAGTTTAGCCTTCTCCCCTAATTTTATTCCATCTGTACATTTTGGGGTATGATTTATTTACTTCTTTCATTGCACAGAAACAGCTGCATAATCAGTCACTGAACTGATTGC
>JAWMRA010000162.1:27258959-27318959 GCA_035584735.1 Pseudotriccus pelzelni | reverse complement strand
AAAGGCTGGGAGTGAGCACAAGGAGTAGAACTCTGATCACAGAACAGATGTATAGGGCTGTAGTGGTACACTGGAAATGAAAACACTATCCTACTGTGGTAAGGGAGAGAGGGGGAAATAATCAGATTTCACATTACAAGGTGAAAGAGCTACTGAACAGAAAGAATTAGCATTTAACTCTGCATTTTTATATACCACATCTATAAGCCACATTTATAAAGCCATATATGAGCCACATTTAAATAAAATAAGCCCACAGTTCAGTTCAGTCTTACTGTGAGCAATTAGAATATTAAAGCCCTGTGAACTCAATGCTAACATTAACTCAGAGTCATTTCTTACTTGATTTCAGAACCTTTCCACCCAAGGCATTCTATAATGAAACCTAATTTTATTAGAAAGGGTGGTGTCATTTACACTGTTTGGATTTGGAGGCACCCTGTCCTTTGGACATGAAATCAGTGCCCTGTAGCAGCAGCTGATGCTTTCAACTGCTTCCCACCCCTCCCCAAACTCCTTCTCCCACAGCATCCCCTGCACTCTGTGAGGGGGGCAGCGAGGTGATTCAGCGTGTCTTGCAGCTTCAGAAACAGCTTCTATCTGGAGTTATATAAGGAAGTTTTGCAAAGTGGCACGCTATCACTAGAGATTTAGTCATTCCATGTGGGCTGGATTCAAACTGAGATCTCAGGAGCTCAAAAGACAGAGCGACACAGCCTCCACGGAAGCCTGTGTACGGCAAGTGTGCTAGAATAGAGCCCTGTAATGAGAGGAAGCCCAGGTTTTATTAACAAACAGTATGGCAAACCACAATTTCTTTTAAGATCACTTCATACCTCCTTAGGAGAACTATAATTGGGGATGCCTTGATGTTTCACTATGTGACGAGTTAAGAATTATGCCTGAGTCACTGTAGTAGCCTTCATTTAAACTTTAATGTGCATTTTGCATTGGGTATAAAAACACCATTGCAATTACAACCTATCCAACACATAGTGGGTACTTAAGTGCAGAGAACAGAATGTCAACAATTGGTTTTTAAATTTTTTTTCCTCTACCTGTACAGTTTTGATCTAGGCAAAATAATAAATCTGTTTAATTCTATTTGCTGCTGCTTTCACTATATGCAGAGAGAGGGAAAAGTAACTTATAAGGTTAGCAAGGAAAAGCAAAAAAAAAATAAAAATTACCAGAAGCAATATCGATTGTTTTTAGGTGGCTAACAAAGAGGATTTATAAGATCCAAAAGGTATGACTGAGTTCAGAATAGTTCCCAAGTTGCAGCCCTTTGCAACAACACCCTGAATTTTCTTACTAGCCTTCACAGCTATTTCAAAAAGAAAAGCATATAAGTAGCAGCTTTGTTCCTCACATAAGATTAAATTTTCAGAGTAATTTTACAAATTAGGAATCTCTGTGTTTATAAAACTACAATCTATGTTTGCAAGCAAAAATGATCCTACTATATTCTTTGCAAAAGCATGGGAACAGACGTGCTAGTGTTGTTTAAGGGATGAGAAAATGAACCTTGTTCTTCTGAAAAATCTCAGAAATCAGGCTATACAAAGCCTTGCAACAATACTGTCATCTGTTTAAATACTGGGACTATTGGGGAGGGGAGCTCAGCAGTGGTGGGAAGGCTTTCATGTAGTTACATGTTTATTTTGTTTAATTTTTTTTTTGTTAACTGTTTTACTCTGTAGCTTTTACATATTAATATCAACTCCACGAAAAGAGGGGAAAATAAAGCATTTGGGGAACTAGTGAAAGAATCCTTATATCACAAATATCTACCTATTTCTAAGAATTCTCTGTAATTGTCCTTAATCTGGTTACTTTACAATTCTTTGTCATCACCATTTCTAAAACTTACAAATCCGCTCCTGCAGAGTTCAGTATGCATTACTGATACATTACTGGGCACACATGTTTCACAAAGAAGATACCAGACAAATATGTGATGTTAAAATACTCGTGCTTCTAAATATATTTATTCTAATACTTCACTGGTCCAAACTCTCCATTATGAAATCCTTCAGAAATCTGACCTGTAAGTAATCCTGACTTTACTCAGACCTTCTTTTCAGTGGCTACCAGGTAATAATAAAAAAAATAGCAGTTCAAATACCTGCTTTGCTACAGCAGCAAGTAACAGCAGAGATTAATTTCACAAAATATACTGAAACATTTGAGGAACTGACCATTAAAACAGGCTTCTCTCTAAATATTTATGATCCATTTTATAACTGGAAGAAAGGTGTTCTGGAATACTGATCTCTAGTGTTACACCTACACATCTACAGCACTCACAAATAAATAATAAATATTGATATGTGTGTGTGCAGGTCTACCTACCTCTACACTATTTTCAATGGGTGTACAATATCCAATATAATACATAAGCTATTTGAATACCTCACACCAAACTTAAAACGCTGTGAAATACTGTGTAATTTTCACAATGTTTCAGCAAAGGTTTATACCAAAGCAATGCTTTCATTTTCAATACCAGTGTATAAATGTATTTTCCCTATCAAAGATTTTGTGATGCAAACATGATTATTACTGTACCTGATTTGATCATGGTATTCTAGGAGAGATCAAATAATAGAGGGTTTTTTTCCCCCCTTCTTTTTCTAGTGCCTTTTAAAAAAATTCCACTATCAAAGAATGTTAATTTCTAAGGTTTGATCTAGAGATTCCTATGTAAGTATACAATTATTAGGGAAAAAGAGGCACAACAGTGAATATTTTAAAGCAATGTAATCAATATTTTTGCTTTGTGTAGATTTCCCTGCAACAATGAACAAAAAGATCTACTTCAGATTTAGAAACTCAGCTTTAAAGGGAAAGCTAGACAACAAAAAGCAAGAAAGTACTCACCTCTTCACGTAATTTTATCAACTGCAACATGAACGCACAAAAAAGATAAAAAGGAAAGAAATGGCAGGAAAGAAAGATCAGTTGTGTGACAGGATACAGAATTAACATTGACAATTTATCTGTTTACATGTTTAGCATTTAAAAATCACAGACAAACACATTAAAAGAACCTAAACATAGACTACATGCAGAGTTTTTTGAACGAATAAAGATCACTTTCTCACACTGTCACATTAAACAAAGAGAATAGTGTGAAATTCTCTTTTAAACCACATCTAAGACACCATCATGAAATAAAGGGGAATGACTTCATAGAAGTCTATATTATAAAGAAAAAAACAAGTTTACTATTCCTCTCTTCGAAGACTGTACAGCTGAAGTGGTTTTGTATATACAAGTTTGCAGAATGTTTTCTGTATATTTTAGTTGTGACAACTGATTTCTTATTTTACTAGCAGATCTAACTTATTAATAGATGACTGCATCTTTATAGCATGTAACCAGCATTTCAATTTTTATATACCCGAGTCCTACTGTAACTATATTATCTAATTTTATTATTGAACTTCATACAGAGGGGTTTTGCCACGTAAACAAAAAAAAAAAAAAAAGAAGCAGTTTAGTTAAATGGCTCAGAATGATGATTTATTGAACAGCATATTTAAAAATAGACAAAGGAATAGGGAACAACATGAAACGTATTTCCCTCAGAAAAGACCCATTCCAGGTTCTTAATCCACTATACAGTGTGTGTGTATATACAGACATAGAGTGTGTGTGAATACTTATACAGTATATATATTTACATTTATTAATTTATGCTTGTAAATCAACAAAATCTAACACTGTTAATAATACTGCTCTGGCAGGTTTACCATAACACCAAATAAACCCCCAGCTTGATTATCAAGTCATGTTGTAATATACTCTCCCCTTACAGAGATAGAGAAATTATTTGTACTGGAACAAAACCTATAATTACTCACAATAAATGTCTGCACAAGAGTGGCTCTTTATAAAAAAATTACAGTTCTCTCACCGATTCCAGTTGAATTCAAAATTACAAGAGCTACATAATTACCTCAGTTTATGCTGATACTTCACCTACAGTTTCATAGCACTAATTTTCAACACATGTAAGCTGAGAATGTTTACTACTGCTAAAGTCTCACCAGCCTGAAGGAAACAAAAGAACCTCCATTATTCTCTATTGTTTCATATGGCTCGTCTAAAACTGAACGTTGCCTAAACGGACAACGAGGCTCTAACGAGATGTAATTAGGAGGGCTACTACACCACACTGACTCTAAGTGAACCAGCTCCTCTGCACGTAGCTTAAAGGAAACTTTGCTAGAATTTGGTATAAAGAAAACTGCATTGTCCGCCAAACCAGTGCTTAGATTCAAGTGCTTGGCCTATCATAAATTGGTCTCTTTCTCCAGCTCTTCCCCCCCTTTTTTCCCCAAAAAGGCAAACATTAAGGCTCTTTAGAAAGAGACGATCTGGGAGTTGATCACATAGCTATCTTTTCTTTCTGAGGCCACCATTCTTCAGTTGACTATGATACTTAAAGGGCCAAAGTTTAAAACGACTCTCCCGCAATAGAGCCCGTTTGGGCTTGCCACCCTGCTATAATCAATGAGAGTTTTAAAATGCTGCACATTTGCTTTTTCAATAGGTCCCAAACAAAAATGTTCTATCTTGTTTGTGCTGCATGGCTGAATTTAAGCTCTGCATGGGATTTGCAGTTAAGCTAAGTAATGGGAGAGGGTTTGGGGTTTTTTTTAAACATTGACTGAAAGATATTCATTCAAATTAACAAAAGATGTATTTTTCCCCCATTTAACAATGCTCTTGATGAAAATGTCTTACCTTTACGTTTCTATTTTGAAACATTATTTTTATTATGCTCACCACTGAACTATAAACAGCGTTAAGCCATGTGCAGCCACCATTTTAGGTTGTGATAATCAGCATATTTTTGAAACAAAGCTTTAATTATTTAATTTTTTTGCAATACAGAATTCGATACAAGAGGTAATCTGTTCCTTTGTAGGCTACAAAAAAAAAAAAAAAATCTGGTTTACGCTGGTTTGAACCAGTGGAATCTCTTGTGGCTAAGCCTTCTGCTGTGACTAAAATCAAAACTGCGCCACAGAGAGCAAGGGAGCGAGATGGGATGTGTGTGTGTGTGTGTGTGTCTGTGAGGCACGTCACGTGACACAGAAAACTACCGAATTTTTTTTAAAAAGCTGATAACGCTACCGCCGTCTCTGTCCGCATATAGATAACGAATAAATGCTGAACTCTATTAAACGCCCTTTACACATTATCGTGGGTCGAACACACAATTTTCTGAACTTATGATGACAGTCTATTTATTTTGCTATAAACCCTCGGCATGTAACGAACAGATTTGTGTCTGGTAATGATCTGCTCTGCCAGGGCTATATGAAATGATACCGACCTTCTTTAGATCTTGGCGAATTAAATTGACCAACTTCACCCCCTGGTCTGTAGCTGAAGTTTGACACACTTTATGCACAGCAAGTCCAAATCTAATATTATCACAACTTTGTAGTCAGAAATTAAGTAGTCACAAAATATTTGTTCACCAGAAATCACTTATAAAATGTATGTATATACAGACATGCAGTTTAACCTAATGAGGATCTATTTAAACTTACTAATGAACATAGTTGCAAAAGAGAAAGGAACACTTGCATCTCAAGGAAGTTGGTAACACTGTACCTGACATTATTTTGGTTGAGAAGGATTTCTGATTTAACCCAACATATCCTTTCTCAAAACCATACGAACTGCTACATAAAACAGTTCTATTATTATTAAAGTGAAGCCACAACTTTGAGTAGTGTACCATTGCAATGAAAAACTCCAGGGATTTGAATGAAAAACTTTCAAGGGATTTGCTAAATGTTGGTGGCCAGGATGACAAACAAGACTTGAAAGCAACAAAGCCTGTTTGAGAACACTCCTGGAAAATAAGTAACAACGCAATGAACACAGTTTTTGGGATTGGCTGAGTGAGGTGGGCTTTTTTTATGCAAGAGGGGATGTCTCTTGATTCTCAGCCTCTGAGTGCCTCATTTGACTACATTCACATGGTTCAAATTAAGAAGAAATTAATTTATGCTAAGCAATGTCTTTACTAAACTAAGTGTGTTAAGAGCACTACATCATTACCTATCTCATTAAATAACGATATATTTATTTCAAAAGAAACTTTCAATAGCAGAACTGTATAATTCTCACAACTTCTTACAAGAAATTTCTATATGGTTTATCTGGTAAAATTAGTTACATCTTAGTATACATGTTATAAGGCAACCGTATTCTAACCTATCATCCAGACATAATGGCTGATACTTATGGGAGACATTTTGGAAAAATGAAGCAGACAAAAGACAAATCATCATTTGCTAATTCTTCAAGCTGTTCCTTGTACTTCATCTTTCTTCTTGGGAGAACAACAGGAAACTCATACCTATCACCCCACCTATTACAGATTATAACTTGGCTGTGGTTCACTGTAATTGTACCTTTGAAACTCAACTGAAAAAAACCAAGTAGAACAATGAAAATATCCAGATTGTTTATTTCCCCAATAGTGCCCTATTTATTTCTCGATATTTAATATGGTCATACTAGCTGCTATACATTAAATTCCTTTTGTCTTCTCTCTCCACCAAAAACATTATGCAAGCATTATCATGATGAGAAAGACCATACCTAAAATGTGCTACTCATATCTCTTATTTGCCTCTGGGTAACCCCCCAGACTGCCCAGATATCCAGTATTTCTATTGGCAGATTTTACCAGTATTTGCGGATTGGAACAGGAGCAATTCTGAACTGCCAACTTTTTTCAACACCTCCTGTCAGAAGAGGAATTCTTTCTCTCTGCTTTCACAGTTTGGTGACTGAACTGGGGAAAACAGACCCACCATTGTTTGGTTAAACTAATTTAACCTAATCCATACTGATTGAGAAGTAAAAGTCCTACAGCATCAGGGTCAGGGTCAGTCCACGTACCTATATTTATTTCCACCACAGAAACTGAAAGCAAGCATTTGAAACATTTTCAAATATTTTACATGGCTGTGAGTTATACCTGAGCATCTTTTTATCATCTAGTCCAAGTTTTCTATGAATATAATGATGCATAGGAATGAAAGTGCATTAGACCTGGGGTTACCGAGTTAAATATGACAATATATCATGTTTGGTACACGGTAAGTACCCAAACCTTACCTGTGATTTTGATGACTGTACATTCTAATAAGCTCAATACCTGCTGAAGCTTTTGCACTAACTGCTTGCACTCACAACTACTTCTATAGAAGTAAAGATATAAATAAGGATATTTAATAACAAGAAGAAAATGTGAGATTTATTATTGAAACAACACAATAAATAATGTATTTTTAAAAATAATGGCATTCACATATCTAAAAGAAATTAGGTGATTCCATTATGGAGCTATTTCATAATATTTTTCAAGAACGGAATTCAGTACTTTCAAAGGTACAGGGGTAACAGTTTCAACCTGGGTTATGGAAAAGGATTTTGATTACCTAAAAGACTATACAAAACTCCTTCAGCAGCCAACATTTTCTTCTGTTTCTTCATTTGAAAGAAAAAACCCTCATGTTGACAATTGGTTGAGGGCATCATTTAGTTCCTTGAGAAGAGACCATGTCTCCTCCACCATGTTTGGAAAAAAGATCATACCTCACAAAAAGTGCACACAAGAGCCAGCTATTTAAATGTTCCCTAAAAAGTGAAAATAAAATATTTTATCTCATCCTTACCCATAAGATATTCTACTATAAGTAAAGTTTCGTATCACAATTGCCCTTTTATGTCTGAATTCACATAATTTTTTTTTGAAAAGTAAAATAGCAGCACCCTAAAAGAAATAAAATGAGAATCTTAACACTTTCACAGGACTATGTTTACAATCATGACATGCAGACTGTGAAACTCTTTTCCCTAAAATCACCTTTTCCATAAATTCATTATTTAGGGATAAAACCTCCTCTTTATTTTAATGGAATTTTGGAATCTCCCCTTGCAATAACATATAAATATGAAGATTAGTATCTTTTAAATTTAATTGTTCACATAGATATCAGAGATGTTCTACTTTAGCCTTATGTCTTCAGATAAATTTTTCTTTCCTGTATATACTTTAATTAATGTATGAATTAAAGTCTATTAAAGAATTCAAAAGCTATAGAGCATATTTAAAATACTGTATAAGATTAAGGGTTACAGAGTCTGTGTTTTGAATGTCATTGTACCCAGTAAGTCTCCAAGTCTTTATTTTTTCTGTTCTTCGTGGAGCTGAGCTGATACTGAGGGTATAGAGGACACAAAAAATTTCAGAACACTGTTATGATCCATTTCCTTATTTAATATCACATTAATTGAGTAAACATTTAAACAGTTTTCCTTTTCACTCCAAACTAATTTGTATTCTATATGATCAGAGGAGAAAATCTGACATTTAAGAAAACTTTCAGCTAAATTCTAACACAAAATGCACAACTTTGATGACACAATTTTCAAAAAGAAAAGAAATATTCTGCTTTTAGACAAAGTGCCAAACAACTTTTAGCCTCCAAACAAATATTAACAGGTGGGTCAAAGCCTCCTGAATAAAACACTGCCTTTATAATTTTGGGTAGTCTAGCAGGATCCTCACTGTACTATCCAGAACAACAATACGGGTACAAGATTTTAAAAAAGCCTCAGGATTATCAAGCTTTCATCCATTAAAGGAGATGGACAGCATTCTGCATCCCGGTACAACACGCATTATGAAAGCATGCTCTTATTAGTACAACTTGTGTTTTTGGTACAAGAAGAGAAAATCTGTTCAGGGAAGGAGTCACACAAGGAAACTGAGTGGGATACTGCCTAAGTCTGTGAGCGCACTTTCATTTGTTTTGCCTGCCAGTGTTGATTTAATTATACTGCATTATTATCAAAGCTGCATTATGTACTTTTTTTATTCCTTTTACATGTGTTTGAGGTGAAGACCTTGGCTTTGTCGGCAAACAGCGTGTTTCAAGTTATTTCTTAAGTACTAAATAATAAAGAAAAGAGAAGAAAAGATTTTTTTTAAGATAGCAGACAGTGATCACAAGTTAAAGGGTTAAATGTAAGATCTCCAAGAAACATTTTGAAGTTGATTAAGACCCCAGCTTTGCATTAAATAGTATCACTTCCACATGAGTTGTTGCTAATGCTGTTAAGGAGCAGCTTGAGAAGCCCAGTGTGCCAGTGACCTCCTTCACCCTCCAGCCACCCACTAGGGCTTCTTGATTAGCATCCTACCTGGTTCTCTGAGGAATTCCCGTCATCCCCTAGGAGCTCATTCCGCACCTCATCACTGTAGGCGATTCGTGACCTTTTCTGTAAAACAAAAAGAAAAAAGGGTTAGGAAGTAAAGCTCCGAAGCCATTGGTATCAAGGCTGATCATCTTAAAGCTCGAGAGCCCCCTAATGGATACCTATTTGATTAAAAAAAAATAAATCTGCAAGTAAAAGTTATTACGAAGTTCTTCAACTGCTGTATCTTGACAAATCTGCATGGCAAAACCTCAGTATTTCTAAGACAGTCACATCCTTAACGTTGCAGCAATGAAAGCAGCTTCAGTGAAGCTCAGGATAAGTAATGTGTGATCCCAGTTATGTTACTGGAGTAACCAGAGAGGCAATATACGATAATATCAGAAGCAATCAAGAAAAGCCAGGAGAGGAACCAAACATACTTTTTTGAAGAACACTTGCTAGCTGGGCAAAGAACTCAACATAACACTGCAGTGATGCCAACAAACAGGAAAGGAAGAGTTTTTCCCATATAAATAAAACAAGAGTTCTCTATGATGCTAAGGCTACGACGGCCTACTGGGAAAGGACTAGAAAGTAAAGGGCTAAAGAAAGAAGAGAAAACAATAGGACAAGGAAACATTGGTTTACAGCAGTTCAAGGAAACACCACAAAACTGGGACAGCCATTCATGGGATCCTTACAGTTGTTATTCACAGCTTACGAGCACCAGATTTGCTCATGATCATCACGTTGATTCTAACCTAGAAGAAGTGCCAAGCAATGGAGAGCAAATGTCTGAACATTACCAGGGTAGCACTGCATTCAATGGAACAATGGGGAAGTCCATAATGAGAACATCAGCCCAGCTTTCAATGTCTCTGTTAGCCAAATAACAGATTCTTAGTTAATATTTACCATTAAAAGAGAGACAGAGTTTTTTGCATATTTTCTATCTTTTTTTTTCTTTTCTGAGAGCGGTTATGATCATTTTTACACTTCTTCAGAGGAAGAAACCCCAGAGTAGCAAGAACGAAGCTGTAGGGCCTTCCTTTACCGATGGGAGCTTCCCTCACACCCTGCCATGGCAGTGACTACCACTGGGAACTCAAACAAACCAAACCCCTCCTCAAACCTTCCCTAACTGGACTTGTTTGAGACAAAGGGACGGGAAACAACCCACTAGAAATTATACTGAGCATGGGGAAATTCATTACCTTTGTGACAAAGAAGTTTAGAAGTGGGTCACCCCTTACGCTTGGGGCCTAGTGGTGGAGTAGGCCTTGCATTGGTCACCTCACAGCAAAACATTTTAGCTCTTTATCCCGTGTAGTTCACCCTTTATAACCAACATCATCGTTACAAAGCTTACCCCTTTGTGATTGAGTTGCCAGTGTTCACATCTAGACTGTGTACTAAAGCTACACATGTAGAAAGGACAAAGCATACCACGGACCTACGACATGAGGTGAATTGTGGCAAATCTTTTGGAGATCTCAGCTGTCACAGTTTCATATTAACCAACCTAAAGTAGTCTACAGCATTAAAGGAAATGAAAACCTTTAAACAGGCTGTGGTATCAGAGCTGCCTGTTTAAATTATTCATTTCATCACTATGGGGGACTAAAACACTCCGCAGTATGCAAGAATATCATATGGAGATAGGTTTTGTTTTTCTCTTTTTTCACCAAAAAGCCAACAAATTGGCATAGATTGCTCAATTATATTATTTTCCTATTTTTATTTGATACACATCAAAAAAGGAAGGAAATTACAAATATATACCAATAAATATCTGATCCTGTCTGATTAAGACTCAGTCTTAAGACTTCATTTGAGGTCTAGTAGTTCAATTGTACAGTTTCCCCCCATTTCACAAAATGACTCAGCCCCACTGATTCTTTTAGTGTTGAATGTATCATTATTAGACTGAGATGAGGAGCATGATGCTTCACGAGTTTGTTCTCCAGTGAACAAGCTGCCTAATAATATGTAGGGACTGAGACGGTCCTTGGTTACACGTCATTTATTTGAAAGATTTAACTGGATGATATCCTCATCCTTAAGAGCCAGCATGGGAGAAAGGAAAAAGCACATACTTCATGGAAAAGAAATAAATGTTAATAGCAATACAATTTTAAGAGGCCCTTTATAATCCTTTATATCATCACCACTGAACCTGATAAATATATTTGTATCATTGTTCATTTATTGCAATAATCTGTCAAGATCTGAAAATCAGCAATTATATTAAAAGAAATAATGCTTTGACTACAATTAGTTACAACTCTTTGCCATAATCAATAAATAATTTGATACTAGTTTTGATCACAGTTTCATTTCCAAATGAATCAATAATATAAAAGGAAACAAAAAGGAACTAAAGTGTTCATTTATTCTTTCAGGATTTGTCCAAAATAACAATATCTTGAATTACTATTCTTATTTTTATTAAAGTATTATTGGTTAACGCTTCTGAATGTGGCTATACAAATTAGTTTGGCTTGTCTGAACTCAGTAATTAAATAATTTTCTATACTTTTTTTTAGTTCATAACTATCAGCTGTTTATAAATACGTGCTTTAGCCAAATGCAAGAATGATAGTTTGAGCTGGAAATGTCACACACTCTGCTACAGTTTGAAGGAACCCAATTCATAATGCATTTTATAAATAGTTAATGACTTCTATACATAAGCTAACCAGGCAAATCAAGAAATTGTCAACATTTTTAGTCTTAGTTGTCAGTTACCACTGTCTACTGGTACTTTATATGTATGTTTCTAGAAAAGACAGAAGCTTTACAGAGTTTGTAATCCAAGGCATTTCTGGGCAGCTCAATATAGGTTTAAGAGGTTCTGTGTGCAGGTTTTTTGTCTGTAAAGGTTTGTCATATACTGAGGTTTTCCTTGTATTTTATATTTTCTTGTATATATCTAGACAAAAAGTCTAAGCACACAAGTGCTTTTGCTCAGTGTGTATGTTTCAAATGTACCACGTGCCCAAACGCACGATGACACAAAAGGGTTAAGCTACTTTCTACAGGAACTTCAAGACAGAGAAAGTTTCAGGGGCTGTTTTACATGTACTACAGTACCCAGACCTTCTGACAAGGAAGAATTTCTGATTCCAAGCAGACCTCTCTTGGTTTATGAACAGGATTTTTGCATACCGATTGGGTGATTTCCTTAAAGCCCTGTTCAAACAGATACACTTGCTCAGTTCTGTCTGGCAATTTGGCTTTAAACAATCTGTCTACTTGACCCAAGCCTTAACATTTCCCAATAGAACCGAATGTCTTCATGGGCAAGCCCAGCTAAATTAGAACTGAAATGAATTAACTCAGCTTAAACTAATTAGGATCTGTGATCTGCAGTACCACCCCCCTGTATGATTCTACATGTGAAGCAGGGTACACGGAACCAGACTGTAAGAATTCTGCTATACTACTAATCTGAGCATACCAATGAAGTTTGTCTATTACTAAAGCATATGAGAAGTTAATTTCCATGGCCTACACATGGCAAAGCAATTGCTTAAATTGCCTCACCTGGGAATTTAATACAATGTTATCATCAGACCAGCCACACTGTAAATAGATTTATAATGCTTTCCATGTGCTAGGCTAGGTTGCATATGAATTAAGTAATGATCTGGTATTACAATACAATCAGCTAGTTCCCACACCTGGCAGACAGGATATTTTGCTAAATTACTACCTATACAGATACATCACAACATAAAAACAGAAAAGGTAATGGGAAGAGAAACAATCTACATGGTGTATGACCGAATTTTACATGGTAACCAAATAAGATGTAGATAGAAGGAGGGATCCAAAATAATCTATTTCCAACATCTGCACAACAGAACACATACTTATTCATTTCTATTCAATTTTGGCCTAATTTTCCGCATTCTATACTTTAATTACCATCCACATTCTGAAATGTTCCCATTAGTGAAGGCCAGAACTAGCCTATGCCCCTTCACTTCAACACACTTCCAGCAATCAGCCAAATAATTGATATAAAGTATTGTACATTTTCATACATGAACTGAGGAATAGCTTTTCCCCTCCCAAATGCTAAGCAGCCCCCCAAACAGATGAGCAAAACTAGGTTCATTTCAGACAAAAGACCCAGCAAATCCTTTCATCCCAACCTCTCCATTTTTCAGGCTCAATGTTTTAAGAACAGATTAAACAGATTTTTTGGTGGAATATGCGTAAATAAACAAAAAGGCTTATTTATCCACAAACATCTGTTTTCATACAAAATTCATTAGAATTTCCTAGTACATATAAATGTTTTAAAAAAATCTCCAGGCATCTATTTCACGGTTTGGCCCTGCTCTAGATGTAAATAAATACTCAAGATTAATATAACCAAAAATCATTTGCAGGAATAAATTAGATTTTATTTTCTGTTATTTGAGAGCAGTGGCTTTTGCCATTGCTCTCTCTAAAAGCAAGGTGAAAAAAGTGACCTGATCCTCAGATGGATAGCTAAATACTGCAGAATATACACTTTTATCTCTGCCTTTTGGAATAAGTATTTAAGTATTTTTTGCTGAGCAGAAATGGAAAAGATACAGTTTAACAAATTCAGAGGAAAAATAAGAGATCCTACTTAACAATCTTAAAGTTTATGTTTAAACACAAACATAAAACCATTTCTAAAAAAACTGAAATTGCTTTAAAAATCGTGTTCAAACATCAGTTTTCAAAATTGCTACATCTCTGTGCAGAGGTGATCCAGGAACAACAGACTAGACACTTGAGACCGTAATACCAAACAGGTTTTCCTGTTCCTAAGTAGCTTAGTTTTTAGCAGTTGGGTGTAAGAAGCTGGAGAATTATTACATAGCGCTAATACACAACCTGATGCAATGCCAGACTTCCAAGCATTTCCTTAAGAAAATTTAAACACCCTAAAGCTGATACGTTTCTGTCCAAAAGTAAATAAAAACTATTCCACAAATCCACTGAAACTTCTGATTGAAAGAATCAATTCAACAGTACGTGTCAGCTGGCAAAAGTCAATGTCTCAGCCACCCCCGGACTTGCCTCCCTCCCTGCATGCAGAGGGAATAGGCTGCAGGCAACTCTGAAAGAGAAACACACAACTCAAAACTTGTGTTCTGCCACTCTGCCAAGTGTCAACAGCTTCCTACAACGGCGGAGAGAAATCAAACCTCGAGTGCTAATGTGAAATTAATGCAGAGATACTATCACCCATCTTAAATAGATGTCACAGGTCCAATAAATCTTCTTTTCAATAATCCTCATCAAACACACTTTTGGTTTCATTATGGGGTGAGGGCAGGGAGGAAGGTCAAGCAAACTCCCGGGAGAATACAACACACTGTGTTATGTTGGTCATGAAAAATGGCAGCTTCTGGCCACAAAACTACTTCCACCTCAAACTCATGACCAGGGGACCATGTATGTCACCAGCATGGCAGATGCTTAAACAACTACTACATTGCACGGGCTGTGGGTAGGGAAGAAAACAGGTGACCTGTGGGAGAACTGAAATCCATTGTTTCTGTGGATTTATGGAGTAACAGAGGATGACTCCTACTGTATTCCTACTTGTATTTAGAAAGCTAGGTTTCATCTACTTCAGCTCTGAATTTTAAACTTAACAACCTAGAAATGGAAAGATTTTTCAAAATTCAAAAGGCTGGAACTAACTGACTTCTGCCTCATTCTATTTTTTAGAGAATGCTCAAAAACTCACTATCATCACTTCCCGTTTAAGACTACACCTACCGAAGACTAATATAATGAAATACAAGAGTTGTAAATCCAAGCATGGAAAGCTTCAGGTAAATATTGCTTGGGCTTGGACAGCACTCCCCAAACACAACAAGTAAAAACTCCCCTTAGCCTGGTGTATAAATAATTTATTTTTTTTTTAAATTATAACCACTCAACTTTTTGTTTGTTTGCATTACCACATATTATTACCAAATCCTGGTCCCTACATATACATATTTAACTGAAATTTAGTTTCTCCGAGGGGCCTTCAGAGTTGGGCTGCTCTGCACAATAGTTTGCCAGCCTTTTTCCTCACGTGCCATAACCTCAAAATATGCCAGGCATCATCTGCTGCATGAAGATTGGGTATATCTTCAAATTTAACCATAACATCTCTGCAGGCCAACAGAGTGCCTTCTGCACTGCCGACTTGCAGTCATTTCACTATCTACTGTTACCTACAGCTGCTTGTCTGTCCCTGTAATATGTTTTTCAGTACTCAAATTTCAGCGTTTTATCCAACTCCTTTCCATTGATTCTTTCAAATGACCATTATTAAACTATCGTCCTTCATTACAAAACCTATATTTACACATCTACTCAGCTAGCTGAGTTAACCAATTTGTCTATTCAGTCAACAGACATTCCTTTAAATTGTGTATGAGATCACTCAAATTCATTCCTTCCCAGATTCACTTTTACGAAAATCCCAGTGCTTCCTTGTAACCACCCTGTGCACATTCAAAGAGCAGTCTGATAATCTAGCCTGTTAAATTAGAAGCTGGTTGATGTTAGTGCCTTTTGCCTTGATCCATATAGGAAGTGTTGGCATATATTGGCCTAATTTGTTGACAAAGATTGCAACTTGCAGACTCTTTACTACAGCCATTTCAACCAGCAGTGCTGGAAGAAAAGGCAAGAGGAAGCTTGGAGACAGGAGAACATCCTCTCTCCCTGACTCGGACATAGTTTAAAAATAAAGGTATCTCAGGGGTAAAGCCACATGTGATGTAGGCTCAAAGTAACCCAAAATGGACTATTTATTTAGGTGCTGGGGGAGTAAGTGGGATAAATTCTGTTGTTTATACCATAGCTTCACACTTGGACTTTGAGGGAAAAGCGGTATGTTCAGACTGTGGTCTCAACAAAACATCCAGATGCAAAGAAGAGGAACAGCCAAAATTAAGTCAGTATTGTTGACAGATAAACTGATTCACAATTCCTGTTAAAGCTAACCTGCAGAAATATTTAAGGGTGTTCAGTCTCCACATCAAATCATAGAAGACTCTCACTCCTAAAACAGACTTTAAAAAGTCATGTGAGTCTCTAACATCTTACAAGCTACTGTTCTTCTACAGAAGTCTCTGCAAGATCTGAATAACTTTGATTTAAAGATCAGCACAACTAGGCTACAAAAATAAGCTTATTTTGAGAATGGTTTAACTGTGGCAGATCTTTGCACATAGAACTGGTAGATGCACATAACAAGCATATATGTAAGAGCTACAAGTTTCTCTGAAAAATTACCTTTTAGGGAAAATTCTTAGTGGTAATGATGGAACAGAGAACTCCTAGTGCCTTTTTCAAGCACATCACCAAGCTCATGTTCTGAAATCTTCATTGGTCATCTCAACTGATCTTGCTGTAATGACCTAAATCATATATTATAGTGGTTCCTTTTTTACCAAAAGCTTGCTTTTGTTCCTTTTCTTTTTAATCAAGTCTATTACTACACAATGTAACTGTGTAGTTACAAATTACAAACAATGCTATTTAGAGGACAAGGAGCAACTACACATCAGGATCACGTACTTCAGACTGTTTTGTGATCCAAAGACTTTATGCTGTGTGTTAAGGGTGTAATTAACATAAGTGTTTTCTAAATCTTGGAGATGGAAGATAAACTCCAGTGTGTTGGACCAACAGAGAGATGAACCGAGAAAATGAAAATATAGAGACATTTTCCTCCAAGGGAAGAAGTTTATACTCTGAGTGCCAACTTTTAAAGAGACTATTCCCAAAGACAGTGAGTCAGGGAGGAAAAAAGAAATCTTAAGGAGGCTTAAGATTTTTTAACTAATTAGTTCACACTAATTAGTTCATGGTGAAGGATGATAAACATCTCAGATAAACCAAAACAGTACATGTTCATTAAAATATCTTTGTTTCATCTGGTATTTCCATCTGGAGCCTAGATTCCCATTGCTAACAGTAACAAGACATCTGCTGGTACATTCCAACAGCTTCTTCCTTTCCCTGGGAAAAAAGCATCCAAGTTTCACTTCTTTCCTCCATTTGATACTTAATTGCCTTTATCAGTCTCTACATTCTCTGGCCTCACACTACAGAGATCAGCAACTGTAATGAAAATCTATAATTGGGCTGAACCAGTTGCATTCTTGAATACCACCATAATCTTTCTCAGTTCTCCCACTCCCTGGATTTCTAACAGTAGGCAAAGCCTATTTTTTTAGGCTTTCCAATTAAAAGTACAATTTGGCGACAGAGCTCAGTTCTATTAATAAATTATACATTTTGTCTACTGTGAACTCCAAGAATAAAAACCAAAACGAAGCCATAAAGACAGGTCTCATTTCGGACACCCAGAATGAGGGCAGGGAGATGAATGAGATGTTTCCAAGGCAGATGAATTGTCCCACCTACATTTGTGCTACTCTGATAGGATCTATTTTAAACCAAAGAAACTTAAGCAGACCTTTCCAAAAATACTTTTTAGTGCATAAAGATCTATTCTTAGACACTGTCCTTTTTTTCACTGATCATGCACACTCTCAGTGGCATCTTTCCACTCATACACTGATATGTGTTTTTTAATTTCTGAAAATAATACACAGGATAAGAAATTTTCAGTTGAGTCCTGAGATTATTAATCACAATATGAAAAACTCTATTCAATGAGAGTAGCAAAGGATAATTTCTGACTTCACCATTAAATAAAAAATAAAATAATGCTTGATGCAAAGAACAGTCAAATAGAAACATGGTGTAATAATGCATACAAATACACACACATGGTAATCATTCTGTGTATTTCACTGCAAGCATTTTGGACTGTAAGCACGTTAGCTCAGACTGTTGATTAATGAAAAGGAAAATGAAAAATACTTTCTGTATAAGACAGCCCAGTCAAAACTAGTATTTGCATCTTACTGTTCATGCTCCCTGAATTTGTCATTTTTGCCCTAACGTAGCTGGGATTCCTTTCCTTCCTTCTAGAAGACATGTACTTACACACAGACACCTGCCTTCTCCGAAAAAGCGAAAAATTGTCTGAGTTTAGTAATTTTAGTAGTTAAGTGCCCAAAATTTGACTTTGAAGTTTGCAGCAGACTGAAGGGGGAGTAAATCTGTGCTTTCCCTGCTCCCCACCAGGCACTACTGGGGCAGCACCAGTTGTTTCATGCTGTGTTAAATCAATAGCTAATATGGTAAAATACTAGCCCAGTGCTCAGACACGGCATTTTCTAGTTTTATCACAAGCTGATGATGAATGGTTCTTGCTTTATAATACCTGAGATAAAAGTCAGTAAGTAATCCACTACGTCTAACATCTCAAACCAAAGTCCTCCTCCTTTTTGTACTGCCTCTGCATTTGAGTTCCTCAGTCTCTCTGTCCAGTGAAAATACTTATTAAAATATTCATTTATAAAAGTATAAATGGATTAAAAAATATTACTGTAGTGCACACATCTATATGTAAAATAGCCATGCTAACCCATCCCCTACTCGATTAATTTCTTCAGAACTTAAACCTTGTAACACAGTGTAAGGAAAAGGGAGTATATTTACACAAAATATTGATATGTACAAAATATTTGGCATTTAAAGTGTTTTTCTGATAGACAAGCTTCAGCTAACTTGTTGTTTTTCCTGTTATCTGTAGCACAGTCAGAAATTCTGCCTCTAAGTGGACAAACATACCACACAAAGAATAATGAGAAACACCAGTACTGGCAGTAGCTCATTTCCCAGTAAATACTGATGTACAAACCGAAAAAATTCACTGAGTATTTCAGTTTTGTCCCTGTTCCTATGTTGTCACCAACAATGTTTACACATTTCTCTTGATCTTGCTTATAGCTGCCTAGATTTTCACTGTCAAGACAATGTAGTGTGAACCTTAAGGAAAATCTCACTTTATGTATGACTGCCTAAAGACTGCTACATCAGTCAAAGCTTCAATTAGTCCAGAACTTGTACTGCCTCCTATAGTGGCCATTAATGGATAACAAGGGGAAATCTTAACGAACAGAGCAGGGATGGAATGATTCTCATTTCAGTAAATGTAGCCAGTTTATGATGATCAGCAGTTCAGGGAGTTTGAGGTACATCTAAGATCTTCATACTTAATAAACCTTGATGGTTACTGCTTACATAATACTTCTTTTATTTAAATAGCAACTGAACAGGCATTCATGCACAGGAAGAAAGATGCTCAGATCTCAGTATTATGGCAAAGATTAAATTCAAAAGTTATCCCACTCTTCATTTAAAAACCCCTGAAGTTCCAAACAAAGAAGGTAATGATTAAAGTATCAAAAGGAATCAATTTGTACCACAGAATGCTGTAGCATCTCTTCCGTGAGGTATGTATTTGCAATAGAAATTTAATACATAGGATCTCATCTTCACAGAGCGAACTCCACAGTAAGAGAACAATTATCTAATGAATTACCTTCCAATTTCTGCTCATTCAGGTCATTTGCTCTCCCAATCTCTTAATAAAATGTGGCAAATATTCAAATTATTCATATTGGAAAAACAGAACTATACTCTACAGTCATATTATATCTCTGCTCAGCTCCTTTGAAGTGCAAGAAAGGCCCAGTACCATTTGACCAAACATCTGTCCCTCCACCCCACCAGCTGTTCTTGCATGGCACAGTGTAGAAACTTCTAGTATAACAAAGCTGTTAGCATCAAATACAGATGATCTGATACAAAGAAAAACAAAGTTTGATAGCATATGGCAAACATAATAGTTTCAACTCCAATTCATGAACCTGACATGCAAAACCAATGTGGAAAGAATATACAGAAAGGAAGGGAAAAAACCCCAAATGTGTAGAATATATCTGGATTTTTGATTCCTAAGCATTCAGAGACTCAAATTTATGCAATAAATTTAAAGACGCAAATTTATGCAGTAATCTCAGGAGGAACTCCCACAAAGATAGAGCGATAACAACTGTTCTACTAAAATCTCAGATGATGTACCTGTAGCTCTTTCCCTTTCCCTATCATTCATCAATTTTCCATCTTACACCTTTCACAGCTTGGACCTCCTTAACCCAATTTATCACATGCTTTCACCAGTGTGACCATACTTACCTCTTTCCAGCCCAAAGTGTGATGAAATATCATATTTTGCTCTCTTTCCCACCACTCATTTAGCTATTCCCTACTGGTTCCCTCTCCCTGCTCAGGTATTTGGGTCTTACCCTAAACTCTCCCTCTCAAGTCCCCAACAGGACCATAAACCAAACAGGAGTGGTGACCATGCTGACACTTGTCCATTGCCATCGTCCACTGCTACCACAAGACATTTACAGGCAGCAGGATGATAAAAATCTCTCAAAATACTCTTGCTTTAAAAATTTATTGAACGTGGGTTTGCATGTTGGGAGTATTTTGTTATAACCTTTCTGCAACAGAGGTGGAGAAAGTTCATTAAAAGGTAAGAAAGAACTTAACAGGTGAGATGTTTTTCAGTCTGAAAGATCACGAAGAATAGCAAACTATTGTTCCAGCTGATCTTGAACACACTGTATAATGAACCATTCATGTTCTTATTTATTTATTCACCTAGATTTTGCAAGGTATAAAATGTATGAGCACAGTTTGAATCAACAGGTGAGTAAATCTAAAGTGTAAAATAAGTATTAGGGTCTTTCAGAAGATACTTATAAGTAAATGGGTCAGGAATTAATTTTTGTTAATTGCTAACATTTGTGTAATAAAAAAAATCTTTACATAAAATGATAGTTATTTCATACTCAAATATATCCTGAAAATTTCCAAGCATCAAAGGATACACAAGTTGCCCATAAAGATGCCCTTAGAATAACCTTTTTTAACTGGCAAAAAGTGTTCAAGACTAAATTTATGAATTGGATGGCTGTCAACCTGGGAAAAACTTGTCCTGCAGAAAAACCAGAAGAGTGATACTTGAACATTAACTCCAAAATGGAAGAGACTCCACAGTTAAGCAGCAAAAATGGGATACAGCTGACTTGGGGTATATTTTTATTTGAGAATGAAAAGCAATTATTGTATCCTAAAAAATATTTTATCAAAAAGTGTTTGCTAGGC
This sequence comes from Pseudotriccus pelzelni, assembly GCA_035584735.1. Taxonomy (NCBI): domain Eukaryota; kingdom Metazoa; phylum Chordata; class Aves; order Passeriformes; family Tyrannidae; genus Pseudotriccus; species Pseudotriccus pelzelni. The sequence continues at coordinate 27,297,623 of JAWMRA010000162.1, read as the reverse complement.
CATTAGGATTCCCAGCTTTTATTTCACATTTTTGATCTAAATACCTCATCAAAAAGAAGATATTTCAGTAGCTTATTATATCCTGAAAGAATCATTGCAGGGGATCATTAGAAAGCAGTATGTGTTTTCCTAAACAGTTTTTCCATAGATGGCCACTAAGGCTGGCACATTTGCCTGTATCACTCTGGAAAACACAGCCAAGACCTAGTGGCTGGATTTCCTCTTCCACCGTATTATGGATCACCTTTGTCTAAAGAGACAAAACCCCATAAGCACAGAAATTGCCATAACACCACAAACCAGATCCATTGAATAAATTTATTTAGGCATTCTCTGCTAAAGGGGGAGAAGCATTCTCAGACTCTCTAATCACTCTGATTTCATATAGGAACATCCCTGGTGTCAGCAGTCTGTTGTTCTCAGGGGTTAGGTAGTCCCCATTGTTACTAAGAAGAAACTACCAGTCCACTATCTCAAAGAGAATGGCGTGCATATATATATATATTTCTCCTTTGTCTGTTTGATTTACAGACCTGAGGAAGATGGATTACCTCTGTTATCTGCACAAACAAGCTCTACTACAATCTTGGCATTCAGTCAACTTTTATCTTGGGGACCCCAAATCGTACTGTTAGGCAACACAGAGCACCTATCTCAACTGAACTGTCATACAAGTAGATTTTTGTCAGATGTTCAATTTGTATTGGGGAGCATGCCAGCAAAAACAAAAGTCAGCAATTTAAAACAACAAACCAGGCCCTGTGCTGACAGGAACAAATTACTATATTCCAAATGAATAAGAATTACTGCAGATCACAGATCCTCGGTATGGGCACTACACAAAGGGTGGAAAGGTGTTCCTCGATTTAATTCTTTCTGGTAACTCCATGCTCTGGAACAAAAAGAGGCTGAGTGCAAATAAAATAAAACGCAAAATACTACAAATAAGTTTATAAAAGCACATAAAGTGGTACAATCAAAGAGGAATTAATTATTTAACAACTGGTAGTGCTAAGACAGGAGATGAGCAAAGACTCATTAGAGTTCAAAACTAAACTTCTGTGGTTGGTCAAACGGTGCATCAGTGTGTTGTACTTCTAACAACTCCCAGATCTGCTTTCTAGGCAATGACCTTACAGAGGCTGAGTGCACTGCAAGGTGATGCATGCATCTTTTGGGGCAAAGATAGAAGTAACTGCAAAAACACAATACATTTTGTTAGCCCACCCTAGGAGCAAAACTGATTTCTGTTCTTCCACAAACCACACAGAAGGTCTAGCACAATCTTTTCAAAGAAATCTTCTGATCACTCTGTAATTATTCCTTTTCGAGTGACCCCATTCCATAACACACCATTCATGAAAAGACCTTGAAAATACTTTCCTTCTGAAACTTGGTAGTATGCTCACAGACTTTAGCATTTGAACTAGAAATTATTTTACTTTAATGGATTATAGCACTTAAAAAAGAAACCTTCATCTGCAAGGTAACTGGAATGAAATTTGTCTAAATAATTTTTTCTGTTTCTTTTTTGCTGTTTGCAATGGTTTTGGGATTTGTTTTGGTTTTTAACTTCATTGAAAAACTCATTAGGCTCACTTATATTCCACCTCCTTTCCTGACAAATAAAAGAATTTCCAATCTTGTCTTTGTGACTTTATAATTTCTTACCTTAGAAATTACGATACCAAAAAAGCAACGTGAAATAATAATGTAACATTGAGTACTGGTAGACATAAAACCATAAAAAATCTCACCACTCCAATAAAAAATAAACAAACCCATCAATAACTACACTGATAGAAAGAGTGTACAAAATCAAGTAAAAAGTAAAGCAGCATTTATCTTCTTGAAAGTCATCTCCTGGTAAAATTTATAGAAAATGCTTCCCTAATATACTCTTAGCAAACAAGTAATATTAGAAAAATATTCTGCAAGCAGAATACTGCAAGTAGACCATTCCATTATCTGTGTCATGTATACTGTGATTTCAAAGTTATAGGGTCAGAACTTATTACCAACCACCCTCTCCCATCATTTTAAGACATTCCACAGAAACCTTATACAGAGCCAGCATAAAAGAGTGAGCAGTGGAACACAAAAGGCCTATAACAACTTCTGTCTTAATAATTAATTTGCATATAATGGTGTAAATATAAGTCTTTAATCAAATAATTAATACTAACTAAAATGGTGACAGCCTAGCTTTGCAGAAAATACAAAGCAGCCACGTCACTTCCAAATTTACTTTTAAAAACAGAGAGAGATGAAAAACAGGTTTAATTGAGGCTTGAGCAGTTACACATACTCAGCCCCTTAGCCCTGGTCCTAATACCACACAGTCAATGGTTTTTGTTGATGCTGCCATGATTAACCTAAAATCTTGATGGTCATATTTCATACCTTACAGGAGTAAGTATACATATAAGACAGTCTCCTCCACTGTTCCAGTCTTCCCCTTTTCTCTCCAAATCCTACATACATTTTGAGAAATTAGTGTAATGGCCAGCACACAGAGGTGATGCCAGCCCTTGTCCCTGCTTGTATTAGAGTCAACTTTCTGTATGGCCACATTAGAGAACAAGTCTAGCAAGGGAACTATGTATTTAAAGAGCAAAATGAAAGATAAGATACATAATACAGGCAATATACCTGCACTGGTAGATACTTATGTCATTCTAGTCCTGCTTAGTAAATGGAAGATGAAAGAAAGCAAAACTAATGTAATTTTGAATGATGATTTCATTATTTCCTGTGATATTAAATAAGGCATTTGGCAGTGCAAAAATTTTTTCACAGTGTTACAAAATTGATTTAAAATTATGATGGTGGTGGTGATTATTTGCTATGCAATCTATACCTGCCTGATTTACAATCAATATATGGATTTAAAGAAATCCTAATATGTCTTTAGATTAAAAGCTGAGGAAGACTACATAAACTGCACTGATAGAAGCTGAGAAGTGCACAGAAGCACACAGCTACCTGCTTCTTGTGGTCATTGTCTTTTTGTCTTTTTCTCATATACTGGGAAAAACACAAAAACACTATTCTGCCAAGATCTAAAGTTTTAACACTTTTTTTGTGGCGTTATGATTTTTTAATGTGGAATTCAGAAGCTGAAGCATAAGTACACAAGATCTACCTGCATCTTTTGACTTGAACTTTGTAAAACTGGCAGAGGAAGAAATCCTTTGGTGAACAAGTATATGAGGGAGATGGGAAGAGATTGATCAATTGATCACTTTTTAAACAGAAAATGTAAGAAAGCAACTTTCTTGGCAAGATAGAACTTAACAAAACAAATCCCTTCAAATCTCAATGGCTGGAGTTCTTCCTAATGAGACTTGATTTAGGAAAAATATCAAACTTTTCTCACTGCACAGTGACAGCATTCCAATCATATTTTCCTATTGAATGAGCAGCAAATACATGAACACCAGCTATGTGGCTGCATCAATACGCTCCTTGACACAGCAATTAGTAGAGGAACATGGCTGAAAGTCTAAAGATCAAGTACTTCAGTTTTAAAGCTTTTAAATTCAATTATTAGCAGCATAACATAGGAAAATAAAATACTGTCTTGTTTTAAAAGACATAAAACAACTGTGTTGTTGCATAAACATGATACCATCAACGTGGGCATATCCTTCACAAGCAAAGCCAATGCAAAGGTCAGATACTGAAGTTCTTTGTGCAGAAAGGACATCTTTCTGACTTTAAAGCATCTGTCACAGTATGGCCACCAGGCCTGAGGGCGTTATTTGAGACCTACTGAACGACAAGCAACACAGTAATATTAGAGAACACTGTTTCTCATTAATAGAAGAGCTAAAGGGGAAATACTAGGCTTATTGTGCAGTCACATAGTTATATTAAAAAATTACCAGTCTGAGTGAACTGCATTGTCACACTCAATGGTCCACTAAACACTACTTCAGACAAAAAGAAATAGCACTACTAGCAGAGCACTTTTAAAAAAATGGTATCTAACTAAAGAACAGCAATGGTTCACGTGAATTCTTAAATTGTATGTGATATTTAATGAAAAACATAAGACTTTATACAAGGCCTGAGAAGTGTATAACTATTTCTTCAGCTCGGGCTTTCTGTTCAAACTTTCACAAACTGGTTTAAAAAAAATTCTAAAGGAACCCTTTGAACATAACCTTTTGATTTCCAGATAGTCTGCTCGTTGGTTGTTGTATACATTTTAAGCACTACATTTTAAAAACAAAAGTCAAGTGGTAACAGTCTCATCCCCAGCTGAATGAGTTATGTATAACCAATACCAAATAAAAGTACAGCCTAATATTTGCATTATCTTTAAGTAGGCATATTAATCCAAACTTAAAAATATTTCCATTTACAGAGCTTTTTTTCAAGAATGTTGCTATGAAGTGAATGAGATAGAAACATAGAAACAGATGGAATTTGTTTATATTCCCAAATAAGTAGTTGTGGTGTTTTCCCCACTTAAGTTATACTATTTCCAGAACTACTGATCACACCAGAACAAAGAAAGTCTTGTTTATTTCCTACATAGGCTGAAGCTAAATATATTGATCTATCACCCCAAACAAACCAACCCAAGCCTTCTATGACCCCAAGTTTTCAGTCTGGAATAACAACCACTACTTATCTAAGCAAAAAAACCTCACCATTCTTGGAGCCAGAAAGCCCAGACACACTGTTTATACCTAGCCTGGGTACAATCCTGTAAAAATCACTGCATCCTCTTCTATGTCACATCTAGTCAGGAAAAAAATCCAATTTATAAAGCTGACTGGCCATGCTAATTCAGATCAAAGGTCTATGCAGTCTACTGTTCAGTACCTATTTAAGTACCAATACAAGAAGCTCAGAGAAGAAGTCAAAGTGCTTGACCCCTGCCTGCTATACTCTCCTTGCTCACTCACCTTGTGGTGGACTATGGATCAGGCACTTCCCAACTTTGATGCCCTCTCATGTTTAAAGAATGCCAAAGCATTTCTTCCCTGAATTTGCAAAGATTTGTTGGAAGTAAGTAATCTTCTGGCTTCCACAATATTCTGTAGCAATGACTTCCATGGTTTAATAACGACTTGTGTGGAAAAATTCTCTCTTCCTTTTTAATCTCTCATTCAGTAAATTCATTGAATGCCACCTGACACGTATTACGAGCAATGGCGAGTAACTTCTTGACACTGCACCTTTCCTATATAACACTTTGTTTCTATTATCATCTCTCTACATATCCCTTCCCTCTTATCCTAGCTGAAGAATTCCTGTCCATTACCCAGTTCCTTGCACTGAGCTGCTCCAGAGTTTTCATTATCAGTAGTAGACCTAAGTTCTACAGCACATTTGGGGAACAGGGAATCATAATCACATGAAGCACCAGGGTCATAAATGCATCAAGGTAGAGAGACAATCTGCCTCGATCTCTATTCCTTTCCTAGCAGTTCCTGAGGTCCAATTTCCTTTTTTGAATACTATTGAGCTTGGTCTTTGTATTATGTTTTTACCAAACAGTAACACATCCCCATCATTGGTAATGTCATCTCAGAACTGCTTTCCTGACAGACGCATTACTTTATATTTATCAGCAATAAACTTCACCTCTCAGTTTAACGCTTAATCACTCAGTACTCCTGAAATAATTAATTTAGTTCGTTCATTCATTCATTCATTCATTCATTCATTCATTCATTCATTCATTCATTCATTTTCTGCCCCTTTTACTGTCTTGTATATTTTAGGACAACCAGTAACTTTGTCAACTCTTTGTACTAAGAGCACCTAAAAATATGTTGAACAACACAAATAGAAAGTTGTGGGACACCCCTGATGAGCTTCCTCTACTGTCAAAATTGACCATTTCTTCTTACCCTTTGCTTCTTATTCTTGGCCTACTCTATGGAAGTGTCTTCTCTCTAATGCCACACACAGTAACTTAATTTTTTCTAAAACCTTTGCTGAATGGAAATCTATGAAATCATCTTCATATACAATAAGCTTGTTAATTTTCCTTAATTAAAGAGAAGTTCAAAGTTGCATACATCAAGAAAAATGCAATGGGGCGAATTAATTAAATGAAGAGTATGAAGTGCAGCTGTATCTTCTAGACACTGACAAATATTTATTTACCTGAATATATCCTTAGAAATTCCTTTTCAGCCTCCAAACACATTTGAGCCACACAACCTCAAGATCTAGTGTATGAATGCATACAATTTTTAATTTATTTATCTTAAAGAGAACCTTTGCTGACACCTAGCAGATAAATGATTAATTGCACTTCTTACCATCTTTGTGGAAGCCCTACAGCTGATATTTTAGAGCCTAAAACAAGAAGTTTATCCACATAGAAAATAAATGACACTCCTATGCATAAAAACCTACATACTTGCAAAGTAAACAGAAGTGTAAGTTACAAGCATAATAAATTATTTCCTAAAATTACATCTTTGGATACAGATATTCTAATCTGTATAATTCCAAACATCTGCTCAAATTTGAGTAGATAACAGCCTTAAGACACAAAAGATAAAAATCCATGGAATGCAGAAAACATTATATAACTTCAGAGCCCTGATAACTTCCTAGACTGCAATCTACTGCTAACACTACTTGAGAAGGACCTCTTGCTACCCACAAAATAATATTGTCCAATTACATATGATGCAACAAACTAAACAAAGTGAAGGAACCTTAATATGCACCGAAATGGCATACTTTTATCTGATGCACTATCCTTTTGCAGGCCCTGTGCACCCCTGCTCCTTCCCAAGTTTGACAGAGAGTCTAGGAATAAGTCCAAAGCAAGAGGCTTGCTCATGGCAGAACCATCCCCATCTCCCACCTTCAGATCCAGCCCTGATAGTTTTTGGTACCGCAGGTCTTCAGTTCAGTTCTTACGTTTTCACACTGGAGCAAAAACCACGACAGAACCCCCACCATTTACACATTTGCATCCTGCTTCATCGTTCTCTGAGTCCAGGGAAAAACACAACTGACTCAACCTCTGCACAACTTCTAATTTGATTTTTCAGTTTCCCTGATCCCGACCCACAACTTTCACAACCAATTCCTGGTCTAGTGATGCATCCCAAGGTTAAGACACCATTTCTGGCTCAGGAGTCTCTCAGTCAAAATTGGAAAAGGCTGGAAGAGTGTCACAACAGCAGTGGTACACACCTGCCTTAGATTTGCACTCTTCTCCAGTGATCTTTTACTCACAGAGAAACTACATGAAGCTGTATGGGGTTTTGGTCCAATCTAACACAGTCACCCTTACGGAAGCTGCAGATACCACTGTCTTCTAACAAGTATGGCAACTGTTTGACAGAGGTTTCAAATATGAGGTACAACTGTATTGACTTTTCTAAGCTATCCCAGCTCTCTACTTTTTAGCAACATACTCCTGTAGGAAAATTTTACAAGAACTATTCTTTGCTGACTGAATCACCGGAACTACCTACAATATTATTCTCAATATTATGTTCTGTAACTGTACCTTTCCCTCAGCTATAATTTCTGTTCCACTTCAAACTTATCTGTCTACCCTATAAGATTTTCAAAAAGGAAAAATCATTCCTTTTAGTAAAGATGGAATAAGAGGTGTGTTTTTGGTGTGTTTGGTAGTGATTTTTTTTAAAGTAAGAGCTGTATAAGGACAAACATTTTCAGAGATTGCAGAGTCATCTTGAATCACGCCCCAGAAAAGATGATCGCTCCTAAAAAAAAAGACTTTCTCCAAGTAACATTACAGAACTTCTTGCATTTCTTTCTTTGCAACATCCAACACTTCCAACTCTTTGAGGTACTTCTGGACTTTTCTCCAGTGATTTAAGGATTAGCTGGGCTATATGTAAGTTTCTGATTTTATTACTTCAGCTGGTACATCCACCAATCTGAAAGGCCTCTGCATATATTGGTTGCTTGACCACACTGGAATTTCATATGAAAGAAAACATATCAATGAAATTCTCCAAATGGCAAGTGATTCCATTGGAATTCACAGCTGTTCGCATGCCACCTTGCTAAGACTGAAACATGTTTCTTGTGACAAGATCTTGTCAAAGGATGAAATTTCAAAAGCACTTATATAACCTGAAAAAAACAAGCCCCCCTGAACCACGAAATGAGGTACAGGTTTCTATGTATCTTCCTTTTACAGGTTACTCAAGAGAATCTGAAAATCCCACCTGAAAAGACATAAGACTAGAATTTTTAAGAGGTCTAAGCTGCTCAGCTCTGAAAGCTATTGAGGATTGAGCACTGACTTCTTCGGGGTCCTTTCTGAAAAAATCTCAACCTATATCTTTTAAGCTGCCACAGGTAAAAGCTTACTGCAGCTACAAACGATGGCTTGACAATGGGGAAAAAAAGATGATAAAGATGGCAACGGCAGTAGTCGGAGGTAATGCCTCTGCATCTTCCTATAGACCTAGTGAGAAAGCAGCTTTTGATGGTGGCCTCAAAAGCAGCCTAATCTTCTGCACTGGGGCATGAAGCGGCTGCAGCGTGGGCTGCCATAAAGGACAAAACAAATCAGGAGGAATAAAATGAAAGAAAAGTACATAGAGAAAGCAGACTACCATCTAATTATGTCCTTGGTGGAAGAGAAACTCGGAGAAATACCAAGATGAAAAAAGCCTTAAGTCAGCCCCTTCCCCTAAATGCAAATAGGGGATGCAAAGATGATAAATATCACTTCACCAACCTACACCACTTATTTCCCTTCTCTAGGACTCTCAACTGATAATTAGGTGAAGGAGAACCAAATTAAAATATCGAATAATGCTTGTCTTCCTTCAAGCCAAATTTCACCATGAAACAGACACAGGAAGTACAATCACATCATTGAAGATTTGGTATTTCCATACTCAAGATGTAGCACGGCTCTCCTGAAACCTCACTTTAAAAGCTGTGTGCACATCCACAAAGGTTATATGAAACAGCCACCCCAAACACTGCATCGCTGCATTTATTTGTATCTAAGACATTACAGAGAAAAAAAAAATCCTACTAAGAAACTAAGATACCACTTCAAGGTGTTTTCATTGAAGCCATCACCAAGATACCAATTTACAGTGCTGGTCCACAACAGGTGTACAGAAACTTTTCACTTTAAAGGAGGACTTCACAACAAGGACAGTTTCAAAGAAGCAGATCTAAAGCCAGGATATTTCACCATTTCACCAAACTGTCTATTTTGGAAAATATTTTGGTCTGACCCTCTGATGAATTGATTTTGTTAACTTGAAAGCCTGGTGAACCATTTAATTATTTTGGGTTCACAATGTATAAAGACATAAACTTGGCTGCTGCCTGTAATTTTGTCCATTTCCTGCCTCTCCTTGCCAGTCTCCAGAAGCAATGCAAGGACAAAATTAAACAAAATGTGTTTGTATATTAAATAGTCTTACGTTATATTTAGTTTAAGTGTTCCACAGCTGCCACAAGCTAAGCTGGCATCAGTGTATTCCATATATAGCACAGACATTGCACGTGTATCCACACACACATCAAGAAGTATATACCTGGGTCTTGCACAAACTTTGGGCATCATTACAAAGTTTGTAAAATATGGTAAGTACTAAAGTAACATGCAGTTTGGCTGAGGAACCAAAGACATTTTGAATGAAGACAGGTCAACACAATTGCAATTTATTTGTGTCAGCGTTATAGCTTGCAGTTATAAAAACAGATGTTGACATATCCTGAATTTTCTTCCTCAGTCTTTCACATTTTGTTCCACTACTTGTAAACAACCAATAAGTTTCACTCCATTTTACATCTTACTGCATTCTGATCCTTAGTTACTGTCCCCACATGGAACACAGGCTCAACAACACTACAAAAAGAGTCAGTTGCTTGATCCTGCCTTTGTGCCCAAAGCTGGAACATTGGGAAGAAGCTCCCTGTTGGCAGACCATGACTTCTATGAGTCCAAAGAACTCACTCATGAGCGCAGTGAAACCACAATGATCAAACGTATCATGCCACACATTCACAGCAGAGTGACAACATAAGCTTGGGAATGAGACTTCTTTACAGGATCAGGCAGGAAGTAAAGTGGGCCACAATGAAAAGCTCTGATTTAGCCACCAATACTTGAAAGAACAGCAAAGGGCCAATGTTGCATTTATCTTTCTCTGGACACATCCTCCACCCCCCAATTTTGCCCCTCGTGGAAGTCTTCAAATTAAAAATACCTCCCCTCAACCTTCTATGTAAAGAAGAAACCCCCATGTTTCACAGACATATTCATTACATTCAAACGTGTACGGACACTGATGTTTTTCCTCTCAAACACTCCCCCACAGTTTACCAAACCATTAGGATCTGAGCACAAAGATCCATCAGCTGTCCAGTTAAACATCCACTTAAAGAGACAACACTGCTGATATCATCTCTCCAGTCCTTCTGCCAAGTTTGCTACCACAAAGAGTGTGTGCATGTGCGTGAATGAGAGCTCTATAATGAGGAGGGAGCAATGGTAACAGGGACAACTGTCTCCTTTTAGTAACCGTGTCTCTAGCTGAGGAGGTGGAAGGCTGAGCAGTTTTCCTTCCACTCCCAGCCATCTGTTACAAAACCTCATAGAGGACAATTCTGCATCAGCAATTATTATTGATGAAACAAAAGTGCCCTGACACAATCTTTAAAGCAGGATATTTAATTTTATCAGTCTACAGAGGAACTTATTCTTTCAGTAGAGCTACTAACAGCAGTATCTATCACTCACACCCCCCACCCCTTCCCTAATATGCAGCACATTCTGTGCCAACCATCTCCCCCGAGTTTAACACTGTTATCTATGTTTTGAGGGAGAGAGGGGAAACCTGACCTCACACAGCATTTTACTAGGAAAGCTAGGAAGTCAGAGGGCACCACTACAAATACCACAAAAATAAAATTAAGAAAAGAAAACAGAGAGAAAAAAAATCCACAACCCAAAACACAATAGAAACAATACTTTGTGTTCCTATTTTAAGTGCCTCTCTCGATGCTATATGCATAGCAGCTAAAGGCAAGCTGGAAACCAGCCAGGTCCTGGCTGCCAGCAAAAATTTTGTCACCTCCTTTGAACATCTGAAGTATGTTTACCCAATAGATTTCATTAAATTACACTTCCATTAGGAAGCATACAATGTTGATACTCATCTCAAAGATAAAAGGGATCGCTAAGAGGCATGTCATCCTGCTCCCCAGCTGATTGCTATTTCTGGGCCAATCAAGGAAAGGAGCCAGAACAATACTTAGTTAAAAAAATGCAGCATCTCCCCAAGGACTACATACTAAGAGACTGCAGCTCCATTATCAAAATGAGCATATCATTAATGACAATACACATACAGTACGTTATTTTAATACAACTCATACACAACAAACAAGCTGTATTTGGGTCATTAGCTGAATTTGTAAAGCAGTATTTCCAAGGGTTAGAAACTCCTTATCGAGATATGAAGTTTATAGGTTGGGGAGCAGGAGGAGAACAAATATTTTATATGATCCCAAAATGCAGTGACTATAATAACACCGTGAGGTTTGAAGTGCAACATAGTAGCTAACAGAACAATAGGCTATTCAAACAGAAGCTCTCATTTTAAAGTAAAGCAGAAGTAATTTAAAACACCAGGCACTGTTTTACTAAACATCTATGAGGGATAATGAAAGCAAAATGCCACTGATGCAGTTTATACTGTATGTATCACCTTTTAATTTATTATTACAGTGCAGTTAAAAAAATACAAAAAAAAAAAAAGGACTCAAAACAAATTTTACACACATTGAGAAAAAAAATCTACAGAAAAAACGATACTGATTGGGAGGCAAGACACTGGAGAGGGAATAACACAGATGACTCAAACACACAAGTCCACTAGATCTGATGGGCTGTTACCCTGTGCTAGGCCGAGCCTTTCCTAGTGGAGAGGAGGAGATATCTTTGTCTCTAAGCATTGGTTTCAGATGTATGATGTTTACTGTGCTTCCTAATCTCCAATTCACATAACAGCTATAAAGGGAAGAGGACAAACCCAAACCCATGCTAATTAAAACCTGAAGAAATAGGAAAGGGCTGGGAGGTGTTAGCTCTTTACAGTCAAGCTCTGCCCCATCCTATTGCAGCAATATGTGACTATTAATCTCTAAAAACACTCCTTGCTCAATATTCTGCAATCTAGACTTCAGCCAGTCTCTCTCAACATGCAGAAAACCTTTTGGTTTAGCCATATTTGACATACCATATGAACTCCAATTATCCATCTTTTTGCAGTTAATCATCTCACAATTACATTTCCTGCACTTATAAGCATCCAGCTGGGAACTGAGTTTTAATCTAGGAAATAAAAAAAAAGGATTCAGGTTTCTAACAAATTACTTCTAATTAACCAGAACCTTTTCTAGTCATTCCAACCTAAAGACGCCTACAGCAAATGAAAGAATTTATTGTTTGCATTCCTAATGATATTTTAAAATTTCATTTCAATTTCCCCAATGAGTAACTTTCAGGAAATTCACTGCACTTGTATCTACTTAAACAAACATTCTGTTACGCAGGAAATGCACAACAACAGAAAACCTCTGGGAAGAAAAACCGAGCTGGTATTACATTAAGCAGAAATGCTGCTAAATAAAGCTAAAGAACTAGAATGCTAATTAACGTCAACTTCCAGAAATACACTGCATCTACGGTGCTCAGGCCCTGACAGAGTTACTGGGAGCCCAAAACTATGTTCCAAGTAGCAGTTTAGAAATTAAAGGTTTGGGGGTTTTTTTCTGGAAAAAAATGGTTAGTTCTACTGATACGGCACAGCAATTTGTAATTTGTACAAAGGAAGTGGATTAAATGAAGCCACCTAGTTAAGATAACTCAGGAAACTCAGTCAATGGCAGTTAAAACAACACATGAAAGAGCATTGTCCCACAGTTTCCAGTGATTTCCCCAGGGAAAGATTTGGAATAAGAGCCATACAAAACATGCTTATTGCACGATTGGGAACTCCTTGATATCACGGGGAGGTAACACGAAGTAAAAATCAAATGTAACCATTTCATTTACACTAAGTCCTATCAATTTTCTCCAACTGTTTCAGAAAGTCAATGCAACCATCTGACAGAATATGATTGTTGCAAAGTAAAGTATACCTTTCATGTTCTTTGGACAGTCAAATACCAGAGGGTTTTCTGTCAATTACGCAGTATCAGAGATGTACATCCCAAATCTGTCCATCTAACTAACAAAAAGAAAGCAATATGCAGCTGAAAAATGCTCTTCAGAGCTACCTTTAAGTAATACATAAGTCAGTCTAACTGCAGAAATACCTTGCTCAAAAGGTTGGTGTTCATTAATGTGCTACCAAAGTTTCCACAATACAAAACAGGACTGCACTAATTGGCTGATTGATTCAATACCAAGTTAAAGGAGTTAATTATTTGGGAAAAGAGTTATTTTTAATACACCTGAAGCCTTCCAAAACTATTAAATTTTATATGCCCATACCAGCCTCCCATTACTTTGACTTTCATTAACTACCTCTGCAGGCACTTTGGGAACACCAAAATTGTTGGTATATTTTTGCTTTTATTTATAACAGAGGTCCAGTTGTGACTGTGGACATTCTTTAACTCATTTATAATAAGGAAAAAAATCAACAAAACCAGTAGCAACTTCCTATACCACTACTAAAATCTAGCAAACTGTAATTCCTGCCACAACAGCAACAGCTTTAATTCCAACACTCCAGTATCACAAACCAATTAACACCAACCTCCCATCCCAAATTTCTGTGTTTCTGCTTAATCTCTCTCTCTGACACACAGAGCACAGCACATTCAATATAAGAGTCAATATTCAAGCCACTGCATCATTCTTGCAGATGTCAACCTAAGAGTTGTGTTCTGATCTACCAGTGCACTTTTAATTGTGATAAATGAAGACCTGCATGGAGCAGCAGCAGGAACACTACGGAAAAGTTTATCTTAGTTGTGAAATTGGTTGCCAAAAGACAGAATGAAAAGCCTGGATGACAGATAGGGGACAGTGTGAAAGTTTTCTTCTTGAAGTCCTCACAAGCCTAAAATGGGAATATTAGAGACACAATTCAGACAGGCCACAGGGTTCAGTAGGAACTCTGCTTGCAGCCATTAGGATCAAGGTGGGCATTCCTACTGTGAAAGCAGTGCAAGGTACCTGGTATGTCACTGCATGTTCTAAATCAGCACTATGAAATCCCACCACAAATCCTCCACATTGGTATACAAGACCCCACACATTGCTCACCCAGACTCCAGACCACAGGTAGAGGTGCCCAGGTATGGGACACAAAAGCATTACTTGAGCCGTTCGGATCAAGTAGTTTTAAAAGTCAGAAGGACCAAGGACGGTGAACTTACAGGTGATGTGGACATTTGGCAGAGCTGCACAGTCTGCCCTCCCACCACCAGTTAAGTTCAGGATGACCTTTTATCAGCGTCCAGCTCAGCAGGGACCACAGCCTGGCAGGGCCCTGGGGAGCTGGAGAGAAACATCCCACAGAATCCCCAGAGCAGGGAAAAACAGCCCTGAAATGGAGCCCTGGGCAATGGGTGGGTTGGGGAGGCTGCTCAAGGTCATCGAGGGCTGTTGGTGCCCTGAGGGCCCTGGACACCCAAAACTGCCCAGCGCTTTTGCACGATTGGGTATTAACCACGGCTTCCGGAGAATGCAGAAAAAAAGCCAAGTAGAGAACACACAGTGGATTTACATCACCATGGAGGAGATCGGGGTCAAATCAGAAACATCCTACATATGAAGCAACCCTGATCCAGCTTAAAGCCAAGGACATGTGTCTGTTGTTACAATAAACTGCTCTAACATCTTAAAATAGTTTTGCTGGTTTACTGCCCTTGAGTCACACAAACTCTGAATCACTGGCAAGTTAGGAATGAACGGATGATATAGCAGAGAGATTCAGAAGGTACTAAGCAAACATGAAAAATAAAAAGAATTAGAAAAAACCCCACTCTCTCAGCTGTAGTCATTTAAGTAGGAACACCACAGAGAAAAGCTCTTAAGTGCAAATCTTTCTTATTGCAGTGTTACTTTCAGTGGCACATGAAACAGCAATGATAACAGGCTCAAAGAAAACTTTGAAAATAAAGTTAAAAGATACATGTAACTTAAAACTAACATCTTTTCCTACACAGAAAGGTTAAATTGTGGGGTTGACATTTGCATTTGTTACGTTGTCAACGTTTCCTGCCTATCAGCCTATGTACAAACAATATCTAAAGATGTCATCTACATATTTATACCAAAGGAGTTTATGAACAAGACCTGTCAGTATATTTTAACACCTTTCCAAAACGTCAGCTTTCATCAGGTATAAACACAACATGTTTAATTTATTAGTTTGGTTTAATATAAAAAGTTGACAATCATATGTCACCATAACTATTGATAAGGTAAATAAGGACTACAGGAAAATGTCAGAAAGTTATTAAAATATTTCTCAGCTTCCTGAATCAAATTGGATTTATTGGCTTTTCACTGTCAATAAGTGCATCACATATTTTTATTCATATGGCTATTTTTGAAGTGATGTGCCCAACAGTGAAGCTTACAGACAGACTATATATCCTGGAGAATTTGAATTCTACTTGGAATTTTTGGGGCAGGGGAAAGGACTTTGTTAATGTTAAAAAAATCCAAAAAAATACAAACACAGATTTATTCACCTGTACTTAAATATACGCCAAAGATTTCTTTTTCTAAAATATACTAAGCCTCATATCATAAAAGTTAAAATATAAGGCACAAGAAACTTGGAATACAACTCTGAAGTTGAGCAAAGCAATACATTTGTTTCCACTTTTCACAGGAGGTGCTTGATTCAATTCCCTCAAGAAGATTGCTACTATCAAAGGTCCACCTTCTTTGTTTATAATGTCAGGAGAACAACCTATTCTCACTTCTTTCTAGATATTTCCCCCAAAAGTGTAACAGAGGGCAGCACAGCCTCATTCCAAGAATTTCATCGCCCCTACCAGTACACAGCCAAACATTTCATCAGTGAGTCACTCTGGCCAGATTGCAACAGCTTGCTCTATATGGGAAACTCCCCCACCCCCCTTATTTATCTGAATGCAAGGACAAACTCCATTATACAGATTAGTTCAAACACTCCTGACCAAGCCAAACTCGGGCCAAATGACAGCCAGAGGCACAGAAGAGTTTAAAGGTAGGGGGTCCAGAGAATGGGTGCTCACTGACAGCTCTTCTTGCTGGAAGATGCTTTTTGTCAGCAAGTCCCACTCTACACCTCAGCATTAGATACAGAGAAGAATGTTACTATTATACACCCAAACTCACATTAGGATTTGATATTGTGAACATCAAGAATGTGGGCACTTGAGAAACCTGGTCTAATGGAAGTTGTCCCTGCCCACAGCAAAGGATGGTTGGAACTAGATGACCTTGAAGGGCCCTTCCAAACCAAACCATTCTATTCTATGATATTTCAGGCCACAGAATCACATATCCTGGTTTCCTGCATGTGAAACAGGGTACCAGAAGGAGGATGGAAATTTCCACAAGGCCCGGATTTTCCACAAAGGAAGAAAAGCCTTTAAAATGTAATCTTGCTCCAAAAGGATACATTTAATTACACCAGGACAGGTAGCATCTTGGAGTTCTTCCGCTATTGTTTCTGCAGTGTACATGATCAGAGTTTTTATTGCAGAACAGATTTGGCCCAGTTCTAAGACCAAACATCCTCACTTCAACATGGTTCAAAGCTGTCTGAAACACCAGCCTTTCATCCAGACCCTCATGTCTGTTTGGTGCTTGCCTAAAATGGAGTTTCCAGTTCACTTTCCTCAAAAAGCAATTCTATTCAGGCCCATATGCAGTAAGTGAGGAAAACTGGGGGATTCACTTCAAAGTCATGGTACTGACAACCAAACACCACCACTACATCTGAAGCTTCAGTTAAGATAATTTTTAACACATACAAATGGCTTGCAAACTGGTCCTGTATTATAGGAGAAGGGAACTCAGCAGTTCAGACCTTAGCAACAGAGTAGTTTTTAGGTACAAATTAAATGTAAAAACTTTTAACATTTGCCCCAGAAAGAGAAGCAGAAAAAGCGAAGGGAAAATGAGGAGGGAGAGGAGCAAATTTTCCTTCTGCTCATTCTAAAATGCATGCATTTTAAACCAAGAACTCTACAGGGCACAAGCATTGAGCCACCGATCTGCATTGCTGAATGCCACACATGCAGCTCATGAATGGAAAAAGGGAACCTTAATAACACGTTTGAAACTGACTCCAAGAATGGGTCAGGAGAAAGATGCAGCCCAGGTGCCTTCAACTGAAATAAAGATCTAACAGGAGGACAACATGACAGAAGGTAAGAAAAAGACAAAAGGAGCACTAAGGGCTTAAAAAGGCTGGAAAAGCAATTCAGGTTAGCAACCCCTAACTTAATCCTGACCTTTCTGTAACTTTTTACCTTGATTTAGTTGACTGAACTAACTTTGTGGGAAGCTTACACAACTGAACCAGAGAGTCTGATTTCTCCTGAAGATTGGTTGGAAAGCAGAGAGAATCAAATGGTCACTTGGGGGTATTAATAACATTGAATTATGAAACAATACAAAGCAGTCACTACAAATCAAACATTTTCACTTGATAAAAAAAAAATAAATCCTAGCACTACTGTTCAGACCCTGTCTTAGCAATATTAGTTTTACTCCCAACCACATTAATCCTAGATAAACACTTTTTCTTTTTTAAAGATGCTAAAGACTGTAACAGAAATATATTGTAATATGAAAACCTGAAGTTTCAAAGAAACTACTAATGGAACAATCCATAACCTTGAAACTTACTTGCATTTCTTAAACAAACAAAAATAATCACAAGAAACATATTAACATAGCAACTTTGTTATTTGCAAAGTTCTATTTAGTTAGTACTTATTATTACAGTGCCAAAGAGCTGTAGTCATGTGTGAGAAACCTCTTTGTGCAAGGCACTCCACAAATAGGAATCCCCGTGACAAAATATCTGCAGTTACGCATCCCAAAATACCACCCATCATTATGGAAAGTTACTGTTAAGATTTTGAAATAAGAGTATTTGCTTTGATACTAATGCAATTATTCTCTCTTAAATCAAAAATGAAATACCACTTTTTTCCTGGTTGGTGATACACCCTGGCAAACGGTACAGCTTGATATAATAATGGCTCAAATCTTCTACTCCTGAATCAGTGAAAAGGAAGGTGTTAACTTTATAATGCAGGAGCATTTTCTAACTAAGGCCCAAGCCAAGACCCACCAGACACAATACAAGCCTTTTCTTTAGCTTGCCAGAACTCTCATTTGAGTCTTTAGTGAACAGGTACAAAGCCTGCAATTGCAATTCAGTGATTTCCACGCTGACCAGGAGGGTAAGTTGGCAAACACTACCCTTATTCATTCCAGTCTTAACTTCCCAGAAAATAAAAAAAAACAAACTAAAGACATGTTGGGAAGTTGTGGGGATTCAGAAAGCAAGGACAAATGCCACTCAATGGAAAACATGCAGAGCCCACACACACTCCCCAATTTCTTTCTCTTTACGTGCCATGCACCAAATGTTTAGTTAGCAAAACCTTTTTTCTTTACACCCATTAGAAATGTTACTGCAGCAGGGAAAATTATTCTGTTCTATTGCTGATCCCAGAGGCCACCTGTGATATTCCTTTTCACTATCTGTTCTCTATATTTCTACTCTAATTTTCATTGATCACCTCTTTTAGGAGTGAAATCTCCATAGGATTCATTAAATATTGGAAAAGGCCTATTTTCCTAGCACTGGCACCCTAAAGGCAGTTTATAAAAAGCAAATGAAAAGTAAGGGAGGTACTGTATTTGATCCACTTATTATAAATGTATACAAGCATTAAATTGTCAAATGTACAAGTTTAGATCCTCTAGCCTTTACAGGGATTTTCTCCCTAACTGAATAAGAACAGCAAGTTTAAATTGATTTTGTGGCCAAGAACCACTTTTTGTTGTGGTTTCTACAGCAGCTTTAAGGGAAGCTGACTGTACTTGGGATGGAACTACTAAATGATTGCAGACTACAAAGTTACCAAACAAAAGAACAGAGATATTCACACTTTTTCCATATGCTTCACATAGTAAAAAACATTACTAGGAGGAGGGAAAAATCTCTCTAATACACTTTCAGCTGCTTTCTTTTTACTTTATATTCCTTCCTCACTAAGTCTTAAGCCAGAAACAAGACAACGTGTCCACTGCTATAAAAGCCCATCTCTTTTTCCCCTGTGCTAGCCATTTTACTGAACCGTAAAGTTCCTTCTGTGTATATTACCAGTACGCTAAAAAGAACCAGCTTAGAGCACAAAACAGGAAGGTTTTATGTGAGAAAACAGGATAACATTGTGTGGTTTAGTTTTTAAATACCATTTTTAAATGCCTGCAGCTAGAAAATATTAGCGATATTTAATATTTTTCAGGACAAATTAAAGTCTACCTACACAAGGGAACAGCACTCTATCCAACACTGAAGACATCTGCCTAAATATGTACTCTGTTCCTGGGTTAGAGTCTGAGGGAGAGGTGGCAAGAAAAATTTACAATTTCCGTTAAATTCAACCAACGTTTGTAAGAAAAAAAGGTAAAAATAGTTGATTAAATTATTTTTCTAAAGAATGCCTGGCATTACTAAACTCATACTAACATATAAGTTTTTCACAAAGACTTCTTAACGTATTATAGTCAATTTCCTGAGAAAAAAGCCAGATATGGTATTTAATAGAACTGTATCTCTATTGCACTAAATTTCAGTATTTCCCTTTTGGAAACACAAAATCGTAAAAATAAAACTATGTAAAATATGATACCTGGCAATTCTGCTTCCTTGTAAAACACACAAAAGTTAACACATAACATCACTAAAGCCATGCTATGGAAAGCATCAGAAGGAGAAATACATCCATCACTGTTTCTTTATTTCTCTATTAACAAATCCAGAATACATTTGTACTTACGAGAACTTTCAACTTTCATAGAAAATTTTCTACTATGCCAATAACATTATCATAAATTTATAGTCTGTCTCCTGCTATTTTATGGCAAAGGTTTTCAGCAAAAAACAAGGTAACTAAAATATTATTTGTACTAGCAGAATACAATGAATGCTATTATTTGTAGTGTTTGACAACTGTTTGACAGCCAGACGTACAATATATTCAGTTATGCAAAGAGATTTTTTTTACACTGTAATATTAGCCTATGATGCAATCAGAATTTCAGCAAGCATTTAATATGTAAGGATCATATAAAACTTTCCCCTTGAATTCTGATTGAGAAAATATCAAGACAAAGCACAAACCTCTTGAAGTTGGGTAGAAATAGTTACTTTTAACAGCAGTGCTTATATTTCAAGTTTCTCTTCATGAAAGCAACAAAAGCAAGGAAGCAAAAAAAAAAAGTCATTAACCACACATTTGCCAAACTAATTTTTGACATGGGACAGTTAATCAGTCACAAATAAAAAGTTCACCATTTACCAGATGGCAACTTCACCATAAAGGGAAGCTATTTTTGACCATGGCAATTAGTCTTCTCATGTTTCAAACACTAAATTCTATTTTCACATTAATTTTTAAAACCATGTGGCTTTAACTTAAAATAAACTGTACATCAAAAGAATGGAAAATAAACAGCCAGGAACACAATTTGACGAATTGGATTTATTTAGTTTATTTAGCTAAACAGGGTCCATTGGATCTCTTTAATAGGCTGACAGTTGCACTGGGCTGGTTAATAAAACATTCAACACAGTATCTTCAGCCAATATAGAAATGCAAATCCCACCAGAAATATTTTATTCATGAAACAGTAATTTCAGTTACTACCAAAGCAAAAAAAAAAAAAAAAGGAAAAAAAAAGAAACTGGGGGGAAAAAAAGGGGGGGGTGGAAGAAACCGATGGCACTTGCTTTGCAAACAAACAGCGCCACCCAGTGTCACTCCACGGACAAACACACCGGGACACCCGGAAAAGGCTGGAATTGATCCTTCCCGAGTCAAACCCAACCATCACTTCATTTCTTATGCTTTATCAGTAGCACTTGTCTCTCCCTACTTTGCAGCAAAATGCACACTAGTTTCGCTCTAGCTGGGAAAAATAAAAAAAAAACCAAACAATAACATATTAAGAATCTTTAGAGTGCAGTTCTAGTTCGAAAAGCAAACACATTCAAAAGGTGGGGGGTTTTGCTCAGCTTTTCTGATGTTTTTTCTTGTAATCTTTCAGTTTCTAACTCATGATAGAAACCAAATCAAACCTCAGGTGAGCACAGGTGAGTGATCCAATGAAGCGAGAGGGAGATGCACTCTGTTCTGCTTCATTCCTCACCGCACCCCACACCCATGTTCCAGCTGCAGAACCTTTAGCACTGCTGCTATCACAGGCAGGACAGTGACAGTTGCTTCTTTTTGCATGACAGGTAGGGGAGTTATCACTGGAGTAAAAGAAGAAATCACCGAGAAAGTGGGAAACTATAACGCCTTCCTCCTTCTGCTCCCCACCAAAACAGCATTTACCTTCTGTACATGAAGTCACTTTACTCAGCAGCTTGCTAGAAGCAATTTTGAGTGGGCATGGCTTCTTCCACTCTCTGCTAGAAACAACAGCAAACAAACACACCTAATTCTACTACTTTGAAAAGCAGAACTTTTAACCTAAGCACAAACTACATGGTAAATAGCAAATTTATAGTTCTGTACCCGGGGAAAGGCTGATGAGGGTTGGCATCCAGACATGTCTACAAACTACCAGCATGGTTAGTGAAAAGAAGCAGAGGTGATGTCCTGCTGAATTTCTATTAGATGCTTTAAAACGTATTTTACAGAAGGATTTCATTCTGCCACAGACCACTTTTCAGCTTAATTTAGTACAGAAACATTGTGTGTGTGAAGGGAGAAAGGAAAGAGGCATGAATGCTTACAGTGCCCTGTATGAGTCAATATGCCTTTCACTCATAGCCCCCAGCCAGACACAGGAGTTATCACTCACAAAATCACTTCCTCCAAACACCTTTATTTGTAATCACTCACCCAAGTTTAAAGCTCCACAAACTGGTTTTTCTTAAAATCATGTGCATTAGCTCCACCACAACTTGCTGAAGGATCAACAAAGAGCATACCACAAAACTGACCAGCCTTAGCCCTCCGTGTTAACAGCTGAGCCAGATCTCTGGACACAGACACAGAATTCCTGTGATATCAAGGGGGACTTGGTTGAGAGAAGAATTTAGTTAAGGAATTAGTTTTATTTACGTTAAAAATTTGCTGCTTGGTTGCCCCTTACCCAGCACGTTATCTCTTCACACACTGTGTTATGAGATGCATAACACACTTATTGGTCAAACGTGGGAGGATTATTTGTAAGCAATATCTACAGAATTGCAAAGCCAAGGAGGTAAGGTGTGCTTCAGTAGTCTGGTCTCAGGAACCTCAGTTAAGATGATCACAACCCTTTAGGTTAATTATAAACAAAGCATGTTAACTCCCATCTTTCACACTTTCTTCTAAGAAAAAGCATCTCATCACTAGTAAATTCCATTATGAAATAAATTTCCTTCCTTCTCTATAGTTGCATACAAAACTATTAAAAAAATGCAGTTTAGGCCTTGAATGTTACTAAAACAAAAAGAAGAAAAAGAGAACATTCTTCCCTGTATCACTTTTTCCCCATTTAAAAAAGCAGTATTATGAATAAAGTAACTGCAAAATGTCAAATGCCTCCACCTTCTTCTCCCACAAACCCACCAAGGTGGGGACACAAGTGAAAACAAGTGAAGACAATGTGCAATTTGCCTCTATAGAAAATAAACTGGCCGAATGTTCAACTGCAGCCAGGCAGACATTTATCACATCAGAAGTTATTAGAAAAAGGCACAGAGGAAAAGAAAACCAGTGCCTCTGTAAGGAGTAGTTTGTGTACTGTGTAGAAGACTGATTACTTATCTCAAGAA
Source organism: Pseudotriccus pelzelni (assembly GCA_035584735.1). Lineage (NCBI taxonomy): Eukaryota > Metazoa > Chordata > Aves > Passeriformes > Tyrannidae > Pseudotriccus > Pseudotriccus pelzelni. Next base: position 27,274,593 of record JAWMRA010000162.1, on the reverse strand, counting down.
GGTGATAGTATCTATAAAAACAGTAGAGTGAAGGAACTTTTGTTCACAACATGCTTTTTCAAAATTAGATTGTCAAAGTACGTGGTCAGATAACTCAACTCCTTTCTTCTGAAACTTAATCAGTTCAGTCTTGTGTGCCTTAAAACAAACCCTCCACAGCCCTGTTCCAAAGAGCTGTGCTACTCACACAGTGAAAACTGCTCTGATTTCAGAGTTTCAGATTTGTCAACAAGATCAAGTGTCACTACAGGCACATGAACCTGCCCAGGCAGGGTGCTCATGCACACATGACATGTTCATGTGGTGAGTTCCCTGTTTTTACACTGGGGTACAGCCATGAAGATGCACACACACCAGTCCCACGCGTGGGAACTGCAAAGCAATAAAGCTTTGCTTTTGAAACCAAAATAATCCAGCAGCCACAGCTGAGCCTCTAAAGCTTTGGTTCAAAGCAGAGAGCTAGGGAAGAGTCTTACCATAAAGATACAGGCCACTAACTTGTCCTTTGGCAAATGTTGTTCATTATGCTCACAGTATTTGTCCTGATAGGTAACTGAACCTGAAATAAGAGTAGCAGCATTTCCTACGAGCAGCCAGAACATAACAAACACAGCTGTAGCAGTTGTCCAGGTGAGATTCTGGACTCTGGCTGTACTTGAGCGTCATACATGATAGCTAACTTTATCAAACGAAACTCCATGGCTTATCTCCTCAAATGTTTTTAAAGCTTAACAGTAGCTGACATTTTAACAATGATCTTAAAAAGAACCTGCAGGAGGTATGAAATGTGAATATATATCTTCACTATTGACTGAACTGAAGCTATTGTTAAATGCCAAAATGTTTAAATGTTTAGTCAAGTTTTATACAATGCATGTCTACTTAACTTCTCCCCTCCTTTTTTTTTTTTCTTATAAAGGTTATTCTGAAAGTCAGAATAAACAAGATCAGTACAAATTCTGAGAATTTAAAAGGAATGAGCAGTGTCCCTTGGACTGATAACAAATGCTACCTGCTAAATTTACCTCTGTGCTCCCAACAGAACAGGAACAGTTCCTATGCTGCTTCCTTTATTTGATGGTTATTTCTTCTTGTTGAATATACTCACCTCATTTTCAACACTGATTATGTAGTATACGTTTTTGTAATATGAATATTTCTGTATTATGTGGTCTTACTGTATTTTCATATTTCTCATCTATCTGAATGCCTTACACTTCAGCTGTAAGCTTTTCAGGAGAATGCCTGCCTTTGGATTTTCTATTTTACGTGTCCTGATACTGAGCCAGTACATGGAATGGATACAAATGCTAGCTGATAACCACACATTTGCTAAGTTTATAAGGTCCCATTTTCACATGGACTGGGATAGATTTAGGTCAAAGTTATGTTTATAAAATATGGAAGCCTTTTACCAGTGAATAGCCCCACTGTTTAAAGATCACTGGCTGCTTTCAGGTAACAATTAAAAAAAAAAAAAAGCTTCATTTGAAAGAAGAAATCACACCTATAGTCCAGGTACTTAAAAGACTTGTTTTTATTTTCATTCAGAACTTACTTCATGCGGGCAGGCACCATGGACATTCTACATCTGAAATAGTCAGAAAAAAAATTTACAAGCTTAGACCACGTAATAGTGCATTAGCAGACGGAGGAAAAAGACCTGCTTATAGTTTCAGGAACTCTTTAGCAGGTGCTGCTAAGTCCTGAATCAACGCGGAAAGCACAAGTATGTGTTCTGCAACTCCGCTTGGGGCCACCAGATAGAGCCATTACCACGTACCAGGGGCTCAGCAGCCCGGCGAGAGCGGCCGGGCAGGAGCCCCGGACCCCCCCAGGTCCGGGAATGCAGCTTTCCTGACCTACCGGCACCAAAACCCCCCCATAAAAATTAGGTGCTGGTATATGATATTGAAAATGAGATAGCAAAACCAAGATTTACATCTGCAAGTTAAAAAATAGAGCATAGGGTTTACCAGTTTTACTCTGTTTTGATATGTTTATCACGAGCCTGAAACTCGGCCTTTTGAGGGGTGTACAGACATTTTGCAAAGAAGTGTGACTTTATGCTTGCCCTATTCTTGTATTTCTCCCCAGGCATCTGCTCCCCACAGAAGACTGCAGAGCACTGGGGTGGGTAGCAGGAACCGCTGCTGCCTGAAGTTGAGGTGCAATGTGGATTTTCCCCATCGGTATTCACAGTGCTATGCTTTCTGAGTACTTTCAAAGGCAAAATTGAGCTATTCTTCTTTTCATGATCACCGTTCCTCTTCAAGAGGGAGGACCAAGATAGAGCAACGTGGCTTTTTCTCCTCGGATATGATTTATTGCAATTAGTGGGTTACTTGTGTGCAATACAGAGCACACTGTAGATGCCATTGGCTTTACATACATCCCAGGACTGCAGAGCACTGATAGCCAACTGCAGGCATGTCTCAAAATAACAAGGATTAGCAATGAGAGGAAATAAATCTCCTATTTGCAACTTGTTCCTATTTGATCACAAAGTTAGAGATAAAAGTTCGGAGTAACTTTTCTAAGTACAGATCAACCAAACTTAAACCTGTATTTTTCAGAATATACTTCAGCATAGTAAATTGTATAGAAAAAACCCCCTATAAATTCATAAAGATGCTACAGCACATAATAAATAATTTAAAGTGATAGCATTTTGTCATTATTACACACACTGCTTAAGATAAAATAAACTCACCAATTAGATATTAAACATCACAAATAAACCTTAATGTTGTCCATCCTGCAAGTAAAGAGTGGGCAGTCCACATACCTCAGGTTTCCTTCTCCTAACTTTTAAACATGTTGCTATGCTGCTGTTTTCCATAACAGCTTGGGTGAGGGCAAATTTGCAAGGTGCTATAAGGCACAAAAATAACCACAAGATCAAAATTCATGTTTATTACGATGAGCATAAAAGAAAACTACCAGTGCCAGTTCTGCATTCACTTTATGTTTGAAATATAGAACTTAATGAAAAAGACTGTACATTGAAGTATATAATTTTTGAAATTCATTTAAAATGAGACATTTCAAGATGACTGAGAAATGTCCTCTGCTCTGCTTACATGCTACGTCACATGGGAAGAAAGGCCAATCCAAATACAGTGGTATCCAGCTGAGATTCCAACTCCATTTATAAAGAACACTTAACTTTGCAAGCTCGTATCTGTGTGCCTTTTAGAAGAGCCAAGAACTTTGACCAGCAAACCTGTAAGCTGATCATAACCCAAAATTGTCAGTATCATTTCCAGTCACCTAGAAATGTGAATTCATTTTATAAGTACTTAGATCTGCTTTTCCTAAAGGTCTGCTAAGACTCTTGCATAAACTCAGTATGCTTTCCTTACAGTCAAACAGGTCATAACTCATTCAGGACAATATTCAGGCAGAATACTCAAAAGCACTTCCATTTCAGTAAATATTTTAACTTTCTACCTTTGACAGCCCTGCAGCTTATAGAGTAAAAATAGTATTTCCTTTCCTTCCTCCTCTTTCCTCTTTGAACTCACAACTGAATCATTTTGTTATATAGTTTCCAACAAGTTGCTATTTGTCTAGAAAATAATCCAAAAAGATTCTTAAATCCTCACATACAGACTGAGAAAAATGATAGTTTTTAAAAATGGAACTATGTAGGGCATTTAAGGCATTGTAACAACACTATCTGCTATATAAGTGAGATTTTTTTTCCAAGCATAGTTGTTGTTTTCTTACAGTACTTTGCTCCATCCTTCACACCAATTTTTCTCCTTGATCTTCTGCTGAAGATCTCTGGGTTTGGGGCTGTTGCTTTTACCCATTATTACTCCCTGTTTCTTCCCCTTTCTCGTGTTGCTTTGTTTCTTCACTCTGAGAACATTCTTGCATTCATGTAACTCCCAGTGCTATGATGCGTTTCCCGACACTCATTTCTTCTGTGTCTGAACACATACAGTGTCCAGTTCCAAACTCTCCCATTTGTTATTGCTTCGGAATATGGAAGTACAAATTCCACCACATGCCTACATACAGAAATAGGCCAGCATCAAATACATGCTGACAGTAAATTCTCCCACATCTGAGAAGATAAAACAGCATCACTATTGGTCCAGAAGCTGCTCTCTCTGGGAAGCCACTGTTCAGCCATATGCAATTCCTACAGTGGAACGGCATGAGGCTGTCCCAAAATTTGGACTCAAGTCTTCCTATTCTAACATTCCTCAGACTTTAAAAACTGCAACCATCTTCTCACTAATACATTTTTGTGCAACTCCTCAACTTGGCAGAAGCACAGAGGAGCGACAAGTCAGCTGGATTTCTTGGCTGCAGGTATAAACATTGACTCCCCACCCCTTGAAGGATTAAACTGCTGCCAGCAATCTGAGGAAATTCACAGCTTTCCAGTAAACAGAAAATACTGCCACTAGTTATTTCTTTCTCCCTACCCTGGAGGAACTGAGATGCTGCCAATTAACATAGCTTTTTCCTACACTTTGCAATCCCTTTGAACTTTTTCAGGATTTTACAGGAAACAGTTTTGTCTCTATGTAAATCTATTCAGTACAAATCCCAGTCACAAAAAAAATGACTGATAACTGTAGCAGAAGCCCCTAGACAAGGGAATCCTGTTAGTTTGCATCCATTATGTAGTACTTATAACCAATTTGTACAAAAGCAAAGAAGAATCTAAGTGCAACAGAAAAGAAGACACAGTGAGTAACAAATGAAGTGCACATGAGGGAAGCTACATTCAAAAATTCCATGGATTGGAGATTATATTGCTTTTTATGCTACTGCCCACATTACTACAAGCTGTCAATCCTTGAGAAATAGGATTAAAAGCTGACTACTCTGCAGACATCACGAACGCTCATGATGTTTAATGGTAGAGAAACAACTGAGACCCAGGGCAAAGGGACAGAAGGCTAGAAACTGGAATATTGGTATGGGATTGCTACAAAAAGAAAAGCTTCTCTTCCCCAGTTTGCTCTTCATCTGTCCACACATAGAGCAGATACAAACAGAACTCATCCTTCACACTAGTCAAAAATACCTCTCATTTGCCTGAATAACTGCATTACGTTATTTTAAAAATTCTCATAAATGCCTTCTTTATGTAATATGTTAAAGACTCACGAAATCAGCTTCAAGTTTTCCCATTTCTTGTTTGTAGCTTCTCATTCGATTGCTGTACATCCCTCGGCTTTGAGGTGGGATCTCTCGAACTTCAAGTTCCATCTGCTCAAGCTAACAAGCAAAAACAAAGAGCAGAAATGTAAATCAGAAGGTTAATTACAGCAAGAGTGAATTTACCCAAGTTCTCCCCAAATACTAAGAAATATTCCTTCTTTATAAAGAAAAATGCTGTTTATTCTGTAACATATAAAGAATTTATCAAAATCTTTACACAGCCTTGAGTCAACAAACAAATGACAAAATTAATATTATTGACACTTAGAAGGAATAATTCTAGCCAAACATTTCTGGATTTCAATTTCAAATATGATGAACACATTTTATTACAAGAAAATAGTAAAACTGAGGATAAATAATTCCTTCAAATTAGCACAGTTCAGAAGAAAGCCTACCTCCATTTAGCTGAGCAGTTTTGGAAAGCCTTGGCTCAAAAATATATTTTATTTATTTATACACACACATATATATATGTAGATGTATACATATAAATGTTTAAAGTTTTATTTACCACCAGTCTCTATGTTTAATAAACTAATCATTTTTGCTTTAAATACTGCTAACTCAGCAGAATTACAAAGCTTGAACTGGCTTCTTAAATCTACATCCCAAACCTGTATGTAAGTATATTATATAGCTGAATGTCAGGGCTTAATGACAATATTATTCAAGAACTTGTACACAGTTGAATGTATTCAAACATCAAAGAGAGAATATATATTTTAAAAGCTTTTTCTATATATTCTTGCCATGTAGAATACTAAGGGGCCTGAAACACAACAATATGGCACAGAAGTACAGAAAATCAAAAGAAGCTATAAACCAGGGCTGCTGATTACCTGCCCACTGGGTCATGGAGCCTCCTCTACATGGTGTTACCTCTTCAAGAATTCTATTTTGCACAGCTGAAGAATCCCTTACCTGTCTTTTAAAATCTCTCTAAGTTACTTAAAAAAGATAAAAGAAGACCTCTCATTGCTGTAGGCTCCTGAAACAGTATTTACTCACCTCCTATTGATCTTGGTTGAGCAACAAGGCATAGGAACAAAAATGCCTTTCAGTTAGAGTCTCAAACTGATTACAGGTCTTCACAAGGGAATGCTGGAGTTTATTCCTATGTAATCACTTACTTACACTTTGAAACTTCATCCTCATATTGTAAGAAAAGCATCTGAATTTAATCAATGAAATTGCCAGATACTTAACAGTCATTCTGCCTGATCTATTCTGATTATACAAAATGATATTCAATAGTAAACTGTAAAGCAGACTTTAATTAAACGGTCACTAGTGAATTGAAACATACAAACCAATTTCTAATTCTACCCAGCTCTTTGGCTCAGGCTTAACTTTCCAAAGGGGTAAATTAAACCAATAGCTGGAATTAGTAGCTTATTTCTTATCAAGTTCATCACAATATACCTGATCTCGAATGCTCTATAAACATAGAAAACACTTCTCTCATATATATATATAACTATATGTGCAAGGTCAGGATATTTTAATGAAGTCCAATCTTACTCATTAGATAAAAATGAAAACATTTCCCAGTGAATACAGAATTTGCATAAACGATCAGACCACAGTCCATGCAATCCAAAATGTTCATTCTAAAGTGTCAATATTAGTGAGTGTAAGGTCCAAGGAACAATGATGAAGCACATCTATCTCGGTTGACCAATATTTAACACCTTGGTTTTCATCATGAGATTAAATGAGTACATATTTTTCATACACAAGCAAGAACAGAGCTCAAATCTACTTTAAGCAAACAAAATATCCTGGCACTTAAATCTCAAAACATGTGTAGAAGCTCAAGTTTTCTTCAGAAAACCTACAAGCTCAAACTTTTGTTACTGCCTATGTTCAAAGTTGACGTGCTGGTTTTGGATGGGGTAGAGTTAATTTTCTTCATAGTAGCTGGAATGGGGCTGTGTTTTGGATTTGTGCTGAAAACAGTGATAACAATACAGAGATGTTTTCATTGTTGCTGAGCAGGGCTTACACAGAGCCAAGGCCTTTTCTGCTTCTCGCACTTCCACACCAGCCAGGAGGCTGGGGGTGCACAAGGAGCTGGGGGGACACAGCCAGGACAGCTGACCCCAACTGACCACGGGGATGTTCCAGACCATGTGGTGTCAGGCTCAGCATGTAAAGCTGCGGTAACAAGAAAGAAGGGGGACATTCGGAGTGATGGCATTTGTCTTCCCAAGTAAGCCTTACATGTGTGAAGGGGCCTGGCTTTCCTGAGGATGGCAAAATGCCTGCCCACAGGAAAGAGTAAAGGAATTCCTTGTTTTGCTTTGCTTTGCTTGTTGTGCAACTTTTGCTTTCCCTGTTAAAGTGTCTTTATCTCAACCCACAAGGTCTCTCACTTTTACTCTCCCAATCCTCTCCCCCATCCCACGGGCGGGCAGGGAAGGCTGGGAGGTGTGTGAGTGTCTCTGTGGTGCTGAGTTGGTGGCTGAGGTTGAACCACCACTGTGGTGAAGCCGAGCATTTTGGCACCCAACTCTCACCAAAATTCATAGATTGCGTCCTCAAGGCTCCTCAGGAGTTTAACCTGGTAGGCTTGCTCCTAACAGCACCCAGCACTGAATACAGAACAAAGCAGAGCAGCCCCTGGTATATCCATTCAGAAAAGCTCCACTGAGACCCCAAAATATGTGTCCCCCTCCCACAGGCACTTTTCCATATGAAATTGCTCTGGACAGCTGCTAGCATTTTATGGCACTTGTAAGCTTTGTTATTTTATTCTGATTCTAAAGTGCTAGAACTAAAATAGAAATTTAATTTTTTTTAAAGTGTCTAATAAGAATAATCTAGCATTTGCAACACTAAATTTATGGGCGCTATTAAAAAGCCAAATGTCTAGATAATAACCAAGCATTTGCAACACAACAATTTCATGGTGTCTTTCATAAAACATAAAGGCAAATAACACAGAGAGAGTTTTTTCCTCTTTAAAGTAGAATTTCACTAAAAAATGCTCATTCCAGCTCTTCTAGCACATGCTAGATCTTGTGCTCAAAGAATTGTCCCAAGGTTAGCACAACATTCACCTTTCTTAAAAACCTGGTAAAAATAACACTCAGATATTCCACACTGGATGTAGAATGACAGGATTTCTCTCCAGAGATCTCTCATTCCACAGCTCTGGATTGAAAAGGCACCCTGGGAGGCTGAAAGTTTTTATGTCAGTTCTGCACATAGATCAAATCAATTACACCAGTGATTTTACCCAAACAAAGCAGGCAGTGTTTTAAACAATCACTGGTTAGTGAATGTAAATAAATTATCTCTACAATAATATTTATAATACATGAGAGTGTTATTTCCTAGCCAAATAGGAAATAAAATCAGCTAATCCCAGCTTTGACTATTCTAGACAATGAAGCAAACCAGTGTATGAAAACTATCAGTAGCAAGGAATTAGGTTTATCTTGATTTTCTGCTGTAGCCTTTAGTTTAAAAGAGGATCATCTTAATCAGCTCTGGTTTTAGCAGGTTTGTTCAAATTGATTTCTAAACCCAAGCCTTGACATTAATCACGAACATGTTAGATAATTGCTTAAAGACAATAACTGAATCTAAATATCTAAAACAAAAGCATGAAAGAAAAGCCAGTACATTAAATGAAGATCATCATTAGGATAAAAGTACAGATACAGGATTTATTTTTTAATCTTGTAATAAATACAAATTTAGATGATCTTTTTCTGACATAAGGAGAGAAGAAAGAGCCAATAACTCAATTTCTGCTCCTTCCAATCAACTCTGAGTAGAAAACCAAATCTGAATGACCACCCATGCTATAGCTTCCTGTACTGCTCTGTTTCTTTGCCATGTCAAATTGTAGTGAAAAAGAGATGAAAAACATTTCTAGATTTCTACTTTCTTTCAGTTGTATGAACCTGAAAATGCCCAAAAGGCCTTAATGTATCTTCAGAACATCATGAGGCAGGACAGTAATTTTTCCATATTTCTCACTGAGAATACCAAATCAGAGAGGTCAGGTGCCTTGTCATCCTCACAGAGCAAAACTGCAGAGTCATCCCAAGACCCAGCTTTCCTGGATGCTATTTCCATACTGTGGTTTGCAAGACTAATTCTATTTTTGAACCAAAAGCATCAACTATGCCAACAAGCAGTTGACCTGAAAAAGACATCTTTTTCTACCTATGCCACTTCAAAAATTAATTTCAGTATTATTGTTTAGTTAGTAACCAAATAATTGATTCAAGGTCTTTCCATTATAAGAACTTCTAGGGCAGAAAAACTGATTTCTTTCCCTATCCTAACACTCAGATTACATTTCTGACATTAGATAGACCAAACTCATTTGCAAGCAATAGATAAAAGCAACTTTAGGGAAGGAACTATTGGCCATGTGGGAAAAAGTCGATCTCAACTGTCACCAACACCTTGGCTCAGTTACTCCACATCTATAAAACTTTACTTTTATACTCCATCCAGATGGAAGAGATGACAGGTTGTTATGGAAACAAAATAAATTAAAAAAAAAAGTCACAGTTGCTTAACACATGTTGCTCATCTCACATTGCTCTCTCCTGTCAGTGTGAACCACTAACTAATGCCTGGTTAACACGCTTCTGGAATCAGTGACCCACCCTATCATGGCCCCCTTGTCCTCACCTTCATGCCTCACTTACTAAAAGAGAAAAAAGATCTATTGCTCGACAAGACGTTCTGACAGACTAAATCAAGTAGATTCTTGGGCCTTACAAGCAAAAAACAAAATCATGGTGTGTAAATATTTCACTCAATTCCGAAAATAAAAGACACAGTGCAAACCTTGCATCACTGAATCCAAGATTAAAAAAGGATACACTCTTACTGGGTATTTCATATCCTCAAGTAAGAACTATTTCAAGAGTATTATTTTGTTTTCTAATATATTATTGTTAAGCATTTTCAGGGCAAGATGTTAAATGTTACCATTTAGTGATCCTGTTATTTTTGCTAGGAATTTGCAGTTAGCATATGAAAAGCCAGTACATACCAATTCCCTTGCTTCTTCAAGCTGTTTCTCAACATTTGCAACCATCTGCTTCTTCTCATCTGAAATAGAATGGTGAAAATACCAATATAATTGTGCTCTTGCCATGAAAGAAAAATATACCATTTCAAAAGTTTATACGGATCAGCTAAAACTGACTCAAGAGATTTATTCTGTGTGACATCATCACACATGGGGATATCCACATTAGTAATTTTAAAAAAAAAAAAGGAGACTGGAGAATCCTTGAAGTCTTCTGCTCTGTTATGCAGCATTTGCTAGTTAGAAAAACACTTCCAGCTGCTCCAGGTGTAGAAGTTATGCCTCAGCTGGCACTTGCTGGGTGTGCACAAATGCATGAGAAGGCACGCACATACATTAAATGAAAAAGAATACAGTTTAAGAACAAAGGCTAATCTCTTTATTTGCAAAATATAAGATGCACAAAATCAGGCATCCCACTTAAAATTAATCCAGGTAGTGAAGAAAAATTAGGTTTCTACTCTCCTGCTCCTATGCTGGGTCTATAATTGTTTCTTTTTCTTCAACAGAAACAAAATAAAATGCCACCGGAACTACAAGAAAACCACTGTCTTCTGGTAGCAGTAAAAATGCAAATTAGTAATAAAATACGAACATTTAAAAAAATTAAAATCAGTTTTAAGCGATCATCATCTGCCAGGTTCCCTAACAGGTCCTTGTCCCAGCTGCAAAGACTGACTTTTGACCTGCCTCCAACCATCCATTCACAGGCACAGAATCCCATAGGAACTGAGGACTGAGATTCAGTGTCACATCATCACAAACACTCCAGTTGCTTGACCAAGACTTGGTTTGTTACAGCATGAAAGGGGACTTTCTGAGAAATATTCAGACACTGGATAATAAAAAGTCTCCACATTGCTTAATTACTGTGGCATTAATTAACAGGGTATTCAGGGGGGTCACTACTACCATTGGCACTGCCTTTTGCCCCTCTCATGGCCGTATCTTCCGTCCTTCAGACAGTAAATCCACCCATTGTCTCAATGAAGTTAACACAACTCTGAACACACAACCCTTCATACCACTGCTGCAAACTAAGAGTCTCATGAGTCATCCGTGCTGGTGGTTTGTCTGATGAAACAGATAAAAAGCGAATTGCACAGAAGTGTCTCCAGTCACAGCTCCTCAGAGATCACGATGGGTATGTCTACACTGGCACAAGACTTTATCACCTCTCTTTAAACTTCAGCTTTCTTTTTTAGTCTGAATTCCTTTGTTTCTCTTCCACATGATCTCTTTGTATCCTGGAACTGACACATTAAAGACCAAAAGGAACTATCTGATGATCTCTGAATGCCACAAGACACTGAATTTCAAGAGGGGACCGCTTTAATTACATATAATTTAGTTTGTCACAGGTTGAAATGCCTATCCATCTATCTTCTCCTTCACCTAACATTCCCTACACTCCCATTTAAGGAAACACGAACATCGCAATCTGTCCATCCTCAGTTACACACACTGGAGCTCTGCCTGCAGAGAAGATCAGGCTCAGGATCATCTTTCTTGCAAATCTGGAATTCATGCTGCCACGGCTGGTGGATTCCAGCAGAAGCTCCAGGAAATATTTGCTGTGCAGCCCTTTTAGTTTTCTGCTAGCAATGTCTTTAATTCCCCACCAACTTCTCATGATGGCACCCAAGCCAGAAAATTTAGTGATTTATCTTCTTAAAATAACTAAACCCAAAAGAAAACAGAATCTGCCACCTTTTTTCCCCTACACATTTCTGTTCTCCTACACAGCATCCCAAAACACCTCCGTTCTTTCCTTCATTTAGAAGCTGGCAAGACGACGGTGGACGAAAACAAACACAATGGAAGATACAAAATGCACAACATCGTTTTATTGAAGCTGAAATAAAATTTTAAAATATAGCAGCAGAAAATAAACGTAGCAATTTCAGTATTTCCCTGAGTTGGATTACAATTTCCACAGACATTTAGTAACCTGAAATTTAGGGGTATAAAGTTGGAGGTTTTTGGAAGACATTTCATGCAGTAGAAATTCTGCTTGTTCTTGTGATTACAAGAACTATGTAGCACTCCACTGGCCAGCAGGATCTCTCTTACCTACTCACAGAGAAATAGAGCTAAAGACCTTTAGTAGGGAAAACTCAATACATGGGGAGATCTGGCTGAAACTGCTCCCATAAAATTGGGGGACAGGGTGGAGGTATTCAAATGATATCCAATGGTTTAGTTAATTAAACTTTAACCCACCTCCAGATTTTAATATCAACCCAGATTTACCAACACATAATCACCCAGCTGGCGACCAGAGCAGCTGCTGTGAGTGAGGTCTAGTGACAACAGGCCTTTGTTGTTCCTTCAAATACAGATGTTCGAGAGGCACATGACAACATCCCGGCACGGCAGCTTTGGAGAAGTATCTTCACAGACTCCCAGGAAAGCAGCTGCTGACCCTCTAGGGCACATAATACCATGCAGTCCATGGAATGGTTTTCAAAGCATTTACTTTCAACTTTGCTTTTACTTCCATGGTTGAGTGAAGGAAAGAACTTATTTCACAGTCAGAATCCCCAGAGGAAGGAGGGCACAAAATTCACAGGATGGCTTGCTCAGAGGTTGGAAATGAGATGCAAGGGAGTTACTCTGAGTAAAAGAAGCTTGCCACTAATCTAGTGGATCAGGACAAACAAGCTACTATCCAATTAAGGATCCTCATATTACCAACTGTATTAGTCCACTGTGACTTAGTATTCAACCTGCGAACTTGATTATTTCTTTAATACACTTCCATCACATGAACTGAAGAAATTTTTTTTATAACTTTTTTGTCTTGATTCAGAATTGAAATATCCTTTCAAGAAAATAAAAAACAATGCTCCATCAAATATATCTAAATGTAATTGTTTTCTCCACATTGCTAGACAGAATGCCCTAAAGATAATGTTGTATGTAGCTTGTATAATTCAACTGGTCAAACTGACAAACTATGGATAAATATAAAGATTGGAAACAAAAGTGTGTTTTTCCTCTGTGTAGGATTGCAAACAAAAATCCATTCTGTGTTTCTACACGAGGTTGTATCACTTTCTCAAAAGTAACAAGCTTTTTTCCTCAGTTCTTTCAGCTTTCCCCTGGCATTAGTCATGTTTTTTGTCCCCTAAAATACAGCAGTTACAGAAAGGTGAGAATCTGCCTACAAAGGCAGAAAGTTAACACAGCACTGGTTTGATCTGACAGTCAATGAACAGACTGAAAAAAACTGGATCAAGACTGAGTAGTCCCACTGCTTGTGGAATTGCTTCCTTTTATTAGTACATGCTGAGGAAGAGACTGAGCAACACAGGGCTTCAGTTCACAGACGACTTGTAGATTTTGCTGTGTTGGCTCAGGTGGTTTACATGTTCACCACTGCCAGAAGTTACTGCCCCACAGCAGAGATAAATGGAACAATACACACACTTCTCTCTGAGTTATAAACCTGTGTTCTAGAAGCATAACACAGTGAGCCAGACCCGAAATGGAGACCGTAAACTTCAGTACAGGGGTACAACAGAAAACTAAAGGTGGGACTTTCTTCAGCTAAACCTGTTAGAGACTGAAACACAATGTTTTGATTGCCCAGTAGAAAATGCAGGTATCAAGTATCAGAAGAATGGCAGCACCCTAGTTTAAAACCATCACAGCAGAGAGTCTATTGTGCTCGGAGTAGACTTAGTATCACCATTTGTGCTGGTAAAACCCTCTTTCATATCAAGCAATCAAAATTTTGATAAATTTTTGGTCCAATCACAAGACAGATGTTTCTCTGAAACACTGAGGAACATAAATAAAACACACCAGTCAATTATCTTCATTCTTCAAAGACCCGCAGCGTCATGACAGAAAATCTATTTAAAAGGCATTTCTCTATTTATAACACTTTCTTTAATCCTCCAGATGATGTCTGTCTTAACAGAAGACGCTTCTTCCCAAGATATTCTATTGTCCCTGCTGCTTATCGTTTCTGTAGTATCAGAAAGCCTTTGTTACATTTCTTCCTGAACTATTTATGCATTTGTGACAACAGGATTGTTTGCTGAGCCATTATCCTGCTAGAACACAAGACATCACGTCCTGACAACACAGAATACAGGAATGTTGCAAAAACAATTAACCAGTATTTCTCCAAGTCAACCGAGCAGGAATCTTACGGCAGGTCCATCTTGAGCAGCACAGGGAAATAAACCAGTCACTAGGCTTCAGGAGATCTCTTTGTATTATGCAGAAGCAGCACAAGTCCTTACACCTTTCATCCTGCTTCTTCCAGCGTGGAGGAAGAAGGCCATCAGCAATCTCTCTCATCACTGCTGCTCCAAACTGTCACCTCACATCCCCCTCCCACCTCACAGTCCTCTTTTTGAGGCTCTCCCAGCCATCTCCACAAGAACTAACTGGAACGTCTGGTGATGAAGAAACAGATCTTGCAAATATTCCTATTAAGAAACAAGGGAAAAATGTGTATTTAAAATATTTATGATTAAAGTGTTCAGCATAGTCGGAGATTTTCTTTCCCAAGTGGTCAAAAGTCTCTATTAGCTAAGCCTGCAGTTTGTTTCGAAGTCATAGAAAATATATTTGTCTGATGACAGATAGAATAGCCCCAAAAACAAAAGTAAAGCCTCAGCTGTCAATGCACAGGGCAAGAAGCAGCTATAATGCAAGTCAGCGTGAACCATGTATCACCCGCCTCAAATCCCAACACGGAAAAGTCACCTCTTAATAAAAAAGTAAAATTAACCATTGTGTTATCTTGACTCCATTTAGCCCAGTACCACGGTACTGGTCCTGTGGGGAACATGCATTCTTTCTCCTCTGAGAGGATGGCAAATTCTAGGAAAAGCAACCTTCTAATGATCACATAAAAGAATGATGATTTCAAAGCCTGCTGCTTCAAGGCTATGGCACTGTTAAAGCCAATACTCTTTAAACATCTGGCATGTAAGCTCCAAAGTCTTCCTAAGTGAATAAGGGAGACTGATTAAGCAGAGGATTATGGAAATCCACTACTACTAAGCAGAATATTCTTCTTACTATTGAACACACTCATCACTTCCAAAATCTATACAATTAGGAACTTAAATCTCTATTCCTTACTATTAGGAAATTAAATCTCTCTTCTTTTTCCATAAATCAGTGTAGCACTATTGATTTTCAGTAAAGGAGCCAGTAGTGTATTTATGATGTCTCCCCTGTTAAGAGGTCCTTAAATTTACTGTTTAAAAGTGAAGAACCCTTTGTGCATTCTCTCAGTAAATTTTGCTAGTACAGATATCCAGGTTAAATATAAATAAATAATAAATGGCCAGTCTTCGCGAACGAAGAACCGGGGAAGGTCTTTACACCTTCCAGCCTGCGCATTGGATTTTTTAG
>JAWMRA010000162.1:27156975-27255842 GCA_035584735.1 Pseudotriccus pelzelni | reverse complement strand
TCCCTTTCCGCCTCTGTCCTCCCCCCTCCTCCTTCCCCCCCCCCCCCCCCCCGCGCTTAGTTGCTGCTTCTCCCATCGTTCCCAGTCCGCTCCAGCTTGCTTTGTTGCCTCGCCTGTGCTGTCAAGTCTCTGTGTTTTATAGGGGCTTCTCAAAGCAAAAAAACAGGAAACAAGTAGCATTAGCAACACTTGAGAACTTTAGGGTTATCTGCACGCTCCTGCAGACACTTGTACTGGAGGCTTTGCTGCCAGCAGTATCAATTACAAGAAATTAATTTAGAATTTTTTTTTTAATGTGAGCTAGAAAATTACGTGTTAATATTATGCTTAATGCAATACAAGATGGAAATTTGCCTTTCCTGTGCTTCAGTAATCCCTTGGAAGAGGGAGTAGTCAAGGACCAGAATGATACAGGTTCAGAGTTTCAAGGCCACTGCCCAGAATTTTGTGCTCCAGTGGCACAATAAAAACTTTAGTAATAGTCGCATTTCTGCTTGTGGAATATTACTCAGGACAGAGTCTAGTCAGAAGAGGATCCCGATGTAGTCTTAGCAAAACAACTGGGTATTCCACTTTGTGAAGGGAAGATTTTGGCCACAATTACTACTGGCTATCAACAGGTGTCTCTGTCTCTCATCTTGCTGTAGTTTGTGTGTGAGATTATAGGAGATGGATGAACATTAATGCTTACCAGTGCTGTATCTTAGCAGTAAACCTAGTCTGGCTTTTGGAATAAAATGGAGAGACAAGGGACACAAGATTATTTGTTTGTTTTGATTATAAAGGCCCCATGCTGATTTTTAGTCTCAGAACTTCACTATGAAATCCTGCTTGTATAGTTGCTCTTGCTGACTGAAGAACTGTTTGTTTCTTTTAGAAAGCAGCACTTTCAACAGTGGGAGATGGCTGTGTTGATAGCCAAATTAGCTAAGAGATTATTTCATTTTGGTTTTTAATCTCTTTGCCACCTACCATTAAATAGTGTTGGACTGTGAAACTCACCCTTTCAGAAGAAATCAAATGTGCTTAGGTTAGGAAAATGCCAAGATATGCATTGTTAGTGAAGCTATGTATACATCTAACACTCCTATTCCTCTGTTTAAAGGAAAAATCTCAGGACTGCATGTATCTCCAATACTGTAAAGTGTGTCAGTCTTACAAGGCACCTCGTTCACACCACTGTCGAAAGTGTAACAGGTACTGTCTTTCTTTAAAATTGTTTAAAGTCCATATTAAAGCAGCTTAAAAATCTAATCATCGGCTATTACCATAATTTGTTCGTCCAGAACTTGTATTGTGCTTTTTTAAAAAGTTTCTATGTGAGCACTATAGCCATTTTAAATATTTTCACTTTGTAGTTGTATGATTTCTATACAGTTTTACTGTGTTTTAGTTTAATAAATGAATGTCATAAACGTTTTCTTTATAGCTTGAAATCAGGTTCTCCTAAGAACTTCTTGACGCTACTAACAAAACAATGCAGTCCTGCTTCAGGGACGTGAATGTGTGTAAATACCTAAAAGTCTTTCAGTCTTTTTTAAGTTCTGAGTAGAAACTTTCACCTACTGAGGGAGTAGAAAAATTTTTTCTGTCCTCTTTCCAAAAGTGAATTAGATGTTAATTTGAGTGGAAATTTTGTACTATTCTTTACTCTTCACTAAAGAGGGGTTTTTTTGAGGGGAGTCTGTGCGTTAAGAGGCAATAAACCTTTTTTAGGTTAATTTCAGAAGTTTATACTTTATCTTCCAACAGACTTGTTCTGATACAAAAGGTGCTTTTATTATAAATAGCTGGACTGGAATTTAGTGCAGCTTGAAAAAATCAAGGCACTTAACTGTCTGCAGTCCAGGCTGGGTTGCATTTATCTTGGGTTTACAGGGCAGGTTGTCCTCTGAAGGATTGTTAAAAAATGGGGTAAAAGGATATTGCAACATACATGTTCATTTGTTACTTCTATAAACACACTGCGTTTTTAGGAAGTTGAAACTCTAGAGCTGTGCTGTAATTTGGCTGCATCATCTCCACATTTAAAATTTGAGGCTCCTTTCCTTGAGTGACAATCCTTGCACTGAGGACTGATCACTTAGGTGGTCGCTTACCTTTACACCTGTTAAGCTAGTTTGGGATGTGAACAAATCTTGCAACAGGCAGCGGGTTTTCGTACCTGTAAGCTACACCAAAATAACCAGCTTTAGGTTGAATGCAAGAGTGTCTCTAGGGTGTTTACGCTTGTTAAATATATTCTGAAAAGGATTTTCAGTGGTGTGAGGTCAATACACAACAGATGAGGAAGCTTTCAGTGTTTGCTACTGAAAATAAAAAGGCATTAACACGCTTGCATCTGTGTAACTTTAAATATTTTTTCCGCAGGTAGCTCACAGGGAATTTGATATTTCCATTATTTTTCTGATGTGCTTATTTTAAAAAAATGAGCAATAATACTAGTGCTTAATTATTGTGATGATAGTTCTTACAGGTCCCATCCTATGGTTCTGTCTCCTGGCTCTGGAATATGCTGCTTTTTAGCAGCTAGCAAGTTTGAGTAAAGAGAAGGACAGATAACTAGGAAGGGTAGGACCCGGGAGGACTTTTTATTTGCTTTCTTTCATTTTATAGTGTGGAAATAAAATTCTGAAGAGCAACAAAAAAAGAAGCTGCTGCGTTGGTCTGTTGAAAATTGGTGGGTTCAGATGAATGAATGGTGTTTGAATAATAGAAATTTAGCTGTCCCTCGAGCTTTTTAAAAAATGTGTCCTTTATATTAATCAATATTTATTATTCACAGATGCGTCATGAAGATGGATCACCATTGTCCTTGGATCAACAACTGTTGTGGATACCAGAATCATGCATCTTTCACTCTGTTTCTCCTCTTAGCTCCACTGGGATGCATTCACGCTTCTTTCATATTTATTATGACTATGTACACTCAGCTGTACAACAGAGTAAGAAAACATAATTAAATGCTTAAAGTATTGTTAAAGTCAGATGTGTAAGTTATCTCTGGAAGAACGAGATAATTTGGTTTTCTGAGAAGCAGCACGTGGAATTCCTTGCTATTGTTTCAACACGTGCTCTCCACCTATGAGATAGTATATATATTAATTGGAGGAGAATTCAGGGAAAGTTGTTTCTGTTTTCTTTCCTTTTTTTCTCCTGTTGCTTGTCATAATCACAGAGAGTTTCCTGGTGCTTCACATTGTCTGAAGACAATTTCTGAGTAGCAATTTATATAGAGACAGGCTGTGTTATGGCTGGCACAGAAACTCACTGCTATTTATTTCCAACACACAAGTTAGATGCTATTTATTATCTTTTACTTGCCACTTTTTTAGAATTGTGTCCACTTCTTCAAGGAAAGAAAAGTACATTATTTTGGGGAATAAAATTAAATGTTAGTTTGTGGGTTTTTAAGTGGAAAACTTTACCTGTAGCAACAATGAGCAAAGGTTGTTCTGCAACCCACCCCTTATCTCAGATCCATGGTTACGATTCCGAGCTTTGATTTCAGCCTTTGTGACTGCAGTGAAGAGCTTGATAACATGAGCTGAGTGTAACAGATGAAGTTGTATTTGTCACTCTGCACTCAGCTGCTGCAGTGCTGAGAACTGCTATCTGCCAAAGCTTTCACAGGAAAACCTGTAGCATTTCCATGGAAAATGGGTACTGTTCCATGCAAACGTTGTCTGTCTGGCACTGATGAATGCGTTTTTGTTAACACGCCAGAGTCCAGATATTTTTTGCTGATTTTGGGCCTGCGGAGCTGGCAGGATGGTATTTGTGGTTTCACTTTCCACCTCAAAGGTTTTCATGTAGCAAAAAAGACATGCTGATGAAGACAAAAGAAAAATCTTTTGAAACATTTTTTTTTTAATTACTCTGCTTGCATTATAAACCTGTCAGAAGTTGGACACTTACCTTCAGAGCCAGATTGCTTCTTGGTAGCTTGCTTTATTTCAGCAGTCGAAGTGTTCTAGACCTGAATGATATTTTCCCTTTGCAGATATCTTTTGGGTGGAGTTCTGTGAAGATTGACATGAGTGCAGCCAAAAGAGACCCTCGACCCATTATTCCCTTTGGACTGTCTGCATTTGCTGCATCTTTATTTGCCTTAGGACTGGCATTAGGAACAACTATTGCTGTTGGTATGCTGTTTATTATCCAGGTAATGTTAAGGTTCTCTTACAAAGAAGTTAAAAGTTTTATGTTTTGCCTTCTTGTGTAGCAGAAACAGAATTCAGGATTGAGATAGGAACAGTTGTTTAGAGCTTATGTTGCTGTCTAACTTTTCCAGGGGTTTATGTAGCTTTACCCCAGTTTCTTTGCTGTCACCCCAATTTTTTTTTCCATTATTTTTCATGGGAGAACTTGGAGGTGAAGATCTAATGAACTAAAGAAAACATAAGACAGACTTCATAAACTCTTTGGAAAAGGCAAAATACTTGGCCCTGTCTCTGAAAATAGGTATAAATGTTTCTTAAAATGTTATCTTCCTAAACATAAATATGTTTCTTAAAATGTTCTAGATCTTTGGAAGGAAGCAAAAACATTTTGAGCATAAACTGAAATACTGTGTCATACTGACTTAAGTATTTAATTCTGGAGCATGTATCTCTGCTGAGTGTTAATTTTTAACATTTTATGTTTCGGTTAAGTCTATGAAAGTTGCTTTGTTCTTTAAAACAGATTTAGTTTAAGTGAAGTTTTCTTTACAGAGCTGACGTATTACTGCAGAAAATAAATGCTTATTTCACCTGTCACATTTATTTTAGATGAAAGTAATTTTGACAAATAAAACTTCAATCGAGTCCTGGATTGAAGAAAAGGTAAGCTCTTATTATAGTATTCTTGTACTGTTACAGAGTTTATTCTCCATATTTATTAGTTTTTTGTTTCACCTCTCTGGATTTAAACCAAAGGTGTCATTTCAATTCACCACTGACTTAACACCTGCAACCAGCGTTTCCCTTACTCTGTCTCTGAAATTCAGTGAAAGAGATGAGTAATCATGTCAATGAATAATTTTTATTTTCTTTTTTTTTTTTTTTGTTTGGAGGAGTTTGTTCAACCTAGAATAATATTTACTTTGAAGAGTCTTTGCTTATCCAGTTGAAATATGTGCGTGTTTTCATCTGAAACTTGAACTGTCTTTGTTACAGCCACTTGTATCTTTAATTATCCACCTCACTGTCCCGTTCTAAGTGACATTTTTTGGCTCATGGTTTTCCTCATTTCTTACTTTGGATTGTAAGGGAAGATTTTCCTCAATTTAGCAAGATTTTCTTTGATTTTGCAGAAGTACTAGAAAATACTTCTTGCCTTTAAATTTCTCTTTGATTTCCTTATCTTTATGGAGGTCTTCACAAGAATTTCCAGGAGAAATACAGTCAAGCAGTACAAGCTCTAAATTTAGAGGAAGCAAGATTGACTCAGTGTTTAGAAACTAGTTCAGTGCTACCAGGTTATTTTGTGTAAGTCCACAAACATTTCATGAATGTCTTATCATCTTTCTTTTATTCTGTGTGTCAAAATTACCACGAGAATCTTGACTGTGTGTAAGTACTGAAGTGTTGTAATACTGGCTCTTTTCACAGCATCTGGCTGGATCCTAGTCCTGGTAGACCCTTGAATAATGGGACAACTGAACATAAATGAAAGAAATTTCTATTACGACCGTTGAGTAGAATTTGGAATAGTGTGTTCAGATTTTTACTGTAAAACACAGGCTGCTAATATGAACCTTCTGATAACTGAACATGGACATTAAATACCTAAGTATTTAATGAAATGGCTTTATTGCAACAGAGGACACTTCTGTGGCTGCTCCACTAGATGTCATTGGTACTGTGGGAATGTAAAGCTCGTGACTGTGGAATGTGGGTGATCCAGAGCATGTCTGTGTGTGCAGTTCTTAGGGGTGGTATTGGCACTCCCCTTGTTGAACTGTGCTCATGATCATTGATCAAAGAATCCTGAGCCATGAAAGCTTTTGTAGGTAACTGAGAAATAGTCAGGCATTGGTCCTTAACAGAAAGCCATAAAATCAGACCATAGAGTGGATTATCAGTGTAGTCAGTTGACTCTGTGTCAGAGTAAATGGGGGCTGATGGGAATGGGGGACACTCAAACCAGACATACTTCTAAATGCCATGATTGTTGTAAGTAGTTTTAAAACCCTGGGTTGGTATAACAGGAGTTAACTGTTCTTGCCTCAAAATGTTTGCCTTTAGCTCTCATGGACCCACACAGGGCTTATGACCTGGCTTTCTTCATATTTGCTGCTTGATTGCAGTTTGTAGGCTGTGTTTTTATGTACTGCATTTCTTAATTATTTTCTAGGCCAAAGACAGAATCCAGTACTACCAAACGGGTGAGACCTTTATTTTTCCCTATGATACGGGAAGTAAATGGAAGAACTTCAAGCAAGTGTTTACATGGTCTGGGATTCCTGAGGGAGATGGCCTGGACTGGCCGGTTAGAGATGGGTGTCATCAATACACTTTGACGGTAATTAGTCTTCAATGATATCTCAAGTTAATTCTCCCCACTATCCAGTTGTCTGCTTTGCTTTGCAGTTACAGACTAGCTTTTAAAATAACTAAAATAGACTGGCTAGAAATACATATGCAGTGTTCTGTTGAATGTTTTCCCATTTTTGACAGGCTAAAACTTATACTTTTGTGAGCGCTTTTAGATACTAACAATATTTCCTATGCTTGTTGAATGTTCAATACCTGACTTCATTTTGCATTGAACACACAAGTCCTTTTAAACTAAACATTGCTTAAATGTCTATTTATAATCATTTGTAGATAGAGCAACTGAAACAGAAAGCAGACAAGCGAGTAAGAAGTGTAAGTATTTGTGAAGTTTGATCTGAAGTGACTTTGAAGTATCAGTATAAACATTAATTAATTGCTGTCTATTTCTTTTCTTAATTTTAAATTTAGCAATTATATTAAGACTTTTCCACACAAACAATGCATAGCAACCTCTGCTTAATTCAACTTGGCCTTTAGCCTCCTTTGCATTTGCTTCTTAGTTTCCAGATGGGAAGAAATGTGATAATAACGATGACTGTGCCTCATTGTTAAGCAGTTAATTTAAAATTGAGAGTCCCTTTGACAGCCATTGTCATTTTGCTCAAATCTAATAATATGCTTGAATTTATTTTTTTGGTATGAAACTTATCAGCAAGGCCACAACCCCTTAAAATAATCTATTGCTGTGTTCTGTTAAAACCTGTAGGTTCGGTATCGAGCCATAGAAGATTACAGTGGTGTCTGTTGCCCTATGACTAAAGGTGTTAAAACATTCTTCACAACACCGTGCACTGAAGAACCCAGAATCGCACTGAGTAAAGGGGATCTGATTTTAGCCACAAGAGGCTTAAAGTTAGTGGCCCCACACCTTTATGTTTGGTTAAAAGAAATATCGAGATGAGTTCTGGGCTCTAACCACCTGTTACGCTTCCTTCCCCAGACACTGGATGTATGGTGAGAAGATTCTCGACTCAGCTGCTGATGGTATGGAGCCGTTATTTTCACTTTCTCTGTTGAAAATTGCAAATCAATTTTATAGCTGTCTGGAAATTGAGCCAATATTTTATGTTCATCTTTCAAAATATATAATGATGACCTTACTTGCATTAGGTTCTCTGCACTCTAAAACCACATCCACAGTTTTTACTCTATACATCTGATAGACTTCCCAGTTTTGAGTAACATTAAATGACTCTGTCAGACTGGCAGAACACTCATCTAGTAGTTTACTGGAAGTTGAATGGGAAGGGGGACACCTGATACTTTAAGAAAAAGTTAGACTTTTAGACTCTAAGAGATTAATGATTATTTACTTTTTTGGTATTTAAATGGTGGTCTGTCTTAAATACACCAGGTTTCTTATCTACACACCCTGCATAACTATAAGACTGGGATTAATCTTTGTATATCTTAAAAACAAGGAGACATTATGTCTTTGGTTTGAAATAATTTCCAAAGACTTTGATGTGCATTTATAAAACTAACAGCTATATGTGTTGAAGATGTTAAAGACTCGTGCTTATCTGCAGAGGATCAATATCACAGCCACCTGCATTGAAGCTTTTGTTTTTTTTTTTACTTCAGCCCTCTTGCTTTGGACTGAAGTCAAACTTTTCTCTGTCTCTTCCAAACAATTGTTAATTTATTGCATGTACATTCCTTGTTGGCAAAAGCAAGGCTGCCAGCAGTCAGTACACTGAGCCATGCTTTTTATGGGTGGTCTGAGATCTTTATGGGCTGGAAGTGCTTTGGCAGCTCACTCCATGAACTCCATCAAACATCAAATCTAAATGAGCATGGTAATAGTTTGTATTGTGTTGCTTATTGTGAAGATTAGCAGGCATATCTGCTATATTGAATGTTGTTTTTTTAATCAGGTGGAATGTGGTCTGTGTGGGGAATGGTGAATACTTAGAGGCTGGATTAGAATTCAAAATAACATTGACATTTTGGAGAACGAGACTTCAAAAATAGGATGAGATTTGTTAGGAACGTGTAGCAAAATGCTATAAATAAGCAGGAATAACAAAAGCTGCACTGTAACAAGATGGCAAAATGAATGATTAAGTAGCGGTTCTTCTGTGTAAAAAGGACTCAATCATAATCTTAGGATGAGTCAACACTTTCAAAAAAGAAAAAAGCACATAGCTTCCCAGATGCATGAAATAATCCTTCAACATTGGCAGAGATTCAGCTGAAATACTGCCACAAGTAAAAGCAGTTGCTGCATCTCAAGAAAGAGTAAGATCTGCTATGAAGGGTTGAGGCGAAAACAATGAGAATACTTAGAATAATGGAAAATGTGATTTATAAGGCAAAGCTGAAAGAATTGGAATGGTTTAGCTGGAGAGGAGTAGGAGATAGAGAGCCCAAGGTATGTACAAATAGTCATCAGCTGCATGAAAGTCTGTGGTAGAGACGTTTATCTGCCTCCTCTGTCCCTGGTGTGTAGAAAGAGGACTTGCGAACCTGATCTATAGACAGAAAGATTAAGATAGGGTATTAGGATAAATTTTTCTCAAGGAAGGTAGAAGACTGGAAAACTTTGGAGATATCTGAAAACGTTTTAGGTAGTGGGAAAGAATCTGTGCATCCTCAGGCAATGATGTTAGGAATGACTTAGATGTTCTGTCTTACAGAAGAAAATAACTTACTGCTTGATGTCTCTTCCAGTCCTGTGTTTTTCCTCTGTTGGGTGTCGTGTGTTTTTCCAAGTTAATGCAAATTTTCATGTCCTAAGGTGGAATAAGAGAACGAGGCTGGTTCCCTAGGAAGTGTGTGGAAAAATGCCAGTATGACTCTGAAACGGATCAACCAGTGGATGGAGAGAAGAAAAACAGATAGCCTTCTAATTTTTTTAACTATGAAATGGAATTTTTACTTCAGACCACAATCCTTTACTTGAAATTTTCTGTACATTACTTTAGATTTATGCAATGAATATGTTAGGATGAGGTTTTCTTTTCGTCACAGCTAAAAGGGTTGGATATGCCTGTGCCATGGTTTGCATACTTTTTAAACAATAAATAATTGAAGAAGCCATTCAGTGGATTGCCTTCAAGATGCATCTTTTTCATCACAAGTCAGGATTTTTTTTTCCTTTTTGCTGTTAAATTGCATTCTGAGGGTTCATTTGTTAGGTTTTTTTCCCTCGATCGCATCTGATTGTGATGCGTGCTGCTTATCTTTCGTATTTCTCTGAAGCTGCCCCTGAAAATCACAAAATAAACATTGATTCAAAGTCCAGATAAAATTTGTTACCTGTGACTTTTAATTATGTGACTTGTCCACCTCAAATAAATTATACATTCATATTCACTTGTGGATTAATTGTTCTTAGACCTAGAAGAACTTGTTTATAGGCATGGGAATGCAAACTGACTGGGAAGTAAAGATTTTACCACTGTAAATTGTCTTTCAAGCTTAGGAAGATTTCTGCTCCTGGGATAACAATGTTCTACACTTTTAAGGGCAAAAAATACAGCCAGCACTCTCTGCTCCATCTGAAATCTGAGCCTGTACCTAAGAGACTAGAGTTCTTGTTCTATCTTGGAGTGAAAGGAAGCAGTAGGCAAGAATGAAAATTGTTGTGAGTCTGGTTGCTGCCAGTGCTTAACACCTGTCTTGGAGCATTTTCATTTAGCATCTGGTATGGATTATTAGCAGGAAGACCTTGACTTGTACCAGCTGAAGTCTTTCTAAATGTCTCCAAAATGGAGTAAGTGGCTTTGCTCTCACACATTTAGTGTAGTTGCATGCCACACACGTTGAGAGTTTTTGCAAGTTAGTGTTTTAAACAAATACCTGGTTTATCTCCACCTGCCTGAGTTGTCTGAGGCAGACGAACATTTCTTAGACAACACTAAGTGGTATATAGAAATCACTACATGGAGACGAGCCAGCATTACTCCTGTATGCTCCTACTCAGATGCTATTTTCAGCAGAAAGCAACTTTTTAGTTACCTCCCATCCTACTATGCATGAGTGCTGACAGTGAACCATAGTCCTGGGCTGCTTCTGAGCTGTGGCGAGGGAGAGCTAGTGTTCAGTTTCAGTAGTTTGCAAGAAGGTGATTTGCCTGTCTTGAAAACAAAGTACTTATTTTCCAGAAGGAGGCTTCATTAGAGGTGTAGGGGTATATCATACTGCTAGTTTCTTTACTAGCAAGTATGTAGCTGCTTTGGAATATGAGCAGGAAGTAATATGAAAACCCCCAAACTACATGGAATACTCAGTCTCAACTGCAGTAGAATCTGATCAGTGTCTGTAGTATAGAACCAAGTATTACAAAAAGAACCTCTTCCAGCTGAGAAAGCTGGCAGCTCAGGACCTCTTGAGCTTGAATTAAATGTACATTTCAGGCAGCCTGTTCGACCACCCAATAATGAAAATTTTGTTTTCTGCCTCCAGTCTGAAGAGATGGACCTTTATGACACCACTGACTGTGCCAAGTACCTCAGTTTTTAGTGAGGAAGACGTATATGACAGGCTGTGCAAAAGACTAGCCTTGGTACTCTTATGCTTGTAACTTTGAGGTGATTGCCACCAGTAAAAGAAATAAATGATGAAAAGCTTTAATCCAAGTCTCTTAAGAGTTGAGCAAATACAAGCTAGTGATCTCTCACACAGTTTTTCAGATGCAAAGTAACAACCAGGAGGAAAAAAAATAGAACTTCCCATGCTAAGATGCCAGTGATTTGCAGGCTATTTAGCTTTTACGACTGAGTTGCCTATAGCATTAGAAAATGATTCAAGAGCTGTCTTGAGAGCATGGATTGAAGTAAGAACCTCATTAAAGCCAAATTATGAATTACAAGTCAGTATTTGAACATTTCCTGTCAGGATCAGGAACAGTAAAGACTAACAAGGAGTTCCTAGCTTGGAGGCATGGTGAGTTTTTCATAGAGGTAGAAGAGAAAAAAGACCAACAAATTTTATTTTGCTATACAATTCTGACGTGATTTGGGAGCCAAAATCAGGCAGTCTTAATTCCTGATGCAGTACATAGGAGTTGTTTCTGCTTTGTTAAGTAAAAGGAAGCTTTATTATCTATGTTCATATTAAATATCTGCCTTATGGGAATCATGTCTTTTAGTTGTGGTATCTCATTATTCAGCATGTATCCACAGCTATACTGCAGACCCGTTGGATCAGTTCATAATGGACAGGTACTAAATGAGAGCTTTTAAAAGGAAGTTGAGAAGACTGGATGTTATTTTAGTGCCAGTCTTTGTATCACGGGAAAAAAGTTGCAGAGCGTTGAAGCTCATTGTACCTGTAGCCGTCCTTACCTTAGATCTTTGTTCTCTGGGTACAACAGTGCTTCAAGCCTGCTGTAGCTTTCCCTAGTGCTCAAACAGTAGCCTGAAGTAATTTTTGCACCATTTCAATGCAAACATGCCTAAGGTACTCGGTTCCACTTCAGATTGATGTTGTAGAAGCAGTTCATGTGGCAGAAGTGGCACCCAAGAGCCCAATTTCAG
Organism: Pseudotriccus pelzelni; assembly: GCA_035584735.1. Classification (NCBI taxonomy): domain Eukaryota; kingdom Metazoa; phylum Chordata; class Aves; order Passeriformes; family Tyrannidae; genus Pseudotriccus; species Pseudotriccus pelzelni. Next base: position 27,243,817 of record JAWMRA010000162.1, on the reverse strand, counting down.
ACCAATTTACAGTTGAATTGCTATATGTTTTATTGTTCAGGCAGTGCCATTACCCATTGAATTCCATCTTTGTAACAGCTACCAGCAGATACCACAGACATGAAAAATATAAAGCATTGTAGCTTGCCCTTGTGAGAAGAGGCTTGATTGTCATTGGGAGCAAACCAAGAGATTGAGGCGTTTCCTCCTCCAAAAGAGAATGCAGCTCTACTGTATTAGAAAGTGAGCTGTACAGAGTTGCTGCTTTCTGAGCTGTGGCACAGAAAAGGAGGCCTTCTCTACTCAGTTCACAAATAAGCAATCTCTTCGAGTTGAATGAAGCATTATGATTGGTATCTGAACACTGCTGGTTGAAGGACCCACTACAGAATGCTGGGCTTCCACTTCCAAGCAGATCTCTACAGGGAAGTATCACTGTTTATTGTATCAACAAAAGTACTTTCCAGGCACTGCACCAGGTGGCATCACAGGATTCAGCCCTATCAGTTTACACAGATTGAAGGTGCACTAGATTTACTGTCCCCAACTGACTTGCTCATTTGTGTGTCCAAAACCAGTTTCTGTATACATTTCTTTTTCCCTTTAGTTGTTTTATGTTCTCCCCAGTGGCACCTGGGGAGAAAAATTAAGTCATCAGTAAGTTTTATGTCACATTGGTTTAAAGAAGCATAGGAAAGATAAGCAGCATAGTTCCATACACTTTCGGAGTCCCAGAAGTCTTTATAGCCTCGCATTTGTGACAAGCACAGTAAGTGACATGAGTTACCTGGAAAGGTCAAGGTCTCAGGCCCAGACTAGGCACAGAATTGAGTCAGTTGTTTTTAATTAGGCAGAGCTGGAGATGCCTCACAGCACGGGTATGTTTTTCCTGAGCAAGAAATCTAGTTGTTTTCTTTCTGGGATATCTGATGTAGAACACTAAATATGGAGAGGAACATCCACTAGCTATGTGAACAAGGCAGAGAAGACAATTCTTGTTCCCAGACAAGGAGAAATGGTGTAGGAAAGCTACCTGTACACCTTCCCCATATTGCAACCTGTCACTGCATTGCCTCTTGAACTGATATAGCAGACTACTGCAGGCACAGAGAAGAACTCTCAGCAGAGACAGCATAGACTGATTGAAGACATAAATAGAGAAAGTATTCATCTTGCCTAAATCATTTTCTGAATCAGCAGCTTTAGACCAAGAAAATATCTGACACCTTATTTTACATAATACGCTGAGCAGAAACAATGAACTTGGGGACTTTGGCATATACTTTACTACAAGGAAAAGAAAGCTGAGTAGAGGAGCAACATCTGGACTGCACTACCTTATTTCCTCATGGCTTGAGCTGTGGCTGACCAGTGACAGCATAGGGAACATGTTAGCATTCTGCAGCAGTTGTGTTCCAGCAGCCATACAGAACCAGGCAGCAGTAAACCTTGCTGACAATCTGGTTGTAGCAGATAAACAAGTAATTTACACAGGCTTTAGTTTGATTGTGCAAGTTACAATTTATTGCATTCTACATCCTTAGGTTTGACAGCAAAAGTTTTCCTAGGCTCAAATTCATTTCATTTGAAAACGTGCAAAAACTGATCCAGTGCCTCCCATGCTAGAGTATAAACTATACTTGCTGTAGCCACATGTACTTTGTAAACCAGTTGATGCCAAATTACTTATTTTCATTAGAAGCAACCTCTGCCATGTGGTCCAGGGCTAGGATCAGGAAATTCAGTTCTGTATTTGCTGAACAAATGTTATCTTCAATTCATATCGTGTTCAGTCTGATTGTAGATCAATCCACAACAGGTCACAGTGGAGTTCATAGTTTGAGTAGGAAAACAAGATTTGTTTTTGACAATGAGATGTGCATACGGCTGTCTTTTAAAGCCTGAGGCTCTTGTGTGTTTTTGTACTTCAATCGCAGTCCAAGGAAGTTTAAAGTTCTGGCTTTGCCTAGACAGCCAATTCTTAGTCCTGCAGGATGTGACACTGCCAGTTGTCAGTTATGCTGCAGCCATCTTCATCCAAAAGTCATTTTTCCCTGAATACCAGAAACAAATAAATTTGAGTTCTCCATGCTCCCCTCCGCTTATGCCCGTGTTCTCCATGGGTCATGTAGTGTCACAGATTTATTTGGATACTCCATGCAGTTTACATTAAACTGACCACTTATTCCTGTGCAGATGAATAGAGGGCCTCAATCTGCTCATGGAAGACTTTAACAAGCTCTGGTCGCTTGGCCTTCAGTGTTGGTGTCAAGAGTCCATTTTCTACACTGAACATCTCTGTGTGAATGTACAGATCTTTAACCTATTAAAGGAAAATAATTTAGCACATGACACTCACATAAATTAGAAGACAACAGTTCTTCCCAGCTTCCTTGAGTTCAGTCCAAGAAAGGATCCAGAGATCCAGTAAATAAACTGGTTTTTGATGGAAGTCAAATGGCTTTTGGCTGACACAGCAAGAGGGTGAAACTACAGAGCAGCTCCTGCAGCCTGCTGTGAACCTCCACTCCATCTCATGGCTATTGCTACTGTTGCCTATCCAGCCACTGGTCTCTTGGTCAAGAGAGAAGCATTGGCCCAGAGACCTGCAGCCAGTCATGTTTCACTGACTGCTCCAGTCAGCTGTTGGGAGCAGCTGCCTTAGGGCTCGTCCTGGCATAGTCAGTATCAGGAATTAGGACTTCCCAGCCATTCTATTAGCAATACAGGTGCTTGTGACAAGCAGGATTTGAAAGGACTCACTTGTTCAAAGGATTTAAGGCCAGCCTGTCTCCCCAGTCTGATCATATCTTCTAAAATAGCTTTCTTGACTGCCTGGAAGAAAAAGAGCAGAAGCAGACTGCATAAAGCTGCCATTTTGTAATTCCAACTCAAGGCCATAGCCATTGCCCAGTCAGGGAGAACTGGCAAGAATACATATTTCCAGCATTCTGGAGTTCCCATATTAAGGCCACCGCAAGATCATGTCTATCTTCTCGTTGTAAAAGAAGCAGCAATAGCCCTTGAAACATCAAGAGATAACTGAAACTGAGTATGGGTTTCACTGTAAGACTGCTTGTATGACTCACACAGCATTAAAGCAGTTTAATTTACCAAAAAAGTGGATAGAACAAAGAGCAACACAAAATTGGATTTCAGAATTAAATTCTGTCTCTAACCTACTAAAAACAAAGCCACTCACTGGATTTTTGCAGAGGTCTTCATAAGAACCTTTTACTCCCAGTTTTCCTGCAAATTCTGGAAGCGTCTCTGGATCAGGAACTACTATACCTATTAGAAAAGACTGAAAACAAGTGGAAGTCATGCTGAGAGCAAGATAAGGCATATTAAATGTCTTTGTGAACTTGATTGTGAACAGTGTTTCTATAACAAGTCACATTTACATCCCCATCCATTTTCAGAGTTTCAAAGGTAGCTCCAAGGACTTTCAAGTCACTGAGAGATGAGACAGCAGGAACTGAAGTACTACTAATGCTGTTTGTCACATGTGCTGAATGCTCCAGCAACTACTTTTGGCAAGGTCACAAACTTAAGACTGGTCTCTGCTACCACTGGTGGCACAGGAATGGAGAAACACTTCTGTTATGGAGAAGGGCTGTGAGAGTTGGGGTTGTTCAGCCTGGAGAAGAGAAGGCTCCATGAAGACCTTATTGCAGCCTCTCAGTACTAAAAGGAGGCTTGTAAGAAAGATGGCAACAAATTTTTAGTAGCGCCTGTTGCAATAGGACAAGAGATAATGATTTGAAAATGTAAGACAGTAAAATTAGACTAGATATAAGGAATTTTTTACAATTAAGGTCATGAAACACTGGCACAAGGTTGTCCAGGGAGATGACAAATGCCCCATCCCTGGAAACATTCAAGGTCAGGCTGGATGGGGTTCTGAGCAACGTGATCTAGTTGAAGATGTCCCTGCTCATTGCAGAGGGGATTATTTTATAATTCTAAACAGTACAGAGCTGACCTAACATGCTAATCTCACACAAGTATATAATTAGCCTTTATCTAGCTTGCAACTTGATGCCAATTGTCAGTTGGGAAGTCTATAGGTCTGAAGGCATATTCCTATAGATGTGGTACTCTTGGGAACAGATCTTGTTTAAGAACACTTGTACATGCATGTATTTGTTCCCTGATCATCCAGAACACATTGTGGGAAGAATCTTGCAGGGTGCTCACGCAGAACGTCACTTACCCTCAGGCTTTCCCCATGTACAAAGACCTGGGCTACAGGAAGACTTCCAATATAGACATTTTCTATCTTCTCTGGAGCAATGTATTCTCCTTGTGCAAGTTTAAATATATTCTTTTTCCTATCAATGATCTTCAGTGTTCCATTCTAGAAGTTAAAAGTGGAGGTCATTAGTTGCAAGTCTCCGTCTTGCTTATATAACAAGATAAGCAGGCTTTGCTTTGTTTTATGAAAGGCACATACAGTCTACTACTGGTCTTTACTTTCTACAGAGAGAAGGGGCACTTTGTCTAATTTCTGCAGTTAGCTCAGGACACGATTAGACAGCTCCTTTTTTCTGCTTTGACAGAAACCAAGACACCTTGTTACGTCACTTGTACAGTGAAGAAGAATAGTGTTAGCTATGGGCCTAACAGGTGTTATTTGAGATCTTGTAACCTAATTGGTCTTTGGAGCTTTGCCTGGAGTTACCTGATGAATGATAAACCACTGTATAAAGGCTTTTATCCTAGAATTCCATCTTCTGAGATTGCTGTAAACTAACAGGGATTCACATCCAAAGGATGGTTTGTATTAAGCAATTACTCACTGGCAACCACTTCCCTATGTCTCCAGTGTGGAGCCAGCCATCTTTGTCAAGCGCTTCTTCTGTCTTCTCAGGGTCTTTCAGATAACCCTTGAACACATTTGGACCTTTAATGCAGACCTGTAGTAAGTAAGCACAGAACATTGTTAGTCACCAAGTCTTATGTTTCAGTATTTCCTGACATGCACAGGAGATGGTGCCTACCTCGCCTTCATTGTTAGAAGAGAAGTAGCTCATTTCTTCTACATCCTCTAGTTTTACAATATTGCAAGCCAGAGGGGTTCCAACATGGCCTAAGATGAGGGGAAAAAAAGACTGCATCGATACTAGGTATTTGTTAGCTTTGTTCACTGCTTTAGCAAGAACCAGTATTGTTTAAAGGAGTCTGATGTCAAGTGTTTACAAAAGTTATTGAAATGCCATTTTCAGACAGTTAATGCAGGACAAGTAACAGTAAGTCTCAATGCTTAGAGCATTATTGGTGTAATCAACCAGACCAACCCCAAACCTGCCACCACAGGAATCCCTCATAGACCCTGGTATTCGTTTACATTTAATTCTCATTATGCTCTGCAATTACTGTAGGCCCAAAGATGATGACTTCAGCTTGAATTTAGAATATATTAAAAACAGCCTTGCCAAGATAAAAGCTAAATCTTCAAAGTCAGGTAGTCCTTCAGGAAAATAGTCGAGTATCATGTCTAATATTTTAGTTATAATTATTTGAGTAAAACACATAATTTTGGAGATAAAGCTAGTTCCTTTAAGCCATTTGTGAAGTCCCTGTTCAGTTTGCTCAGCTCTGTATGCTGGGACAGGGTCTAGTCTGACCTTTGTTACTTTACACAAGGGATCCTCATTTACTTGAGTCAAGAATTTTGGTACCTATTAAGCACACAGATGATGTTGCTACCAAGAGTCACTTTGAAGTTATGTACCCATAATTTAATTTTAATTAAACTAAAACCAGTAATGCACCTAGGCTTCAGTACCCCTTTCTGTTGATAGCTCTGGGAGACTGTCCAAGTCTTGACTGCCTTACCTGTTGTCCAGTCTCCAGGCATTGAGAAAGTGCATCCAGCTGAGCATTCAGTCTGGCCATAAGCTTCAAAGATCTGTGTGAGAAAGGATGAATATTCCTTGAACATCAAGTCTTTGGTGTGAAAGAGCTCTATTTCAACTATGTCCATGGTACCAGGTGTTTAAGTTCACCTCATTTTCTGTTCTCTTCTTAAATGGAGCTCATCAACTATCAGAATAAGCCACAAAGCTCAAAGGCAGCTGCTTGACTTTGAGTTCTGCATGTTCCTATTTCTGCTGCTCTCTTTCTCTTCCTAGAGCCCACAGCATAATTTTTTGGTAGTGTAGTTCAAAGTCAGCCCTGCAGAATTCTTTTCCTGTTACCCAAGACTGACAGCAACCTCCCCAGGAACAAGTTGGGCTGGACCACAGCTGTATCACTGGGCACTTATTTGGGCATAATCAAACAAGTCTTACTTTAAGAGAAAACTCAGCTTACCTGACAGCCTAATGCTACTCTGAGAAATGTCAGGACAGAGGGAGATATGGGGGCTGCGCCTGTTACCATTATACGCACTTTTCCTCCCATGGTCACCTACAAGTGAAATACAAGACGTCAGATCCTCCAATATTACACTGCTCTGTTTATTTACACTTGGAATAATTTACCTGAGCTTTTTTGAAGATTAGCTTATCCCAAATGCTGTCATTTCGAACGATGCCCTGTTTTAATTCAGCCATCTTCATAGTCACAGCCAAGTTTAGCAGGCAGCGTTTCACCGGGCTGTTTGCACCACTCTGTATCTGCAGGGCAAAGTATCAGTGATTCTTGGGTTTAACTCACATCTGTACCTCCCATCCTTGCTTTGTTACGAAGCACCACATCTTACTTTGCTGTTCTAAGGTCTGTCTTCAATAATGCCACGTCTAAGAGATGAAGCCAGAGACAATACTTATTCGTGTTACTGCTGACACACTGCAGCCACCACAGCTTTGAGGAACAGGGACCCTTCTAGCTTTGCACTTGCTTCATTTGCATTCCAAAAGTAGACTGACTTTTTTGTCTCTGAACAGCAACAAACTTAGCCCAGTTATGACTGGATACACTGTTCTTATACTCCAGGTCCCAGGACTCTTTCCATCTCCTCAGAGAACAGTTTAAAGGATTCTTCCCACCACGAAGAAATTAACTAGTGGTGATGTTATGACACAATCAGTATTACTTTATATGCTCGCTTGGATATGTGAACACAAAGATGATTTAGCTAAAATTGCTCACATACCTTGTCGTATACTCTATTCAGCAGTCTTGGTACAACTGGAAACACTGTTGGCTTCAGGGTTTTCATGTCATCTGTTAGCAGCTTGATGTCTCCTTGGAAGAAGCCTACTTTTGCTCCACAGCTGTACATCACAGCCTAAAGATTGACCAGACTAAGCTTAGTCAAATGTAATTCCCAGCTTCTTTAGCCATAATTATTTGTCTATGATAAGCAGCAAAATTTTCAGTGCCCACTTGTAGGAAAGTTATTCTGTGAATAGGTTTCGAGGATGTACAGATTGCTATCATATCTTTTGCTATAATTTGATTTATTAAAGCTTAGATGTATATATTTGTACATACCTGTACAACTCTCTCAAACATGTGAGCCAAGGGAAGGTAGGAAATGGCGATATCTGAACTTGTACACTCAACTGTGTTCTAGAAGGGAAAGAAACAGAAGTAGGTTAGCATTCCTTATGCCTGAGTTACTCTTAAGTAGAAAGTGGATAAAGTTTGGATCAATTTGATTACTTTGAGATAGACACTTCAAATGACTAAAGCAACTCAGGTTCATCCATCACATGATCAAGATTTGCAGCTGTCACACTGGATCAAAATTAGTTTCGTGTTTTGGCAACACTTGTAATAGTGTTGTTTAGTACTCTTGGCATTTAGGACTGACTCATTCTAGACTGACTTCCACACAGAAGTTCTTGTTCAAGGTTAAACCAAGGTTCTTTCAATGCTATTGTCCCACTGACATATGGGCACTTAGGAAAGCATCAATTTCTGGGAGTGAATGATTTACAGAAAATGCCCCCATTAAAGCTGTTTGCATGGCTGAGGGACATGCCCTGATGATCACCATTAGGAATAGCTTACCTCTGTGCATCTAAGGAAGGAAGCAGCATTTGAAACAATATTTCGGTGTGTCAGCATGGCTCCTTTAGGGTTACCTTTAGAGAGATCAAGCAAAGTAAGCTGTAGCTCTGACTGCTTCTGCTGTCAGTTTCCCATTTTTTGTTTGGCTCAGTCTGAACTATTTTGGTATTAGGCTTAGTCACAGCATGCATTGTCATAAGAGATCACAAATATGCCTCATCTTGAACGCTTTCAGCTACAGATATTACATAAAGGAAATGGCTACTGAAACAGCAGAGTAATTGGGAGTAGCATAGAGAATGCTGAAACAAAATTTTTTTTTTTTTTTTTTTAGCTTCTGTGGATCAAAATACACACACAGTTAAACAGCCAATCTCTTGAACATTAAGACTATTTTTTATAGGGCAAGACAACATGGCTATTCTTGCCCCCAGTTAAGAAGCTTTGTCTTAGTTTACTTGTAGTGACAATGTCCCAAGTAAAACTGCAATAGTGGTTTGACACTGCTCTAATGTACTGGTTTATATTCTTAGGATTTCCTATTTTTGTGCTGGGAAGATGCAGGGGTAGGCTGTTTCAGTGGGGAAGCATCACCATATATTCTCTTACCTGTGGTTCCACTTGTAAAACACACAACAGCAAGATCATCAGGCTTAGGAGGCTAAAGAGAAAAAGCCACATAAGGTCAGTGTAAGGATTATGGTGCTTGTAAGTATTTACATAAAATTCTTAAATTGTGATTGACCAGGAATTCTGGTTCACAAAAGAAAGAAATCCTGCCAATCTCCTCTGCTAACACGGCAGGAGGTCTTTTCAGAGACTAGTTTTCAAAGTTTGTAACTGTTCCATAGAGATACTTACAACTGGTTGTCTGATGTTGTTTTTTCCCAGCTCCTGTGTCAGAGAAAAAACATAGCTTAGCAGATGTGCAACAACAATAGATGAATAGGTAATTCTATTTCAAATGCAACACTTGTTTTTACTTTGCCTCCTGATGCTCTGCCTCATTCAAAGAGAAATGTCTTCCTGAATTCAATATACACAACTCTGAAAAACTGAGTGCTGCAGTTGTGGAAAGCACTAATTTGAGTGTGCAGAAAGTGATGGGAACTACTTAAAGAATTTGGAAGTCCTGAGTGTAGATATTTAATTTTATGTGCAATAGGCCATATGTCTTATACTTCACGTGTATGCAAGATTAAGCCTAGTATTGGGATGTCTAAGCAGCCACTAAGTTGAACTTACAGTTTCAATTAAACTCAACTGCCAGTTTAGAACCTTGATAAATCCTGTTACAACTGTCCATGAACTAAGCTAAGCAAGTCTTCAGTTTCATGCATACTGACTGTCCACAACACATGAACACAACTTTAAGTCAGTGGTTTGAACTCTGCAAGCCCCTTTGGCTAAATATACGAAGTTTCAAAATGACTGCTCACCAAGATCCAAGCTACAGGTGTGACAATCGGATAACACATTAAAGTGTCATTGTTGCCACAGAAGGTCAAGATGTCAAGCTGGCAATTCCTTGGCAAGACCAAGCAGAAGCCTTTAGTCACCTACCTCAACCTCCTGCAGTGATAGAATGTCAATTCCCACTTTAGCTCCTCTGTCCTTGAGCTCTTTGTCAAAGAGATCCATGAGAACAATAATCTTCAGACATGGGGTCTTTTTTTGCTCACAGTTCTCAAGCAAGACCTGTGCCTTCGCCGGTGTGTCGCAGATCACTACACTTATGTCAGCTACAGAAAAGAAATTACATTTCAGAGGTCTGTTCAGAAGACATTAGATTAGTGACAGCTCAGAAGCACATACATTTAGAACACAGGATTGGTTTGTTTAAAGCCATTTGCATTTGTTCCTATGGATTGAGGCTCACAATGCTAAGAAGGTTCCTCCTACCATCATCAACTGATTGTATAGCTAGAATCTTAAGTTTGTCCAAAGTGAGGGCAAATGCTGAGGGACTGAAGACAAATATCTTCACTCTCAGTCAACACAGGCATTTAAATTTTTGGTATTACCATAAGAGTTCAGAATTGTCCTCACTGATTGTTTCGGTTCAGCCATCTTCCTTAAATCCAAAGAAATTTAGGCCTGGTTTAAAGAGGCTGCTAAAATTCTGAAGTTAATAACCTCAGCTTCCCCACGTACGCAAGTGAGTTTTACACAGTTACAAAAGCATTTTCCTTTAAATCAGCAGAGGAATTTGATTTGCCTGAACATGCTGGTTCCTCATTAGACTAGTAAGGGACAGCTTTGTAGTCCCAAGGCAAGACCTGTTTGCAAGGTTCACCAGCATAACTGTTGAAGGGATTTTGTTTGACAAGTCTTGTTTATGGGGTGGATCCTAGATTACTGTGACAGTAGTGGATATTTCCCTCATGTCTCCCAAAAGACTGCGGGAAGAAAGTCTGAAGATTTATTTAAGCTTCCTTACCAGTTTCTTCCATGATGGCATGTTAGTTGTTGCTTCTGTAGAACAACAGGCACTAACCAGATAAACAGATTTAGGCATATCTTTACCCTTCCCTCCTCCACTCTTTTCATCCTACAACTTTAAATCAGAGACACATATCTAGCCTTAATTTGCATGCAAGCCTGTCTGCATTGTCTGATTGTTTGACACCATGGGATTTCAAGATTTCAAAACCTCAAATAGCAAATAGCTGAGCACTCTGCAGAATAGTCAACAGGATCTAGCAGGTCCTTCAGTGGACTTGCAATCAAGACACTAGGAAACATAGGAGTCCCACTGGATTCTTCTAAGCATTAAACCATGTGCCCTGCAAAGCAGCTTCATTTAAGAAATTATCTATGAAAGTATAAGAACACTAAGGCTAAAACTACTCTGATTTTCACATCAAATTCCCTTGAACTTAGCCCTCTCAAAATGAAGTTTCTTAGAAAAGTCATTATGAAAGAGTGGAAGTCAATATTTACCTTTGTTAACAATATATACAATGGCCTCAGGCCCCAGGGTGTCATAGAGTGGAACAGCAACCATTGAGTAGGTATAGCAGGCATACTCTGAAATGGTCCACTGAAGAGAGAAAACACCACAGCTAAGGAAAACTAGCAACTCTCATGACTGGATTGCCTACATACAGCTTGACTGCATCCCCCATGCACCCAGTAGTGGGGGGAGTTATGTGAGGAGCACATCCATGGGAATTAGAGTAGTGAGAGTTCAAGATCTTTGTACTACCTGCTTGGAATGGTATGTGCTCAGTCAGTAAAAAGGGAACCAGGAAGGAAAAAGTTGTGATTGTTCCTCATGTGGCCTCAAGCTATTTAAATACAGACCGCCCTCTGACCCCAAGGAGTCAGAATGTTGTGGGAAAGAATATACGATTTGTTGCTTACCTCTGGCCTATTCTGAGCAAAAATGCCAATAAACTGGCTTGTTGATGGTTGGCATCCTTTTTGCAGCAGCCCTGACCCCAGGTATTGAGTTCTGTCTAAAACCTGTAAGACAGTTTTTCCCGACTTTAGTGTTACAAGACTGTTCCAAATTAAGTCATCTGTCATTTACTACACTCACCTGTTTGTATGTCAGCCACTGGTAAGGTTGCTTGGGTTTTCTGTACCCTAGACAGTTACCATTTCCTAAGGAAAGAGTTCAGAAAAGCAATTTCAAAGCTCAGTACTGAAGGTGCATAACACTTCAATACGACACTTGAAGTGGGAAATATTTTCAATCAGTCATCCAGATAACTGCACAGAGCGTAGAAGGACAATGTCCATAGTTGAACACTCTGCCCAAACCAAGATTGTAAGACTGCTGGCTTTATCCTTACAAGCAATACTTCCAAGATCTGGTGATATTTTCCCACTTCACAACCCACATGAGATTGAAATAGCTTGCAAGCTATCACGTATTTCCATGCATAGTGGTATGTGCACAAATTCATATCTGTTGTAAACAGGCAGTAATTTTACAGTAAAACCCACATTGTAAGGCAAAGCAAAGGTGTGCCCCCCCCCCCCAAATCCTCTGATGTTTAATATCTGCTTGAGTGAACTCTACCACTTCAAGCTTCTGATGTTTATTCCCACCCAGTCTGCCAACTAAGGCTACAGCTAAATTGGGGCAGGGAGGGATATGGTGGCTAGTCTCTCCACGCCTTAAGAAGCCACAGCCAAGACACAAGGAAAAGGAACTTGGAAAAAATTTATTTGCTTGTGATAGACAAGTACTAACTAGCAGATGCAAAGCTTACCAGAAACATATAGTCCTCTCTGGAAAATTTCATACAAGGTTTTACCATCTTCAAAGTAATAAGAAAGCAGGTTATTATCTGACAAGAGTGCACTTCTTCTGGCTCCTCCCTAGGAACAGAACATGGTCATGAAAAAGTGCAGAACAGATGAAATTTAATTCATTCCTCTGCCATTCTCTCAACAATCCCCCTTAAAGCCTTTCAGTAGCATTGCATTGTTAGGGAAGTCTTTTTCCTTCCTGATTTTGATCTTAGTCATATGCAGAGGAATTTTCTAGATGCTCTACATCAACATTTGATTACAGGTTATTAGAGGGACCTTGACTAGGACTGAGTTCTACCACTTGTCTAGTTACAAGAAGTATAGCACCAGCTTCTGAGCTGATACAGTGCATTTAAAATACAGGAAAAACTCGGTGACAGCCAGGGCCATATGGTAAAAAGCCTATCTAAACCTGTTGGCAGGAGCTGCTGTTTCTCACTCTTAGCATCTTAAGACTTCCCCTCTTCCCACCATACTGTTGAGTTGTACACCTGGGAGAGAAGGCTGTGTATGTCAGACAGGAGAGTTTCCACTGGCACCCAGAGGCAGAATGGATCAGTATTCAGATTAAGCTCCAAATTAGACCATGCCCACAAGCAAAGAAAGTATTACCTCAATTCCTACTGACTGCTTGTTCAAGTCAACAGGAGGCAAAACAGGTCTTGGCCTGCTTATCACCCACAGGAAGATGACAGCTCCAAATGCAATAAGACTAATCAATGCTGGTGTTGGGAGTGGTGAGAATAATACTTGAAGGATCCAGATCATTGTGCTGGATCAACGGAGCCAGAGTTGAACCTGAAATAAACAGGAGGTTTAGTAGACTTGAGTTAGAAGCTCTAACTACCCATGAGCCATGGTTACTTAAGTAGCTTGTTAAGCAATACTGTAAATCATTTCAGCAGTTTGCCCCTGAAGAGTCCTGGTACAATTATGAAGCATGCTTAGGCCTCTTAAGAGATCTCAAGTCACCTGTCCCCATAAATCTTAATCTATGCTGCATCCACCTCCACAAAAAACCTGAAGTCTGATTAAGTCACACAAGAAACAGATTATTTCTACTCAGGAGTAAAAAAAATCTGCCTGGGGAAAACCAGTATATCATCATTTCCCAAATAAGCGTAACCAAAAAAGGCCTACAGTTCAATGAGGTGAATTGTGGAAGAAAGAAAACTCCTGAATATTATAACTCTCCAACAGAAAGAAGTTTTGGTGAAATAGTAACTGTATTGCTAAATTACATGTTTGTCACACCTACATATATAAATCTGCAGGACAAGCAGTATCTTTATTGTCAGCTGCTCTTACTGGAAAGCAGTGTTCATTCTAGACAAGTATTTCGGATAGTGACAGCATGTTCAGCTTGAAATACAACACATGGCAAAACTGTGGAAGTTTCTTTCCACTTGGAAATGGTGACCTGGAAGTCAGTGTGTGCACTGGAAGTCTAGCTCGGAAATACAGAAGCAGTTCTGCTGCTGCATTCTCCAGCGTCTTCTTTCAAGGGCAGGGAAGCAAAAACTGAGAACATAGATTTTCTTATAAGAGACAAAAGACCATCTACCTGAGTTTTCTCCCTTAGAAACAAGGACTTTAATCTCCAAAATGTTCTGATATGTTTAAGATTGAATCACCAAGAGAAATTACTGCTTTTTGTCTGAATCAACTCAGATCTCACCAACTTCTCTTTGCTATGAAGGAGACAACACATCACACTTTGCAAGATGAGTTACAATACTCTTTCCAAGTCCTTCACACAGAATCGAAGTAGATATGTCAGCTAGCAACTAACTAAATCCCTGTACTAGGATTCAGTCATCCTGAAGCAATGAGATCCAGTTACCCTTTAACTATAATTCTAAGGAAGTTTGAAGGTATTTTACAAAGCATCAGTCAGTTCAGCCAGGGCCTAAAGTCAGAATTTGGGGCTCTGAGCCCAGACGGACCAGAGTTAGATTACCCATATCTGTGTTAATCAGCAGTCCTAACGTGTTCTCTGGTAAGAAAAGGCACGTTTTGCCCACTCAGCATCTGGATAAGAAACGGTACCTCAGAGGCTTGTCATCAAGACCAAGCTGCCAAATGGGTATCACCTACATATCTGAGAAGTACCAACTCCCTAGTCCTCTTTTCTACTCTAAGCCTTAGTTACCATGTGCCCTTCAAAACTCCTGACCTTGGCTTCATGTACTGAGAGTCCAAAAACGCTGTGCTACAGCAAGAAAGGTAGGAATTGCCCTTGGGACTCTCTAATGATGGACACTTCTTGTCACCGGGAATATTAGACCTAAGAGAGCACAGACCTCTTCTTCCTGTAGCACAGCATATCACCCATCTCTACACCCTTCCTTTGGGCCTTATCAATTGAGCCTGGAGGAAAAAAAGAAAACCCTAAAAGCAGGTCTGCTGATCAAATTTACATTCAGGGCAAAGCTACTTAGCAGTTTAGGTTTAGCACTACTCAGTTTGGAAGACAATTTATTAATAATAAAGTGAATTTGGCAATCAGCTGGTCTTCATGATATCATGAATCAGTCATCTGGTCTTGTAACCCATTACTGGAGTTCGCAAGCAGCTCCCTGTAGGTGATTAAACCATATCTGGCTTATGGTGTGAGTCAGCCACTTCCTCTTTTGGTAACATGAGCAGGTCACTTTTTTATAGCACAAGCACTGAAGCAGCTTGATAGGGGCATCTCCATTCTCCTGCATGAGGAGCTGGATATACAAGCTTTATTCCTTTACTCGGAGCCCACTATTAGATCCAAGTGGCAGAGCAAATCCCATATGCACCATTTGTATGTTGGAAGCTTTCTAGATCTTCTCAGATCTGTTCTCACAGCTTTTTACAGGGATACCACAAAACTCATGTTCCAACTCCCCTAAATTTTGAGTAGCTGCAACCAATTTGGGCATGTTTCCACTCTTGTCCCACCTCCAGATTGTCAAAAGGAGTTTGCACTTGGTACATTTCACATGACTCTTCCCTGGACAAGAAATTTTTCAATCAGCAATGAGAGAATAGAGGTATATACAGGTAACCAGAGACCACAGCTGTACTGGTTTTAATGACTGAAGTGCATTCATCTGATGATTTTAATAATAATTTGGAGACAATTTCCTAGAAGCCATGAAGGATTAGTTGACTTCAGAATATCATGCTAGAGATAAGAAAAAAAAAAAAGGTGATCATATCTGTAGCACCAAGTGTTCTACTATAACTTATTTATACTGCCTAGCCAGACAGATCAGTGCAGTTGTACTGTCTGTTATATGGACTTCTTTGGTAGAAACTTTACTGAAGACACTTGTCTGACCTTTCTGTGGTATGGATCACAGAACCCAGTAACCCCAAATGCTCCATGCAGCACTAGGTAAGTCATTGTAAATTTTTCCACTGAAGTTTTCTCGTGTTCTCACTGACTCACATGCAAGGCAGTTTGTACCAAGACACGTAGGAAGACTGAGCATCAAGCCTTGAAAGATAATGATGCTCGGAGCAAAGAACTCAAAGTCCAGAGAGAACACTTCAACAAGAGACTATTATTAAATGCAGCAAAGCTTTTGCCTTCAGGTTCTGGATTGTTTACACAACTCTCTTGCATAGGGAGAAAGAAAGACCAGGCAGTAGTCTAATCCCAGTGTAGCCTAATCAGCATAACTATAACTAGTCAAGGAAGTATTACATGCTCATTTGCTTCCAGAATTTGGTTTTTGGGTTTTGTTTTTTTTTTCAGTAACTGACTTCATTAGCCCACTTATAACACTAAATGAGACTATCTATGCAGGAGTCAAAACCCAACATGCTTTAAAGCTACAGATGTTAGTGTTATGTCAAAAAAGCACAGATACCCAGATCTGTGTTTTGTGCAATACACCAAAAAATGCTTTTCATATCTGAAACACTACTTTCAATTCCCTTACTTTATTAATAGAATAGTGACGGTGTTTTGCTTTTACTTTCCAACAGATGGGCTTCAGTCACGTCTATCAAGGCACATAGGGTGTTTTATTCAAGCTGTGGCAAGAGATGGTCAGCAAATTTGTCTGACTTCCCAGAATTAGGACAGTTGTTTCCTATGCCTAGAGCTTCTACTGTAACTACTTGTCAAATCTAAGTTACTGCTAGTTTATCACCTCTGGGATCCTCCAAAAGCCACTTAATCCTACTGCCCTCAAAGCAGAAGACCCAGAGACAGGACAGGAGTCTGTACTTGGCAGAATTTAATGTCCATGGTAGGAGAGCGGCCTAGATCTGTCCTGTGAAAAAGCTACAACCAGAGTTTAACCCACAAATCCAAGTGCCCTGTGCATACATAATACCTGATCTGTATGAACTTAGTGAAAACTCAGCTCAGAGCAGCACAAAACAAAGCCAGAGCCTTTTTGACAAACAGCAGCTTTTACTGCAAGGGAAAGCCTGAGAACCAGTTTCTTTTAAACATGAAGGTGTCAGAGGTGGAGTGCTTAAAACCCCAGAGTTCTGAAAGGCTCAGCTCCCAGATACAAAATGAGCACGATGTCTCAAATCACCTGTTAAGCCTCTTATGCAATAGGATGCTGGACAACTGAAAATGTACTTAGGTTGTCCACCTTGATCAATGGTCAGGGATAAGATGCATTAGGCTCCAGAGTACAAAGGCTTAGTTTTTATCAGAAAAGATTACAGTGATATCATTTACAGTCTTGAGTTCAGGAGTACATATTCATTTCTACTGTAGCTCCTGCTCTACAGCTGTTCCTTCACTAGCTAGAAGGAATTCTATTCTCTGTGTTCTTCAAGTGAGGACATTCTCTCCACTGGACAGTGACTGAGCTTTGTACCTTCAAGCCCATAAATATGAAGAAAGAAATCAGTTATCATCTCCATTGCAATAGTTCTTTAGAGACAACAAATCAAACTCTGATACTTGCATGATTTCAGAAGTAATAGTCATGCACTGCCTGGGACAATATCTTCTAGGATTACATTTGTAATCTAGAATTCTTTGTAGCAAGTTTGTACACTTTTGAGGTGATCATGACAACTTGTTTGTCAGCATTAGTAAGGTAACACTGACTCTTTCCAAGCAGGAAGAGCAGACTACAACTAGCTACACTGGGGTCACTAGTTCGCTAGTTAACCACCAGAACCTCACTCTTTCCATTTGCTTACACAGTGCAGCTCTTGCCTGGTGTCATCCTGCAGATGTGAGCCACTGTGCCAGTTCTTACTCCTTGCAACCATTAAATCCCATCTTTGTCCAGCTGCAGCAAGAAGTCTTGTGTTCTGGAGGGTTTAGGGACATCTAACTTTTAGCATCCAGACAGAAGCTAAAGCACAAAAGCTCAGCAGTGACTGCTGAACAGAGCCAAGCAAAAACCTCAAAGCAAAATGCTCAGTAACCTGCATTAAGCCCAAGATATGCTTCTGTTAGGCTTTGCTTTCAGAGTACCTCTTGTGAGAGTCAGAGCCAAACAGTTCAAGCACCCTTTGATCTTAGTTGAGAAGCTCTTCTAGGGGGTGGGAAAGGACGAGGCCTCAGTAACTTACTTTCAGGAAGTGCTCTGCGGTTTCTAAGCCTTACTTATAAAACCTATTGAACTTTGGCTTCCAGTAAACTTAAGTAGAAAGGTCATTTTTTAATAAGGAATTTTAGTATGCTGGATATTACTGCCCCTCCATTAGGAGTGCAACAGCATCATGACACTACTTACTACTAAAAGTTATTTTCTCAGATGAATTTAAAAGCCAAGTTTTCACACAGTTTTTTTATCAGTTTTTTTCTTTGAAAGCTACCTACTCAGAGAGATAACTACCTACTCAAAAGCATGTCCAATTAGCCATTCAAACTTTTTAAAATTTAAAAAATAGTCACTGTAGCAGGTTCTGCCACTGTTCATCCTATTAGATAATACAGGTTTACTTCTTGCAAAACATGCATAACCAACATTATATTAATAGGAAGTTATCTGTAGTGATAGAGCATGGTTTAAAGAGCTAAGTTTAAAGATCAGTTTCAAAATTCACATAGAACTCCTAAGGAAACTCCTACAATATTATCATTAGGCACCTCAGATACCACAAAGAGAAAAGGTAGCACTAAAGATTTCTAGATGCTGATGTCTTCTATCATTCATATTATTACAGCACTTACATTAGGGAGAACAAAGAGCGAACACGTATCTGAACTTCACTCAGCCCAAGGTTAACATCTAACTGATAGCATATTACCAGAGGTTTCCCAGCAGACTTCTAAAGAACTCATTACCGCGAACCTTGCAGCTAATTACTACACTTGCACATTGGTTTTAATAAAGCCCACGTGAGTAATAACAAGTAAGCCCATGAGCAATAAACCAAAAAAAGTATAACTTTGTTACTTACAGAAAAAATACTGCAGATCAAAAATAAAGTTGAGAAGCAGCAATTAAAAGCACCTACCATTGTGAAAATAGGATGGGACCCTTAGCAGCATAGTAGCTAACGAGCATTCATTAGGTAACACTCATGTTAACAACTACAGGCAGTTCCCTTTCCCCAGTTTAAATAAATCAGCAAGCAGCAAAGCATGCTGGGAGGGGAGCTTTAAATAGGAGGAACTTTCTTGGGGAACTGGAGTGGTTAAAAAAAAAAAAAAAAAAAAAAGTTGTAAGAAAACCCTTCCTGAACATATACATTCTACACACATAATAAATTTATTGAATTTTTTTTGTTTGTTTGCTGATGGAGATAGCCTGAAGTTTACGTGTTTGTGAAAATCTAAGTAAAAAGTAAACTAAACCATTTTGAAATTACATTAACCATTTATTGTCCATAATGTGTTTGCTGTTATTTTCTCTACTTATAAAGCTGTATTCTCAGCAACAGAAATTTTATCTCTATAGCTGCATGTATGCTCAAGTAAGTAGAGCTTTGTAGCCTGAAATATCAACAAAATGCTTTGAGTACGTTATTTCTCATATACTGCTGTAATAGACTTGCTAATAGGTTGGATTTCTGCTGCTGGCTTTGGTTTATTTGGTTTTGGTGTTGGCTTTTTTTGTTGCTGTATTGTGGGTTTTTTTCTCTCTCTTTTTTTTTTCCTCATAAAAAAAGCTACCTTGCTCTTTCTGCTGCGTTATAGATTTACATATGTGCAATTGTTTGCACAAGGTAACAATGAATCATGTTTCAAGCTTCAGTTTTGTTTCCTGGTACTAGAGGGGTTTTCTTTATGGTTTTACAGTTGTATTTCTCTGTTTAAAAGTTTATAGCCGTTGCAGTTTCCCTTTTTCTCTTTAATGCTTGTCCAATAGAACTGGAATTTTGCAGTAGGTTTGGAGCGGTGGGAAGACAGTAACTTCACTCATGTCCTTTAGTGCCTTAACCTAAATTTTAGAATTGCTTTCCCACTTAGCAGTTTACCTATCTGAAAGTTTTTCTACACTGCATGATTTCAGAATAATCTGCTAGACCAACTATAAGGCTGGAATGGAATTAATATAGCCTGTACTTGCATCCAAAATACAACCTGTCCTGGACCTTGGCTTGCTAAAACGTATAGTCCCTACTAATTGCAATTATGTTTTATTGCTGCTGTAAACTTTATACTGTCCAGGTAGAGCTAACTTACATGTAGTTGTGACATTATTTAGTAACGTAGATATTCTTTTAGGGAAACTGAGGCTTAATTCACTGATTTTCCTGTAAGCTCTATGTGGAGATGAAAAATAGCTTTTTCTGTATGAAACTCCTCTGCCTTTGGCTTTGCCCACCCAGACCTGTTCCTGTGGCAGTGAAGTCTGAAGTGGTGAGCTTCAGCTTTAACAGCGCCAGGCAGGGTGGGCTTGTGCTTGGAGAAAAGTAATACCCCTTACAGATAAAGAAAACAAGTCCAAGTGCACCCAGCCCAGCCAGCTCCATTAACACCTTTTCTGTTTGCCCCTCTGAGGATTTTCCCCTTTCAGACATTTGGCCTCAGGCTGTTCATTTTCCACAAGAGAGAGAAAAACCAATGAATTTGCCATGATCAGCTGTTGGGTAGCAATGCTGTGTATCTCAGGTGCAGTGACTTTGGCTGCAGGTGTGAGAGAACGTGCCCACATCTCTTTCCTACCTGGCCTGCCAGGCGCCCAGCATGTGATGCTGAGGTCCACAAGCTGGACTGTATTGCCTGGACTCAGTGGGTCTCACAGCTCCAACATAAATTGGATCAAGGGATGCACACAGGAGAGCCTTGGGGAGGATAGCTTGTCCTTAATGATTGGTTCTGTTTAATGCTCATAAATTAGAATATGGCTGACACTCTTTCCCTGAAATGCATAACAAGTGACATGCAAACGCTGAGGCTTTTCATTATTGGTAAATGACCTGAAGAAGCTCCAGATTTTTGAAAGGAGCAGATCTATTTGTTGTTAGTAATTCTCTGTCAAAAAATAAAGCAGAGTTATGAATATCTCAATCTTTGCTTCTCTTTGTACCTGTATATAAAGTGTACATCCACATCCCTCGTACCCATTAGCAAATTAAGATGAGCAGTAGGTAGGGTATGTGTATACAGAATTCAAGTTGTTTCATTTCTGTTGTCACTGTCACAAAAGATTTGCATAAAGGATGGATAAGATGAGCTTTTGTGATAAACCTTAAGGCCATGGCACAACAGGAGCTTTTGCTATCCGAAGATGCCAAAACAGCCTTTCTACATATAACAGATAGCAGAGGATATAAACGAAGGAGAAGCATTGCCTCCACGTACAGTTTTCTCTATTGTCACATCAAAACTTGGATTTAAATTTTG
This sequence comes from Pseudotriccus pelzelni, assembly GCA_035584735.1. NCBI lineage: Eukaryota > Metazoa > Chordata > Aves > Passeriformes > Tyrannidae > Pseudotriccus > Pseudotriccus pelzelni. The sequence goes on along the minus strand of JAWMRA010000162.1, from coordinate 27,222,849 downwards.
TGAGTCTGTAGGAAGTGTGAGCTCAGTTTATTTGAATGATTTTTGAATTCCAGTTTGTTTTCTTAATGCTATAAAAATAATCATTCCTTATTGCCCTGCTCTGCTTTTTGAGGGCAGTGTCTGGCTTTTGTAAAGCACAGTAACTGCACTGAGACATAGATGATTTTCTCAGAGCACAAGTGGGTTCCTTAGGAAAGGTTGTATGGAAAGGATCATGGACTTTGGACTTGGAAGAGCAGCATACTTTTTGCAAGTTCTCTTTACTTGCAGCTTGATTTCAGGTTAAGCCGTGTCTTTGCTGCCCTCTCCTTTGTTACAGGTCTGTACATAAGCTGCAGCTCTGTACACAAGCAAGAGCTTGGAGAAGGCTCCATCTCTATAGCTACGAAAAGCAGTTGTACCAAGGCAATGGCAACAGTCTGGTGTGCAATACTCTAAGGTCTGTGCATTTAAAACTTTAGAAAAGGCATTATAGACAGCTTCTATGTTTTTAGTTAGGGGTTAAGGTTTTGTTGTAGTAAATGTTGCCAATAAACTTGTGCATATAAATGATCTAGCATATAACAAGTTTTTACTGCCTGTGATGCTGTGGAAACAAATGATTCTTGTATTTTCAGAACTCTGTTTTAAACATGGGACCCTGGCACTGGTACTCTGTACACTATATCTTTAAATAGGCATAACTAACAAACTGATAAGAAAATGGCTTCAGCCTGGACAGTAGGCAGGTTTCCAGTCCTAGCCAGTCTATAGCAAAGGGGAGTGTCCAGGTAGCTGCTCTTGCTCAGGCTGTGATTTCTCTGTATGCCACCCCTGAGCCCAGACTTGCTTCTTTAATAACATGCAGCCAGCCACACAGCTGTTGCCTTTAACAGAGCACAGTGTGATAAGAAGGGCTCGTTGGATCCAGGTATTGCAGCAAATTAAGTCTATTATCCCACTTGCAGTACTTCTCTGCAGGAGCAGGAAGCTGAGTCCTTGAGAAACACGGGCTGTGATCAGGAGGGATTTGCTTACCTTTCTTCAGTGCTGGAGGAGGGTGGAGGGGCTGGTACAGTTTTCTTCCTTTGCTGCTTTACAACTCCAAGTGGGTGTTCAAGGGTTGGTGCTTGCCCAGCTCCCGTGGTGCTTCCCCAGCTCCTGGGGCAGGACTAAGCCCCGAATCATCAGTGTGTGGCTTTAATAAACAGGCAACACTGCACCCGAGTAACCTTTGAACCTGCCTTGCAACAGGTTCAAAGGTAAAAAAAAAAATTATTCCTGATCAAATATAAAGAGCAATTTTAGCTGGTTAGAAATGTTAAACACACAAGTCTTGCGCAACAGCGTTCGAGGAGAGCAGCACATTGTGAAAGCTCCCCCCAGCCCTGCGAAAGCTGCGCACTTGGGATTTTAACAGGACTCTTATTTACTCAGTGTGCGCAGGGCACTGCGTCAGTCTTATTCCACTGAGAAAAGATGCCTCAGATTGCACTTCAAGCAAGCAAACATATTCCAGTATTTTTCACCAAATGCTGCGTGTAGGGGTCTCTCCTTAACATGTCCAAACGCTGAGGCCTGGGTTTCCTTTACAGCTCAAGTGGTCTGTGAAGTAGCTCACTCCTTTATGGCAGCACAGCTGGGATGTGGGGAGGGCAGGTCATTTTGCCATGATGCGCCTTCTCTTTTGAAATTGTGCAAAGGGTATTGCACTTGATGGACGGGCAAGTAGGCCAAGCCTGTTTTGTGAGAGATTTCTTGTGTTGATTTAGCAACTGTGGGGGTTTTTGCCTTTTTTTTTTTTTTTTTCCTTCCTCCGTCTCTGAAATGGGAATAAGAGAGCTGCTGTGCTTAATGCTGCTTGAGAAAGAGTCATCTGTGAGGTGAGGAATGCAGGCTGGGCTGGCAGGTGGAGCTTCCTGACTTTGCTTCCAAAGGCTGTGGATGTGATCTTTGGAAGATGTTTTCTCCTCATGATCCAAGAGATAAGCCTAAATAGCAAAGTCCTTTCAGCACTCACTTAATAGTGTCAGGACTGGTCAAGATCATGAAGCTTTTGTTGATCCAGGTCTGGCTTGCCTGGTGCTGGAATTTGACTCCTGTATGAGTCAAAATCTATCTGAAGAGTAAACCAATACTAACACTTTTCACTTAAGACCCAATTCTTGATTGGGCTGGGGAACCTGCCTGTGTCAGTGGACACAAATTCAAATTGAAGCACCTGTGCCAACACAAAATCTTATGCTAGACCTTCTGGTTGCAACCTCTTTTACGTTTTCAGAAAATGTCAGATTAAAGAGGATAAAAGAAAATGAATGGGATGGTTCCAAACTTGGTGTAAAGAGGTGATACCAGTGTGCAAGTCTCTTGACTTCTGTCTGTGATGCATCTTGCATGTGGGAAACAAAGCAGTTGAGTTAATGCTGTTATGAGGTATGCAACAGATACTAATAATTAGTAGTTGGGCAGGTCCCTGTTCAGCCTGAGTGGATATTGCCTCATCTCAAAAGGGCTAAAGAAATTGACACCATCCATGGTTTTGGCTCCTGGATGCATTTTATATGCCAATGGGAGTGGGGAGGGAAGGCTGGGAAGTGGAGCAGAGTCACTTTAGGAGGGAACAGAGCCAATTACCTGAACTAGCTGTATGTGTAGGTGTGACTGTGTTTCCTTCTCCACCCTTGCTCTGTGGTACATAAAATACGTGGCATTTTACCTCTTTTGAACAGCAAGTTAATCCAAGTTGTGGTGTTTTGTCACCTCTCACCTATATAGTTTCTTCCTCATGAATGAAGACTATTGATTAGTTCACAGTTAAAAACTGTTCTGGGAGACCTGAGCCACTTGGAGCAGTGCGTGTGTTGACCCTGAATCTGGCAGGCTGGGCTCTTGATCAGAAGTCCTGCTGAATTGCTAATGGTGGGTAACCTTTTATCTATTTGTTTTGAAAGCAGGTGTGAGAAAACATGTTCACAAGCCCTAGAAGACATGTGGGTTTATGTTCTGTAGTGGAGGCTTGCCTGTGTACATTATCTGTTTTCCTTGTTTCTGAATGAGTGATGCTGTAGTTTGTGATCTCAGTGACCAAAGGGTTGTCTGGGTAGTTCCATTTTCTGTGCTATCTAAAGTATCAATAGTCAGATTTACACATCTTTCAAGTATAATCATTTGCCCCCTGTGCAATTCACTTGACACTTGAATGATGAAGAAAGGCACCAAAACGAAACAAAAAAAATTGAATGGGGTGTTTCTTTCAGCTCCACTATCAAAAGCAGGATTCAGAGGCATGTTTTAGATACCTGCCAATGAACATGTAACTCGGGGGTATCCCTGAATGCTGACTAAAAGTGATTCTTGCTGAGGTTGTGAAACCAGTCTGAGCTGTCAAAGAGTGGAGCTAAAGGTCATTACCACACAAAGCTGCAGTTTAATCACTTCTAGGTACTACATAAGTTGTTTTTTTTTTATTGGTCTTGTGCAATTTACTCAAATGCAATAGGCTGTTGAATGATAAACACAAAACAAACTCTAACCCTTTAGCCTAAATAATTACCCTGACAGTAATAAAATTTGGTGACAGGATATTATAAGTCATTCTTACTGTGGTAAAGCATTTGTATAAAAACGATGGGTGTGTAGTTAAAGTGCTTTGATCAGTTGAGGAAAATCCACGTCTGAATATTTGCAGTTGCGCTGTGGTGCCCAAGAAGAGCTGCACACTACTGTTGTTACTGGATATACTTGATACAGCTGCATAAACCTGAAAGACCTTTGTGAATTTGATGTTTCTGTGTTGCCATTGACAATCTTGCATTCTCTTCTCTTCATGCAAAGCTTCAGCAGTGTCCCTTTAAGTGTCTATGGTTTTAAAACCAGACAAAACAGAGTCTTAAGATAACTGTAGATTTAAATACATACCAGTATGAACTGGCACCCCCTACTTTGCAGGAGCTAAAGGCATCTGATTTCTATCTTGACTTGATGACTCTAAGAATAACAGGTGATAGATAATTCTACTGATTTTGACTGGAAACTATGTAATACGTTATAATGTGTATATACACATTGGTCTATTTGGGGTCAGAATTTGTCCTCAAAAGATTAATTCTTCTGAGCTCTGACACAAAAAAATATTTGGCATTGATTACTTCTGTTTGATCTGATAACACTTGTAGATGAAAAACTGATGAAGCTCTCTCTGCATAGTCTCCAACGCAGCAATGCCATTCCTGTCTCAAAAGCCCTGGATGCTGTATATTGCATCTGAACCGCGGAGACCATCCAGTACGAATTACTGTGACAGCAAGGCTCTGATGAAAGTCTGTAGATAGATTAAATCATCAGGTCTTTTGACACAGGGGAGGCTGCTGAAACATGAAGTAGACAGACAGAATGGATACAAATGAGCTTAGAGCCAGCTTGCAGCAACTCCTGAAGATTTCGTGGTATTTAACTCCTGGTGAAAATAAGAACTGCCTATCAGAATTGTGGCTCCTCTGACATTTTGAAGCTCAAAACAATTTTGTTATTTTGTCCACGCAGAGCTTGTCTTCTGCATCAACTCCAGACTTCCAAATCCAATCCTGAAGCAAGATCCAAGAACTGAAGATTTGATTCATTTGCTCAGTAGTTTCCATAGTTCAGCTCCATTGTTCTGCTTACACATTAGTCTGAATGTCTTGCTGTACTTAACCTCCTCTACTGCCAGGATAAGATGTGGGCAACAGAAGCAGACATGGCAGTTTATGAACAGAGACTTTGACTATTGACCATTCCAACTGGGAGCAAAAAAACTGAGCAAATTTTTCCTAGTGACTTTAGACTTTGGATCTTCATACTAATAAAAGAAAAAAGAGCTAATGTTCAAAGTGAGCAATATCTGACGTGTAATATTTAGATGACGGAAGTTTAAAGACCACTTGGATTGCTCCTGTGACATCACAGTGCTGTAATTTTCAGGTGGCTAAACTTTTGTTTAACACAATTCCATTTTTTTGTTTTAAGGTACCACGCTTTTGATGGTGCAGTGGTAAATACAGTGGTTTACTAAGATGTCTCTTACAGGTCCTTGTGTGTTGTGTCTTGGACACAAAGGATAAGCCTTGAAGTTTAGCTCTTGTTCTTATACGCTAAGGAGATTTGGGGTCCATCTCTAATTTAGAAACTCTCTAATACAGGGACTCTGTCTTCCTTTCAGGATGAGATAATGCTACTGATGTTTATGAGGTGCAATTATAAACCAATACAGAGCTCCAGTTTTTAAAATACAGCAGATCTTCTCCTTATATGTTGTTATTGGAACAATGCAGAATGCCTGTAATTTCTGAAGTAATTTCTTTTTTTATCTGTGCTTCAGTCTGAGTCAGTTTTGTCCCAATCAGAGACCAGACTGAGTATAAGAAGTTCAAGATGTGGCTTGTGAGAGAAGGAAGGTGTCCAATGCTTTTGTGATTTAATTCCCTGGGCTTCATTAGATGCATAGATTTAAAAAACCAATGAATTTTGATATCTGATCAATACTTACATGTTATTTAATTTCCTAAGTAATTGTATGCATTTCTTCAGAAATCTGTGGAAACAGACCACTGGAGCTAAATTGTAAAAGGCCTTTGACATCACCATTGTGAAAGATCACAAAAAGAGGCATTGCTTTAAACTGTGCATTCAGATTTTAATTAAGCCTGTCTTGTTGAAGTTACTCATTAATAATGAAGGCACTTGTATTTTGGGGCCTAAAAGTAGATTCACAAATGTAGAGACTGTGATTGAGGTAGTTTCAATAACACATGTGGCTTTTCAGGGTTGTGCAGATAAAGAAATGCCAAATTCAGCTTTGTGCCAGCTGAAGTTACTGACCTTAAAAAAGCCATTTGCTTGACTAAATTTGGTGTATGTTGCAGTTCAGGGAAATACATTGAGGAAAAAAAGGTAGTGATATTCAAATTCAGGCAATCAGTACTTCCTGTGGCTAAGTTGTAACCCCTGGGTCATGTTTAATAAGGGTTTGGAATGAGGTGAGTAAATGCCTTTGTCTACCTGATTAATCAGTGTGTGATGTACGGGTGTGTAACATGCTCTGATGCCCATCTATGGCATTAAAGGATCTGCAATAAATATATATCAAGAACAGTGATTTTTCTTGGGGTAGGATGGCAGCAGAAGTATGGCATAGCTGATTCTGGGTTGGATGGGGGATGGATTAGAGAACCTAAACTTGCAATGACTCTAATGGCAAATGAATTCAAGACAAAATGCATCACATTAAATTCTATACCTTTTATGACCTTGTGGTTGAATTGCAATCACCTAGTTACCCTTGATAATGCTATTAGAAATTATGCAGCAATCCACTGAGGTGGTGTGAATATTCTGCTGAGTTTCCTCAAGGACTGTGTTCCAGCCCTAAATGATTTAGAGAGGACCTACTGCTCATGTTGCAAACTTCCCTTAGAAGATTTCAGGCCATAGCTGGGGCAGATGACCATGCTTTGCCAGCTGCCTCTTCAGGGCAAGCTCAGACATGGCTTATTTGGGTTACATCTTCTGTTTCAGAGCATGTGGGATATTTCATGCGAACAAGATAAAATGAGACTTGGTCACTGCTCCTGTAAACAGTGCTGGATTTTTTTTCCTGATGTCCAAAGAAGAAAATACAGTGCTGAAAACTTTGTTAAAAATGAAAAAAAAAAAAAATCACAGGAAATGGAAAAAAAGTAGAGAATAAATAGAATGGAAGAGAACAGAAAACACATTCATGCTGACTGTAAGCAGAGAATCAGACTATTCTGCCTTGGTAGTTTCATGACCTTTGTCATCTGTGGCATTGGACTCCTTGTGGGGCATTGATTGTGTAAAAGTTTGAAGAGCAAAGATTATTTGGGCAGAAAAAAATGCGAGTGAGTGTTTGGAGCAGCCACTGGTGGCCCCTTTTTGCAGGACACTGCTTATACCCTGAGCAACATGGAGGGCACCAAGTACTGTCTACTGTTTGTCCTGGATCTTTGAATGGTGTCAGAAGTTGTTTACAGAGGTTGCTGGATGATTTGGAACTTTTTCATCTGTTCTGGTTGCATTTGGTTTCAAAGCAAATTAAACCATCCATCTTGCACAAAATGCATGTTGTTTCTGATGCCAGGCTGAGGAGCACGTTCGTTGCTTCACAGGGCTGCATGGGTTCATTCAGTTCTCAGTGTAGAACCAAGGGAAATATTTGAAAACTAAACAAAAGAAAAACCCAAGCAAATAAACACTAGTATTGCTTTCATTCTCCATCATCATCTGCCAGACTTTTCTCTCTAGGAAGAGAATTTCTACCCTTCCTATATTATACAGGATGCAATTTCTGGCTTAGATAGAGAGAAATGAACAACTGCACCACTGAGGCAATCTCACTAGTGGTACTTGCCTCATCCTTAATTACTGTTATACTGTATCCAATATACCCAATTGTTTTCTTGTCAAGTGAAGTGTGATAAGCAATATAAAACAAGCTGTAAAATCTGACCTGCCCTGAGTTGCAATATATATTGAGTCCAAACTCAGGATGCCATTGAAACAATTAACCAAAATGCTCTGATTAATTAGGATTATCTAATTAATATCTGGTGACAGATAAAGAAGTTGGAGCCAGCAGAATACAAAGAGGGATAAGAGGAAAGTGCAGTGTCTGAGGTATGGGTGCACTGCCCCTTGGTGACAGCGTGGTCTCGGTGTGCCCTTCAGTGCCAAGGGAGGACTCCTGCCTGTTAGTGCTGCAATAGCTCTTACTCTGCTGAACCTTGCCAATGCTTTGGTTAATGTGCCAGACACCTTCGAGCTTGTTGTGGAATTTCAAGCACCTTGTAATGCTTCCTACCCACACGGCAGCCAGAAGCTGGGCTCAGCTACCCAGATTGCTGTCAGACGTTTCCGACCAGTCGTCCTTAGGTAATTTTATCCCGGCTTCTGTTTGTGCTGTTTGTGTTTGCAATGCCAAGAAGTCTTTTTATGCCTTTGCCTGTCAGGTTCAGCAGGAGAATGTTTCATCCCTTTTGTACCAGCTTGCTCAAAAGCTGAGGTGGAGTATGTGTTTGTGGTTTGCTTGCTTCACCCTCCAAGTCTTGTGATTCTGGGGTTCTGTTACTTGATAACAGTGCTTGGACCAATGTCTTCCAAATTTCAGTGGGAAGTCTTGGCATGGGAGAAGGTTTTGCCTAATATCGACTCAGACTTGCATCTGTCATTCTTGGTATAACCCCAGTTTGACTGCTGCTTTCCAGTAGATGCAAAAATACTGTGTTCTGTTTCCAGGCTTTTCTGAAGAAGTGCTTTGGGAGAAGGCTATTGCTCAGAGGAGTCAGGAGGATTTTGTTAGAGACTCTGTACCCTCCAATGTGTTTCTTCTGTCTCTGAGCTCACAGGTTATTGCAGTGCATGCATCTCAGATTGCACTCAGTCTCTGTGAAAGTAAAAAATTCTGAAATCCTCATGACACCCTCATGCTCCTGCCAGTAGTTGCTAAAACGACATGAGGCTTTGTGGCAACAAGCTGGGAAATTTGGGGTGGGAAGGAGGTGGAAAATTGATGCCTCTGTGTAAGTTTTTTGTGTAAATTAACATAATATTAACACAGTTCTCCTGTGTCTTCTCGTCTGCTTGTGGTGAGACCTGCCTTTGATATGGATTGCTTTGTGCCTCTGCCAGATCATGACCACATTGCTTCTGCTATGAAGTTGGTATTTTCTGTTAGGAAGTGGGAAGTCAGGAGGGAAAAGGGATTGTTTGTCTGTTAATTATAACAAATGACAGAAGGGTAAGCACTTAACAGCAAACCCAGGCAAGTAGTGCTCTTCAGCCATGCTGAACTCTTGAGCGTTGCGTGGTTTGTGTCAAAGGCTTTTTGCAGTCAGGTCTATCATTTGCTCTTATGAATACCTGGTTTCTGTCCAGGGTGATTCTCACAAAGTACTTTCTAGAAGATATAAGAGTTATTTAGGAAGCAGTTCTATTTTGTCTCTGCCAGTTCCAGAAGGCTGAACCCTATTTTGCTTTGAGGATCTTTCAAGCCTTAAAAAGCAAGAGAACATTTTTAGCTGAACCAAATTGCATAATTTTTTTTCTGAAATGCTGAAGCACAATGTCTTGACTCTTTCCAGCTGGGCTAGGGTGTTTTGCAACATGATTTGCTGCAGTTGATACCAACCTCAGCAATACTTAATTAGTCCCAAGCAGACAGTGTCTTCAGGCCTGCTCTGGGATGGCACTTCATGCACTAGCTCATGCTGCCTTGAGTACCTTTTAAGCCTCTTTGGCACACAGGCTGCTCCTTTCTTAACCTTTCAAACATAACACCTGCCACAACATGGCTTGCCCCAAGACTTCTTTGAGCTTCTCTGACAGTCTGCCTGTAGCTTTAAATTACTTTGCTATGATTGTAATCACAGCATTTTGACTCACTCCATAGCAATCCAAAGAAGGTTCTTCCTGGTAGAGGTATGCAATAGGAAGCCAAATGCTAGAAAATATTCCTGCAATGCCACATCTCTGTTTATAACTGGTAACATCCAACTTAAAACCTTCCTTGAGGCACTTGTGGCACTCATGCTGGGCTCATGTCTTTGTCATGTAAGGAAATACATCCCTGTGATAGCAAGAGCATACAATTAATGCTGTGAATTCTATAAATGTCAAATCAACATCATCAGTGAGAAATGGATCATTAATTATATGAGTATTTGGCAGATAATTCTGAATAACAGAGGAAAATGTGAAGGGCATTAATCTGTTTAAGCACCTTGTAAAGACAAAAAATGCTTGAATATAGTAAGCAGTATACACTGCACAAAAAAGACTTGTCCTGTGGTAATACCCTTTGTTGTCCTCTTCTGAGTGCTGGGATCCCAAGCTTACTCATGTTTCAGTCCATGGTGTGTAGTGCAGGTCATTGCGAGACTTCCTCCCGACAGGCAGTCACATCCCATGCTACATTTTATACACCCACATATTGTCATAAAACCTTTGGTGTAAGTGATAGCATTAATTATTTCCTCTTGGAGTAATACATCCAGATCCCATCTTGTTGACCAAATGTAAGGAGGGGGTCCCATATTCCCAGAGAGCAGGAACTACTGTAGAAAGTGTTTGACTTCAGCCTCCCAGCAGAGCTGGAGGACAGCCCAGGGCTCTGGAGATTCTGCCAAGTGCTAGAAATGATGAGTCTGTCTTTCTTTTCCTTTGCCTCTCTCCTATTTTCTTCTATTTCATTCAAAAATGGTGCGCATTTTTTCATAATGCTTTTGCAAGAAGACATATTAGGAAAGAATTCTGTAACACCCAGCTAGATTTTATCTCACTTGCATTCTCATTGTCTCCAAATTTTGCAATCTGTGTTTGTTAAAAGAAAATAAAAAAACACAACAACAAACAACAAAAATACCAAGGGAAAAAAAAACCAAATCTATGATGATTGTTTGAGGAGGTATATCCAGGCAGGATAGCTGATGGCTTCACTTAGTTCCATGTAGTCACTGGTAGAGTTTATATTCTGTAGTACTACTTAATCATTAAAAAAAAAAATAGCATCCATGGTGTTCCTGGGATCTTCTTTTTTTAACTTGTGGGTTGAAGTGTTATTTGCCTTCTTCCAGTCTTGAAGTAAGTCCACATGCTCTTCAAAAATACATACCAGTATACATTGATTCATTATCTCACAGATTTCCGTGTATCAAATAGTTGTCATAAAACTTATGAATATAGAATTTTTTCTTTTCCCATCTCCATTTCCCTTTCTTTTTCCCATCTCCACCCCAAAAGTGCAAATGCACAAATTAGGTGATCGTACAGTAGCTGTTACTCGAGAGTGGTAAATGGAACTAGATATTCTGGAGAACATACTCCTCATAAATAAAACCATAAAACTCTCCTATCATCTTTTAATAAGCTCACTATGAAAGATCAAAACATACATTGTGACACACGAGAGAGAAGAAGAGATCAACAATATCATTGAAGTCTTAACTGTGGCAACAGGGAGTTGTTAACATCAGCTAAGCACCTCTGCCCGAGAAGTAGAAAAAGCAAGCAGCTTTTTCTTCTTTTTTTTTTTTTGTTTTTTTGTTAGTTTTTTAGGGATTTCTGTCTTAAGTCACTCACCTCTTTCAGTAGAATATCAGTTGCTGTTTCTGTAATCTCCTTAGCACTGTTGTTAGCTTCTTGCTCTTTGCTATTCAATCTGCTTACTCAATCATCTTTTATACTGTGACAGCTACACCCTCACGCAATAATCACTTGTTTTTATAGAGTGCATTCACCTCAGTGATTTACCCAACCTAATCACAACCTTACAAACCTGAAAACACTGTTCTAATGGGATGCTGTCTACCCTCTAGTTTCCTAATCTGTTAGTGGTATGTTTTATATGATTACAAGATCACCTCAAGTATGGCAAACGGCATAGATTACTATACATCAATATGGTGAAGAATTTAAATCTGAAATGGATTTTCCCCATTCAATGGAAACAATTTGCAAAAGGATTTTCTCAATGAATCCACTTTTACAGTAGAGAATTTCCATATGCTTGTCAGACACTGAAACTTTTCTAATGGAGGTTTGGTGTCCAGATTTAAAATTGAGTTTAAAATTAGAGAAGTGGATCACCTTTTCATCCAGAGAGCCCTTGTGATTGTTGGTTCCAGTCATCTTAAGATAATGCATCTAAGTGACTGCTGTTTACATGGACGAAAGTCTGGGGGCTGGGGAAAGTCCCTGTCAATTCTTCCCAATTTTACATGGCCAGAAGCTTGAGCAGTGACCTATTACAAGCTGCAGGTTGTTATTCTTTAAAGAGTGTAGGCTGTGGCTCTATGTTCAGAGAGACCTTTCTGTAGTGTTTTAATAGTCCTTTTACCAAGTCCAGATAGAGATGGTTCAAGAGCAGCTGATGCAGCTGTTCCTGCTCATGTCTGCCTTGTTGGGCTTCTGTTCAGGTTGCAGGGAGTAATAAGCAGTTCTGTGCTGTCACAGGGTTGGTGCAAACAGCATGAAGAGCTTCTGTGGAAGAGTGGTTAGCTTTCATCTTGCAACATTTTTGTTTGCTCAATTACTTTTTTTTTTCATTTCGTTCTGACCTTTTCCCAAACCAAATTATTTTTTTTTCTTTTTAAATCAGAGACTACGTAAGGGCAAAATTTGTTAATCCCCTGGATATAAATCTTGATACAGAGATACATCATAGGGGGAAAAAATGATCTATTGCTGATTGCATAAGAGTTGCTTAGGTACCACATAATCCCATATAGTTAACTCTGTCCTCTAAGTTTGATCACTGTCATCTGTTGCATCCTTTAATTCTGCTCTTCAGTTTCAATACAGTCCCTTCCAGTGTGAATGCCAGGCCAAAAACTGTGACATTTTTTGTGTGATCTAGGTATTCCAATAATATAGAGAATAGCAATGTTTTGATAGACAAAGTCAGACAAGTATACGTGAGTTAAAGATCTGGGGAAAAATCCTCAAACTTTACTATAGCTTTTTCTAAAGCTTAACAGGTTCTGTGTGAACATCCTCCAAAACTTTCCTGGTTAGGAAAACATCTATTTTTTGTATTTCAAAATTGAAAAGTAGTTGTATTTCCTAATATCTAAAGCATAGGAAAAAATGATGAAGGAGTTTATACAATTAAAAAACCAGGATGTTTCATAGGACATAACACTGCTTAAAGTGTAAAGTGCATAAACTACTGAATAAAATTGCAGGACACTAGACTTTGCCTGTGTGAACCAGGAAAGTGTCTTTAGGTCTGAGAAGCCTCTAAGCACTCTTCTTATTTTCTGCTCTGGAGTGGATTTCCTTGGCTGTATCCCGCCCAAGGTTAACAGCAGTAAACCTTAGCCCTGCCAGAGGGAATCAGGTGTTGGGAGCGGTTTCACTTTCCTAACAGCTGAAGACATTAGCTCCTGTTTGTTGCTGAAGGTAAAAGAATGGTGCCAGATACTTGAGTCACAAGGTTTAAAAGCAAGATTTATTGGTTGATCTCTGTATATGAGTGACTGGCAGACTTTCAGTGGAAAGTCTGTGGAACAGCTCTACAACAAAATTGCTCTCTGGACAAGGGTGTATTGTAGGTGGAGTTGTGGAGGGTAAGGATTGTCTTCCTAACATAAAGATAATTGGATCCATGAGTTTTGTTACTGAGGGCTGAGACTGATAGTAACGAATGCTTTCTTCTTGTGGTCTTCCCTGAGATTATTGCCACCATGTGAACTAGTTACATGAGTGCTCAAATATACTGTGAAGCTAGCAGTGATTTTGCAACTGTATTTGTGAGTATAATAGCAGCTCTGACGGAAAAGCCATTTCAGCAGGCCAACAGTAATCTGCAAACTGCTTTTACTTTTTGGAGCTGATATGTCAGAGCTTTATACTGAAATCTGAAGGCAGCTTTGGAGGTGGGGAGTAGAAAGGAAGGGTGTCTGGCCTGTACGTGTCATTGGTTGGAGAAGCGATCATCGCCACATTTCTGATAAAAGCAGGCTTTGAACCATGTAGTTGTAAATAAAAATGGAGATAAATCAGGAAATATTTTCTCTGTCTAATTTTGCTCTTTTATGCCATAATTGTAAACTTTAAAATTTGCATGTTTCTAAACGGCATTCATTGGCTGGGTATTTCCTAACATACTCAGTAGACATTACTCAGATGTTTAACTTCAGTTATGATATCATCAATGACATAAAGCTGTTAAAAATCACCCTTGCAAGCTTTCCTCAAGTAAAAAGTATCTGGAAGTGAGGTTTGGAAGACTATTCTAAATTTACCAATACAACACATGTGGGAGTGATGCAAATTTGGGCTCTAATATTTAAATTTTTGTTTGCTCTTGACATTCTTCTTTGCTCTTCAAGAACTTAACAGAAAAGCTGGGGAAATACTTATATCAATTAATTTACTCTGGGTATGAATTTGTCCTGTAAAACACAAAATCACAGCTTTTGTGATTTATGCAAGGTTTGGTAACTTTTTAGCTGTATGGCAACTCTATTAGATAATAGCCTAATATTTCTCTTTGACCTGGATAATGGCACTATAAAGTATGGAAATAACTGAAATCCTTGGGAGACCAATAAATCCAAACTGACCTATGAGATAAAGGCAGAAACCAATGGTAATTGTGATTATTGAAGACTATAACAGGGCAGAGTTGCCCTACAAAATAACTTTTGCCTTCTATTTTCTGACACAAAATAAAAGGCTATCTTCTTGTGGCCATTTCTGGAGTACTTTTTTTTGGTCTTCTGACTGAAATACCCCTGTGTTTCTGTATGTTTCTGTAAATACTTAGCAGTACTTTATGAACATCCTCTGACAGAACCTCTGCTGTGTTACCTGGCAGCTCACCTGAAGCTGCTGTGTGGGATTGAAGAGATGAACTGTGGACCTCTGTAGAAAAGCAGATCAGTTAATGTCATCATTGCTGCTAAGCTCAAATACAACACAAACATGCAACCCTTCACCAGGAAAATCTCAATTACATATCATCTGCTGTGGGAAGTAATTTCAGCTTAAATACAGTTTTCCTTTGTCTGTCAAATCTGTCTCCATTATTCTTGCAAAGAGTCAGCAGGAATGCATTAAGGGAGCAAAAAATCAGCTTGACTTTATCAGAACTTTACTCTTAGCTTTTCTTAATTAGGGAGGTAAGAAAGTGCTGTGCTGAGGTAAGAAAGGAGTGTAATGGACAGCACTTGTGTCTTGTCTCTTGTATTATGGGATGAAGAAATGTTGCAAGTCGTGATTATTTTGTAGTGTATATTTGGGTTTTAACAATAAATAAATAAATGCTCCCCAGTTAGCTATGGTTAATATACAAATGTGTAATAAACATTTGGTGATCGGTAGTCAGTTTTTCAGGTTATATGTGATTCCCAAAGACTATGGGGTTTCTAGTCAGTTTTTCAGGTTATATATGATTCCCAAAGACTATGGGGTTTCTAAATCTGTGTGGACTCCATCCTCACTGTTAGCTGTTTAAAGGATGATTTATATTTCTTACTAGCTCTTGCAGAAAGTGTGTGAAGCTTTAAAAACAGGAAATGTTCCTCTCTGTGCTAGAATGAAGCTATTAGTGAACATCGAAAACTGCTCTTGTGACTAATACTGCAACCATCCTCTTTGCACTTTATTTTATGGACTTCATTATGTTACACACTTCAGTAGCATAGCACAAGTCAGACCATTCAGCAAGGATCACTGTGTGCCTAACACTGTGGTACAGAGACAACTCTGTATCTGCATCTAGAGTAGCCAGTATCTTAAAAACACAATTCATCCACATAGAGCAAAACTCTACATCTAAATGGATATCTGATTCCACTTGGAATACCTCTAATTAGGATGCCAATACTTAGGACCATTTCATAGCAGTCTGCATCCGAGCTCGTTAGGAATGTGCATCTTGCACAAGCACAATTTTTGGAAGCTGCTTCTTCAGTAGTTTCCAAACTCATTGTTTTGTCATTTTAAAATTGCATATATGTTATCTTCTGTTACGTTACCTTAGAAAGATGTATAAATCCATATTGCAGCAATAGACAGCCCAAGCACAGGCCATTCAGTCGAGCTAGGTAAATGACACACAAATAAATGGTCTTTTGACAGGCTTCTTGCTGGCTTTGTACTTAGCCCCAGGACCATGCTGATAGCATGTGCTGCTTTCCCGTTTGCTTGGTGCATCCCAGCTGTGCAGGAGGAGGACTTTGCTCTGCTTACTATGGATTCAGCGTTTTGCTCTTGCCTGGGGGAGGGGACAAGAAATGTTCACATATGACACTATGAATATAATAAACTCTGACCTAAGTCACTCCCACGTATAACATTGTGATCCTAATGGGTCCCATCCAACTTGAGATATTCCACAGTTCCATTGTGACTGCACATTTCAGTACTTCAGTAGAACAGTGTGAATGAGAACAGCAACATTCTGCCCTTCCTGAGCTGCAGAAAAAGTGACACAAGACAGAAAACACATGTAAAAGCAAAAGATCAGAAGGAAGGCAAAAAATTGTCTCCTCCACCTCTTTAGAGCCAGGTCATAGTGAATCAGTGGAATATGAGAAGGCAGAAGCTTCATTTTATTAATTGCCACAGTGGTGGGGGTTTGTAGTTAGAAAGGTGGTTGATGCCTGGGTTGGGCCTGTGAAGAGGGTGAGGGGAGGTGTGCCTACGTGCCAGGCTGCTGATTTACAGAGTGGAGCAGGAACAGAGCCTGTCCTGGTCCTCCTGAGCTTTCCTGGGATACACTGTTCTGCTGCCAAACGTGACTCACCTGTTTGTGTAGAGCTCAAACCATCCCTGCTCATCAGCCTTACTAATGCCCCCCGTAAGGAGGTGGTCTGCCCACCTACCCCCATTCTCTGGACACTGAAGTGACAGAAATAAAGCCTGTACCTGTGCCCGTTTTCCTTGGGAAAGGTCTGGAGGCAGAGCTGTCAGGTGCTGGACTTTGATATATACTGTCATTAATTCTGGGCATGACAACAAAGGTGAGGAGGGGAAGAAAGAACTTTGTTATTATTACTGCTGCTTTTCCCCATTGGAAAATGCTGCCAAATTCCAAGATATTGATGGACTTTGGAATTTTAGCACAACATTGCCAAGGGGGGAAAAAGAAAAAAAGTGTTCTAATAAATATTCTACAGCTTTTTAGTAAAATATTTATTTTGGGAAATGAGTTTTCCTTCACAAAAAGAGAGGAAAAATAAGATGAGAGGATGAATGAAGCTGTTTCTGTTTGTCTTTAGTTGTCACTGATGTCTTGTTTGCAGATGTTTTTGTGCTGTTTTAGGCTGCTGTCCATCATCACTCTATGAAATGCTTTTCACAGGGATTTTTTTATTACTTGAAAATTTTAGTTTGATATTCTGGAAGAAATTCTTTTTCTGTACAGCAAAGAGAAGCTTGTCGCTGACAATCCTCTTGCATAAAAGAGCAAGTCCTTTCTTGTATTGCCTCCAGGCAGTTTAACTACAGGACTACTAATGGTAAAAATATTGGTGACAGTTTCCAGCTGCCACAAAGCCCTTAATTTCCATCACCATATTTAGCTGATCATCAAACAACTAATATTCAGCAAGCAATACATGCTTATTTACTAAATTACAGTTATTACTAAATAACCTTCACCTCTCCTGGGTAATATACTAAGTATTTAAATTTTTTGGAAGAGGGCTAGGAAAGGCTTAGAGGGACAGCCCTTTCACAGCTCCTCTTCTTCAGAGAAAGAAGTTTGATGTTGTGTTCTCTGCTTCTTCCTTTTCCCAGTCTGTGATTTCCCCAGATTTGTATATTTAAATAAGTTTGTCTCCAATCAAACTTCATCTGAGGCACTTGTTTGTGATTTTCAGTCCTCAGGGACTAAGGAATCCCAAAGTCCATGTAAGAGTGATGTTCCTAGGTGTGTTTTTGTTCCTTCCTACTTGAGGAAGGATGCTAGCTAATTCTAGATAGTGATTGTCAATTAATTATTGTGGACTGGAATCACAGCTGCATTTGGGACAAAGTTGGAATGCATTTATTGGAAATGGAAATTTTAGCTGAAAATTATTTGGCAAGTAACAAAGCCAGGAAGTATCTTGAGACTGCTGCATTTTTGATGCACTTTGGTTTAGGTTTGTTGGTTGAGGTCTGATCTTTATTTGGCTTCTTGCATCATGCAGTCCTATTTTATGTGAAAGGAAATGTTAAACCACAGGACTGTGTTTGTAAAAAAAGAAAAGTTAAGTATGGGAAGGACATCTGAGGCCAAAGAGCACTTACTGCAATAAAAGCCCTTTGTATAGTAAGCATTCAGGGAGGTGATTTTCACAGCTGTACACAATTGGAGTTAACCAACAGGCTGCTTCCTATTACAGCTTGTAGCTAGAGGGCTGTTTGCAGGACCTCTGAGCACATACCAGCTCTTTTGAGGTGGTAGCTAAATATTCTATTTTAACAGTCACTTATGAGGCTGAGATCAATACCTCTAATCAGATTTAGGCAGTTCTGGTTACCTTAAACACTTTTCAGAATAACCTTTTGTTTTGCCTTTTAACTCCAGGTCATTGTGAGACTGGTTTAGGGAGAGGTGCTGCTTGAGGGTAGGCAGGCAGAGGGAGCTGAGTAAGGTGCAATGATTTATTAATCTGACCAGGTGCAGCAGCATCATAAGTTACTGGCCTGGTGCCAGTCAGTCCTGTGTGGTTCAAGCAGTTCGTCAGTAGGCTGTCCTCAGACTGGTGCTCTAGGAAAACCATTTTTGAATGTCTGGTGTCCTTGAACTGGGAGAGAGGAGTGTATTTTACAAAAGCATACTCTATAGGTGGCTGGAAAACTTCCACTATCAGTATTCTTCCCTCAAATAGAGATGATTTTCCATGAAGACACTATATTTTAACAGGTTTTGATTTTCCCCCCCTCCAAGATATTTTATTTGTAGCTTGTCTCCCACTTTCTGAAATTTCTGTGGGGAAGAAAACATCCAATTTTTAACAACATGTAGGACTGAGCTTTGGATGACAGAGCAGTTGGATGTGTGTCCCTGCAATTCACTAAACAAAATAAATATGAAAGATAAAAGATAGTGGAAATGGATTCTTAAACAACTTTCTGCATCTGCCTGCAGTCCAACAAAATAAATTGCTTCCATCATGTGGCTAGATGTCTTTCCTCCTAAACACAGGCCCCTTTTGTGGACTTCTTAAAGAATATTGCAAAAATTAGTATATTTAAGAGTCATAAGAACTGAACTGTCAGGTACTTGGGGGAGTGAGAAAAGCATTGCTCTTTTCGAAGATGACAATGACTTTTTATAAATGTTAATTAACAGAAGTTCATGGTGTGAAAAAGTGGCCAAGAGAAGCAAGCCATGAGGAGTGAGTTTTGCTCAGTTGTGAAAGGCTTATTACCACAAAAAGGTTGTACCTTTCACCTAACAGGTATCAAAAGTGTTTTGCAGACCATGTGAAATGTGTGTTTATTCACCACTCAAATGTAGCTGTTGGAGAGAAGGGAAAGAGTGGCTGCTTAACAGCCTACAAGGGCAATCTTCAGTGGTTTAGAGCAGGAAATGAAGACGATTAATATCCAGTTTGAAACCAGATGTCACGTTAGTTAGGCAAATAGTAAGCTAGTCTGCTTTCTTTTGAGTGCAGACTGTGGTTGCTGCAGGTGTCGTGGGTGGCCAAACAAATTTCACGTTTGGTTTTCTTTGTCTGTGGTCAATACTGTCCCAATTTCAAATGTTTGTCTAGTCTCTTCTTGAAGCCAAATAGGTCACATTAATCTCGCTACGTATAAAAAGCCTCAAAATAGGCTAAAAAGATTAAATGCATAGAAGTGCCTCATCCTACAGTAAGTTGTGCTTACTGTAAAGTAGATACCCCTCAAGGGGGACCTGTACAGACTCTTCTATAACATCCTAAAGACACATGGAGTTTGGCAAAGGGTCATGGAATTTCTGGCAAATAGTCATGAATAGCAGAGCTTTCTTTTGATTCTTCTACTGGTCTTGGAGAGTGACCTCTGCTAAAACAAATCAGTAGGGAGGTTACTAGCAAAGGCATTTTCATAACCTATTGATGGGTGTGAGGAGGAGCCTTGTTTCCCCACCTGAGAAAGAAAGTTGTGAAGTGGTTGAAAATCTCTCCTAGGTAAAAATACTAAATAAAATTTCAGTTTAGTCCAGTGAAGGACCATTGGTACAGTAACTTAAAAATATTTTTGTGGGTTTTTTTCCCCTCTGCTTTTCTTTACATTTTGGAAAATAGTCACTCCAGGATTGAAGGTTCAGGTTTATTTGCACCCTGCACCCCAAATCTAGGATATGCAATAAAATAGTTGCACTTTTTTTGTTGCTAAAGGTATAAACCACTGATGATGCTTATATGGCATCCAGCAGCCTGCCTGTCCACAGTGGGATGAACCACAGCAAAGAAATAGCTATTATGCCTGTGAAATTCCTGAGTGCTGGGATTACTTTAGAGACAGGCCCTGTACCCAAAGAGAAGCTAAAATGGCATTATTGGCCTTCCCACTGGTAAACATCCTGAGTCTGGCTGACCGTAAAGGGGGTGTAGAGGTCCGAACATAATGGAAGGCAAGGATTGCCACCCACGGAGGCATGGTGGGACACCTCTCACAAATGTGAGGAAAAACCTGTTGATGTAAGCTCCCTTCCAGGTGATTAACCTTTGAGTTTTATTTTATGTTAGGTATGTATGCTTGTGATTTGTAACTGTGGGTCACGAGGTACATGATAAATTGTGTATATGAATTTATTATATTGATTTTCTGTATATATAGCATTTCTCTTTCCAATATAAATAAAATAAATGCAAAATATGCAAGTTTTCTCAATTCACAATTCATTCTCAGAAGTATCAGATCAGGCTACATATTTTTCCTTGATTAGTATTTCTGTTCTAGTAACGTTCCTTTCTACTGGAATGAGTGCTCATGTCATTCCTTCTACCTCAGTTTTTCTCAGTTTGCAAGGGGAAGATTAAATCTTCCAGATGAATCAGTTACTGTTTTTAGAGTACTTTGAAGTATTCACTAAAAGGTGCTAGCACAGAAGTGTTGTATATGGAGACAATCAGAAGTGCTCAGAATGTTCTTATCAGTGCTTATTAATCACCATGTAAATTTATAGTGCTGGGCAAACATTTCACCATGATAAGACTTCTGCTTTAGCATTAGACTTTGCTTTAGCATTAGACCTCAGCTTTAGTGCTCACCAAGGGATAGGATCTACATGCCACACTTCCTGTCATGCAGCACTGCATCATTTCGGCTCTGCAGAATGTGCTTATGGAAAAGCAGAATGCAATTTAAACCTGCAAGATACTCTCAAAACATTTCAGGGCAATGTTACTGATAAGTCTGTGCTACCTGTTGTGGCTTAATTGTAATTTTAAAGTAAAGTTAATGTAATATATATCCTGGTTATCTGTGTCTCGGGTGTGTTGATGTGCTTGCTCCCAGAAGAAAAATGCTGATGTTATTTTTCCATCAAGAGCAGGTGAGTGTAAACAGAAGAGCAGACTGTCTTGCAACAGGGTGGGTGGGATCCCTTCTAGAGATGCTTTGTGTCACAGAGTGTAAATGCTCAGAGATGGTTTGTGGAAGGAGGATATTAATCTGGATGAAACCACTCATGGAGAAAATTTAGCAGGAGTAGAGGCACAGGCTGCTCGATGTGAAAGCAGACTGGCAAGGCTGGAGATGGATTGCACCTCAGAGCAGCTGTTTGCATTGCAGGTGGGCTTCCTAGAGTGGAATTTAACATTTTTCTTCGGTTTTAGAACCGGAACATACCTAACCTAATTGCTTTCAAAGAGCAGGTGTACACATTAGGTGTGCACTTGGTTTTCCCTGTAACAACAAAGTGAAAAAAAAATGTACTGGAAAGCAGGGCTGATCTCTGTGTTTCAGAGTGCGACCCAGCTTCTGACAGAGCTCAGGACGTCTCACCCTTGTGTGCCTGACTGCCAGGCTGAAAGAATTATTACTGATTTCTCTGAAGCCACTGGACTTGACCTTTGCAGGGCTATAGTGATATGCTACATGAAAGGACAGTGGGGTCCAGTCAGTCAAAAGACATTTTTTCCTTTGCACATGTGAATGACGGCTGCCCTTTGGATAGGGATAGCTTGAAAAGATTTGATCTTCAGTACAGAGTGAAGAGGTTCACTCCTAACACAGGCCACGTACATCTGTAATGTGTTTTGTAATGTAGCGAGTCATGGCTCTTTGATACTATTCTGAGATGTAGGGTTTTTCCTTGTCCCTGACTGGGACATTTAAACAAAATGTCATGGATTTACAGAATAAAGAGATGAAGTTGGTGTTTAAACAGGGATTAAGACTGGGGAGTTTCTATACATGGTATCTGGATCTGAGGCATTGCCTGTGTTTCTATTGTGTAATGTATTGCCAGGTCTGGCAGCGCATGCAATGTTTACCTCAGTGTGAGTGAGATCCCCTACAGAGAGGCTTTGAGCCCTGATGTGCTTCACTGCCTCCAGAGCTGCATTAGCAGTGGTTGCACAAGGTGGGCATGTCAGGTCAGACCTAGTCTGGCATCCCTGCAGCAGGACCATTTGTGTGTCCCTCAGTAACCACCTCTGAAGGTTGGATTTGAAATCATGAGATCCCAGCACGAGATATAAGGCATTAATGCTTGATCAGAATTAATTCTGAATTGATAGTCTCGGAACCTGTTCCTTCTTTTTCACTACTGGACCTGGGGTGGCAGTAGTAGAAGGAATCACACTCCTTGTTTGGGGACACTAAATGTAGAATGTCAGTGATGGAAAGTACCAGCTTGCATTGGTGGTATCTGTGCTTGTTTCTTACTTCTGACGATTCTGTGTTAGATCTGACCCACTCTTTCACTGGCAGTTTCTGTTGGGCCTTCTTAATAGTTATTTGCACCTGCAGCGACTGTCAAATAAAGGCCACCCAGGTTAATGGTGTTTACATTTGCAAGTGAGAGGTGACCTATATTTAATGAACAAAATACTGTGTAAAAGTGTGTCACAATGTTGTGCTGCAGCCTGTTGTTATCATCTTGACACCTATGTGCGTTCATTTCTCTCCTACTTCTTGTCATGACCTCAGTGACCTTATGCTTCAGTGTGAGAAGGAAAGAATGTAAAAATTCATGCCTCATTAGAGTTCATCCAAATGGAAGGAAGAACAGGGACAAAACCAATTTGGAATCTTCAGGAGAACAAATGTTGGGTCCTAAACAGGTTATCTGTATCCCCTTTAACTAACCTTCCTGTCCCCATGTTTGCATGAGCAGTATTGACTTCAACTTTCAGATGCAGAGATCAAGGCAAGCATCTTCATGACCTGACAGCTGAAAAAAATCCATCAATATAGTGCATCTGAAATGATGAAGTCTACCAAGCTTCATCTTGTGCTAAAATCTTTTGCAATCATTGTATTTTATGATACTGGCAAGATAAATAGTATCTAGTAGAATAAGTAGTGATGAGCCATATGCAAGTTAGGAAAAATGAAAGTGAATTATATTCCATATTTTCTATGCAAACCATTTAGGATGGCAACTAGTGCTTTTTTAAGGAACAGTACTTCTGGAGCTGAAACCTGTTCATATGGTGCCGCCTTCTCTGGCAGATAGACCTTTTCACAGCCACCTCTGGCAGCTATTTTTCTGTTGTGTTTTGCTTTTACAATAAACTATTTTTGGATTGTAGGGAGACAGTGATCCAGACTGGGACAGGCAGCAGGGCTGTGCCCACCCTGCAGCCACAGCTCGCTGGGTGATGAGCCCCACTCAGTACAGTTAAGAGGTACCGGAGATATGTATGCCCAGGGGCTCCATCCCACGGCGGGCAGGGAGGTGGCCTGGGAATTCGCAGGCACACTTCACAGCTGCTGCAATCCTGCAAGGTTTGTCTCAAAGCAACACTTGTTGCATAACCAGGAAAAAAATTAATCAACCTACCAAGGAAACTGAGTTCAAGGATTTCTGCGCGAAATAGCCACAGTAGGACAGCAGTGAACGTTGTAGAGGCAAAGCAAAAGAAAAAGGCTTTGGAGAAGCAGCCCATGCGTTAATTTTAGTTGGCAAGGACAAGAAGGTAAAGCCACTTTGGCAGGTGTTGAAACGCGGAGCGTTAGTGGCAGGAGGGAAGAGGAGAGGGAAGCAAAGCAGCAAACGTGGGCGAAAAACCTGACCTGTCATTATCTCTGATCGAAATACCCTGTGGAGCACGAAACATCCCGGCGCTCCGCTCCGCTTTGGGAGCTGGGAGCACTGGGAGACACGCGGAGGTGCCGGACCCGCCTGGGCTGCCCCGAGCGGGCGATGCTGTCCCGGGAGCGCCCTCAGCCGTGCGAGGCCGGCAGGAACAGCGCAGGGCAGGCGATGCTCGGATCGTCCGAGCCGCTTGTAAACGCGGAGAGACGGAGATCACACCTAGAGGAGGAAGCGGAGTCCATGGAAAAGGGGGTGCTGCAATGCGTGCATGTTCTAGCTCTGCGTTATCTTCACACCAATGACCTTTCACGAAGAAGAGGGAGCTGAAAATCCTAAAACTCAGCGGAATTATTCAGGAGGCTTCCTCTCTACAAGCAATAGCAAAAATTCTATAATGTGCTGATGCTTCAATATATACAGACATTGATACACCCACTGTGTTCATTAATTGGAAGTGTAACAGCTGTATTCATTCTTTCCTCTTTCACACTTGGGATCCTGGAATTTATTGGAAAACCTCTAGGAATATTCTTACACTTTCAAGATTTTTTTTTTAGTATTGTTTTAGTAATTACTGGAAGTCAGGAGTCTGCTGTTATGCTTGTTAGGGGATTGTTTCATGTCCTGATATTTCCTGCTCTTTAGAAACCACAGTTTCTAATGATTTTTTCTCCTGTTTAGGAGTTGTTTTTACTCAGGTACAGACCGAACACCTGAACCCTATTGTGTCTGCCACCACCTATGTCAAGGCAGGGTAAAGCTTGTTTTGCAACCTCAGATGTGCTCACTATGCATCCACACCACGCAGCTATCCAGCACTGAGCCCGTCCAAGTCAGCAAGACATCCTACTCCTACAGTGTACTCTGCTTAATCTAACCAATCAATACCAACAATGGTGAGAAGCAGGAAAGAAATGCCAGGTAATTAATTCTGAGTACCTTCTAATTATTGCTGCATGAAAAGCACCCTTTTCTCCATCCTCGACGTGTTTGACTAGTTTTTGTTTTGTTCAAAGTCTTCACAGAACAAACTAGGACCCTGCAAGACCAGGCTTGGAGGGGAGTTTGGTACCACGCTGAGACTGACAGGGAAGGGGGACCCTGGAGGTAAATTTGGCTTTGAAGAAAAATGCTGAGTTTGCATATCCTTGCATTCCTTATAGAAAGAAGCACTATGGGCATCACAACTCTTTAAAACGTGGTGTCAGTAGAATACATAACCCATGGGTTTTCACTAGTTTAAAATGCCAGCAGGAACTGGGGAGAGGCAAATCTGCTTTGGGATTCTCCAATATTTGAGGCACGAAGCTCATGGAATGTTTTATTTATCAGGTAAAATGGTGCACAAGGATTTTTTTTGTGGCTTTCATTTTTCATGTGTAAAATAAACATCTTGAGTAAAGAAGCCCAGGTCCAAACAGGATTGGGGGAAGTTAAGAAACAGAGTTGGGCTGCATTTTATAATAAAACAGCACAAAATCCAACCACAAAGAGTAGGTGGAAGATGATATCTGCAAGAGAAACAGACTAAATGTGAGTACTTCTCTGTCAGCTCCCTTTCACCTTCTCTTCCCACCCCCTTCAATACAACTGTATGCCCTAATGTGGCTCTGTCAACATATCAAATGTTAACAAATAGACTTTCAAAGTTGTGTTTGAAACCCTCTCCCAATAGAAATGCTTTCTGACACCTCTGTTAACCCAGTAAAACCTGATTGTTCCTTTTTGGGAACAGGGTGTGACAATAAAAGAAAGTAATGTTCAGTATTGGAAGTTACTGCTATGATTTTATTGTCCAGAGTGAGAGATGTGCCAAAAAGAGGAAAATAAAGTGTATAACTTTGGGAAATAAAATATGAAATATTTTCCCTTCTGTCCAGCTTACTATAATTTTCAATTTTTTTTTTTTCTTTGAGCTATGGGTTTTATGTTGACAAAGTCACTCAAAATCCATGTTTGGAATTGATATTTTCATTGTCATACTTTGCTCTTTACCTGAGAGTGTGTAAAATCTGGATAAACCTTTGCCTGTATAAAAGAAGAGGAAAAACATTATATTGGGATGAGATGTTTAGAGTAAAGTGCACCAGTGTGCCTCATAAAAGCAGAACAAAAACCTTTGCCACATTTTTAAATTGTGGATATTTCTTCCTCTTGGCTTTACTGTCTGAAGTTGTAAAAGGATCCTTGGTTCTTTTATTTTCTGAAATTGATAGGGTTTACTGGTGCAACATAGTGAATTGTAATAGTGCTGTTCTATGTGTATTTATAATTTTAAATTGGCTTTCAGATTGGGGTGGATGTGGTTGATAAGCTAGTATATCGGGCTCTAGTGAAAACATGATCTGTTCCAAGGACTTGTTTCAAAAGAAGTGATGGATCTACAGGATTAAACCAGTTCGGGGAGCAATTCCTGGTGCCTCCAGGAGGTAGCAGTTAGAGGAAACAGTTGTTTTACGTCGGGGCAACCCGATGGGAGTGCAATCTGCGTGTCAGGAGGGATAGGCACGAAGCATCCCCATAACACTGACTGTGGGTATGCTGAAGTACCAGCCCACAGCGTAAAGCAAACCTCTCCCGCTGCTCCTAAGCCTGACCTCTCTCCCGCTCCCGTGTGAGCTGTCAGAGCACGTCTGAGCCGCTGCTGAGGTCAAACGCAGGTGAGCAGAGTTTCCCCTGCTAACTCGGGGTGAGAGTGGTTTGGCCGTTTATGGTAAGCGCCAGATGGGTGTCTCTCCTCACTTTGTAAATGAGGGGAGTTTTACTGAACTCTTCTGCCAGAGCTTGGAGGGGACCGACTTCTGTTCAAGCCTTCTGCTGCTGTGGGCGAAAGGGGTCTGGCGGAGCGCTTTGGCTCCCTCTGGTTACTCCTAAAGGGAGTTGCTTCCCAAAGGGAGAAACATCCCAGAAACCCCATCACTTACTGCGGACGGAGATCTCTGCCACTAAAACACCTCCGGTTTGTTCCATTCGCTGTTTTCGTCTATCGCATATCTTAAGAGATCGGAGAAAAAGCCATACCAAAAAAATTATAAGAAGATCCAAACACAATTCTCATGTTTCCAACCAAGGAAACTGCTGCGTATTTTCTAGAGGCTTTTTTTCCCCTGCCTTTAATTGTTGGGATTTTGTGGTGCAGGAGAGATTTAGGGAGAGTCTTTACAGAGCATTTTCTGAGCATTTTGGTGGACCGCCCCTCCCTCCCTGTCTTAAACAAAACTCCTGTCAAGACGGAAGGTGGAGAATAGAGCTCGGTCTGTTTAACCCACGACCTCTGGGGAGGCTTCTGTGGTTGTTTATTGCTAATGATAATTGTTGCCCGTTGGGTAGAAACAGGAAGCACCAAATCCCTTCCATATAGATCAGCTCATGTCCAGCACTAATGATGCCTGTCACAGCTGACAAGGTCTGTATTGGAGCCAGTGCTCCACAGATTAAAGGTCCTTGTCCATCCCCTGACCTTTGCAGATCCCCAGCTGTGGGCATTTTTATTACAAACTCAGCATGTGGTAATTCTGGTTATGAGTTGCTTGTAAGCACAGCTCTCTGGCTTGGTTCAACCTTAATTGCAGGAGACCACCAGCTGTATTTTTGAGTGGGAAGTGGGCTCCAGGGATGTAAGCCTGATTGAGCAATTATCCTGCACTGGAGGGTGAGGTGGGAATTCCACCCACTGCCTGAAAGGATGATGTAGATGTTTGACAGTACTGTCAGAAGGGCAGATATGGGATAATGGGTTTGTGTTTTCTTTTAGTTCTGATCTGTAACTGAATAAAAAGTCGAAGGAGTCTTTAAAAACAAACAACAAAATCTAAGGCTGGAGTTTTTTCTTTTGCCATTGAAACTTAGAATTTCTAACATAATTTTTGTCAAACCCACCAGCTTTTTGAGCCAGGTCTTCCCACTGCCCGAGGGTGCTTTTAGCACTGAGATACTTGGTAAAACGGAAGAAGATCTACTTTCTCCCTTTTTTCAGGCTTGGGTTTCACTGTGGCTGTTTGTCAGACAGGACTGTAGTTTGGAATATAGACAAGAGCTGAGGTTTTCAATGGCTACCTTGCTTCTCAATACATTTAAACAGGTTTCCCAGTGGTGCATACGGTGCCTGTGCATGACAGAGGCCATGCCAGTGGCGCGGCTGGGCTGTCTGATTCACACACTGCAGTGCCTCCACCAACTGAGAGCCCTGGCACTGCCTCTACACCTGACATGCCCTTGGAAAAGTCTCAACATCCTCTGTCTAAATTTAGAACTGTGTATTTCTCCAGGAGGGAGGACTTACCACTGGGCAGGAGAACTTCTCGCTGTCACAGATGTGTGTCTCGCAGTGTAGCCACACCTTGGACAGCTTGGGGATGTTCTGGAAGCGGAAGGCATTGAACTGGAACGTTGCCCGGTTTGTTTTCCCGTTCTCATGGACGATGATGGAGTAGTCTGCTGCACACCTGTGGTTGTGCACGGGGAAGCAGTGTCAGAGCCCCTGTGGCTTCAGTGAAACATCTCCTGAGGTGGCAGTCTGATGCATTTGCCCTACAGGGGACCAGGTCCTCCCTTGCTCCCTCATTCCCCAGCTCCCAGCTTTCTGTCACCCCTGGGGCTGGGCTGAGTAGGTGTGCTCCCCTGGGTCCCACCAGCACCTACCCCTTGGTGATCAGAGGCCAGTGGATCTGGTAGAAGTACTCTGAGGAGGGAGTTGCCCAGCAGTTGTTGAGAACAACTTTGAACCTGGGGAGATACGAACTCCAGATTAATGAGGAATGTCCCAATTACCAATTTATTACGAATTCCTTCTTCCCTTGCCTACCTGTCGCTTAAGCCCTTTGCTTCCACTCCAGCAAATATGTCAGAACCGATTTCTGATGTTTCAACGACAAAAGGGGCTTCCTTTATACTTGAAAACTTGGCGTTCTTTGGAAGACAAAGACAAAGGTGTCATGCATTACTAGTATATTGCAAAGCAAGGCATGATTCAATTTCAGACACCCCTGGAGAGACTGACTCTGGAAGTCTGTGTTCTTATTACCTGCAAGCTCCAAACTCTACACCTGGTAGTAGAACTATTGCAAGCCCAAGGTAGGGTTTAAAAATCTTTTTGTTAATGTTTGGCTTATAATGACAAGTGACAGAACTTGATGCTGTTTAGGTTGTAGTATGTGCCACATCACAGGACTTGCAGCAGTACTGTCACAGAAGTCTTACCAGTCCTTGTGCTACCATGAGTGGAACCTGGTATAGAGCTGCTTTTTCTAAACTCTATTGCTCTGCACACTGATTTAGGGTAGTATCTTGCTTTTCTTCACACCAAGTTTCTGTGTTGAAGGCCTGATTTCTATTCAGGTTCCAGCCCCTCATGCTGAATTACAACCCTTTGATGCTATTGGGGTGTCACAGATGAGGAAATGGGTTCATGAAGCATCTAGAAGTGTAACCCACCAGAGCAGAAGGTTGTGGTAGGCAGCAGCAGAGATGAATACCATGGCAAAATAAATCTTTAATTTTCATTTTGCCAGTAAAAAAAGCAAGACAAACCCACAAAGCATTTATTAAAATTAACCTTTTATCCCCAGTGAAAATTAGAACAAAGTAAAAAAAGGAGTGGCCTGGTAGCTTTCTGAGCTTGTTCTGTACTTGTGCTCACCAGGAAAATATATTACTACAGTCCAGCCACTCCCTCCTTAACTCCTGGAAGCCATTAGAACAAGACACTCATTTGGCAAAAAATTAAAGTACCAGAGATCCATCCCTCACTGTCTATCATTTGTTTTTGTAGCTATTCTTTCAGTTGACAGAAGCAGTGCCTCCTGGGACCTTGCCGGTACATATTACCTAATATTACATATTAGTGTGCTGTATATCAGCAGGGGCTTTCATGTGGCACCCAAAGCCTGTCAAAATGTTTAGTGATCAATTAGTTCTCAAAATGCAGCATGTGGGAGAAGAGATTTCCACCTCCTGGTAAGTACTCTCTCTACCTGGCCCATAAATTTAATACAGTATGTTATTAGTTGTGCTTTTTCTAGCTGTACTGAAATAGAGAGGCTGTTTTGGTGCTTTTGACTGTTCTTTGATGGAGAAAAGACTCTAAGATCAAGAGCTGGCTGCTCCGACAGTGCAGTGGAGCTGTGGAGAAGAGAGGGAAGTTTCAAAAGATCTGCCTGATATCCAGGAACAGTATTTTGTTGGCAACAAAATTCCAGCATGCCATAAAGATCTTTGGGGTACATGAAATATCTGTCAGGTGAGAGGACCAGGGAGAAAACTGCAAGAGAAATGCATGGAGTTCTGCTGTGTCTGCAGAGACCATGTGATAGCAGTGGTGCCTGCAGATGCGTGCTGCTCTTGGGGTGGGACTACAAACAAGTTTTGCTTCTTACTATAAAATCTGTCAGCAGGTTAGAAAGGTACCTCTCAGCAGAAAAATCTGCCAGTTTTTGAGGGATTAAAAGAACAGTTGGCATGTGCCTGCTCTGTTCAGTTTAAGTATATCCCTGTTAATCAGCAGAAACAAGGACCCCTGCCAACCCCACTGCAATTATCTGTTCCAGGCTATTCATGTGCTCCATGACACATAAAAGTCAGGAGCAGCAGCCCTGTTTTTTTACCAGCTCTTCAGGCTGAAGCCTGTGGAAGGTGAAGGAGAAAATCTGTGTGGCAAAGAGCACTTACAGAGTAGAAGTTGAGGGACAGCTGACTTTCAAATGAGCCGGAGCTCCCGTTCTTCACGTGGACGGTGGCCACCCTGGGGGCATGACAGATTTCCGTATGAGTGAGGAGTGGTTCTGAGGACAGGGTAAGATGCATTCCCAAAAGAGGACGTACCTTTGGTCAAAGGCAGCCTGGTTCACCAGGTAGTGGGCATTGTATGTGCAGGCGAACGAGTAATTCACAGGCTGGCTCTTCACAATTACTGAGGAGTCATTGGAGACGATGGAGTTGTAGAAGTGATAAACGGGATTCTTGAACTGTGGAGTGTGAGATCGAGAAACGTAGGCAGTACTGAGTCTTTGAGGCATCAGGAACAACTTTATGGTTTTGAAACATGAAGACTTTAACGCCATCCCCAAAGAAACATGGTTTGGTAGCTCTTTATATGCTGTGCTGGCTATGCATATATCTTACCATATGTAAATTCTGTGTAACACAGGTGCAAATTAACAACTAACATACAGACTAATATCACTCAGCCTTAGAGTATTTTGCCTGTAGATGCAAAGCAGAACGATGTGATTCTTACTTCTCCCTAATAGTGGAGATTGCCTCCTCCTTCCATCGTTACCTAAGCCTACTCCAAGCTGAAGAAGACAGGACTCTCTTAAGTGAGTCCAGCCATTTCCTGAGTCAGAAGCGTTGACTTTGATAGTCTTACCTCTGACTGTGTCCCGCAGTATGATTTGTTTTTAGGTGACAAGTCTGGGATTGTGAACTGGTAATATCCTGAATCGTGGATCCCATTATAGCAAATGCCTCCAAGTGCCAGCTGATTCACCTCCCATCCGTAAGGACACTCTGGAATTCTGGTAATGATGGTTTTAGGGTAGCAGTATACCAGAATTACATCTGAAAGGGGAATAATACATCTAGAGTTACTCACTGCTAATTTTCTTTCAAAGCAGTGGGGCTGCACACCGACACTCCATTGGGTTTAACCGTCTGTGAGCAGGGGGTGTGTGCTGGGAGGTTCCCTAACGTGAGCAGCTTTTGCTACACAAAGCCTTCTAATCAATGCAGAACTTTGTGTGAATTTTTTATCTTTCTGAAATAGCTGATTGAGGAGCAAAGACACTGCTGAGAAACCTGAAGTGAAAAAGGGCTGCACTGAGATCTGTCAGAGTAGCTTATGCTGCAGAGCTGGCTTCTGTAATGCCACTGACTCTGTAAAAATAATATTGGTGAAGTTGTTTGGTAGGCTTCATAGATCTGCACCCTTTTGTAGTGGTGTACAGATCTTGGCCACAATAGATATTCTGCCCTTTCTCTTCTTGCACTGGCATTGCAGTGCCAGAACAAATTGAATTTTTTCTATTGTCAAGTTAAAAGCTAAGACCTAAAAATAAACTGAAAAGCCTAGGCCTGCTAATAGCAATAATAAATGAACTAAACTCCCAGCCCTGTTAACAGCAGTGCAGAGTGTGATTGCTAATACAGCCATAATATTGAACATCATAACATACAGACTGATTGCTTCATGATAGCAGAATTGGACATTTTTCAAAGAGCATCAAGCAGTACTAGTTTGAATGTCTGATGGGAATTTAAAGGGCAAATATTGACTAACCATTAGTGACCTGAAAATTCAGAAAGACTTCCAATTATTACAGCGAGAAAAAAGATATATTGCCTGGAATGATTCAATTATTTCTTTTAAAGTCCTTGACACTCTCATTTTATACTAAAAGCCTCATTTTGCAGCCTTTCCATGTCTGCTAGGGAATACTCAACTAAGGTCCTTAACAGCTTGCTTCTCTTTGGTCAACAAACCTTCAGCACATGCAGGCTTATTCAGCTTGTGTAGATGGTCAGATTTATAACTCTGGCAACTTTACAGCTATGAAAATTCCTGCAGTTCAGAGATACTGCTTGTGCAAACTGAAATAAATTACTAGAGGGCCAAATACAATAAAATTACTGACAGTAATCTGACAGCAGTCACATGCTAAAAACAAACACTATATTGAGGCATATTCCAACACATCTCTAAGGCACATTTCATAATTGTAGTGAAATCTACATTACAGGTCTGTCTGGCACAAGCTCATTTCAGTTTCTAGGCAGTAATCAGTGTGCAATTAGAGCCTTCTCTTTCATGGTTTTTGTATTTATCTTGTTTTAATATAGCAGCGTTGTTCAGGAGTTCAGCCCAGCACGTTCAATCACCGCTGGCCATCTGATTGCAGCCAGTGGGACTAAAGCCCAGCTTGGACAGCAAAGATCTGTTGCATCTAGCCTGCACTACTACAGATAACTTGTAATTGATGTTGTTTTCTTTCCCATTTTATGCTTTTGTCCTTAAATTTATTGCACTATGATTATTGCACAAAATGAAATATATGCCTAATTGTCTGTGGGGCTAGGACTTCACTGGCACATGCTTTACTGAGCTAGCTAAAAGCAGATCAATAAACAAAATGTAACGATTAGTTCTGCAGAATTCACAGTTTAACTTTCTGAAGGAAAACCTTTTGATTTTGAATGAAAAAAAACCCTTTGGCCGCTTAATTGCAAGAGAAGATCATAGAAGACTTAAGTTATTTTACCTGCTTTATTTGGACTGCAAGGCCCCGCAAGAGCTCGAGCCAAGATGACCAGCAGATACACAGTAAGGGGCAGCATTTCTTGCAATGATCTGAGGACAAAAAGAATAAAAGCTAAAAATGTCTTTTAAATTGGAAATAAAAACAATGCATTGTCTGCAGACCTGAAACTGTCGATACTGTTATATGAGGGCTTTTTGCAGAGAGAAAAAAAAAAAAAGTAACATTACTGATATTCTGTCACCCAATGTAATTGCATGATAAATATTTCCAAGGCCATTACTATCACAGGGTCACTATTGTGACAATATTACTGTTTCAGTTTAGTGGTAGCTTTTATTTATTCTAGTTTGATTTCTTGCAAAGGCTCTAAACCTGAAGTGTTAGTATTACCAAATGAAACTGAAACAATAGGATCTGGAAAAAAAAAAAAGAGGGAATAGAAATTACTAGAAGAAATATGATGCAAGAACATATTTAGTGTGCTTAAAATTTAGTGCTGAAACTATTCTCTATGATGATGGCTATCCTGATGTATATACTCTTCATTTCATGTAGCTCAATGCTAGTAAATTATGCATTTTCTCCTTTGCTGCTCAATGTTGAGTTTTTAGGAAAACATACATAGCAGTAATTTACATTTTAATTCCAGGCCTCAAATATGCAAGTTGTTTCCCACAGGGAGAAGCATATATAATATGTGGGATTGGGACTGGAGTTCTCATATTTTCCCTTTGTAGGGATATACTCTTCAGTATCAGCCCTCTAAGAAGACTGTCAGAAGTAACAAATATCATTTAAGTAAAGCAAAAAAATAATCCCAACTCAGTATTTCTAATAAAAACAATCAACTTCAACATTTTCACTCAACCTCTATTTAAAAATATATATTTATAAAAGGCTCAAAGTATATTTCAGTGACAATTCCTTCTAATTATAATTCTAGGCATTCTACAAGAAATTAATTATTATACCTACAGGACAGGAAGGGGATAAGTATTTCAGATTTTCATTCTGGTCTTATTCCCGCAGCTGCACTGTTGGCTCTTCCCAAGATGTCCTCTTTCAAATGAACCCAGCTGGCATTATCTTCGCTTTATATAAGCAATCTTGTAAAAGGAGCCCATCTCTGGTTAAATCTCAACCCGCCAGTATTGTCCAGTGTGGGAGAAAAAAAAAAAAAAGAGTTATAGAAAAGCAGTTCTTTTCCCCTAGATGGGACTGTATTGCTGTTGCAATTTGATTTTTAAAAAGTCTTTCTATGGTGGTTTTTCACAGACCTTGAAAACAAGTGAAGAGAAACCTGCTGAAGGTACTAAATTTTTGTTTTACAAGTTAACTAGGAAAATGTAGAATTTCTACAGAGGTGAAGCCACAACTGCCTTTTAGAATTCAGTTAAAAAGTATTTATAGGAATTAGATGCTTGTCTTAAATGGCTTATTGACAGTGTCAAACTTTTGTGCCATGCAAGTGGACAAAAGTAATGGCACCAGATCATATACCACCTTTGGGGTGTGGTTTTTTACTTATGTCTTCTAAAAGTTCATAGGCATGTTATCTGAGTTTAGGTAGGCGCTTCCATAAGCCTAAGCATTATACTACATAATTATAGTACATAATACTACATAATTGTAGTACGTAAGACTACATGCATATAAGACTAAGTAACATACATTAAATACTGCACTACAGATTGTGTAAAAATTTACCATTGCACAGAAAACTGAAACAAATTTGCTTTTCATATGACCATCAGTCATGAGGTTACCTATGACAGTCTTGGTCAGCTGGTAGGATTTTCTGGTGACCCATTACATTCTGTTTATATCAGCTTGGATATACTACTGCTATTTTACATGCCTGCATAAAAACATGGGCTGTAAACACTCTTGAAGTATAAACTGGCTCAGCCTCAACTTTGGGCATGTGTATCTACCCAGTTTCATGTATTGTTGAACTGCTCTGATATTTGTCTTGAGTCATAAAACACAGAGGATCTTACTGACCTTGCCTGTGGGACCCAGTCCTGTGGGGCTGCTCACAGATGATTTGGCATCTCCTCTTGAGAACCTCGTTCTCCCCATGCATGGCAGGACTTTGGTGTGGATATGCCTTCTCTCAAGGGATTTTTGGCATATAGGGGAGACACAGGGTTAAAGCTGTACTAGTTGTCATTAGTCTGGAGCTTTTGGAGAGGAGAGTGGAGAACAGCAGCCCTGACCTTAACCTGAAACGCTAGACAAGGAGTTTTTAGCTGCCTGTGGGACAAATTTATGGGTGCGCCTTGAGGACAGCATTCACTACAAGAAGCCCTAAAGAAAGGTTGTAAAACCTGTACATTTCTGTGCTTAGTTTCAAATAGTAAGTCTGAACCTAGACAGAAGCTTCATAAGGATTGCAGTACAGAGTAAATAATGGGCTGCTCTCACTATTGTTGTGAACCAAGTCCTGCAAGCCATCACATTCTGATTTAAATGAGATTACTTAAAGATGGACAATGGATAGAATCCTTTGTTTGCTGTTATTTTAATTGAATTAAAGAATAATCCACTGAACAAGGACCAAAGCTCATAAATAATTTGGTGTTACCTAACTAGGGATTATCCTCATCAGAAATCCTAAACCAAGGAAAATTTAACTCCAGGTGTCTGTTTTATAGCCTCACCTCAAATCCTGCAGGCATTGAGGCCTAATTTTGATTTCCTAAGCCCAGCTGAAGAGACACTGCGTAAACTCCCTTTTGTCTTTCTCTGTGTGTGAGTGTGGATTTGGTCTGTAATCAAGAGCCAGGGTTTCTAGTGAGACATTATGATCACCCCTGTTATCAAGAATATATAACCCAGTAACAAGGGGAGGCTTGCAGGAGAAAGCCTGTGACTTTGGACATGAGAAAACCCTCATGACCTTGGACAAGCTGATTCTTCAAGCTCAAGGGATCAGTTTCAGCCCTGGGGTTGGATTTGGTCTGTCAGGTCTGCCCCCACAGAGCTGATTTGGAGCATAAGATATTTGGCTAACCTTGATTAGGTATAGCGGTTAACCTCACCGTAACATTAACAAAGCTCTTGAAACACAGATTAGCTTTTTACTGATGATTTTTAGCTAATACCATAATTAAATTATCATTGGTGTAATGCTAGAGGTTTCAGTGGAATTACTCCAAAACGCATCTTATCCCACAGTTTGTAAAAGAAAATAAATCTCTTGCTATCTTCTCACAGAAAACTAATCTCCATGTACATAATGCTCCTTTTAGGCAAAAGGTAGAAAACAGAATGAGAACCATGAAACAAATTTGGCAGAAGTGCCAGCCGGTGTATAGCAGTCTACATTTGCATAAGAAACAAGCACAAAGTGTACCTAAGCCAACCAGCATTTGATACCTGCACCGATTAAAGGTGAGGGCTTGGGGACGGCTTGGGTTTCTCTCAGTAATTGCATACACAGAAAAAGGAAAGCCATTAACTTGTAAAACAGACCACTGAGGATTGTTGCAGTTCCCTGACTCTTTCCAAGCCCATTGAATAACCTCAGCAATCTAAGTATCTGTAAAGATTTCGACAAAGAGCAAATGAAGGCCTTATTGAGAATTTCACCTTGTTACAAGGCCAGCTTGTCTCTCCAGCCATGTTCCTCACATTGTGATGGAAAACTCTGTGAGTATCTACTGTCTGGTTCTTACACGAAGCAAATGAGGTTCTGCTGTTTGAATCTGCAAGGGATATTGTTGTGACATCTAATTTTCATTGGGCTTGGATAAAACAATAAACCTGAAGAGTCCCTCAGATATATGTAAGGACTTTATGGGACAATGAGGATCAATGGAGCCAGCAAGCTGATTCTGGGAGTAAGATCTGGTGACATTCATCTAGAGGCTGAAATGTGTTAATGATGGTGTTTCCACACCCCAAAAGCTGGCACACTCAGTTTTGTCTGAGATAAGGAATGTATTTATCCCACAGACACAGAGACATCCATGCTGGGTCTGCAAGCATAGCAACTGCATTTATATTGGGCCTGATCTGAGTTAATGGATCCTGCTGAAAATGCAGCACTGCGTTAGTACAATCAAACTTTTCCTGAAGCTTAAGTGAGCCGTGCTGTGTAGACTTATTGCCTCAAGTCATAAATACCTTACAGATTTAGGATTGTTTTGCCTTTTATAGAGTAAATACCTTTCCAGTAGTTTGTTACTCATGGCACGTGGTTGGTCACTCACTTCAGCACGTGACTGAGTCACCACCCCTGGAGGCAGATGTAGATGTGGCACTAAGGGACTGATTAGTGGTGGACTTGGCAGTGTTAGGACAGTTGAACTTGAAGATCTTAAAGGTCTTTTCCGACCTAAATGGTTCTATTCAGTGAATGTTTTAGACTTGTGAGCAGATTATAGAATCATGCAGGCACGTAACAGAGCCCCTGGCACCCACAGATACCCTGCACTCTAAGTCCTCAGGTAGCTGATATTCTTTCTTCTGTAACTGCACAAAATGCATCAGAAGAAGGAGAAATTTGAGGAAACTATCTTTGTAGAAGAGTCACATAAAAATCAGAGACGGATGTTCAGGCCACTGGAAGAGACAGTCTTTGCTCTAAACTTCTTCATGCATCACCTGTCTGTCTGTAACTACGCAACACTGAATCATAATTTTTCAGCAATCACCTGCAGCCATAGGCTTGGTGAGACAGTGCTGCTGTTTTTATGTGCACTCTGAGGGTGTGAGTGAGCACAAACTCTCACCTAAAGAAGCATTCCCTTGACATTTCTGCTGTTCAAGGCAAGTATTTACAACAGCAAGTCTTGTCGAACACAAAATTGTGGCTGAAGTAAATAATAATATCTCATGTTCATTTGAATGCGTGATGTTATTGCTCTTTAGCGTTGCCAGTATATTTAGAGCACTGTTCTTCTTTTTTGTTCTCCAGCAAAGTTCTGCCTGGAGTTTGCTACTGTTGGAACAAAACATCAGTTTCCAGCTGAGTTTCCTTGAAGCCTTTGTGTAGGTAAGTGCTTTATTTGGTGTATTTTTTAAGGGCATGCCTTGGAGCTAGCTAGTTATGCAGGATAAGGATTTGGGGCTTGATTTAATAAAGACATGGTGCTTGATTTAATAAATGCATGAGAGATGTAAAACAGGTCTTGCGAGACCAGAACGGATGACTTACGCTGGTCATGTGAGACCTCAGTCGTCCTTGGGCTGCCACAACTTGCCAGACACTTGATTAATTTGCCTAAACGAGGCATGTATTGTGTTAGCAGGTGCTGTAAGGTGGCCAAGATATCCTATGACACCTCTAGGACACTTGTGTACTTTTGGAGTGGGATCTGGAAGCCAGGCAGGATACTCAAGGACATCCTTAATGGACTGGGTGTCTGTGTGTGGGCTTCTAAATTGAGCCAGAAACACACTGCCCTGCTTGGCTTGACATTAATTTTTGTTTGCCTTGAGCCTAAGCAGCCCTGCACACTCTGTGCCACACATGCCCGAGCCTGCTCCAGTCGGAACAGCGCCCTCGAATTACTCACTGAGTGCCCAAGGCAAGCTTCCAGGTAGAAGTTAGAGCACTTCTGGGGAAAGATGGCTTTGAACCCTGCAAGCCAGGAGAATTGCACCTGGGTCTCCCATAGTCCCTGGGCAAGGGCTCTAACCACCAGGCTTGTCTCCTCCAGCTGTTCTTGGAAGAGCAGCGTGTGGCTGTGGCTGCTGAGCTCAGCTACATTCAGAGCTGCTATCCCATCCGGCATATGCCAGAGCAGAACTGCAGGAATTGTCTCTTGAGAACACATGGATTAAGTGTTCTCTAGTGGAATAATGTTGGGGGATAGCATTCTGTAATCACCTGAATGTGGCCTAAATCACTTAAGTGCTGTTTTGGATCTCAACCATATTGTCCTGTATAACACCTTGTAAGCCTTTTAGTTCTTGTTATCCTAACAACAGGTCTTGATCTCCTGGCACTGTGGGGCGGGGATCTTACCTCAGCGTGGGAGAGGATTTTAAGAGTAAGGTGAGAAAGAAGGAAGAATGGACTTTTTGTGTCATTCAGTAACTTAATCTTCTCAGGTTGACAGCTGGCTCTGGCACAGTGACCATTGCTCTTCTTGCTCCAGTAATGCTCTCTTTTCTGGGCATTATCCCACTGGGATAGTGCTGGGAAGGTTGCAGAAATATGATGTTTCTCTGCTTGCATTGGATTACGTCACTACAACTTTAAACGAATCTGCATTAGCTGTTTGATCTTCTGCTTGATTCCCGGCCATGTGTGTTGGCCATAAATAACGCTCACCCAGCCTGCATGCTTTGCTACAGAAAAGCTGACAAAACCAGGACTGCGGTGCATTAAAAATATACCCAAGGCAAGTTTATCCTCTGGTGTCCCTCATGGCAATTCCATTGATTGCTGAGAAACTGACCCTAAATGTCTGCTGCTTATTTTAAATATATAGTTAAGTAACAAAAAACCAAAGCAAATTAAGATGAAGGGGCAAACTGAGAAAAATTTCAGCAGGAGGAATGCTGAATTACAACATGAGACTTGATTGCCACGTAGCTTGGAAGTGCTGCTGTCCATTCACATTCCCAAGCCTAGAAATCTTTCCTCAGATTTGCAGTCCATATTGCAGCCTGGAGTGCTCCTGCTCCCTTTGCAGCACCTCTACCCCTACCTGAGCTACAAAGCCCTTCTCCAGCTTCCTCGCTACCCCATGGTCTGAGCCAACTGAATTATAAACCTGCTTTGTGGGATTCAGATAGGATCATACACGTGAAGCACTGGTAAAAATCAGGTTCTTTAAATGCTCACCATAATTCCTATCCTCTGAATAGTTAAGATCCATGCATTTTCCCTATGAAATAAACTTTCAGTATCTGTAGTGCTGCCCTCTCAAATCAAACACAAACTTCTGCATTTCTATCAATAGCAGCTGCTGATTAAAATCACAGAGTTGGTTTCCCAAGCTACATAATCCTGCTAGCTCATTCTAAGACCTACTTTCCTTAGCACACTGTATCCATTATACTGGTGCTGTCCTCATTTTTGAAAGTTTGTGATTTTTCAGCAGTCTGATAGTATCATCCTTGGAGACAGTCTCCTTTTCTGTGAAAGGGATCTGTTTGTTATCAAGAATTATGTGGCTCTGAGAGCTACATATACCAAACTTAACTGCATTAATTAGCTCGTGCTGTGCTTGTAAACCGATCATAATAATGCTTATCACAATCTTAGTGCCATTATCACTGTTTTGCAGATAATGGAACTCAGCCACAGAAAGGTAAAGCCCAGTGTAGGGCTCTTGAGGTGCCCATACTGCTCTTCTCCTGTGTCATTCAAGCAGTAAGCGGCTTGGAGCAGAAGCTCCCCAAGCAAACTCTGGGTGAGTTTGTCTGTGAATAAGAAGAGCTTCTCGGGAAGCAGCAGAAAGATTCCCTGGACTCCCAGGCCATGTCTTCTGGAACAGAGGAGTCCCACTTATCTCAAAGGCTATTTTGCCACCTGAAGGAGTAAACTCCCCCTGCTTGCCAGTTTAACATTCTCACTGGCCTTTATGCCTTATTGACAATGACTGGATGATCAGCAATCCATTACCATTTGAGTGTCTCAGTGGATTTTCCTCTTCTGGTGCCATAATCAAAGTTTTTCCTCTCACTTTGTCAAGACATAGCCTTTAGTGCAATCAGCCTAAGGGACCAAAAAGGTCAGTTTCTGAGACTTCCCCCAGATAACAGACCAAATTTCAGATCAGTTAAAGGATAGAGTTTTCTTAAAATTGCACCAACACAGTAATGATTGAGATGGTTCTTTCCATTCACCATGTTTCATAGTAGTAGAAAGATGTTACGGCTTCATGTAGTGGAAAGAAGCAGAGGAATTAGTTTGAAGGTTTGAGGCACTCATCTGTGTATTCATTTAGTTGTTGCACTTATGACTCAACCAACTGCAAACAAAAAGCAGATCTTACTTTTTAATTGGCTGATTGAGGACTTCTTGGAGAATTCACTGAAACACCAAATGCAAGAGATGGCTGTGGTACTGCCCATGTGCAGCGCTTCGGAGATTTTCATTGGCTTCCTCTGATAGCTGAGAGAAAGCTGACACCTCTGTATTTTCTTCTGCTGAGCTGTAGCTGGTGTTGCATTGATTCACTCAAAATCACTTTGACCATCCCATATGATGGTCAAAAGTACTATTTGCTAGCTTTTAAAATGACAGTTTGTCTCTTTCAGTGTGGCTTCTAGTAAAGTAATTTGGAGGAAATATGCAGTCTGCAGAAAGCTATCATTTCGATCTAAGCTGGCTGAACAGAGCATTGTGGTTATCTAAAAAATGTATGCAATTATAATATACCAATGGCATTCGTATGGTGTTTCCTACAAGCTATTCCAGAAAGTATGACACTGCAGTTCTCTTTTATGAAAATCCCTCAGGATTACCTTCCAAGGGATTCATAGATTTGTTCTCAGTAACCCACTATAGCTCCAAGTACTCGATTCTTTAGGACAGACTGTGCTGAAGACTCTAGATTGATTATGCTGTTAATGACGCAGGAAGTTTTGCTGCTGTTTGTTTATTCTGAGATTAGCTAAAATTAGGAGTTGACCTTATGTTCTTGAATTAATTTAAAGGCAAAAATACAAGTTACTGATTCTGATGATTTTTTTCTGGAAATATGGTCTCGAGAGGCAAAGCTCAGAAGGTACCTTCCTTAAGCTGTGAGCCAGTTTTTAAGTGATTTGAAATGAAAGGTGTGTGGGCCAAAATATGATATATATGAGCAATAACCCCTGAGCTATTTCCAAGGTAATGCCTTAACATGTTATGCTGGACATCTGCAGAGACATAAGATTTTGAAAGATCAAGAGGATGTCAAAGCCTTGCTTTAAATGCTTGAAAACAGCTGGATAAATTTAGTAAGTGTTTTTTGGACAGACATTGATCTATTGACTGTTTGACTGTGCCAAAAGCACATGAAGTTGAAGTGTTACTCTTTACATCTTTGGATGGTCTTGATATCTAAAAAAAAAAAAAAAAGAGACTAAAAAGAACAGGGAATACTGAATCTTTGACAGCAATAGGTTGGGAAAACATGTTGTTGATGTTTCAGAAAGGGCGTAAGCCCCTAAAGTGCTGATTTTGAAACAGTAGGAAAGGGTTTGTTTTCACACTTTCCCTTAATATCAGTTTTGGTTTTTCTCAGTGGACTCCAGAAAAAAAGTGTACCCAAATCAATAGTCAGTTCTGAAAATGGAAGCCAGTTTTAGTCTTCTGATACATCTTACTGGAAACGCTTTGGAAAAAAAATGTAGTTTAAATGCCCACACTCTACATCTAATTCTGGGGATGGTGTGGTATTATTTTGACACAGGTAAAGTAAATGAATATGAATCTATAGAAGATACAGTGATGATGGTATTTTCTATGTTTGCAAAACCTTGCATTCCAGGCTCTCAGAGACCTTTATAAAGATTTTACTCCAGACGCCAACTGGCCAGGAGATGGTGTTAGTGGTGTTCTATAAACAGACAACATGTGACACAGAACAGCAAAGTGACTCATTCGCATGAAATCTGGTACAGGCATTTCACCCTCCTCTGCATGCTGTCCCATCTCTCAGATCTTTCCTTGGCCTGTTCTGATTATTTGCATTATCTACAATAATTATGATTTAGTGTTGCCCTTTCAATATGGCAAGCAAGCAACAATACAAAGGCAAACATAATTTTCTTGGATCTTTGTGAATACATTAGTTAACTAATAATGCAGGTAATTTACTATCAGGTAAGTTAAAGTAGAATAGACTAAAGCCTACATCACTCATTGTTCAGCAGAAGTTCAGTCACCCAGACATTTTTTTACTTCTCTTCCAAGCCTTAATCTTGTGGCTAGTAACAAGTAGTTTGGAAAGATGTTCCTCCCTAGGACAGCAAATGCCATATGTCCTGTTCCTCCTTCACCTCCTGTCAAGAGCCAACTCAGCTGAGATTCCCAGTTGCAGACTGACCTCAAACCTTCCAGTCTCCTTTTCTATCAGTGTTGTGAATTCCTATACCAGCTCATTTTGCCAGTTCCTAGTCTTCATTTTCCCTATGTAGTTGCAACCCTTACTGTCTGTCCCATATGCCACTAAAACCACGCTGTCTGCAGGTGTTACTATATAATGGTACCTTCTGGTATTGTAGGCTGGCTTCTCACCCTCACACCTCTTTCCATGTTTCCTCTCCTACCACCCTTCTGTTGAGTTATCCCTTCCACTGAGCTCAGCAAACACTGCTGCTCCTACCATCTCCTTCGCTTCACGATTTTGCCCGTGCAAGGTAAATATGTTTGTGTGTGAGATTTTCATTGTAAATCTTTCCTTCCAACATTCCTTCAGTTTGTGCAGCGTTTCCACGTGGTTTCCTGCTTCTTCTTCCACCTTTGCTCCTCTCACCAGCAGTACGACATCAGCTAGAAAAGGCTCTGTGGGCAGGGAAACCGTGTTGGGCAGATGATGGTGGTCAGCTAACACAATTCCTTGGCATCAGGCTGTTGCTGTGACCTCAGGTTATTCCTGCATGAGTTTGCAATTTTTCCAGCTATTTTGATAACTTCCAAAGGGAAGGAAATAAAGGCTCTTGTGCTTCCTGTGCTACTGTGCAGTCACAGCCAGCCTGGACCCTTTAGTCTCAGTCTAACCACACTCTCTTGAAGTGAAGTGAGGAGGCCAGCTACAGCCTGAGTTTTACTGCTTAGAGGTCCCAGAAGCTCAAGGGACAAAGAGGGAAACTGTACCTTGATATTTCATTTCTCTGCCTTCTGCAGGGAGGTTTCCAAATTTCAGTGTGCAAGAGGAACCTGTCCCGACTTCCCCGATGTGTGAACCGTCCTTGCCTCTCATTTTGAACAGATCACACAACAGGGGCAGCTCCTTTTTTCCTCTTATCTCTTATTTGTCTGTCCATGCCAAAGCTGGGGGCATCCTGACTAGTGGACAATGTAGCTCTTGTGCAGGGACAAGCCCTGATATTTGTATCTAAAAGCTGTATATAGCCATCTTATCTACAATCATTATTATCTTTTACATTTAACATACCGGACAGTGTGTCCTGGATGGCCTGGGAAAAGAGCCATTGGGATTAAAGGTCACTGAGATCAATCATGCTGATGATTTATTTATGTGGTTGACTATTATGATGGTGATAGCTTTTTCTGCTTGGCCAGTATGCTCAGATTTTGAAATAATTTTTTTTGAAATTTTTTTTGAAATTACCTTGCTATTCTATGCAAAACTTCCTTTAAGTCTAGGGGGACTTGGCACCTAAATACCTTTAAAAAATTGACCTGAGTGATTTAGATGGCTAACTCAAATTTGTCAAAAGATGTTATTTAGGAATCTAAACCTAGTAATTTTCAGGATCACAAAACTGATGGATTTCTTTGCACTATTACCAGTGCTGGTAGCTTCTTCCTCTGTATTTGCCAAATAAATCTATTGCATTTTCAGTTTCACACAGAACAGCTTTTTGAAAAATAAGTGCTAACTTTCACTAAGTACCTTTTCCAGTGAAGCTACTTTGTCTGCAGTGGGACTGCTTTACAACAAGGCTGTTGAGCCCACCATGTATTCTTCAGTTTGGTCTTTATTCTGTAAGTACAGAGAACTTCCATCACTTCAACCAAAATCTGCAGAGAATGAATGCGGAAATATTGCAGTGCTCTTCAGGATTGAAAGTCTGAAAATTGATCAGTTGTGCTTACAAATCTGGAAGCACTTCTTGTT
The DNA here is from genome assembly GCA_035584735.1 of Pseudotriccus pelzelni. Lineage (NCBI taxonomy): Eukaryota > Metazoa > Chordata > Aves > Passeriformes > Tyrannidae > Pseudotriccus > Pseudotriccus pelzelni. The sequence continues at coordinate 27,178,114 of JAWMRA010000162.1, read as the reverse complement.
TCGGAAAGTTTTCTGTCTCACAGAATTCTCTGAAGCAGAAATCTTTTCTCACAAGAATTATATAAACTAACATTTTTGCTTAAGAAGGGTGGAGGAAAACATCTACTTGTTCAATATGCTTCTTTTTAAAGTCTGTTCTTTGAGAAATTGAAAATGCCTGAGAGTGTGAGTAAAATTGTGTTTGAATACAAAGGACAGCTAATACAGAATTGGAAATTTGTGTATGAGAATGTGAGAATGCAGAAAATAGGCAATTGTGGTTTGGGTACACATATCTATGGAATCCTAAGGAAAACAGCAGTAGAATTCAGGAAATATTTAATCAGAGTTTTGGTCATACCTTTGGCTCAAGTTTGGTAAATATGTGACTACTCAAGGTGAGGATGCCAGAACAGGAACATTTTTAACAGGCTACTGACTGTTATTTTAAATGGGCCTTGTAGCTTTATGTCTCTCTTAGATATAGTGCTAATAAATTTCTTGGGTATAGTAGCATCATGTTTTGTTGAAATGTTTTATTATTTCACTAGAAAATATTTTTTTTCACTGTCTTTTAGCTGAAAAATCTTTTGAATGCATTTTAATTGCTGCTATTAGGATACCCTTCAGGAGCTTATTATCCTCACTCTTGATGGAATTTCTGTTGCTGTAGCGATGATGTTTTTCAAACATGGTTTTGGAAAAAAAAATCTAGGGTTATCATTACTATATAATTATGATAATGAATTATGATAACTTCAGTTTGCCTTCCTGTGATACTGTGTACGTATCTACAATGAGATAAGAGTCTTTAAGTAGCATTTACATTAATTATATTAATTAGAGAGGTGTTAGGGTAGTATTACTGCTTTATAGCCCTTGTACTGAGTATTTGATAGTCCGTGTGCAAGGACAAGACTTCCTTTTATTTTGGTGAATAAAGACTATCACAGTTACCTGGGAAGAGAATGGCTTTAGCTGGACTATGAGTGTGCCTGTGCTGTACAGCAGAGTATCCCAAGTCCAGTCATCCAAAAAAGACCAGTTTTAGGGCATGACAACCTTTATTTGCTTGTGCAGACATGCTGAATGTGAAACATATTTCTGAGAAACTGGAAGAAATTCAGGAAATAATAAATAATTCGTATATACTGGCCACATGCATTAAACTGTGTAAGTGCCAGAGTAAGATCGTGCTTGTGCTTTGCAGTCATAGCTTTTCTCCTTTTGCTTTCTGAAATTTATTTATCTTTTAGTACTCGTACTTACTGAACTTAATAGTGTTAACTGTATCCATTTAGACAGAAATTAAAGTGAGGAGTCCTTCCTTTTTTCTATTATTATTGGTAAGTTCTTTTTGTTGCTGGGTCTGGGTACATATCTACATAAAAATACATTATAATGTTGGAAAATTGAATTAGTTTTTTTTTTTTTTGGTAATTTCTCTCTTATTGATGGTGTTAAAAGACTGCAGGATTAGCATCAACATTACAGTTGGTTGAATGGTCTTGGTGACACTTCAATCACTGTTAAAACAGATTCTGTTGCATGAAAGACCAAGGAAAGGAAATTACAGAGCCTGGTTTAGGGAAGGATTTAAGAGTGATACATATACACATAAAGAATTAGAGTGCCAAAGCAAGCTGGAGAATTCTGGAGTGCTCTGGTAAGCTCCAAGGCAGAACTGAATTCAACAGTAGTGTGCAGATCCTGATAACTCAAGAAATACCATTTTAAAAATTGTAGAAAAAGAGTATGGTTTCCTTTAATCATTGTAGAAGGCTCTGAGAGGCAGAGGTGAAGGAGAGAGGAGCAGGCTGATCAGTCCAGGCACTAATTAGGGCCAAGGTCTCTTTAGGAAGTTAATGAGTTTCTAAATAGCTAATAGCAGCTGATAGGGAGCGGAAGAATACTGGGTCTCTGCATCCTGCTTTTGTTTCTGCCCTCAAGTGAGAGATACCTTTAGGAGATACAGTGTTTTCTGGTCAAAAGTCTTCTACTAGGAAATAGCTGCTTTTCATGTGAAAACTTTTTTCTTACACAATGTGGGGGGAATTTTAAGCATATTTTTAGTCTCCTGAGATTTGGGATGATTTACATGAGTATTCCTCGAGCCTTACTGCAGTGCTCAGGGTTTGACTGATTTTAGCTGTTCTGGTCTCTCTCCCCCTGCCTTTGGGTATGCTTCTGTAAGTGTCTGGCATAGCTGCTCTTGTTTGCCCTTCTCCCCCATCTTTGTATGCCAGATAGCTTTTGCCATCTTCCTGACCTTGCTGGGTAAACATTGCGCTAGCACAGCTTTTGCACAGCATTCATTTGATTTGGAAAAACGTCGAAAGGCAAAAGAAGTGCAAGCAGGTAAGTGAAGGAGAAAAAAAGAAATAAGATGGGAGGCCAAATGAGCACAAAGCAGTGGGAGGGTATGCTCTTAGGACAGAGCAGAAAGGGGTGTATTGGTGCTTCTTCAGTGTGCACGTGATGCTGTGCAGATACTTTATCCTGAACCAAGACAGAGGTTCATGTGTGTGCTCAGTTGTGGGTGTGATGCACCCACGAGCTAAGCACCCACCTGCAGATATGGGTATCAACTGTGCAACAGCAGTGAGGATTTGCTTTCTTGGGTTCTCACCTCTCTAGTCTTCCTGAATTGCTTCCACAGTGGACCTGTTTTTTTCCCCACGGGTCTCTCTAATACTCATGTCTAAAAGGTATTTAATAGCATGCGTGGGCTAAGTAAAATATTTTTCTGCTCTAAGACTCTCTTTCATTTTCACCACCTTACCACTTGGTGGATCTGCATCAGGAAAGACCAGTGCATTTCTTTCCAGTTTGAAATACTTGTCATTCCTGTGGTGGCTCATTTCTGAGTCACACCTTTTCTAATCACTATAAAAGTAATATTAATATAGCAACAAGTAATTGCAAAAACCAGAATCTATTCGGCTCACACTACAATTGAGTTTCATTCCACAGCTGTGATTAACTAGGCAGTGTTTGGAGGTGTGTTGTGTCCACCACCTGCCTCTCCTGTGCTAAATTTCTATTCCCTGTGTTTTCCTTACAAAGAGTAATAAAAATCAAGCCTCAAAACTGAGACATTTCTTGATTGAATGTCATGGAGAACAGGAATTCTCCTATGATGTGGTGGCATGACTTGTGCTGTTCTTGTTGAAACAACCCACAGTGGTATCTTAAGTCTTATGTTCTTAACACTGAAGGCATTCAGTGTTTCCAAAACAATTTGCCTACCACCTTCTTTTTGGAAAAAAATTAATTCTCTCCCACCTGTAAAACAGGTGGCTGTTAATTCTCTTAAAGGTTATCCTCTGCTTCTACGTGTTTATAGTTCTGTATTTAGAACTATATAGATCTATATATAGATCTAATGGCCTAAAGATACTGCTTTACGTATGTCATGTTCATCATTTTCTGGTAACTGCTTTTGCTTAATAATCTTTGGCTCAGGATTTTGGTTAGTGGACAATATACCTCACAGCCAACACTTACATAAACTGATTATCTGAACAGGATATAACTGGTTGTATGGGCAGAATTTCATGAACTTCTATATTGTTGCCTTTAAACTGGCATATGAAAGGGAATTGCCAATGAGTCATGTTACTATCCAGAACGTGGTGCCAAGGAAACTGATTTACTCTCTGTTATTACTTTATTATTCATTGCATTGTGCAATACATCAGTTGCAGACATAAATACGTTGTGTAGTCCATGGATAGGAATAAATCCTGTTATGTTCAAGTACATACATGCTAGGTGCTAGCCCTGGAACAAGGAATCAGAAGTATTCTGCAGGATGTTTGGATTTTTCATATTCTGTTACTAGTACTTCATGATTTTTTTTTTTTTCATTTGGATGCTTCAATTTTGATCCTAACTTTGAAGAAATTACTTGAACAGAACATTTTGGACTTTCTTCTGAAACTCATGGTACTCCCTGAGGGTGTCTTATGTATTTTTGAGCTCTGGGTGTCTTTGACAATTGCATAAACTTTTGGGAGGATGTAGTTTCCCCTTGACTTTGCCACAAGAATTCATCAATTAAGGTATGTTTGTTTGTTGTGTTGGTTAAGTTTGTTAGGTGTAGAAGACAGAATGACTGTGGCATTATGTAGAACATATTCCTGTTTCTTGCACCTCTTTGTGTTCAGACCAGAAGCACTTGGGGAACTTTGGGGTAGTACAAAGCCCGTTTCCAGATCTGTGTGTCCAGTTCAGTACGGACTGCTGCAGTGCCTTGGATCTAAGGCTCACTTGTTATTTGTACAATGGTTTCTGTAAGACAACTTTCTGATCCAATTTGAGACTACTTGTAATCAAATCCCACTGCTGGATTCGTAAGTCCTCAGTCAGTGCTGGTGGGGTCAATCATTCAGCAGCAGATTCTGACAGCTGTGGTCTTTTTGGTCTTTGGTCTTTTTCTGTCAGCTGTGGTCTTTGGAACAATTGAGATCTTTGGCTTCATGTTAACTTAAGGACAGTGAAAGACATCATTCCATGCAACCTTTTTAACAATCTCTAGGGCTTTTTTTCTCATTTCCACTGTCACTCTCTGTATTTAAGCAGTGCTGTGGGGACAGAGAACAGGCCTTGGGTACAGGCCAGCTGTGTGATCAGACATGGAATATCACCCTGTGCCTTTGGCTGCCCTTTGGTTTCTGCCTTGTATTTTTAGCTTCCAGTCTCCTTACAGGGAGAATTGTCTCTTCTTACAATATATGTAGCACAGGGGGTGGATTAGCCATTCTGCTCACTCTTCCTCTGGTCTCTAGTAAAAAGTAAATATTCAAAAGTGATTCCTTGGTTTCGATTAGGGAAGAATTGTATTTCCTAACATTACATGACAAAGCTTCCTTGTTTAAGGGAATTTGTTTGAACTGGCATCCGAGCTTGGATGCCTTTGTCATACAACAGGTGCTTCAGATCAGTAATCTCCTGCAGTCCAAGCTGATATTTATTCCTGTCTCATGTCAGATCCTTTTGCTTGGCGTAGCAGAGCATACCATGCAACCCACAAATTGTGCTGGTGAGCATATTTAATCGCAGATTACCTATAATTAGCTTCATCACAGCGAGATCCCTGGAGATCCTCAGGAGGAGGATAATGTCTACTCCAAGGACACAGGCAACCCTGCAGGGAAGATGGGAGCCCAGCTGCGAAGTTCTGCTGGAGTTGATTTGAGCTGGTTAAAGCCTTTGATGATCAATCTGGAGTTGTTTATAGTTTCATATTTCGAAGTCCAGGCTTTGGCTTCCTTGAGCTGTAACACTGGGTAAATACAAATATCTCAGGGGTTCATATCAGTCCTGTGCATCTAGATAAAACTCTTAATTTATTTGCTTTAATACTGGACTGTCAGGCCTTCTCTTCTGGGATGGGGTTTGCCATTACTAGAAGACAGTGGTTTATCTATATCTGGACTAGTCACCTTAAACAAATTTTATATTCAGTGCTGAGAAAGTGAGTCCTTCAGAGCCTGTTATAAGCCATGCATCTGGATGCTTGAGGCATCTACTTTGGGATCAGAAGGACTGTGCCCTAGAAATTAATGTTTCTTTCCAGAGTGAGAGTCAGACATAGATATTTAAGCTTAGTTGGATGAAGCTCACCCAGTGTGTTGGCCCTTCAGTCTAGTTCATCTTTTCCTTGGTCTCTCAGTAATCTCTCAGAATTAGCAAGACTTGGCAGGATTTAGGACAGTTTTTCTAGGTTGTAGGAGGCACAGAGAAAGCAGACAGAACATCAAGGTGTGGCAAATCATTTATATAACTGGTTTGGACCTGTAAGTCCACTCCAGTTTTGTGTTATTAATGCTTTTTTCCCAAAAAAACTCTAAATTCTTATCCCTTTTGACTGTACTAGAGCACAACTTCCTACTTTGTAGACCCTGTAGGTCTTGCAGACGCCCAGGGAGACACAACCACAGCTCCTCTTGGGCTAGACCTGGGGTTACATTATTGAGATCACAGCATATGCAATGTCATCCCAGATGGTTAACACCTCTAGATTAAGAACCCACAATGGTTTTCTGTGTCGCTGTTTCAGACTTTCCCACCTGATTAGCACCAAATCTGTTTTCACTCATCAGGATATCTACTAGATATATCTTATATCAGCAACTGGATTTTCCCATGTATTAGTATGTAATAATCCTGTTCTTATAGGGATATATTTAAGAGGATTAAAAACTGAATCTTATGATTTGGAGTGAGCTGTGCCTATGACTCCACACACCGTCCCCACCCCCCAGATGATGAAACTGCATCAGGATCACTTTTATTACTTGAAAATCAAAAAGAAATGTGTGTAAGAAAGAGAAGCAAGGAGACATATCTGAGGAAGAAAATAAAGGTCAAGAACATAGAAAATAAATCAGGAAGGCTAAATAGACAAATATTTTGCAGGGTATAAAAAAATCAAAACGGAAAGATTTCATATTGTAAAGAAAAGACAAATTCTAGTTAGAAGTTTACTACTACTTAACTTGAAATGAAATCAAATAGCAGATGGCAAGAAAGCTAAATTATTCAGATCTTTCACTCTGAAAGTTTGCTGTGTCCAGAAGTTTAGCAAAATTAATCCTAACTGTGTGGTAGGACCTTTAATCAGAAAACACAAAGAACAGATTAAAGAATATTTTAAAGGTTGGATGTAGCTCTGAGCAACCTGGTCTAGTGAAAGGTGTCCCTGCCCACATCACAGGGGTTGGAACTAGATGATCTTTAAGGTCCTTTCCAACCCAGACCATTTTATGATTCTATGATATAGAAATCACCAGAATATGTAAAAACTGCTCTAGGGTATTTAAGGAATTATCAAAAGCAGCCACTGAATTGCTACTTATCTGTGGAAAATGTTGTGGAAAATGAAAAGACACAACATCATTCTCAGCATCATTCGTCATTAGATTTCCATCGCCACCAAATAGTGAACCTACTTTTTCCTTCCTCTTGTTCATGCACAGATTTCTTTCTTATTGTCCTTTATGGTCATTGCATCTGGAATCTTTAACTCTTTCCAAAATGAATATACAGGTGTTGAAATGGAAATTTTGAAAGGGTGTTGTGCACATTTAGACATGCTGATGTAAAAATGTGAGAACTCCTCGCAGCCTTCTTTCTGCCCCATTTCCTCTCCATGAAAATTGCTGGTTTGAAGTATGGCACAGCAGCAGCTCCCAGCTCATCCCAGGTGCTGTGGAGAGGTGTCTGCTGGAGTATGTTGCTGTTACACTGAATGCCTGTAGGTTTTTGTTACTCCCACTGCTGTGTACTTATATTGCATGTATCTGTGTAAGCCTGCCATTAAGACAACTCAAACCATACATGCATAATGAGTTGGAAGTGAATTTCCAGTCTTGCACTTGGCTCCTGTGAGTAATGGATGTGTCACAGGCCTCTTCAGCATCACTGAGATTCCCCTCCTGAGAGGGAACTGCTCAGCTCAACTCATGTTTGAGGGTCAGGACTTAGATTTATATCTATATTATCTATTAGTGCTTTTCTACCTCAAACTGCCCTGCATGTCTGAACTTACTGGAAATACTGTTATGTGTATGTGGAATGCCATCTATGTAAAGAGAACAGAGAAAAGTTAGCCTGTGTTCACAGATTGTCCATAGATTTGAAAGAGAGAAAACTCAAATGCTTTTCTGTTCAGAAATATCACTGCAGAGACCTGGGGAGATGCATTTCGGTGCATGAACTTCTATCTCAGAAAAGATCTCTCAAGATGCACTATACCATGGGAGATGTTGCAGAACATACAACCTTACCAAGAATCCTGGCATGGAGAGGTGAATGAAGGCAGGAAGCATTCAAACTACATCTCTCCTGAAACACATTGACTTTGTTGATTTTAAATTATTACTACTGAACTGTGAGCTCATCCTCTCTCTCCATAAGGCAGTGTTACAGCATTTCTGACCTAACATCTTCATTTTTCAATAAATGATTAGGACAACCATATTTGTAGATGACATATGTGATGAACAGCAAAAAAAAATCCGATAAAGAATAATTTTATAGAATATTTGTCATCCATTCTTTCATTCAAAAATATCCTACCAGCTCTAGTGCAAGAGTTATTAAAATCTCTGAACATCTAAAATGTTAAGAACATTTTAGATTTGGTTGGATCTTACATCTGACTGCACCATATTAAGGTTAATATATTTAATCTTGAAGCTCCCACTGGTTACAGCTAAAATAGTTAAGATATTCCAGCACGATAATATGAAAGGCAGAGCCCATAGCTTTCCAAAGTCATCGGAATGGGTGCATTGTGTGAAACTCTCTAGTATTATTGCCATCAATTCCAGTCCAATTGACCTCAAATTATCACCAGTAAAAGTTAGACCTTTTTAAATAGTTGCTGAAAATATCCTTCATTATGTTGCTGCAATGGTGCTGCTGCAGAGAGTGCCTTTGGCATCTGGAACTTCATGACATTTTTTCTTTTATGATTTTCCCTTGGTGCTTTCATTGGTTGCAAGTTTTCTGTCATGAGTATTTTGTCTAGGTAGCCGCAACATATCCTTGCAATTTTAAAATCAAGGCTAGAAAATAGAAGTTGACTTTGAAAATAAAATTATTTAGAAAAAAATTATCATGAAATGTGAAGCAAATAACTGTGTCCTAAGCTGATTGAATATGAAAATGTATTGGTATCAGTAAAATCCTTGAATCATAGAACAGTTTGGGTTGGAAAGTCATCTAGTCTAGGTCCCAGATGATGGTAGATACAGCAATTTATTGTGTTAGAAAGATGCTACTGAATGAAAAATATTAGATGAAACTATAAGACTACTTGTTATAGTGGAAAAGATGTCAACATATGAAACACATTACTTCTCATTGCCAAGTGTTGTCCAAACTCATTATTAATTTTGAGCAATCCAGCCTTACTTGTTGCTGTAAAGGCTGCAGAGGAAATTACATGGGTGTGTGTTAACTTAAGTGTCAGTGGATCATATATTTCTCTCTTGCAAGACCTAACATTCTTCAGTCTTAAGAGCATCTCCAAATAACTGTTAATTATCCTTCCCAATATCCTACCAGGTTGGTAAGTATTTTGCCATTTTACAGATAAAGATAATTATAAAAATATTGATAATTTCTGACCATACGGTATCATATGGGAGTCATAAAGGGTTGCATAAAGAGCATTATTCCTCCACTTGTTGCAAAGCACCCTAAGGGGCATACAGAGTGTTACTCAGGCAGCCAGCAATGGGTACCTACAGGAGAAGCTACCAGATGCCATCCAGCCACCAGCCTCAACTTACATCACTTATGGTAGATGTTAACATGCCTGTGTCCCATGCAGAAATCTCACTCCTGGCTTCAGCCAATTAACAAGACTGTATTCATATATTTATATTTTGAGGATAACTACTTTATGCTTGTAAACAGGAATGTTTTGCTTCCAAATCAGTTTCAGGTATAATGCTGCCTTTAAGCATATTCTGATACGCAAACTTTGAAAACCTAAAGGCACGAGTAAGTTGACGACATCTTCACCTAATAGATATTAATTTTATGACCGCATGGACAATGGCAAAAATATAGTCTTACTTAGCACTCTGTGATTAAAATGATTGACTGAAAGAGACATTTAGAAGTCTTGTTATGAAATATATTTATCTTGACAGCCATAGTTAAAGAGCATTTAAAGTGCACTGAAAGAAGCTGCTACAAGTGATTTCAACCATTGGTTCATGTCCAGTAAAACTTCCAAGATAGAACTTCTTGACTATTTTAGCATAAATGCTTGAGAGACACTTGGATACTTTGGGAATGGGGTTAGGTGTTGATTTATATAGAATGGTTGATAAACACCTTCTACCCATTGAGAGCATGTGAAACTTGTGCAATGATCTGTTCTGCTTCAAACTGACCTGGGGTAACCCATGTAATCTGTCTACCCTATTTGAGTGTTGTAAGAACAGCTGTATGTCCTTATATATTCTGCCATCATAGTAATGGGAGCCATGTAAATGCCTCAGCAGGACAGATAAAATAGCAGGGGACAGAGATCACCTCTGGCACCTCTCCTGGGTACCTCCCCTCTACATATGAATCATGGCTCATCCAGGCAGATTTTATTTATGTCCTTGTTCATGACCATGTGTGTTAGGAGTGCTTGGCCATAGGAAGACAGTGCTTATTTAGTCCTATTTTTTGCATAAAAGAAAATAGAATTAGAGGTGTCTGTACGGTGCTCAGGATACTTGCAGGGTGGGAAATAAATAGTTCTCGGGTGTCTTAGAAGGGAGCAATATGTGGAGCAGAGCAGCTTGAATTCTTTCAGAATTGCTGCCTGTTTTACAGTTATCTTTTCATGTGTTCCTTTATTGTTATTTTTTAATTGAGGATGAGAAATCCATGATTAAAAATAAGTCTGTGGAATGCTGCTTTGTATGTACCTGTTAGTTAAAGCAGCACAATTAGGATGTTGTAGATGACAGACAAATCTGGAATAACAGGTATGGAGAGACATTTAAAAAAATTAAGAGACCAAGGTCAGAAGATGGTAAATAAATGCTTCATCACATTTTCCAGATTTCTTTGTACTCATAGATCCTTAGTTTGTATGCAGAAGTGTTAACTGTGCATACAGAGAGAAAATGGCAGTTCGCCCACAGCAGGCAAGGAATGAAACTAGCCTATATGACAGTAAACTTGTTTCCAAACTGTAGGTGGTAGAAACCACTTTGGAAACCTATTTCATTAAGGAAAGAATGATGTTCCTGGCCAACACAATCACAGTGTTTTCAAGCACGGCTGTATTGGATGCAACTCGTAGCAAAACGTCACATTGAGGAAAGCACTTTGTTCAAGAAAAGAATGATTCGGTGATTAATCCCATTGACACTACTGTGATCTAAAGGGCTTTGGCAAATGCAAACTAGTTTTAATTAGGGAAATATGTTTTGGTAAATCAAACTGTCATCATACAAACAAACCAGATTATTATTTTTTCAACTCGGAATTTAAGTGGGAGAAAAGGTATGTTATCAGTATTTAAGTTATTTTCTTTTTTTTTACTACTGGAAAACAAAATTAGGCCTTAACCTGGATAGTCATGTAAAGGATGTATTTTTAAAGCTGCAATTTGACCTCATTTTCTATGAATTCTCTTTTCATTCTGGGGCTCTCCCTCTCCCATGTTTATGGTCTCCCTCAATAACAGTAAACAACGTTATTCCTCACAAGCAATAGGATATGACTGAGCACAGCTTCTCAGACATTTCTCCTAATGGCTCTGCTTCTTTGCATAGCTCCTACCCCTCCCTCAGTTATTCCTCCTGTCCCTCCCTCAGTTATTCCTTCCACCCTTCTGCTGCCTCTACAGTTGGGCCAGCGGGATGGTTTCAGTGATGACTTACTTTTCAGGTGGATGATTTCCCCCGTCTGGCTCACTGCACACCACATTTTGTCACTGGCACATTTTAACCAAAAAGTCCCAAAGGAAAGGTGTGTTTTCTTTCTTTTGAGAGAGCAGGGAAAAAAAATAGAAGAGGGGACTCAGGAAGGGTCAGGTCTTCAGATGATTCTAAAACCTGGTCTTTAGTCTTTGTTGGGTAGGCTTTTCAGTGGCTGAATACATTTATTTTAGTATTTCCATGTGGTTGTGTTTGTAGAGATGGAAGCCTGAAATAAGATAGTCAACAAGGGAAATCATATGCCTCCTTAGACTAGTGGGTTAGAAATAAGGTAGGATTGGTAGATTTTAATCAGGCTGGGGAAAAGGTAAAACCCAAACTTTCTTTTCTTTCAGCATTCCCATCCCCCTGAATACAGCCCAACTCCGTCTGCCTTAGTCATGCAGTATTACTATTTATTGCTGTTTGAATATATTTGATTTAAACATATTACCTCTTAATCCATTGTGAACACCTCAGTCAAGGAAGCAAGCAATGCCACAGACCAAAAAAAGAAGACCTGTGTCTTCTTCCAGGCTTGATGGTGTTTAAAATCCTCGAGTGTTTTCTAAAGGTGTCATGCAGTTAAACTGTGATAAACTACAGATCTTTCAAAAAGTATTTCTGACCACACAATTAAGTCTGGCCATCCATGTGCATCTTGATTGAGGAAAAAATTCTGTTTTGTTATGACAGCGGGAATTTGGAATAATCTCAATTTCTATTGATGCAAAAGGGACCAGAATCTCTTCCATATAGTACGTTATACAGCACTTCTGCAATATTGAAGTATGCAAAAAGGGGTCTTGGAATAGGCCTTTTATAAAAAAATGAAACTCATTTATCAAGAAACTATATCAACTTTAGAAGGTATTCTGAAGGTAGTACAAAGATAATTGGATATAATTTCTTGAAATTAGAATAGATGTAACTATAGGCGTGACTGCCTGAATTTAGACATACTCTGAGGTAAAATTATTGTCTGAATTAACAGTTTTAATTAAAGGGCACTGATAAACTTTGTGCACTGAGAAATTGAGTATGTTTACCTGTACTAACTTTGAGAAACCTGCAGTGCTCTGGCATCACAAATAGATACTCAGACACCAAACTCTAAGTGTCTGAACAGTGCATGCAAAACGGGATGACGGGAGGAGAGAGGCCCAAGTAACCTCAGAGCGCAAAATTTTGTTTGCTAATGACCTGTTTGTTTTAGACCAAAAGTTTATTATTGCAGTCAGTAAAGATATGAGTTGAATTGCACACAGATTTTGTGGCAGTGTTGGTCAAAGTTTGTATTAGCAGGTCTTGAAGGATAAAAAGTTTACAATGAATATCCACTTTGTGGGTTAAGGTTACTAGCAATAGAAGTACAGAGCATCCACTGAAATGGATTTAGTATAAAAAAATGTTTTCTGCAGGTAGAATTTGCTTTCTGGCACTGCTTTGATGATTACTCAAGATCCTGGCTGTGCCATGGATTTTCATCTGCTAGTGGTGTTTGCATTAAGTTGTGCAACTGCTTCTTAATGCCTGTTACGTAAGGATGCATAGATTGCAGCTCCATGAGGTATCCTGCACAAATCACAGCTGATAATGTAAGCATGGTTTCAAAGGTTACTCTCAGTTGAATTAATTTTACATTAATCAAATCCTCCCTGCATAAGTCAAATGCTTGATTAAGAAAGAAGTGCACAGTATAAGTTCAAATAGGGCTCAGAAAACAGGTAGCTGTTGTTGTCCTGTAATACAGTCTATAAGTTTGTGATATTCATACCATATACCAGTGTGATGCAGCTTTCCTGGTCAGGGAGGATGATATGCCATTGGCTTTTGCCATGCTGTGATTTTACCCCAACGACCTCAGGCTATATGAGCTAAACCACAAATAACATGTAGATAGAGAAGACATAGTCAACATTCAGAAGAGGTTTATTTATTTTTTTATACTACATTTACAGTCTTAGCCCTTTTTCTTGTATCTAATTTTAATTAGATTAAGCCAGGATCTATACTGAGGAAAAAGAGTCTAAAGATTTCTTGGACATTGCACCAAATACAGTGTTTAGCCCAGAAAGGAAGAAACTGAAGAGATTGGAGATGAGAAAACGAATCTCAGTTTACCAAAAATGAAACAAGTCTTTAAATCTGAATCAAAAGGATTAGAGACACGGTTGCAATTTGAAATGTGGCTAGCTATAACAATGCTTACCTCCTTTCCTTCTCTAACATTAAATAAAAACCTTTCTAAATTATTTGAGTTCCCATAGCAAATCTCACAGGTTAGATTTAAGGCGTTTCTTCACTGGAGGGCTCCACCAGCACACATTTTTTTCTAGTGCAGTCCTATGAAAACACACTGTTTTCTTTTTATGGAGCCTCTTTAAATTCTGAATATCAACTGACCACAAGAATATCACACACATCTGTGGTCAGGAAACATCTTGCCCAGAATAACAGAAATAGCACAGAAGAAAAGAGAGTGGATCATGCTACCGACCACAAAGCTGCAAAATGGCATAGGGACTCTTTGGCTGTCTATTGTTCTGCTTTCAAATTTTCTAAGTAGATGTGGCTGAGTTTTGCTCCAGATCTGCCTGACCCAGGTTTTATGAGATTTAACAAGGCCTAGATTAGAAAATAAATTATGTTCGAAAATATATTGGCACTCACTTTGAGGACTGATCAGAAGCAGATAAGATAGCATGCTAGTGCTTGAAATATTAGTTAAAATATAGTAACTAAGATATTTTTAGCAACAAGTATTGCTTGTGTAAACAAGCCATGAAATTTTGCTCCATGTTTCATCATACTAGGTAGGATTATTGATGGTAGCTCCTGGCCCATACATACTAATGATCTATCAGAGGAGTTGAAAGTGAAGGAGGAATGGCCAGAAATGTCAGGATAATTCCATGATGTGGGGTAGACTTGGGACTGATATTTGCCCCATAATCCTCTTGGAAGACTGTTCCAGAAATTGCTTCTTAAGTGCGTAGGGGTCTTGTCCAGTTTCCAACCTGGCTGGTGCTTCCCAGCTGTGTTTTATTCATTAACTTTATGAGCACACTCTAAACTTGTGTTATGTAAGGAATACTAAATACTAACTCTCCTCAAAAGCATACCTGAAAAATGTCATGGGTGAAAATGCACAGAAAGTTCTTTTCTGAAAAAAGCTCATGGGGAAACAGAACTCAGCTTGATTGGTGGAGCTCAGTTTGATTTGAGACACTGCAGTAGCACGGATAGAAAACGAGAAGAAAACCTTTTGCAAGGAAGAGTCTAAGGCAGATGCATGCCCAGTATATTCTGACCGCTAAAGCAGATTTCTGAATGCACATTCAAAGTGCACTGGCCTGCTCATTCCTTTTTGTATTTCATAATATAAACACAATATTTATAAATTACATTATCGTAAATATTATGATATAATATTTACAAACTGAAGAAAGGGAAAATTTAGGCTAGACATGAGGAAAGAGATGTTTTTGGATGACCATGTAATTTTTCTGAAGCAGTGGCTGGTCATGTGTGAAACACCAAGCTAGTAAAATGCTGTTATTTTATAAAGATGAAAGGGGAGAGCTGCAAAAACATTAGCTCTTAGAAAGAGATTATATAATTTTCATGGTCTCTGCCATTTCAAGTGAACATCCTGGAATAACTGAGCAATTTAATAGTTTAGTGTATAAAAATAAAAGATTTGTGCTCTCATGAAGGTATGAGATACTTGGAAAGTATTAGGTTTTTCAAGCAGTAAAAAAAAACTAATGTAAGATTTTATTTTTATAAAAACTATGTAAGATTTTATCTTGTTATGTGTTGAATATCTGTTACTTAGTAATGGAAAAAGTATGCTTTTGCTGGATCATTTGGTTTTGTTTTGGTCAAATGATCACCCATAATTTTTGATATCTAGCACTGCATTACAATTGCTGGCTGGGTCTTAGGACTCAAACAAGGATGTTTTTCTGCAGTTCCAGATGCGAGAGACACATAAGTGGGAGTGGGAAAAATGCTTTTGTTTGGGAAACACACTGTGGGAAAATTGCTCAAGATGATTTGAATGTCAGAATTGGAATGTAACAAGTGGTGCAGCCAGATTAGTGAAAAGAGAAGGCCAAAAGCTAAAAACTGCTTTTTGTCAGGGTTCTCAGTTAATTTGAAACAAAATTTATAGTTTACTTTCTGTTGATTGTATTCATAGATCAAATTTCAGTTACATAAAGTCAATTTTCTATATGCATGGTAAACTAAAGTCTGGAGAACTTGTATTTTTTAGTGGGAAAGACTTACAGAAAGGAAATATATCCAGACATCTATGGGGAGGTTTAGTTCCTACGTGCTTTTAGCCCAAATCAGCAAATCCATTTGGTTTGGTTGAGTAAATTGGGGGGAGGGAGTGTTGCCCTTTGGAGACGTCTCTCTGTTCACCTACAGAATGATAATCACATGGGGGATTGGCAAATACTGGGAGTGTAAAGCCTTCATTAGAATATATGGCACTCTGCATCAGGGTCATTGCATCAGATCAGAAGAGATGCCCAGATGCTTTCCTAACTCTCCCAAGGTTTTTACAAAAGAGAACTCCAAAATTCTGAGAAAATTTCCCAACTAGCAGGTCTTGTGTCTTTCATGTCAAAGGCATTAGGACTCCTCCAGTGTCCCACACAGCAGTGCCTTGATTACAGTCCCAAATACCCAAAAACGAGGGGAGGGCTGGGATATCATGTGATTCAACACCTGCGTCATATGACCTGTTGCAAAGGTTCTTGTGCACTGGCTGAAAGAGCTGTCTGTGATCCCAACTTCTAATATCTATAGGG
This sequence comes from Pseudotriccus pelzelni, assembly GCA_035584735.1. NCBI lineage: Eukaryota > Metazoa > Chordata > Aves > Passeriformes > Tyrannidae > Pseudotriccus > Pseudotriccus pelzelni. The sequence goes on along the minus strand of JAWMRA010000162.1, from coordinate 27,161,865 downwards.
CTTTCAATTACAAGATGTGACAAGTCCTTCTAAAGCCAACAGCTGCACAATCGAGCAAACCTGAGCGGTGAAAACTGCCTCCCTTTGAGATACTGATGAAAGACTTGCGTAGCACCTCATATTAATTAGGGGTGGTATTATTCTAGAACAACTGGCAATCCCTGAAGGATGAGTCACAGCAAATTTGGTAAGATCACGATTTTGTGATTTTTCTATGGGATGCCATTTTTTCAAAATGGTCCATAATGCCCTTTGCTCTCAAATTGCTTTATTTCTATTCCTTGGTTTCTTGTTTGGAGTGGTAGAAAGCAGTTCTGGATTCCTGGAGAGTGAAGTAGAGTAGCAAGTCTTTGTCTTCTGCGGGGAAGTTGTCAACAAGTAGAAGTTCATTGGGTTGACAGAAAATAAAGTCAGTAGTGAAACATGAAATATCTGCAAATGCAAAACTATATTTATCCTTTACACAACACAGTCTCCCACACGTACTGATTTTTAATGATTTAAAAATAATAGCACTGTTAATCCAACAGTTGTTTCATCTGTTGTTTTTTCAGATAAAATCAGCTCTTAGGTAAAATGTCAGCTTTGGAAATACCCTCAACAAAGAAAAGCAGAGGGCTGAAATAACCACCCTGACAACATGTACCCCCTGCTCACAGCAGGCATGGGGAAGCTTGCATTGTTATGGCAGATAATTGCTCAAGGCCTGAGTATGGGAGAATCTTGTTCCACATTCTGTCATTCAGTATTCCTTAATGAAAAATGCAGGCAAATTCCTTTTGATAGTTAGGATTTTCTGATTTGTACGAAATACAAGTATGTGTGTAACTTCTTGATAGATAAATGGTGAAAGGGTAAAAGTCAGTTATGCTGGTTTTAGCCCAGTTAGTTATACTAGTTCTTTCTGTTGGAACAAAAGCTTTTTTGTACTAATGTGAGTAACAAGTTCAAGAGAAAAGCCAGGAGCAGCTTGGGCTGAAATGCCCTTATCTTTTCAAAATTACAGAAACACAATATGCTATATTACATAGGAGAGAGTCACTGTACTCTTAATGAATTTTGCATTTGTTCTCAAGATAAGGGAATGAAATAGAAGAGAAAAAAATCATTTGTCTTGAAAGGAGATATAAAGTATAAACCATTTCTACACACAATCTTATCAGTCCATTTCGTGGCCACTTGACACTCTCAGATGCTCTTAATATATTGTATACCAAAGGCAATACTGCTGACATTGAGTTCTGCCACTGCCAAATTGCATATTCATTATTGTTCATAGTCATGTGAGGTTGAGTTCGGTCACTGCAGACAAAGAACCTTTGTCTGGATCTTTACTCCCTCCTCGCACAGTTTTTGGTTTCCTAACTTTTGTAGCATTCCCTGGGCTGAAAGTTTCTTTCTAAAGAGGATGCTGTGTACTCTTTTGTAAACATGTCTCCATTACTAAAAGTGACATCATGGGAATCGCTGGAAATGAGCTTGGGGAACAGACCCGGGGTTGAGGCAATGTAAAAAGAAGTCCCCTTGTCCCTTCTCCCTCCTCCTCCCTGTAGCATTGTCTAGCAAACAGGTACTTTGTTTAACTCTGTTGGAAGCTTCATGAGGAATTTAAACATAGGAAGGACTAAGAAAAAAAAGGAGTCCTGCCATCTCTTTCTCATCTGCACAAATGTGGTCAGCAGCTTATTCACACAAAGCCAGGGTGCTGCTCGTTTGCCATCGTATGCAAATTACCTCCCTGGACTCACTGGCACGGTAAACACTTTGGTTTGAGAAGTTTAAAAAGACGGATTGCAAAACTCGGGCATGCTCCCACTCCTACTGAGATCAGTGACAAGCCTCCCATTGACTTCAATGGAAGCAGCATAGAGTCTCCGTTTTCTGGAAGCGAAACCCAGCGGTATTTGAGCTTTTTGGAGCACATGCAGCTCTGAAAGTCTGTTCCTTTGAGGCACTCCAAAATTTTTCCCATTTGCTTGATTCCATGGCAACGCAACATCACCACCAAGCTTTCAGTACTGAAATGAGATTTTACTACTAAGCTTGAGGATTTATACAACTGTAAAAAGATCTTGCTAAGCTGCAATTCCGATTAGATTAATTCAGGACCCTTTTCAAATAAGTGACAAAATTATCTCTGGATTTATTTTACAATAAGCCAAGAATTTTCTAAGGTTAGAAAAACAAGAAAACGGTTTTACAGTCATAATGGAAACATTTTTTTATTATTATTACATAGAATCACTATGAGTAAAACACTGTATCTATTTACTGTTCTTTTCAAAACAGTCTAGAGAATAGGCTAAGCAGTTTTCTCATAAATTATACCAAAATCAAACTCTGAAGGCTGCATAAAATTATGATAAAGCCATTGGGGCTTCTGATTTTTTGTATTGCTTATATCACAGAAATAACTGGTTTGCAACCAGAAGAAATATACCAGTGTAAAAGCATGCAAGGACATGCCAAAAGCTCCATATTAGATTCTGAATGTACTATAGTTAATTTTTATAGAGGGAAACAAAACAGACAAGCTTGTTTTACACTCAGTGGATGAGAGTTTGCTGTGAGGTACATTATAGCACATTGAAACCTAGTGCACTTGTTGATACTCTACTTTTATGTGTGGGAGAGGAAAAAAAATAATTCCATACCTAGAGAAGGTTAAGTTGTGTGTAAGCAGTCTTGAGGGTCTTTTATAAGAAGTATCTACTAAGAAGTTCCCAAATAACAATACAAATTCAGTGGAACAACTAAATTATTAGACAACATTAATAAGAATTTTAACTGCCTTATGTTTCCTGCGTTTGCTTAGACTCTAGATATAACCATTTGTTACCATCTGTTATAATCAGTTTTCATGTAATCCAGCTGTTGAATCATCCCATCCAATGTGATTTCTGACATGATTCAGGCTCTGACTTCCCCCGTTGCAGACAGACAGACCCATGCTGGAAGCAACAATCAGGATGTGGGCTGCAGTGTTCTGGGGCTTTGACTGCTTCTGTGATCTGCTCCTTATGCCAAGAGAGTCACAGGAGTACATGATGTAACACTTGATCTCACTTTTCTGACTGGAGTTCAGAGCTTCCCCTTCCGATGCTTCCATGAGGCTTGACACCTAGGTCAAGCAACCCTGAGCGTGGGATGTGGCCCTGCTCTGGGTCACAGAATCGGAGACAGGCATTTCCTTCTCTGGCCTCCACCAGGGCAACGAGATGGTCGTTGTGCAAGCAAAGCTGAGATGAGGATGTAATAACTGAGACCACAGATCTGACAGTAGCACTGTGACTCTGCCAGTGAAACCCTTACGTATTATTTCTGTTTCATACAGACGAACTCCTGGCTTGGCTCTGATTAGTGAAGCAGCAACAAATCCTCTTAGCTGGAGCAGACCCAGTTGAAAGCAAAATCTGCCCCCTCTTTCCCAGCTGACCTTCAACAAATCACTTCAAGAGAAAGTTGATATCAAGTCAAAAGCTTTGTTATAAAGCTGGACACTTATGACAGCTTGTATTTCAAAAGTGGCCAGAGATTTTGGCTATGTTCCCTCTCAAGACCAAAACTTTTAAGTGGGTGTTTGGTACAATTTCACCACCTCTCCTTCACCAGAACTGAAAAAACCACTAATCAAATTTGAAATTCTTGGCTCAGATTATGAGAAAACTGGATGAAAACTTTAGTATGTGAATGTGTTCTAATAAGTACCGTTAGAGATTGTCCTTTCTTTATACAAAACATGATGCCTTTGCAATACACAACACTGCACTGCTTATTAGACAGAAATACAAACTTTATGTGAGTTGCACGTTTCACTGTCTCACATCTTACATATTCTTTATTTGAAAAGTAGGTGTCTTTGCAAGTCCACTTGGCAAAGAGTATCTTTTCTGGCTAAAGCGGGAAAATTCAAACTCAAAATCCCTTCTGAGCCATAAAATGCAGAATGCTCTTTGTAAACTATCTGCTCTAACACTCCAGTAGTATTCCCTGAAGGCACCCAATTGTGGGGAGTGAGGCAACTCATGTGTGCATATAGCAGTTGTTTTTTTGTCTATCACTTCTTATGCATCTTTAATGTGTGAAAGGCATTTATAATTCTTACTTAACAATTCTTATTTGTGATCCATTCAAAATGACATCTAGGAGAATACGTTTAGGAGAATACGTCCCTGGTATATTACTTAAATTTGTAAGTAGAGTATTTGCATTAGCATAAAACAATGTCTTGTATTTTGCCCCTTTATTCCGGTGTTGCACTGCGAACACTCAGATATTCAAAGAAATGTAGGCACTGGTTGGTCTGTAACTCAAGCCACAGAGAACCTGTCTTTAAGTAGCCCAAGATGCCAAAGCCAAAGGATACTGTCGCCGATGTTTGGTTATGTGCAGCCATCTCAATCAACATTTACTTTTGCGCTCAGTAAAAGGCAAACTGCCACTGCCGCAAGGCCGGGGGGGCAGATCGATACCTGTCCCGAAATTTCTGCAATTGTTCTCAACGGCAACTCTTGGGTCGCCGTAAACCCATTCAAACACCACTTAAACACCATTTCGCATCGCTTTTCCAGCGCTTTCCTGTTCTAGCGGCTCAGATTTGAGGGCGATGCAGCCGCGAGTCGCTGCTCTGGCCGGGCGCGGGGGCGGTGGCAGCGGCTGTCGGACGATGCGGCGGCTGCCCCAGAGCCGGGGCGGGCACGGCACCGGGGGTGCGGGGGGTGCGGGGGGTGCGGGGGTGCAAAGGCGTAAAGGCTCGGCAGCGGCGGGGCCCTGCGGCCGGCGGGGCTCGGCGCGGGCGCTCAGGAAGTCGCGTCAGGCTCGGCGCCGCCGCCGCGGGGCGCGGGGCCGGGCGGGGGGGCAGCGGCGGAGCCCGCGGTGCGGGGGCGGTGC
>JAWMRA010000162.1:27014346-27156776 GCA_035584735.1 Pseudotriccus pelzelni | reverse complement strand
AGGCGCGGGGAGCGCGGGGCCGAGCGGCGGCAGCGCAGGGTGCGGGGGGCTGCGGGGCCGCCGGGGGCAGCGCGGGCGGGGAGAGGGGGAGGGAAGGAAGGAAGGAAGGAAGGAAGGCGGGCGCGGGGAGCCCCGGGGTGCCCTCCGGGCCCTGTGCCCGCGGTCGGCGCCCGCCCCCCGCGGCGGCCGGGGAGGCGCGGGGCGGCCGCTTGGCAGCCGCGGTGCCCGGGGCGCTGCGCACCCGCACCGCGCTCAGCGCCGCGGTTTTGTTTGTAGCTGGGCTGGAGAGCGGCGGCGCTGGAGCCCGGAGCGCTGTGCAGCCCTGCTGAACCCCGAGCCCTGCTGAATCCTGCTGAGCCCGGAGCCCTGCCGGAGCCCTGCTGATTCCCAGCGAGCCCTGCCGATCCCTGCTATCCCGGAGCGCGGTGGATCCCGCGGGATGGCGGCGGCCGGCAGGTGAACAGCGCCAGCGGCGGAGGGGGAGCGGGAGCTCGGGTTGCGGGTGTCTCACAGGTATGTGTGCGGGGACCGCTGCTGCTCACACGAGCTTTTAATTCCATATTATTTTTTTGAAGTTCACGTTTTACGCGTGCCGGTGCAGCCAAGGTCACCTTGAGCACGAGGAGGGCGCGTTTCGCCTCCACTGTTCAGAGGTTTACGGGTTTTTTTTTTGTGTTTACTGGGGGGTTTATGTAGTAAATTTCACTGATTACAAAAAAAAAAGGCAAATTGAATGTAAGAGCTAGCAGAGACAGAAGGATGACTGCATGGTTATATTGGCTCAAACTCCAGTTTGTATTGAGAATTCTGCTTGGGTATCCCCAGATGGGCTTGTGGCGGCTTGGACAGGGCACTAAGAAAGGCAAGAACGTTGGATTAAAGTTTTAGGCCTTGCTGTTGCAGATCTTTGCATACAGCATGGGATCAGTCTCATTCCTTATGGCTCATAGCTTGGCCACCACTGAAGTTTCTTTGCAGTGACAGAAGAGGAAGGTATTATTGTCACTTTACAGTTTCTCTAGGTGAAAATGCTGGGATTCCTATTTCAGTGGCTCTCCATAACAGAGCAGTTTAATTTGTAGTGTTTTGCACTTATATTGTACATGAGTTGATTTAATATGTTTGCCCTTTCTTTTTTCTTTGGCAAAGGGAGAATTATTTATTATACTTATTATATAAACTATAAAGCTTCCGTTTCAAAATAATAATGCAAGTTTAGACTTCTTTACTGCTTTTTAATCCCATAAGCCTGTAATGTCAGCAGCATGTTCAAATTTAGGGGTGTGCTTTTTTATAGAGCACTCCTTCTGAGGAATTTGCAAACTGGTTTGACTAGAGCTGGACCAGACACATAAAATATTCTATGAGATAGGATTGGGAGAGAACATTAATGACATTTTTTGTAGATCATAGGTGTCCTTGAGAAGCAGATACTAGAAGAGAGAAGTCATGGAGTGCAAGAGAATCGTAAACCTTTGAAAGTGGCTAAAAGGTGCATCCTTGTGGCTGCATGGTTTAAGCCATGCAGTGAAGAACTGTGGAAAATTTGAAAGGCTGCATAGTGACCTGTAATGGGAAGAAGAGCAGAGAGAGAGAAGCATGCTGGAAACTGAGTGGTGTACTGTGTTTATGGAACTTGAATGTGCTGGATTTTTTAGCATATGAAATTCGTGCTGATTTTTAGCTGCAATGAAACTTCTTTAGAACTGAACTTTTACTGAAAGGTGAAAAAATACCAGTTTGCTAATTTATTGCCAGATGCCCATTACTGAAATTATGTGTGTGTGTCTGTATAGGTGTATTTATATATATGCACATACGTATATATATACACATATGTATGTTATTATTTTGCAGTTTCTGATCTTCAGTTCCACTCCTGTGTCATGGATGAAACTGCTTTGTCCCTTGGAACAATAGATGTTTCCTATTTGTCCGCCTCAGCAGACTGCAGCATCAGTAGATGTAAGCATTCCAGTGAAGAATGGGTAAGTACAAATTGTGAATGTTACTGGCCATATTTATTTTATGTTTTTTGTTCTGAAGAACGAAGATAAGGCATTACCACTCTTGTGCACGATACAGTTTGGTTTTAATTGAACTTGAAATGTAAAGAGGAACCAGCAGTTCAGTTCTGTGCCAAAGACTAAAGTTGCTAGAAAAGAAAAACCCTACCAAACCCTATGGATAATCTTACAGTCTTCTGGTTTAATGTTGCTAATCATTTTATGTAGCAGTTAATGTACAGAATCCCATTCTGGAGTAGCTCAGTCAAGCAGAAAGTCAAATAGAAAACTTGTTGCTCTTCTGCAGATGTGGTTTAAAATGCACAGGCAAAAAGGAGCATGAAGCTGAAGATGCAAAGTCATGTAGCCGTTGAAGCTGGAGCTTTTCGTGCAATACAGAAGGCAGAAAAAATTGGTGGATATAAATAAGGAGCCTATTAAAAGTCTGTGTCCTCTGTTGAGCGTGTCTTGGGATTTGGAGGAGACAGAGGGTCAGTGAGCGGACCAGGCTGGGTGGAGCCAAAAGAGCCACATGGGGACTGGGCTGATGCTGGTTGGTTTAGCAGCATAGGTCAGGAGAAATTAGACATGGATTTGGAGACGAGGGCTTTGAACTTGATACAGAAGACAAACTGGAGACATGTTTAGGGTTGAGGGAAAAGATTGATGTCCTGGCAGGTGGGTTTTCCGTCTAGCTAGATCTAAGTGACATCAGACGGCAAGCTGCGGTAACCAAGGGATCTGTGAGAAAGTGGGATAAGGGCAGGCAGGACAGAGGAGATAGGAAGGAGGTTTTCTAAGAAAGTGGTGGTGAGTTCAGTAAAGGGTTGGAGGCAAGCAGAAGAAGGACACTATTACAGAGTCAGTTTAATTTGGTGTTAGCATTACAGAAAGTGAGAGAGAAAGGGATTATGGCAGGCTTAGGATCTTGATGCTTCTTTATTTCAGATGGAAGATTTACCTTTGGAATATTTCCCAGTTGACTTCAATACTCTTGCCAAGTGTGATATATGCACAATTCAGTTTTTAGGCATCTGCAGCATTGCTTTTGACTTTCTGGTTGTTTCTCACTGGGTTAACTATACGAGGATGTATTTGTGTTTTACAGCCCTTATGCTGGTTTAAGGTGTTGGTTCTACCCTGCTGCTCTTCCATGTAAATGTGCTATTTTAAACATCATTTTGGTTTTGTTTTGTTTTGTTTCTGTAACTTCCCTTTTAACACTGAAAATAACTTCCCTTTGAATAAAATGTATGGTTTAGAAATGGCAACCCAGTGCTCATTCTCAGGGAAGCAATAATTCAGTAGACTTTACTCAGAACAATCAATGTCTTTGCAAGCATACTTAACAACAATATTTACATAATGTTCTAACATGGAGAATGAGTTCTGTGAATCCAGCTACTTTGGATTTTTTGGTTTTGTAATCTTTAGATAGACAGTGTAACCTTGGAGAAGGCGCAGGGGTTCCTTTTTCATATCACTCTACACGAAACTGCTGGAAAGTGCCTTGAGAGTCCGTGGAGTTAATGTTTTAAATACATTGAGTCTTCTTGCAGTTTTACAGATGTGATGTTCAGTTGAAGCTTCAAATATACTGCTCATGTTCCAAGCATGTTTACATTATTGAGAATGTAATTTACTGTTAGTTTCTTTCACTTTTCTCGGCTGGCAGTTTCCTTGGTGTTTCTTAATTAGTTATTATTTCTTTTAAAATTTTGTGTGTCAGCATGTGCTGCAGTGCTTAGGCACATCAGTATAACACTGAGTTGTGCTTTTTTTTTTTTAAAATCACATCATCTGGAGATAATATAGTTTATTTTAGCAAAATCTTGGAAAAATTTGTGCTTTATGTAATTGAGGGGTAATTTTTTGTGTATGTGTGTCTGACAACTCCCCTTACTCAAAGTTTTCCTGTACACAGTAAAACATATATTTCTGCATATTTACACAGTGGTCTTTTGCTCTGCAGGGAGAGTATAACTCTCGTCCCACTCTCTTCCGATCTGCCACTTTAAAATGGAAAGAGGCTCTGCTGAGCAGAAAAAGGCCGTTTGTGGGACGATGTTGCTATGTATGCACTCCCCAGAGCCGGGTAAGAAGATTATAGACTGGATTATGTTTGACAATAATGCATAGTTGCAGCATAATGAAGTTGCAGGAGTTTCCTTACTTTCAGAATTAAGGTCACAGTGTTTTTACTTCATAAAGTTTTTCACTATTGTTTGTGGTTATATTTTCTTTGTCATGGAATTAATGGATGACACAGACTTGCTGTGATGCTTAGTCTCCCACCTTTCAGTGTGGATTTACTCCTTGCACAAAACTCTCCAGCTCTGCAGAATTATCTCTAGGAAATGGTATGGCAAAATTAATTTTAAATTAATAACTGGAATTTGGTGCACATGAAAGTGTTAAAGCTTGCTTTTAGGACACTTTATTTCTCTATCCACAGAATAAATGCTGTTTCAAAACCAAGCCCTATGCCTCCCTTCAAACTTGGCCAATCCTGTGCAAGAGAGGACAAGCCAGTTTTCTGCACCTGGCTGATTCCTTGCTTCTCTGCCCAGCCTGGAAACAAGGAGTGCCAGTTGCAGTAGTGGGGATATTTGTCTGCTGGGAACATTGTCAAGATGGTGGCTCTAGAGAGGTTGCGCAAGCTGATTTAAAATGTGAACTTCACTGAACTGCAGTGGGCAGGCTTTCTGTCAGCTGAAGATGCAAAATGCTGATAAATGGCATAATGTAGTTTGCAGTCAGTTCGTCCTGTAATTTTACAGTGTGTACACCCCGGGCTTTAAATTGCACTCAGTTACACCTGCACTGAATTCCATCATTGGCTGCACTAGAGGGAAAATTTGCTTGTCTCTTTGACCAAGGAGAAGTTACTATTTCACTCAATTCCTCTGCCGGAGCACAACATTCTAGCAATGTGGATTTCTACACCACACAAATGTAGTGTAGAAATCCATATGTACTGCGAAGGCTACGTATGATTTGGGCAACAAGGCAAGCAATTAGATAAACCGAGAGTACGTCTAACAGACGAGTCAAGTGCTTTGATTTGTGAAAAGGTGTATATGAATTCTCAGCTTAGGGCTTTATACATTTGGTAACCAGCCTGTTAGTAATTAGGCTGTTCGTCTCAATCTGGGAATTATGCTTTAAAAATAAAAATCTTGTTCTGTATTTTGTCTGTTTAATAAGCAACTAATTAACTATCCTGAGATCCCACTTAAGATAGGGACATGACCTATTGAGCCCTTTATTGCCTTCTGCTATAAGGAGAAAATACCATCCTTGCACAGACAGTAACAAAGAAGATCCTCTCTTTAGACTCCAGATATTTCTTTTTTTTTTCTTTTTTTTTTGAGCTGCCTTTTTCATTATTTCTTTTAAGGAAAAGGAGTGAATGAGTGAGGCAGATTTCCTTAAATGTGTTGGCCAAACTAACAGCTTGGTAGTGCTGAGAATGGCAGGACTTGAGTCTCCCCCTCATTTTCCTTCTTGCTGTCCTGGGGGCCGATAAAGTTCACTAACCAAGCAGAAAACTACCTGCTTTATTCATTTAGTCTGGCTATCTTAGTTTTCAGTCTTGTCTGAATGAAGCTGGCTTGTTAAGGGGTGTGGTGAATGCTAGAGGTGCTCTTAGCTAAGAGGTGAGGGATAGTGTTCAGCAGGAAAGTGTAGGATATGGTGATGGGAGCTGGGCTTCTTGCACAGTAGAGAGATCCTGTATCAGCTCAGTTGGTCTCACAGAACCAGATCCTCTGCCTGACACAGGATTGAGGAAGAGTTAAATAAGGAAAAGCTAAAGTATGACGTTACAGCTGGAGGATGAGCTTCACAGAGCGAGGGTATAACTTAATGATTAGAACACTGGAATGGATTTGGACATTCAGTGGTACATAACTTTGTTGCTGATTTTTTTGGGGACACCCAGAGCAATTCACTTTTCCTCATTTGCTGGAACATTTCATCAGCTTTTAAGATGCACAAAAAATCACCAGTGAATAGTCAAAGAAATTAGCATTACCTTGAAGCTTCGTCTTAAGAGCTTAAAGCAACAATTGGTTGATTGAATGTACAGCACAGTTATGCTTTAGCAGGAGGGCGGAAGACTGTGCTTCCACTGTAGCCAATAATTTCTACCTGATTTGCAAATGGCACAGGACACTTGTATATTTTAATTTGTGGCAAATAGTGTGTCCTAAACAAAATGCAAACAAATGACTCTTATCTGACTCCCATTGCAGAATTAGTGGTGAGGCTGTTCTGCAGCTCTGCTGCTGCTGGTAACCATCTTCCTCCTTCACTGTCCTGTTTTTGTCTTCTTTGACATGCACAGTTCAGTAGTTTCAGCTGGCATGGTACCAGTTTTATAATTGAATATTATCTGGATAGAAAGAAATTAGCCTCTTGGTCAAGGTATTTCCTTGGAATATGGAAGATTAAAGTTTAGGTCTTCCTGCCAAGGAATATTTGTTTATCCAAAGTGAAACTGCTCTTGAACTTTCCCTAGCTAATAGCTTGAACTGTGGAGTCAGTAACAAGGATCTAGAAGGCTGGATTGAGTCTGTTGTTCAGGCAGAGCAGGAATGTGGAGATTTGCCACCGAACCGTGGATGGATATCCTGACCCTTGGGCTGTTGTTACATGATGCTTGATCTGCTGGCAAACCGTGTGTCACAGGCTGGGCGTCAACTGCTTGTGGTTATACTCATGCTGAATGTGGCTTAATAAAGTTCTGTCTGAAGATGAGTTCTGTATTATGACAAATCGTGCTTTATATTGCATCAGAATACAATGAAATATTATGGCTTGAATACAGCCAATACAACCCCGCAGTAAAGCCTAGGGAATACTTTGAAAGTATTGGAGTTTGGAATAGTGACTTGAATTTAATTTTCATTTTGGAACAGTTTGTGTGTACTGTATAAGCAGGTTCAGTGCTTCTGTGGTTTGTTTTTTTTTTTTTTTAATAGTACAAATGCGTTATTTGTACATTGCATATCTTAATATAGGACATTGCATTGTCTTAAATGTTGAGTGTAACAGACACAGCTATTCATTCTTATGTAATGAAATAATTCACCAATCTTTTGTTTTCTTGGTTTTACAGGATAACTTCTTCAACTCTAGTATTCCTTCTTTGGGTCTACGTAATGTCATATATATCAATGAAACACATACAAGGTAAGGTAACAAGTCTTTCTTTTGCTTTTAAAATTCAGTGTGTTCTGATTTTATGACAGAGAAATCTCTAGGGTAGTCCAGACTGAGTGAATATATATTGTGGTCCTAAAATGCAGGAAGTAGTGCTGCCTTCAGGAAAGAAATGTACTTGTTAAATCTGGCTGTGTGTATTTTTTGGGAGCTGAGCAAAGTCCTTTGGGGTTATAGACAAGGAGCGTAAGCGTTAAACTTGTTTCACAAAAACCGGAGCACCTCTAGTGCAAATGGCAACATCTGTGGCATAATGCTGAGAAAAGCCGATTTATTTTCATGTGTAGAATGACTTCAGGCTTCATTTTAATTTACTGAGCAGATCTGGCTCACAATTTAGGCACTGACTATTATCAGTAATGGCAGTTAAATATGAATATGTCTTGAAATGCTTTTTGTGCCTCAGTGGCAGAGTGCAGCTCCTGAAAAATGGTGTATATAACCTAAAAATGATGATCTATCTTTGCACTAGTGGAAGCATATCTTGAGTTCTGGGACAAAGATAATGGAATTAAGCACAAATATTCTGTTCTTTGGAAAGTTAATAATGTTTGCTAAGTTTTTTTTTACAATAACCATTAGCATAAGCAGGTCCTGCAGTGTTTGTCATAGAGTCAGAGCAAACAAAGAGAGGCCAGCAGCCTTAAAGAAATGAGCCAAAGTGTCTGAGTGGAAGAAAGGCAGTATTGTGCTGTGCTTGAGAGGGAGGAAGCTAATGTTAGAGGCTGTTCTTTATTACACTTGAATTAATTATGGTTTTTTTTAAGAGTTGAGCTTGTAGTTTAGGATACAGAAAAATAACAGAAATAGTGTTTAATTTTAACTTTTTTCTTAAATTAGTTTCAGAAGTCTAATGCTTGAATTGTTTTGAATGGTCAAAGTTACTTAAATTGGAAATAAAAGGGCAAAAAATATCGGTTAATGAATTATTCTGAAATAAATGCCTTTAGCTCAGAATGTCATTATGGTGTGAAAATTGACAGTTTTAATGAAGTTCTGTGGTCCCATGGGGTTACAAAGTCACAGTTTCCTGGCCTTAGAAAGCAAGAGGGATTCTCTTTAACTGCTGGAGTACTGTAACTGTATTGAGATGTTATCACAGCCTTTGGCTGAGGTATGACTGTCAGTTTTTTGATGTATCTTGACTGGGTCCATTCTGTGTGGTTTTTGTCTTTCCTCATTGCTACCTGATCAGCAAACAGATTTTTTTAATTAAACTACATCATGTCTAAGCTATAAAATGAATGTAGAAGTCTTCATACCTTGACAGATACCTGCAATAGCTGTATGATGGTGTGAGGATATATTCATAATTACTAAAGTCATTGTCAGAAAGAAGCATATGCTTATCTTTACTTTCTAGAGAAATGAGTAAGGCTCTCAAACTCCAAAGAGAAGGGGAAAAGGAAAAAAGTAATTAAAACAGAGTTAGCAGTCTGCTTCTCTGACAGCATGAATAGCAAAACTCTTTGTCCTTTGAGGCAGTCTGAATATTTGTGTAACCATTATGTGTCACACTGGCTTGTGCACTCATCTTAATTACAGTGCAAGTGGCCTGTGTGCTCAGGTAGTTTGGCCTTTTGCAGCATTAAAGCTCCTTCTCATCTTTCCTAGCTGTTTATAACACATGTATAAATTTACTGAAATGTGGTAGGGAGGTTTAACAGCCAAGATCAGTAACTCAGGTGATGACAAGCAGTGAGACCTTGGCGGCCCTCCAGCATGGAAAACACCCACGGTTCAGTTTGGGACACTGGCAAGAAAATCAGCCATGCATTGCACCAGCAGACCTCAGGGCCGGGGTTTTACGTAATATTCAGTGCTCTGGTCTCAGGAATGGCCAGAATTTATTTTTTTTGTCCAACTCTTTAATTCCGTCCGATGCATCAGCTCGGCTGTTCCGGGGTCCCAGCTGTTTGTTTTGTGGGGTGACCCACACAAGTGATGGCTTGTCCAGTCCTGGCCTGGGGAGTGAGGGGGGTGAGGAGGAAAATACTAGTGAATATTTACTGCTGGGGACTGGATTTTTAGCCCTTCCTGTATCACTTGCATCTTCTGTGATGTTTGATGTTCTAAGTAGCATTTTCTAAGGTGATTGTTGCTTATGTGATCTAGACAATAAAGGACAACATTAATTTGAAAAGGAGAGACTGCATGACAGAAATTGCCTTGTATTTGTAGAGCTTGAATTTCTAGAGCTTTGCTGATTATTCAGTGGTTCTGCTCCTGCTAACACTTTGCAAGGAGAAGGTGTGTAGGAGGCACATAAAATTGGGTGTTTGAAAGCACTGAGAGGGAAGGAGAAGTTACTAAAAAAGTGTTTTTAGTTTTGGTGGCTAATGCAAACTTCTTCTCACAAGTGTCTGTGAGAGTTTACCCTGTGCTTATGTGAGCAGCTTTCCCAAGAGAACCCAGTGTTCCTTCAAGAAGTTGACAAATCTCTTAGCTGGCCATTTGCTTTCCTCAGTGAAAAGTCAACAAATTGGAAATCACCACTGCCTCTCCTCTTGACCTCGCTGAGCTGGGGAATTGGTACCAGCAGAGAGACAAAATGTATATGCTGGTTTGTTTGCTACTTTCCTGTGATACCATGAGTGTTTTAATGCCAGTGTCACCCTGCACTGATGTGATGCAGACCCCAGTTGTCTCATGTGTTTTGTGCTGTGTATGAGTTACTTCATCCATAACATGAATATATTGGTAATTTGCGAGAAGATAAAGAAGTTCTTAGTTCATAGAACTGTACTTACTTTTGCTACTTAATTGTATTTTTAGGTATTTTTCATACCTTTTTTTTGGCAGTCAAATATTTTGATAATCAGACTGAAATACCCTTTTTATTTTTGTAGGTACAGGGGGTGGCTTGCCAGACGGTTTTGTTATGTCCTTTTTGTGCAAGAGAGGGATGTTCATAAGGGTATGTTTGCCAAGAATCTGACAGAAAATGTGCTGAATAACAGCAGGTAGGATAATGCAAAATATTTTTTAACTTTCTAGCATGTATGATATAAGAATTTGGAAACTGCAAGTTTTAGGAATCGGACTATTTAAAATACTAGAAAATACAGTGTCTTTAAACAACCTTTCAGGGCTGTAGCTTGCAATTTCTGTTTGAATACTAAAAGAGGGGATTAAAGAAGTACAAGTCTCCAAAGGAATGATGCCTAGTGGGGAACACCAGCCAATACACAGAAAAATAAATTGCTACACGGGACCTCTTCAAAGTTTTGTTTATTATATGTAATTCATATAAAGCATTACCACCAAAGTCATACTGCAGTCATCAGAAATTGTCAGTGTTTCAGTAATAATAGGAAAGCAGCATTTTGAAGTACCCTGGGTGTACACCTGGAGCATGATGCAAAAATAGAAAAAGGCTACAGAGTGAAATTCCCAGCCTTTACTTTGAGGAGCTTGTTTTCTGTTTCATAGACCACATTTTAAATGGCGTGTTGAGCCTCTGATCAGCTATTAAGGGATCAGTTTCCCCTGGACACAAAGAAATTCAACCGCATGCCCCTTCCTGGAATCTGCTTTTGTCAGAAGGCACGCACTGCCTCCATTAACATTCCTAATTCTCCTAAATTTTTAATGTTTGAGTCCATCTGAAGATGATAGTGTTGCTTTTGAAAAGTAAAGCAGACTGTGTTGTGCCGTAGTTATGGTGTGTTAAACCACTTAATCTACTTAGATTGGTTTCAGATGGGAAAAATAGGCCTTACAAATTTTCTTACGCTTTGTAAAACTGAGAATTCAAGGGGAACAATACTGTAGAAGTTCAAAATAGCTACTGTATTAATCTGTCTAATGAGGTAAGTGAAACTGCTATGACAGGGAAAATATTAAAAAAATGAGATTTCGTCTGTTCTCCCTGAATTTTTAACCTTATTAAGCATTTCTGAAAATTGGCAGTCACTTAATATTAGTAGCTGTGATCTGCATATATACTGTTTTATATGGTCAACTTTGAGCATATTCAACCATCAACTGCAAGTCAAATCAGAGCTTAGAAAACTACTGAATTAGACTGAATGCATGTGGAGTACACAACACTTCAGTGTAGATTTTTTTTTTTAATGTTTGCAAGTTACTCCTGTAGTAATGCACAGCTCATTCCCAGCAGTTGTCGCGTGTGTCTTGGACTCTTCTGTCTCATACGTTTCATTTTTTAATGTTAGAGTCCAGAAGGCCATAGTAGATGAAGCTTCTGAACCAAGTGCTCCAGGTAGTTTTGCTCAAACGGATCCTAAAGCTATCAACAAAGTGAAAAAGAAAGCTAGGAAAATTCTCCAAGAAATGGTAGCAAATGTGTCACCTGCTTTAATCAGGTAAGAAAAATGTCTCATTGGTGTTGTAAGTGGGAGGAAGAATGGAAAAGCTCTGTATAATACCAACAGAGCTTGTAACACGAATAAATAGTGAATAATTGTTCTAAAAGTAATACGTTATTCATAAAAATTTTTTTTAATATTCGCTAACAAAATAGTAGTTATTTTTCATTTTAAGATGCAGCAGAAAACCTCTGCCTTTCCAAGGGATAAATTCTAAGATTAAATGCAAACTTTTTTTTTGCTTCCAATGCTAGGTTTGGTACTAATGCTTAGACCAATATTGGCATCATTTCAGTCTCATAGGGGCAAGAGCAGCTATCTGCAGCATCATGGACTATGAAAGATCATTTTTCCAGTAGCCTATTCAATATTCTAATCTGTAGTTATAAATACCTCAGAGAGAGTCTTACTTTAGATAACATCTTCTACTGTGGTGTCTGCCTTTACAACTAAGCATGAATTTGTCTCCGTTGTGTTCAGTTCATCAGCTTTTGTTGCTTATTCTACATTTTTTGCAACTATATTAACTTCTCTTAGATACACTTAGTCCCCTAACATATCACCTAACTAGCTGTAATAACTTAGTGATTGCAGTTGATCATAGATAGGACCTCTGTGAACTTTCCCCAGACAGTGGTCCTGCCCTTTGAACAGGCTTCGCTGAGGTTGACACTGACAAGATCTGTGTCATAACTGCAGGAGGCTGAAATGTGGTTACTAACCATAGGCAAAAACTTGTTTAGCAATTGGAATTTGCAGTATTTTTGTTTGAATATAAAGTAATCAGATTTTATGGCTTTGCCGTTAGTCATAGAAAAGCATAAAAAGAGAGGCAGAACAACTGAGCGAAGCTTTTTGGGTTTTATTTGCTCGTCTTTTAGGTTGACTGGCTGGGTGTTACTGAAGTTGTTTAACAGCTTTTTCTGGAATATCCAGATCCACAGAGGTCAAATAGAAATGGTCAAAGCAGCAACAGAGGTAAGGGAAGGTGGGAAAAATCTAATAAGATGGATTTCTGATGTAGTGTCTGTGAATATTTACAGCACTTTCTCTTTTTATGAGAGTTTTGCTAAGTCTGTATGAAATGAGATTGTAGATAGAACTGTCTTGTGTCTGTGAAATAGTGTTCTTAATTAAATATAATGCTCTTTGAGTTGTGTAATGTAAAATACTATGTGAATTCGGGTTTTACCTTTGCTTCAGGATCAAATTTTAACTATCAGGCTGAATGATTATCTCAGATAACCTACATCCAACACTATTCTTTTCTTTTAAGCTGAAGCAGCCAATAATAAATTAGTAGATCTATTTAGGATTTTTCACTTTTACCTTGATTTGGAATAAAAATCTTTAAGAAATAAACGCTTTCTATTTCTTACTAGCAGTACATTCCCAGTTCTTTGGTACTCATTGAAACTGGTCAAATGAACTCCTAAATTCTACCATTTTCTTTACACTCGATTCTTTTTGAAGGATTTACCTTAGAAATTTTGGTTAGATAACCAAACAAACCAACCAACCAAACAAACCAAAAAAGGTTCCTATTATTTTCTGTTGGTTTTTGATTACAGTGTTTGGGAACCCCACTATTCACAGATCCTTGCTAATATCTGATGGAAATACCAATACTTTTGGTGACACTGAAGATTTGTCCACATCCCTTTAATTGTTTGATTGTTGTCTGAAGAAATTGGGAGTGTTAATTAGTGCTAATGTAATGCATGCAACTGAAAACTACAGTCCATGAAAATTAAGTGTGGTTGACTAAAAAATCCTCACTGTCACAGCTGAAGGAAAACCAGAAGTAAAAAACCTCAGTGATGGTAACTGGAAAATACCATCAGTTCTGATAACATGATACTAGCAATCTCAGTGAAGGATTTTAGAAAAGGAATAATATTCCACATTTCTTACAAACTGCCTTCTCTCTTTTTTCCTTCTTTCCCCACCGTAGATGAATTTGCCTCTTATCTTCTTGCCTGTTCACAAATCCCACATTGACTACCTGCTTCTTACATTCATTCTTTTCTGCCACAACATCAAAGCACCCTACATTGCTGCAGGGAACAACCTCAACATCCCCATCTTCAGGTAATAACCTCTTCTTACTTGAAAAAGGCTGAAAATGTCTTCTGTCCAACATGCTCAGAGAGAGTATGCCAACATCCTTCTGAGAAGCTGTGTCATAACCTAAGTAGGGTAAGGAAGGATATTCCTTCCTCCTAGGAGCCTCAAGGTGGATAGGTGACTAGGAAGAGATGACTGTGTGAAAAAGTGTGGT
This sequence comes from Pseudotriccus pelzelni, assembly GCA_035584735.1. NCBI lineage: Eukaryota > Metazoa > Chordata > Aves > Passeriformes > Tyrannidae > Pseudotriccus > Pseudotriccus pelzelni. The sequence goes on along the minus strand of JAWMRA010000162.1, from coordinate 27,142,932 downwards.
GAATAGACAACGCTTCATGAAATTTAGTGAGCTGGCTAATGGACAGCAACACTACTAGGTGAAAGTAGTCCACTTTAGTCTGTGTATAAATTATTTTTCTGGTGGCTGAAGAACTAAGGCCTTTGACATAATATTTTGCCATTGAGACAGAATTTGGCCATAACTGATTCCTAAAAAGCCACTGGATATTGCAGGAAGTGATGAGGAAAGAAGGAGGATACCTTGACTTCAAGGGGATTTGCACCAGTAGGTGCTAGTCTGTAATGATTGCTGTGAGAAAGGCATTCAGGCTCTATAAACTATCAATTAAAATGGTATTTATTAGGGCCAACAGTATAAGGAAAGAGAGATTAGCATAGATAATCCAACTTCCCTTTAGGCACTGGGAGCCCTGTGTTCTGCAGCGTTCAACAGGCCTCTGATCCGCACCCAGCTTGGGGACCCTGTCTGCAGAAGGAGTTACCCCATTTTGGTCCTTTGAGCCGGTGTAGGATTTGCTTGCAAGAAAACAACTCCATTCATCATTTCTTCTGCGAAGCAGAAAGGATGTTGTCATGAGAGCTTCTTGCTGCACTGTGAGATAAAGGCAAGACAATGCAGGTGGTGTAATTGCTGGTGCTAAGTGGGAGCTGCCTGCGGATTGCTCTGTTAGAATGAGCTGGCTGAGCTAATCCTGCAGCCGAGGGGTATGTGCAATATGGGCATGAAGATGCTGTTTGTGCAGCCCAGCATTGCCTCAGGACAGCTCAGGTTAACTGTTAGGTGGATCACCAGCATCTCAGTGTACAAGTCTGCCAGAAAGTGGTCTGTCAGGGGAGTGAAATGGAGGAAGACAGGATAGAGAAGCCTGTTTCATAAGTTAAATGGAGAAATAGTTGTGTGATCCTATCACGTGCAAGTAGTATAGTACTATATAGTATATAGTATAGTAGTATATATACTACTATAGTACATTTCAGTTCCTGTTGTGTGCTAGGAACTTTGTGCTGGATGTGTGGTAGCTTCCTGCAACTAAATTCAATGAGTATAATCCTCCTTTATTCTGCAGCACGTTGATCCGCAAGCTGGGAGGGTTTTTCATTCGTCGGAAGTTGGATCAGAGTCCTGATGGTCGTAAGGACTTCCTCTACAGAGCTTTGCTCTATGTGGTACGTATTTCTTGTTGCTGTTTCTGTAGGTAGCATTTCAGTTGGGTGCAAGTGGGAAAGCGAGTTCCATCTGTCTGGGGAGCTGTTTTACTGCTTTGAATTTGTCTTTGGTTTCATCCTGCAAGAAGGGGATTCATTTTTGTGTGAACTCTTGAATTTATAGAATTAAAGAAAACTGAATGCTCAGCCCCTTTGAGGATGAGCAGATTTCCACCTTGCATAATCGCTGCTAAAGAATGTGGAATCAATGCTCCCTGAATTAATGTTAGGCTTTGTTTCTCTGATGTCTTTTGTTCCGAGGCATATCTACACTGATTCTGTTAACATAATGGAAGCCTCTGTTTATGATGGGTTGATCTAATCCTTTGTGCCATTCAATATAATAGCTGTATTTGCATCTTGGAAGATGGGATATGCTGGGGAACCAGAAGAAGAGATGAATGTGAATTGACTAGATCAACTGTTGTTAGAGATGCTCTTTGAACAAAAGTCATTATACTGCTTGTATATTCATTCAGATTCAGTTGCAGATTCGTCTAGGTTTGTGTCAAGCATTAATTATTGGTTTCTTTTTTTTTCCCACAAGTGTTTGTGCCAGCTCCTGATCTTTCGATGCTTTTAGAAGGAAATGATTGTTGACAATATATTTCAAATGTGAATTTGCCAATATAATTAGATATTTATTTTTTTCTTTTCCAATCTTTTTGTATTCAGCACATAGAAGAACTGTTGAGACAGCAGCAGTTTTTAGAAATATTCTTGGAAGGCACACGGTCTCGAAGTGGAAAGACATCTGGAGCTAAAGCAGGTCTTTTATCTGTGGTGGTGGATGCTCTCTTCTCAAATGCTACTCCTGATGTCCTAATTATACCTGTGGGAATCTCCTATGATCGCATAATTGAAGGTCACTATAACAGTGAACAGCTGGTAAGAGCAATTGAACAACTTGTTTTGCCTAGGGGATTTTCTGCTTATGTGCAAGAAAATTTGTTACAGAGTTAAATGACGTGCTAGTAGTCCTGTCACAGGTACTTGGGATTAGTGTTGGAGAGCAAAGAGCCATTAATCACAAAACCTCTCTGATGGGAAGTGCTGAGGGACGGTGACATACTTCCACATGGAAATTTGTGACATAACAAATAATATGTTCAAGTGGATCTCTGTGGAGAAAAGTAGTTTACTTTTAAGTTATAAGGTGTGTCAAAAGCTTTGGCCTTGTTTTGACTGCTGTTGCATGCATTTTAATTTTAAACATAACCTTTTAATTGCAAAGTGGAAGGAAAAACAACCACCTCTGTTTTCTAGGGCAAGCCTAAGAAGAATGAAAGTCTTTGGAGTATAGCTAGAGGAGTCTTCAGAATGCTGCGGAAGAATTATGGGTGTGTAAGAGTAGATTTTGCACAACCATTTTCCTTAAAAGTAAGTTTGATTTCTTGAAAATCTGTTTGAAGGTTCAACATTTTTGATATTTCAATAATGGGACACATTTATTTTGATTCTTTTTTTTTTTTTTCTTGGTGGGTTACCATCAGTAGCATTATCTTCTGAAGTCCATTCCGGTAGGACAAAGTACCCCTGTTCTGATGAATGTGTGAGTCTTCAGGCACATTTGTGTTAAGCTGAAATAGCCTCAAAGCTGATGAAAAGGGTTATGTTAGTTTTGAAATGGTTTAAGTGTTCTTACTGGGTTTCTTTGTTTGTTTAACAAACAATCTTTAAAATGGTCTTGTACCATGCAGTAATCCTTTACGTAGTAGAAACATTAGGAGTTGAAGGAAACTGAATACTGTTTTCCAGTTGAAGTAATTTAATGGCATATGCTATTATTGAGGAAGGGCGTTTATCTCACTAGATTTTTGAAATTGTTAAGTAAATTTGTAGCTATAAAAGTATTATGAATAGTGTTTTGTAGCTTCTCAGGGAATGGGGTGGCGTGGTAGTATCTGCCTTCACTCTTTAAATCTTCCATGATCTCTGCTGGTACTATACTTATCTGCATTTCACTAATCTGTATTCTGCCACAGTATGCCTTATTTTTAGTGTGACTTTAATAAGATTAACTACTGCAACAGCAACCTACTAGAACATTATTCAAATTAATTAGGTGTTCTTTTTTCTGCCCTACTTCTCTCAGAAAAGCAGTAGGTTGGAGAGCTTTGGAGGGTTCAGTTACCACAGCATGAAATTATTGTGACCGTCTGCACTGCATTATAATTAGCGTAGTAGGGAAAGATACTAATGCACTTCAGGGAGGAGGTTTGGGCTATTCTTGGGAGGGAGTTAACAATTCTTTTTGGATCAGTGTAAGGAAAAGAGGGTTATCTGCCCTCTTAATCTAGAGAAATGCTAATCACTCTGTACCTTCCCAGCAACCTCTGTCAGGTCTCAATTGTATGTGTATTCCTTACTGTACCTCGGAAGGGTGATAAATGGCATAAATCATTTGAGTATGCCTTAACTAAGATTTGCAGAAATGTAACTGTAGTTATGTCACTGCAGGTTTTTCTAAAGCAGATGAGCTTTGGGGGTTAATTTTGGGCCTCTACAGTTCTGTGAGCACAGGCTTGGAAGCAGGAGAGAGTGAGCTGGCTGTGAAAGTCTTTTAAGCAGCTTTCCTGGGAGGGAACTGTTTTCCTGAGCAGCAGGTTAAGTGGCTCTTTAGTGTCCCGTTCTTTATAGAAACTGAAGGAACACAGAGTCCTGAAAGCAGAGTAGTGTAAATGCTAACCTATAAGGAGAGGCTTTTGAGAAATTTGGGATTCAGGAATTCCAAGCATGCTGTGCCCTGCCTGCTTTCCGGGTGCTTAAGTTTGTGTCACTGTGAGGGGTCTTGCAAGTGGAGTTTGTACACCAGTGTTTACCTATGGAGACGTTCTCCATCCTGGCATTTGAAGAAAGCAGCAGCAAGCAATAATTACTCCACATTGGTTCTGAATGGGTGTTAGGCTTTGCTCTCACTCATGTTAATGAGGCAGTTCTCATTAATTTAATCATGGAGAAGCTCGTCTCAAAGGAGTTGTTCCCATCAGGGTGCTGACTGGGGTTGTGTATTGTTTTCATTGCAGTGTTTTGCTTGAAGTACAGATTCCTTGATGTGGGAAGTTTGCTTTTGCATAAAATAAAGTCAAAAGTGAATAAGCTGTTGAAAACTTTTAATATCTCTGACCTTATTAGTGCTTTTTTACTGTGAGCTATTTTTAATCACAGTTGCATTTTGAATAATTGCCTTTTTTTCCTATAGTAATATCATCAGTTGAATGCAAGAGTAAGGTGGAAAAAGTACAAAAAATAACAGTTTTTCCTTTAACAGGAATATGTAAACAGCCAAAGCCAAAAACCTGTGCCTGCTCCTCTTTCTTTGGAACAAGCTTTGTTACCAGCTATACTTCCGTCAAGGTAGAGATTTTTTTTTTTTGGTATTGTTGAGAGGAAGGACAGGCTGGGATTAGTTTGTTCATTTGTTTGTCTTTTTAAAGTTCTGCATTACGTTCCAAGCTGTTCTTGAACTCCCCAAGGGTAATCTCATTGTTTATAGAAAAATGAAAAGCTTAGACAATTATAACAGCAATTTGTTATAAGAGTTGCATTCTTTCTGATGAGCTCTGTTTAAATAAATTGGAGAGGCTTTTAAAATGTTTTTGGTTTTGTTTGTTTGTGAGGTTTTTGTTTAGTTTTTTTTGGGTTTTGTCTGGTTTTTGTTTGTTTTTTTATTTTAGTGACTTCTCCTGGTTTAATTGTAAATTTTATAGAATAACTTGGGGGGAAAAACGACATGCTTAATGAAAAGTGAAGGATTTGTTTTTAAACCTCACCAAGATTGCACAAGGGGTTTGGAATAATTACAAAACAAATAGGATCTGGGAGTGAATACCCCTTGCTCTCAAGGAAGGTGCCTGTCACTCAGAAGTGCAAAACTGCTCAAGGGCTAGATTTGTTATATAGATACACATTTTAATTGAGGTGTCTGCTGCAGTTGTACAAACCTGCGTGCTCCTGGTAGAGACAAAGTCAGTAATTTACCTTTAGAAAGTTGTAGGTCCATACGAAAGACCATTTCTAGTTTGTGGGGAGACTGGGCTCTATCCACCTTTTAGGTAGATTTGCTTATTCTACTGTTGTCCATATTCATCGAAGGGAAAAGAGCTGTGGGCTGCAACTGGTGTTACAGCAAAGTCATGAATAGCCATGAAAGAAGGTTGCAATATTTCTTGTGGTAGTCTTATCTTAGATTGTTGTTTAGTGTGAAGAAATAATCTGTAGAATTTGGTAGAGCTTTTTACAGGGAACATTTTTCTGCCCTTACCAGACTACAATGATGTTTTGTGCTGTATTTTGGTTAGTGTATATAAAAAAATATCAGTCTAGGTTATTTTATATTTTGATCAAAATCTAAATGTCATCATGTTAATTTTTATTCTGTATTTAGACCTAATGATACTGTGGATGAAAGTGCAGCGGCCTCGCTGCCCAACTCCAGGGATATCACCTGTGAACCCTTCAGAAGAGAGCTGATATCCAACTTGGCTGAGCATATTTTGTTCAGTAAGTGTTAAGAGTATCACTACCACAGAATCATAGAATGGTTTGGGTAGGAAAGGACATTAAAGGTTATCCAGTTCCAACCCCTCTGCCATGGGCACAGACACCTTCCACTAGACCGGGTTTCTATCAGCTACTTGTTTTGTTTTGCTGACTGAATGAAGTTGCTGTTTGGTAACGTCATGCTTCCTAATTCTCTCCATTCAAGTGATTGTTTCATGACTTCAAATGCTGTCTTGAGAATTCTCCACCCCTTACCTCCCACTCTCCTCTTCAAAGTTTAATGAACTGTTTTTCTGATTTAGATTTCTGATTAACCTTTTTGTTCTGTCTGTTCTGCTAACTTTTGTATTGCTTGGACTAGTATACTAAACTTGCTGTACTCTGAAGTGTTTGATAGTCATACTGGTACACTGATTTCTTACCTCTTCATGTAAGAAGTTATTGGAGTGTCTGAATGGCACTATTTTAAGATCATACTCCCATGAACGCATCTAGCTGCGTGGACCAGTGTTGCCAGGTTTTATAGGTTATGTGGTGCCTGCTTCAGTCAATAGACCTGTGATTTGTGGTATAAGAAATGCATACAAAATAGTACTTAGCTTAGCTTTGTAATTGTTTAAGCTTTATTCGCCCTTCTTCAAGTTCAAGTTACTTTGATTACTTAAACATTGTTACTGTGTATACTTTGTGTTTCATTCAGCAGGTCCAGTTCGGTGCCAACATCACCATTAATATCACTGTTACTATTTTTTAAATAATAGGCACTCTTTCACTTGTAATGATGTTCTCAGTCTTTCAGGTGCTTAACGAGTTTATCTTGTTTCCCTCTAGCTGCTAACAAGTCCTGTGCTGTGATGTCTACCCATATTGTTGCCTGTTTGTTGCTGTACAGACACAGGCAGGTAAGGCTTCTGTGTTGCTTAAATAGTCAAACATTACTCTGGCCTTAGTAACTTGAAAAAAGGAAGAAATAGTGCATTTTACTATTGCATGATACTGAAAGGAAGAAAGATGCATTTAAATTGAAGTGGATTTCAGGTAGTCTGAGTGCATATATTTTAGTTAGTGATGGATGCTTGAAAACAAGCCATTACTGATGGGATGATAATAAATGCTCATGTAATTCAAAACATTATGCTTTTTTTTAAAGAATACATGGGTTTGATTTATTTTAAGACTTTTTTAGATCTCAAAACATATGCACTATTGAATACGCTACAAATTCTTCCATTCATTTTCAAATTAATTTTTCTGTTCCTCAGTACTAGAATATTATATCACAGTGGCAGAATTAATTCAAGTCTTGTGCATGGGGCTTGGAAGAATTTATTTTCTTCTACAGGTGTGTTTTGCATTTTTTCTAAAATTCCTTGTCCCTCTAGTCTGAAGCTTGTATTGCACATAAATTGAGAACAAATTGAAAAATATTGATCAGAGATGTAATCTTGCTTGTGGAGGAAGCGTTGCCATTCCCATCAGTGCAGTCTTTTCAGTTTCCTAAAACAGTAGAGTCAAAGAAGCATTTTACAATGTGATCTGAAGCTGTTGTGACAGAAAACAGGAAAAGGAACTGCTTGAGCAAAGACTTTTTCTCATGTTCCAAGCCAGTTGAACAGTTTTGTTCATTACAATACTCTCAGATAATTAAGCATTCATTTTATAGCATAGGTAATGGAAATACAATATCTCTGACATGTTCTTGAAGAGCAACTCAGGTCTCTCCAGGCTGTGAAATAAATCAAGAAGCAAACATAAATCCTGCATTCCCAAGTAGTTGCATGGCTTAAAAAAAATATAATGGCATGTAATTCAAAACACGTGAGACTACTTCAGTAAACCTCAGTGAAAGTCAGTTTTTCTGATATGACTGTTGTGCTGTGGGTTATTAATAATTAGTGTAATGTTTATGTGTTTGCTATATACCTGGTTATGTGGTTTTACAGATAAACTCCTGTGCAGAACAGTTGTTTCACTGTATGATTCTGTTTTTATTTCTAGGGAACTGATCTTTCCAGGTTGGTGGAAGATTTCTTCTCCATGAAGGAGGAGGTCTTAGCCCGTGACTTTGACTTGGGATTTTCAGGGAACTCAGATGATGTTGTCATGCATGCCATCCACTTGTTGGGGAACTGTGTAAATATCACAAACACTAGCAGAAACAACGAGTTCTTCGTCACTCCCAGCATAACGATACCTGCTGTCTTTGAACTCAACTTCTACAGCAATGGAGTATTTCATGTGTTCATTAAAGAGGCCGTTATTGGTATGTTTGGGGGTTTACCAAGGAAAGACTTTTTTGTAACCCATGAAGTCAAAGTATCTGCACTAAAAACTTCATCAGTTTTTTTATTTAATATGTTTTTTCGCTCTCTGCTTCAACATCTGTTTACATTAACAATTTTAGAGTAAACTTGCATTTTGTTTGTGGGATGTTTCCACTCTTTTTTTCCCTTTATCCTTTATCTTTCTTGGAAGCATTGGTCACTGCTATAGGCAAGGCACTGTCAGAGTTCTGAACCAACATGGCAAAAACTTTGAGCAGCATTTTATTGAGATTCTGTTTTGATCTGACATTATTGGACACAAAATAGTGGTAAATTCTGTCTTTATTCTTGAATTACATGTGTAATGTTTGACTGCTCTTAGGCCTAGAAATAGGCAAAACAAAAGTTTGAAGTTCCCTTTGCTGTAAAACCCTTTGGAAAATTAAACTTTGCTTATGTTTCTGCTCTAGCCTGCAGCCTTCACGCAGTTCAGAGTAGGAGGTGCAGAAATGGCACCAGTGGTGCTTCTCCCAGTTTGATCAGTCAAGAACACCTGGTCCGAAAAGCTGCCAGCCTGTGTTACTTGCTTTCTAATGAATTTAATGTGTCTTTGGTAAGTAACTGCATCAATTGTCCAGGTGTCTAATTTTTGTTCTGCTTGTTACTTTAAAATTAATTGATGCTTTTTTTCCGGTGTCCCAGCTCTGGTCTGTTCCCTGTGAGTTCAGTCTCTCATGGTAGTGGTGTCGAGGGTTACATGCTGGGTGCCACCTGCTGCTCATGCAGGTGGTGCTGGGCTGAGCCTGCAGCTTGCCTTTCCTGAGAAGGAAAAGCTGCTCTCTCAGCTTCCCACAATTCGAGGTGGGCTTCTTAATGCCACTTAACAAATTTTGTGTCACTGATGTCATCGGACCATCACAGCTAGATTTGCATTCTGCCCAAACTATTAAGTTGTTTTTTTGGGTTTGTTTTTTTTTTTTAATGTAAACAAAGACAAGGCTTTGAGAGTACTCAGCTCCTATGAGTTTGCATAGATGATTGAAATTGTGTTGGGAACTAAGGCTCCATATTCTAAAGATATTCCTTATTTTCATAGGAGAGCAATAGTCCCAGTGTGCCACACCTAGTACTTAGTGGCAATTTTAAACATGGCCTGACTTCAGTTTTTGTTGTGTTACAAAACACTGAAGACAGCTGATGTTATCTCATTTTTCGGGCACCACGTACTTTGAACTTTAAGTGCTAGGTGCTTTTTTATTCTTATGTGTAGAAATTGCTTAAAATTCTAGGGATTCTTGAATTAGTTCTTAAATTTGTACTCATATTTGACTGGTGCTTTTCTTACTGACGTATAAGCCAAATTTAGTATTTTTGTCTGGGAGTAATGTTAGGTCACATAGTGAGGTTCTTTAGTAATATTATCCTTTTGGTTTCAGAGTTATTAATTATTATTTTAACTAAGAAAATATTTCCTATGTGATTATGAACAACATAAAAGAGGTTGACTTTTTTTATTCAGAGTTTCAAAACACATAAGGGAATTTCTTTAAAGTGTACTTTTCTTTAAATTTCAGATAAATCACTGTAGTGAGTCTCAATGATTTTAATTTTATTATGGTTGTGTTTTAGAATTGTTAACAAACTAAAATTTGGTTAAAGGTGATTAAAAGGGGAGAATATTTAATGTGGCCTTCTACCAGTGGTAATGCATTTCTTAAAAAAACTTGGACAGATCCTGTTTCACTGTAATTTTTCTAATGTCTTCCAGGAGAAAACATAAGAGGGGTGCATTGCAATTATGCTGATAAAAGTTTAACAACTTAAAAGGAAAAATACTGCTGTATCTAAAACATACATGCTGAACAGAAAATGGTGTTGCTATAATGGGAATAATGGATGTGATTTTTACATTGCATTTCTTTTATGTTGTGCAGCCCTGCCAGGTGATCTATCAGGTTTGCCATGAATCTGTGGAAAGGCTGATACAATATGGCATTCTTCTGGTGGCCGAGGTAAAGTGATAGAGATACTATACGAGTAGTCAACTATGCCACAGGTAGTTTATGCTTCTTAGTTGTGAGACTTGTTCTAAATATATGTTGTTACTGAAAGCTTGTAACAACAAGTCCAGGACTGAGACTACTTCATTCCTCTGTCTGTAAGTGTCAGACATTTGGATATAGTCATCCTGTGATGCTCTATGACTCCATGTGTAATTTCATTGTACCAATAAGCCTACTAAGGAAAATAGACATTTTGGTACTGTTCTGTAAAATTGGGATTTAATTTATTATTATTGGAGCCCTTTCAATTGCAGCATAGCTGCATGGATGTTTACTTTCTACTCTACAGGAATCAGGAGTCAATATCTTTTGTCATTCTTCGAGTCCTTTGCATAAATCTTGGAATTACTGTAAAATCTCCTCAGCTGGCACAGGTTGCAGTTTCAGGGCTGTAGGGGAGTCACTGTATGGTGCCATCTGTCAGAGGCGTGCAGTGGAAAGAAAACCTGAGGAGCAGGAGCAGCTGATTCAGCATATATTTGCTTCCCAAACTTTTTTTGTGCACTGTAAACAAACCTTGGCACCCTCCAGGAAGAAGCAAGAAAATGTAAAGATCATGAGGAGAAGGAGTTACATGTTTGGCTGCTTTCTTCTTGCAGCCCTCCACTCTCAAAGGAGGTTAGAGCTGCTTCTGGTGTATTTGTTAATGGCCATGGCTTCACTCTAATCATAGCGCATGACTTTCGATACATGCTTCCATTTTTAATGTTGGTTACCATGGGTACTATTTACTTGATATACCTGAATATTAAACATTCTCCTTCTTTGGAGTTACTGCTGCTTCCTTTTTGTCCGAGCTACTCATGTGTTGTCATGCATTAGATTGCAATCATCATTAGATAAAAAAATGAATGCTAATCAGAGTTTAGGAAGAAGCTTGTGTGTTCCATGCCTGGGGACAGATGAGGAAAATAGGTAGATGTGCACCTCTCTGTCTACTCAAGAATGAAACTGGTCCCGAGGGTTCTTCCATAAGTTTTGGTTGTTGTGTCTGATATTTCGCTGTTTATAGCTGTGAGATAGTTAGCTATTAGGCAGTATAGAAATATCTGACTGCAGTGTCTGATATAAACCACCAGTGCAACATCTCAGTGCTGAAAAATGAGATATATTTCCTCATTACATTTTTTAAACTTGGGAGACCTCTGTACCTGCTTTAAAAAATTTGCATAATCAGTGCAAACACTGTAAGCAATGGTTGTTTCACAACCTCAGAGAGGTTGGCAATGCTTGTGGGGTTTTACAGCCTGTTCTTTAAAAAAGGTGGATAGCTTCTGTCCCTTGTAATGATTTCAGTTTACTTCTGACATTAACATATCAATCAATTTCCCATTAAATTGAGCCTGACTGACCCATGGTTTTTTAAAAAATTCTTTTCCTGTGATGCTAGTGTCTACTTCAAAAACTAGAAAATATTCCTAACACATAGTGATCTCTTTGGTGTTTATATTTAAAGTTGTTTTATGACCTTTGCTTCATTCAAAATAAAATATTTTATCAGAGTGCAAGACTGGAAGGATGTCATTCTTCATTTGCTATAGAGCCCTTTTTCTTTCTCATGAATATTATCACAGTAATCACATGAACAAGTGTCTGTTATCCATTTAGTTTTAATCTTTCCTTATTTCCATTTCTGAATGGAATAAAGATACAGGGGTATTTCCTTTTTGACTCAGCAATGCTGAACTTTGAAAAATCTTTCTATTCTGCTGCTTTGAGCAAAAAAAATAATGGTGAATGATTGACGCTAAGGTCTCTCTGAGTGTGTGTTTAATATCTCTAAAACCCATTTCTGAGGATGCATTGTTAAAATTGAATGTTGCATCAAACCTTCATTGGTCAGGTGGAGTATTCCTGTGGAACCTCATTTACTGTAGACCTGAACTTGTGACACACCTGCATAAAAAAAAGGTTTGAATAATTTGTGGTCTTCTTGATTTAAACTGGCTCATTCTGTTGAAGCCAATATCCTGGGGACAAATGCAAGAACAGCATTATTAGAGGCAATAAGTTACTACTTTCAAACAGCAACTTTTAGCATTCTGCACTGAGTTTTTAGCTATTGTAATGCAATAACACAGAGTTTACTACTCTGTCCTTGAGGCAATGGTAGTACAGAGGTTAGCACCACAACCAGAGAGCTTCTCAACTGTCTATCCTAACACAGCTGAAAACTCTTCTCTTGGCAGCTGCTACTGTGTGGCCTCTGGTAGGAAGATTCAGCAAAACGTGCAAAGATTTTAGCTTTAAAGCAACAGGGAAACTAAAGAAAAACATGTTTTCCGCCAAATGTCTCTTCTCCCTTCTCAGTGCTGTCAATAATTGAGTCTCACCTGCTTCCATTAAATATTGGTTAATAAACACACTGGTTTACTTAGATGAGGTTATAAAATAAACCTATTGCTTGCCTGGATTTGGACCTTTTACCTATTTACCACCTTGTCTTTCAAATTTAAGCAGGATGATCAGGAGGATGTTAGCCCCAGTCTTACAGAACACCAGTGGAATAAAAAACTTCCTGAGCCATTATCTTGGAGAAGTGACGAGGAAGATGAAGACAGCGATTTTGGAGAAGAGCAGAGAGATTGCTACCTGAAGGTAATATTTCTCTAAGGCTAATAATACTGAACTCTGTTGTAAGAGATACAAACTACTGTATCCGGATGGGTAATGATAATTTTATTTTTTGGTTATTTGGTTTTGGTTGGTTTGTTTGATTGTTTGTTTTTATTATTATCTTGTGTTGGTTTGCAGTGTTAGTCTGTAGTATTTTTGTGCAGTCAGCAAAATACCTTTCTGTCCTTTCCACGATGAAAACAGCTGAAGAAACACCAAATAATCTTTTAGGGAGATGGAAAAGCAATTATTAGAGTTATGAAAACTGATAAATACTCAGGTATCTTAGTTTTAGTCTTTACTGACTGCATGCACTCTAAAAGGGGCACATGGAGCTGGTATTTATATTCAGCCTATATTTCACTTCATAGATTACTCGTGTTGATTTTAGATATATTACCAGTTTTCTCACTGAGCTGACACAAACACTCTTTAGGATATCTTGTTAAAAATTGAAAACATCTGTCCATCTCTGTGAATGCAAGGCAACCCTTCTGTTGGCTGCAGAACAGTATGATGTCTTTATCTTAGAAAAATAGTAAAATCCTGGAGGAGAAAAAATAGCATTGATCTGTGATGTGCATTGCCTGTTTTGTCCCTCATGGTAAACTGCTTTTTTGCTATGCTTCCGTAATGTTCTGTGCCCCCATACTCCTTTTTGTACAAAGGAATATTTTGGCTGCCATTTTGCCATGTTCTGTCTTGCACAACATTTCTTGCAGAAACTTTTCTTGTTTCTACTGGTCTTCGTCACTGAACCTTTTGTTGCCTTTTCTTAGGTGAGCCAGTCTCAAGAGCACCAGCAGTACATCACTTTCCTGCAGAGATTATTGGGACCTTTACTGGAGGCATATAGCTCTGCTGTCATCTTTGTGCACAATTTCAGTGGTCCCGTTTTGGAATCTGAATATATTCAAAAGCTACACAAGCACTTAATAAGCAGGACGGAGAGGAATGTTGCTGTATATGGTATGTAAAACTGGAGTTAGAACTGGATTTTTGATTCATTCTGTTCTTCCTGCCACAAGGTAGCCCAAACTGAATGGCAGTTTGTTTATCCCTGGGTTTTCTTTCTTGCAGCTGAGAGTGCTACCTACAGTCACGTGAAAAATGCAGTGAAAGTGTTCAAGGAAATTGGGGTAAGTGTTTGGTGCTCAAATCTGCTGGCTATTAAGTTTCATTTTAACAATGAGCACAATTTTGACATTCCAGGGCATCTCTTCAGTGGCAGTTTAAAATCTGTGAATGTGTCTGTGGAAATGTATTGCAGGTTTTGAGCATTTTGGTTTACATCGGGCTCAGGGCTGTAAGAGAGAGAGCACAAGTTGCAGAACAGGGCATTTCTTGCCCTGGGAAGACCTGTCTGGATGGCTGGATGACCAGACATTTTTATTCACAGCAACTGAAGTCCCTCTGCTCTACTCCATGTGCCTGCTGAACAATATTGAAAGGCTGGGATCATGTTCTGTGCTTAGTAACAGCTAAATTTAATTTTGAAGACTACGTAATCTTAAAAAAAAAAAAAGCATTAGTTACTGAATTTTGGCTTAGCAGTGATTGATCTACAGCAGAACCGTCCTTGTAGACTTCCAGTGTCCACCAGGAGGATACAGGCGTTCTTTAAACATTAAATTTTGCACATTACCAGTAGCATTTTGCGTTTTAAATCACCTCTCTAGATTTTGTAAGTGCAGTGTTTTTCCTCCATCAGAATGATGGGATTTGGCATTATAATTTTGAAAGTATCATCACTGAGGCAAAATTTTGCGAGGTATGGGATCTGAAACCTTTGTGTTTAAGTTCTGATAAGTTAAATAATCTAACAATAGGTGGCCTATAGTAAAGGTATCTTTCTGTAAATGTAAGAGCTGTGAAGAAAGCGTGTATTGAGTCCATCATTTTCCAACAGCAAGACAAACTAAAAGTGGAACTAGGTAGCATCTGCTGAGCATCCATGTAGAGCACAGCATCTGAATTCTGGTTTTCAAAGTGCTCACACTTTCCATTCAGATGCCTTTTAATTGGGTGTTTTACCTCTCACTGTTAAGAGTGGGCTGTTTATCATACACTGTACTTATTTCTCAGTTTCCCTTCCTCCGTACCATTTGAACATTGAGTGGATTCTAATAATACCTAAATGCAATGCCACCTAAGCCTTCAAGAAAGGAGAAAAAAAAAAAGACTTATAAATGAGAGAAAATTTAGTATAGTCTGTAAAACTTTAATGACAAAAGAAAGGAGATTCCTTTAACATGGTGATACTCACATATCATTCATGCTGTGCTCTAGGTTTTCAAACAGACACAGCAAAGCAAAGACACCATTTTGGAACTAAGCACGACGTTCCTACCTCAGCGCAACAGGCAAAAACTACTGGAATTCGTCATGAGCTTCATGGTATTGTAGACCACGTACAGCACCTTGTCCAGGGACACGCAGACAGGTTTTGAGACTGTGGCAAAGCCTGGGGACATTTGCTAATCCTTCAAAGTGTAAGGTGCCACTGTCTGGGTAAGGCCTTCTCTGACTTGAACTACTGGAAGACAAGTGCCTTCTTGCATATGCATTTATGGATTTCTTACAGTCCCAGTCCTGTTGTAATACAGCGATACTCAGATGACACTTTGGATACAGGTAATTAAACAAATTGCAAAAAAAAAAAAAAGATAAATTATTAGAATTAGATATAAAATGAAGAGCGAAGTTTTATCAGTGTTACATTTTAAATACACTTTTAAAGACTGTAACAGATGCACAAGTACACACATTAGTGATCTGTAGCTAACCCTGAGATCTTGAGTTTAGTGGCAACACAGGTTATGGCATAACCAAGTAACTTTCATTCAGATTCCGTTTTATTGTTTTAAATAAATGGTTTAAAATTTTTGCCTAGGCAGGCTATATATTTCATGGATAAAGCCATAGTTTTTCATAAATGTTAACATAAATGCCAAAATTCTAATTAGAATTACAATTACAGACATCTGAGAATAACCCTCATGTAGCAGAAGATTGTGAGAAACGTCAGCAGGCACACCTTGCACTATTAGAGCTGTGTAGTGCAGTGGTAAATTGCACTAATCACCGCTGTCAGGAAGAATGTGAGAGTAAGTGTTCTTGTTTTTATTGTGGCATCTGTCACTCAACCAGATGAAAGTCAGGAGACAGTTGCCTGAATGTGAATATCTTATCTTAGATTATTATTTAATTGAAAAAAAACTGTTAAGTTTGGGGAGTTTTTTGTTTGGTTTTTTTTTAATTAATAGGATGTCAGATTTTTTTTTTAAGTGGAGTAAAGACTTGATTTGGTGAAATAATTTTTAATTTTGGCTCTGAAAATTTCAGCAATAACTTCTGCAATTCTTTGGAAACAAATGTTCATATTATATTCTGTTGCTGAACAGATCTAAATTGGCATGAAGTAGTACCTCTAGAAACACAGAAATATAAACTGTACTTTTGACTGTGATCTAACTGACAAAAAAATATAATTCATAAACAAAACCGAATGATGAATAAATTCTGTCCTATGAAACAGGACTCTGGTCTTGCAATTTGATCCTTTTGCATGGAGGACTTGCACTGTAGATTTCATCTTCTCTTCATGTGAGTGGAGATTAGATTGCAACTTGTAGTCCTGTACTTTAGTACAGGAGATCCAGCTGAAGCAGTACCTTGGTGGTATGTGAAGCTGGTTTCCTTGTGAAATGTGTTTTCCCTCCTTTAGATTGCCTTTTAGATGAGGTGATACTTCTAGATGAGGGAAATCAAACATTTCAGTTGCTGCATTGCTTTGCTTGATTCTCGTGTCCTGGCCTTGAGAGCAGAAAATCCCCCAAACTTCATCATGTAATCTCTGTTGCTTAACATAAATACGGAAAAGCATACTTGAATCCCAGCACTTGCACTGTTATGCCAGCACAAAACTGATGCACAGAAATTAGACTTTATGGCCGAGGACCTTGCATTTGTACTGCACATTTGTCAACAAGAATATTTCTGTAAATTTTTTTATTAAATGCTATTAATATTTGAAACCTGCAGTTTATAGTTTGTTAGCATTATACTGTTAGCACTGTGAGACGCACATGTTTTGTCACTAAACCAGGTGCTCTACAACACTTAAAGAATTTCTGAACCAAAGCTACATTAATATGGATAAACACTGACCCTGGAGTCGCTTGTGTTCTTATGTCCTTCTGCTGTCTCAGCAGGACAGCGACTGCATCACACATAGTTTTTGTGAAGTCTACTAACTGTTTAAGAAGCAGTTTCATCTCATATTCACTGATGTGCACTGTTCCTTCACCTGATGAATTCTCCATACGACGTTTGTTGCTGATGGCTTCCATTTAATGTCAAAAAAAAGACTAGGTGCTTCTGAATAACAAGCTCTCATAGTTTACTGCATTTCAGTAAATCTGGAGTGTACTAACAGCGAAGATTGTACATAAAAGTTTTTTAAAAATGAAGCAATATGAAGCAAACAAAACTTGGGGCATTTTATTACTATGTTTTGCCAATGGAGGTATTAGTTACCATAAAACCCAGGAGTACTGTGGTCACTGGAGTGTTCTGGCTAGGTGTTGCAACTAAGATGCTTTATGGCTTATATAAAAAAAAAAAAAAAAAATCTGGTTAATATAAATCAGTGAGTGGGTAGGGCAATAATGCATGTGAATACACATTAATGAATACTTACATATTCAGAGGAAGGGGGCACCTCTAAAATTGATTTATTTTGTATGAAAACAACCTGCATGTGACAGATGGGTACTACGAATCATATGCCACTGGAAGCCTTTGTATTCTGCTGCAAGTGTGTATGTATACATGTATATATGCAAGTGTGTATGTTATGACACACAACATCTCTGCTTTTCCCTGAAATTAAAGCACAGAATATAAAATTATCAGGCTGTAGCAGTCAAAAACTAAACCCGACACTTGCACTGTATTTACACCTTCAGTGTCTTGTGATTTTATTAACTTCTCATATTTCCTTTGCTGATAGAAATCCAGGTTGAGTTGATTTCAGTAAAGTTAACCAGTAAAGAAGAAAGGACTGGCCCTGAATTACCACAAATGCATTTTAAGACTCTTATAAAGACTTACATGAATCTCATCGTTCATATGAGCATAATACTCAGGTGTGCAAGCCTTTTTGGGCCAGGATCTTTCATGATACGAGAAAATAAATCTTTCCATTCATATCCCGTAGATCTCACATTTTTAGAGTGATGGAAATGTAGAAGAATTCCACTTGCCCTGCCGCCACAGCAACCCAGGGCCCCACTGATCATAGTCTCGGTAGTGTATTTACTTTCTGCTGACACTGAGGTCAGAGGCACAGCTGCCTTCCCTTTGACAGCATAGGGCTTTACTCACCCATCTCTGACTAGGAAACATAAACACACACTTGCATTCAACTGCCTGCTCCACAGAGAAGCATCTGATCCACCAGTGCAGAAGGTTGAGCTGGGAGGTGATAAAAGATACTGTTGCTTTTGTGTTTCTGTGCCACTGAGCCAGGAACTGCTGACTTGAGAATGTTACCACATTTTACCTGTTATGTGTAATGCCGTGTCTGTTTTAGAAGCACAGAGGTGTACTGGAGTCATTTTAATAAATTAAACTGTTTGCTAATATGACATTTGACAAGCTCTTGTAGTGTTCTTTTGATTTTTTTTTCTATCTGTTTTATTGTTTGGGTTTTTTTTTTTCAAAATAACTTGCTAAGACAATTAATTTACTAACTTTGTCCCACTGCAGGGAGTTTCTGAAATTAAACCACGAAAAGCTTCCATTGTAGGTGCATCTCTTACCAGTGCATGTGCTGGAGGAGAGCCATTGAGGTGACATCCTGACTCCTGAGCCACTGTCTCTTTTGTTGTGAAATGGAGGTGCCATTTTGCTTCTCTGTTTCCCCATCCCTGCAAAGCTCATGTACATGGAGTTCTTCTGGAGTGCCTCTCGCCTAATGGGGGAGTGTGTGTGTCATGCAGGAGCCTGGGATGGCTCTGATGCTCCAGACCTTCTTGTGGTGATTTTAAGCTGACCTGGAGTTCAATAAGCACCTGTCAGCAATTGTGACAGCATCTGGAAATCTGAATTAATTGGAGTGGGGCTTTAATATAATAAAACCTGCACAGATGATCATTACCTAAATTGAGAAGGAGGGATGCTGCTTCACTCTTCAGGAAAAAAAAAAAGTTATAATCAGCTGATTCTTTAAGAGGCCTCTAGCAATGTTCAGATGCAAGCAAGGCTTGCCTAATTGACAACTCTAGGCTGAAGCAGGAAACTTAAAATTCAATTATTGCCAATAGCTTGAATAAAACCCAATTCTTGTTGGTGATGACCTTACATTTTATTCTTTCTGTAAATGTCTTCCTAATTCTCAGTCTTTTGAAATCCCAAATGTCAGATAAAGCACTTATCTCTAGTTTTTGCTTAATTCAGTTTTTCTATAATAAAAGCTTGTCAGGCTTACTTAGAAGGACCATTGCTTTGAGCTCTCTGCTTTGTTCTCTTATGGTACACCATGTTTTCAGCAGCCCTGTATTTTCAAGGTAAGATCCACATTGATCTGAATTGCTGCTTGAAACGTTTTCTTTTCAGTCTTCATTTACAGATGTTCTTCACGCTTTGCAATTGCTGCACAAGAATTGTTGTCCTTATTTATTATTCTTTGAGTTGGCCAACCTTTTAATGTAATTGTTTAAGAAGTATCATAGTTGGTGCTGTCCTTAGAATAAGGGACTTTCTGTCCCTTTCTGAAGAAACATGTATGAAATGTTCATTGCTGTGTGTTGTTCCAGAGTTCAGACCTGAGAGACCATAAATCCCAAAGAGACATTCAGGTTTCATTTGTCACAAAGTATTGACAGTTAATGAAACAAAGGCTATTTAATAAATTATTGTATAACTATTAGTTACTAAGGTCAATCTGTAAAAATGTTTGCTTAGTGTCTCAGCTGGGTAAAAAGCAGATGGATTGCCAGCAGGGAGCAGGAAAGGACTAGGGAAGAAACCAGATCACATCACTGTGGCTCTGGTCTGTCTTGAGTGTTGTGTGAGCATTTTCACAGATGTGTTGGTGCCTCTTACTTCTGTCAGCAGTAAAATCCCTGGTGACTGGAAAAGGGGTGTGGAATCCTGCCCCTGGCATTTCACCTTCCAGAACTGTTCCAGATCGCAATAATAAATCAGAAATTAACCCTGTAATCTTAACAGCTAACAGTCTAACTCTGGCACTGCTTTGGAAATACAGAAAGCCAAATGGTATTTCCTGAGTTTTGTGTTTACTACTGCCTTCACTGTTGTGTTACTTCTGGAGTTCTGGCTCCAGTGATTGTATCTACCCAAAGAAAACAACGTTTATAAATACCACAGAATTGACAGGCCACTACTTTAGCATAATGGATTTTCTTTGGAAGCCTCCCCAAAAACGCTTCAGCAGCCTCTTTCAGAGAGCTCTGTACTGTGTATGTTCTGGCTGCTGTGTAATTGGTACCCAAGACAGCTTGTTAACCATTAGCTGGGGCATCTCTATGAAACCAGTGTCACACCTTTGATTTGTTGCCCTTCTTCAGATGAGGCTAAGGAAGAGCTGATGGATTGGTTTAGTTCCCCAGTTAAGCATTTTGCATATCCATGAAAAGTTTCACAGGCTCATCTTAATGTCATCTTAGCATCATGTTAATGTTTGTGTTTTTTAAATGTAGCTGAAGCCTAATTTTGGCCATAGCGCTCACCTCTTTTTGAATCAGACTTCCTCTTGTCTGCAGGATGGAGAGAACCAATTAAACTGCTACCTGTCTGAAAGCGTAAAAGCTTTTTTTCTGTGTTGATATTTCCCCTTCATTAAACTTAATTACTGTAATTCAGCACCTTTGCCTACAATTCGCTCCCTTTGTCTCACTGTCTGGCTGGCCATTTATAGCTTCCAGTTCCCCCAGTTTCTTTTGCCAGTGTGCTATAAGTTCAGACACTCATCATCCCCATGATTGTTCCTGTTCCCAGGTCCTTATCATTATCTTTCTTAACAGCAATTATTTGGTTGGGTGACTCAGCTTTCTCATTCAAACAGAGCTCCCAGAAGATAAAAATAAGCTACTTGAAAATCCAGACATGGTAATTAATTAGTATTTTTTATTATCCTTTTTTTTCTATCAGAATATCCGTAAAAATCAATGTGTTAAAAAGCAGGTATGTTTCTCTCTTTCTTATTTTGGCAAGGTGTTTGGGAAAGAATTAAATCTGAAGAAAAACTTTGCATTGATGTAGTGGCTTTGTTCAGTTTTGGGGCTGAAAAGTAGAACAAACTTCTTACCAAAAATTTTCTGTAACATCTTTTAAAAAACATTTGGATTTGAAATGTTTGTGACGTTTCGTTCTCCTGTCATTGAAATGTAATTACCTTCTCTTCCTTTTGGAGATCAGCTTGATTTGTCCAGTAATATTTGTTTTCCCGAATAAGTGTTATTTGTTTTTGAAAATTATCAACTTGACTTAATGAGATGAACTTTAATGCTGCAGAATTATGTGTTATATGTGAAGAAATTACGTTTTGACGAAGCCCTACCACAGGGCACTTTATTTGAAAAATACTTTTTAACCTCCCCAAAAGAAATCATTCCATGTAATAAAATGAATGTTCCCTTCTCTAGGAGATGAGGAAGCTTGGACTTGTTTACATTTTTGTAATACTTAAATATAGTGTGATTTAATTCCAGTGCTTGATTTTAAAACTCCTCCATTTCTCCCTCAAAACTGCAGATTCCCTTTTATCCCAAAATGTTCCTTTTGTCCAAGAGTCTAGGAAGGGCTATTCTATCCATTTAGCAGCTGTAAACATTAACCCCAGTTATAGTTTACGGAAGTCTGAAGCAAAGAATCATAGAAATATTAGAAGCTGGTATTTCAGGATATACTCCAGAGAGCTGGGAGAGCAAACCAGGGCAGGAGGTTGTGTGTGTGTTTTTGTCTTTTAATTGGTTTATATGAAGTTATCCCTTTGTCGATGCAGAGGGCAATAAAAATGAAAAATGATGGAATCAGTGACACATGTAGTTAATTTTCTGAACTAAGTAAATTAAGTACAAATTGGTTATTAATAATTCAAAGCAAAATGCTAGATAAGAAATTGCAGCAGCTTGTCTATCATTTTCAACCATTAAAGGATTAGTCTGAGCAAGGCAGTCCAAGGCTCCCTTATCTCTTATTAAAGCCTCACTTCTTCATTTATAAAGAATCAGATCTAAATGATGCAGCAGGCCTGAGACATCGCTGGTGCAGTAGCCTGGTGTGTCGTGCCCTACTGCAGACTCGGCATAAACTGGAAGGTGGGTTCGGTGCCGGAAATTTTGGATCTGCAGGACCTCGTGCAGGTAATCCCCAGGGAGGTGACCAGGCTGCTGTAAATCAAGAGAAGAGGTGAGGAGCTGAGAGGGCAGGGAGCGTCTGGAGGGCTGTGCATTGGAGGAGGATTGGAGGGACGTCAGTCTGATATATGGAGATGTGGAACTCAGCAGCTGGTTCTTAAATATTCTCCAAATGTGGCCCTGGGAAGACCATTTAATATGTTTATTAGAAAGCCCTTTGGTGCCCAGGAGGAAACCATGTGGTGCTCCCAGGCCCTCGGGGCAGGGGTGGAGCGTGGGGCCGGTGCCTCTGTGGTTACATCGGTATTAATGTGCACAGAGCTGTGCCCTGCTGTGCTGGCAGTCCCGAGGTGCGTCCTGTGCTGGGCACCTCTGCCCCATTCCTGCCCCTGGAGTGGGACAGGCGGCACCTGCTCAGCCGTGGCACAGCAGGGATGGAGCATGTGGCAAGCACCAAGGGCTGCAGCCCGAGCAGGTCCTGGCTGTCCAGCATCCTCACAGCAGGTAGGAATAAATGAGGGGAGGGGAGGCACAGTGAGACTCCTGATCCAACTAGCTCAGGGTCATTCTCTTGGATACAAAACATTCAGTTCTCCCTGTTAGTGCTGTGTGACTGCTGCAATATCCTCTGTCTGCTCTGGTACAGGGCTTTCTTTCTCCCAACTCGTTCTCATACAATGGGTTAACCTTGAGTCTGACTGCTCACTGCTGTGTAAACAACATAAGGGTTTTTGTTTAAATTGCCTAAAGAAACAGTCTTCCCCCACTGTTTGCCTGCTTTTGCATTCAGGCTGTGTTTGTAAGAATTGCATCTCATCTATCTACAATAAAATGAAACAAAATCAGACTTTCCAAAGGAGATGTGTAGTTGTGACTTGTGTCCATGGATAGAAAAAAATTCCCAATGGCTGGAAAACGGGATTAAGGACTTCGGTCCCAGCATTTTAAACTACTTTCTTTAGAGGGATTTTGGCTATGAGTGAAATGACACAGACGAGCCCAGCTCTATTTCCAGTGTGTCCAGCAGATGGTGGTGGAGTTTCATCTACAGCTGCAAATTCTCCTGAGAGCCCAAATAGCACCATTCCCAAACTTCAGTCCCCTGGCTGTCCCTTAGAAACAAATCATCATTTCCTTGGCAGCCAGATGCAATATTTGCCAGACATGGAAAGCACTTCATTTGGAGTTGATTTTATCTGTTGCCGTGGTTGATTTTTATAGTTGCAGGAATCAGGCTGTGTTTGGCACCTGACACAAACACCACCACCTTGGAAGACCACTTTTAGTGCCTGTGGTCATTGTGTGGTGTTTACATGGCTTCAAGAGAAAATATGCATTAGGAGAGAAGCATTTAGCATTTCAGAAGCTTTAGTCTTCCTCCTGCACTCTCTGGTCCAGACAGGCATTTTAAAGAAATGCAGCCATCATTCCCAGTCCAGACCTAATCACGTCTCAAGTTTGGAAATGTCCCAGATGCAAGACCAGAGTGCTGGGTTGAAGACCCGTGTCATACACACACTCCATGCAAACCAGTGCCCCTCTACAGTTGTAGAAGGCAGAGAACTGGATCTTCTTCAGGGTAGGTGGAAAGGAAAGGGGTTGGCAGGGCTGCCAGCTCAGCTCATCCCCCTTTAGATGTAAACCCTCCTCTGATGCTGCAGGGCAACTCCAAGGCTTTAGCTGAATGTGGGTACAAGGTGTTCTCACAGTATCACTGCATCTCCTAAATATTCTGCAAAGCATTACAAGCGGTAATTTAACTTCAAAATATTCTGCAGGCTTTTCCTTGTGAAGATAACCTTCTCAATCTCAAACATCCCAGAAAGAACAGTTATTAAAACACCAGTGGACATCCTAATTCATCAGCACACAGCGCAGTTCACTGCTGCACAGCTCATTGGTGTGGGGCTGAGCAGGCAGACAGAAGGGGAAAGAGCAGGATTTGTCAAAGGTCAATACTATTGTCAAGAAATGCAACAATTCCTGGGCTCCAGAAAGCCATCTGGGCACTGGGACAGAGATGCCCAGCAGGGCCCTGGCCATTTCCCTGTTCAGCCCCTCCCCAATGCCCATATCCCCTGTTCCTAGGCAGCTGGTTTGAGGCTTTGCCGGGAGCACAGCTGAATGAAATTCTGCACTTCCCTCCCCTCCATCCCCCTGAATTATTTTTCAGGCACACTGAAGTCTCAGCCCAGCTCCCTGCCATTGGCCACTGTCAGCACAGTGTGGGGAGCCAAGCTGGATACAGGGACAACTGACACTGAGAAGCTGAAAGAAGGGCAGAAATACCTTACACCAGCATTTTTAAGGCCTCTTACCTTAAGACTTTAAGTTTCAGTCAATTCAAGCAATTTCCAGATAGCCCAAAAAGCAAGGTGTGGGGAATAAAGCAACAATGACAAGGTCCTTTGGTTTCTTTAATTCTTCTAGATGCTGTGCAGGGCAGAGCTCACATTTGGGCCTGGATCTGAGGAAAGAGCAATTGCTGTAGAGATGGTTTAAAAGTGAGAAGGAGCATGGTTCTGACTGAAAACCCAGAAATCATAAATCCGAAGGTGAGCTGAAAGAGTCTGTGTTTAACTCCCTGAGCCTGTCCTCTGTAGCCCGAGCTGCTGGCAGTTTTAGTAGCAATACTACTGTTATTATACTGCCACTGAACTTTAGGATCAGAATTTGGTTCCTTTAATTAAATATGACAAATAATCAATTCCTCTGTCTTAACCTGCTTGTCACACAAGTGGTACTCTTGCACAAGTCAAACTCTAAAACGATTTCTTCCACATCTGAAATGTTAGCTAATTCAGCCTGTAGGAGTTTCAGGGATCTAATGCAGCCACTGGAGGGCAGCTCTGAGTTTTACAGCTAATCTGTCCCCAGATTATTCACTTCAGGTTTATCTTGTTGCGGCACACATTTTCCTTTTGCTTTCCTCTATTTCTTTTCTTCTCCATTATTTGTGTATCCAGCAGCTTTTTGGGGATCCAAAATGGTAGCTCCCCCTGCTCACCTGCCAGCCAGCAGCAGTGCAGCTGATGCTACTGGTAACTCCAGCTTGCAGTCTCCAAGCATCTGCCTGCTTGGTCTGTGCACCAGGTCTCCCTGCTGCTCCTGCCAGAGGCGCTTGCTCTGTAACCCAACAGGGCATTCAGCACAATGGGCATTTGTACACTGAGGATGAAAAGTCCATTCTAATGACAAAATGTCTTCTGGGGAGGGTGTGTGTGAATGTGTCCCACCAGTGAGAAGAGGGACACAAAAATTGCACGTGCTGTGGTGAAGATTGGAGACACCAGCAGCAGAGAGGGATGGCTGGTGAGACCAGTTACCAACAGCAGGGTGATACTGGTGGTGAGGTAGGCAGGGATCTGAGCTGATGGACACCCTGCTTTTGTAGGCACAGCAGAAAAAG
Organism: Pseudotriccus pelzelni; assembly: GCA_035584735.1. Taxonomy (NCBI): domain Eukaryota; kingdom Metazoa; phylum Chordata; class Aves; order Passeriformes; family Tyrannidae; genus Pseudotriccus; species Pseudotriccus pelzelni. Next base: position 27,117,504 of record JAWMRA010000162.1, on the reverse strand, counting down.
TGTGTCCTAAGGAGGCACACAAGAAGAGGACAAGGATATGGACTTGATATGCGTGAAAACAAACTCAGAACAAACCAGTGGAAACATCTCTGACAGCCCCCAGTGCTGAAACACTGCAGAGCCCCATTCTGGACCAAAACTATGCTGGAGCTGGCACCAGGGGAGGAAAGTGAAGGCAGCATGGGCCTGTGGGTGCCACTGCTTCAATCAGGGTGTGGTGCCAAGGTGCTGTGGTTCAGGAGCTTGGTCCCAGTGATCCCTTGACTTGATACAAAGCAGGGACATGATCATTTGAATGTCTGAAGGAAGAAGCTGTGGGCATTGCATGTTAAGAAATGAAACAACTTCCACCTTTCTGTCTTAGAAACAGCTGACTGCCACCCCTCAGCCCCCCATGAGGGTTGGGAGCAGCGCTTGGATCAAGCAACAGGAGGTGGCTACTTGGGAGCGGAGGCTGCATCTGGGGAGCCCCAGGGAGCCTGGGGGGGCTGGAGAATGTCAGCACTGCACTACTGGGCTGCTGTGGGGGCAGACTGCCTCAGGTTACTCACTGATTTAGGCCGTATGCCATTACATCATTCCACATTAGACAAATCTCTGCACTCAATGATTTCCCTATTTGGGCACAGCTGAGTGGAGATACGAACACGCACAAACACTCACTTTCTCTATAATTTTCCTCTGCGTGGTAGATGCGACCTGAAAAATAAACACGTATGTTTCCCTGTGGGCTATGATGTTTCTCCTTCTGGTGATTATGTTTGCCAGCTGTAACACATCCCTTCCAGTCCGGTGCCTTTGCTGTTGTCACTGTGATCCCCATTGCATCTCTTTGGTACTGCCCTGCAGCAGGGTGGGACTGTTTCCTCTCCACTCCAGCCTCAGTTAAACAGTGTTTTATTTCTTTGCTGCCACCAGGAGCTGTTTGCAAGTGAGGCATAGGTAGAAGGTGGATATCATCAAGAGCTCTCAAGAGCCTCAGTCTGGTCTGATCTGCTTGTGGCTGTGCTTGGTAATTTTAAGAAATGAGGTTCTTCAGACAGCTGGGATGTCTGTCTCTTTTTCCAGATGATTTCAACCAACCTGCACAAGCCAGAGTAATTGCGGATGTTCTAACAAGTATCATATCATCACGGCGCAGTTCAGCTCCATCGCTCCTCCAAGATGCCGCAGCGGGGTGGTTGAACTGCACGCACCAGCTGATCAGCCCTTCGGATCAACTACTGCTTGTACTGCCCTGTGCCCACGGGAGATGTAAGGGCTGTAGGAGGACGTACGGTGAGGTGGTTGTTAGAGGAGAGAGGACACACAGATTCAAAGGAAATAACATTTCATTGGTTTTGCCGTTCATGGGTTGTCATCCTTTCTGAGTATAGATAGGTTATTCTCTCTTTAAATTCCCTGTGCTACCGGCTTCTGGGTATTGACTGTTTTCACACAACCCATAGGGGACACAATTGCTGGTGGAAAATGAGTCTTTAATTTGACCTGCGACATCAGAGAATTTGAAAAATTGTGTTTTTATAGTGCCTTTGTATCATCACCCTTTTCAACTTAGCATCCTGAATGCTTTATAAATATTAATTAAGTCTCATGTGGCTCCTTTGAATTACGTAAAGACAGAATTGCCTCATCCATCAGCAGAGAGGATTCAGAAACTGCTTAACAATTTGAGACAGCATAAATGACACCAGCTTAGTGAATATGAACATAACACCCGCTCGAAACTTCTGGGCAGGAGAAAAAATTAAGCAACTGGACTGTATCTTTCCACTCTTGCAAGAGTAGTGTTGTATCATGAAGGGCTATATGAAGGCTTCTCTTTCTCCTCTTCTCTTGTTCTGTCTCTCCTTTTGTTTCGTGGGAAAACCTTGTCTCCCTGGGCAAACAATCTAAGATTAGGATTTCAGAAAGGAAGCAACCCAAAAGGAAAATGCTTGTAAAATCCTCATTCCCTCTCCCATTCCCAGGACATTATTGATGGCTGACAAATGCTGAACTGCTGGAAGAGAGGAATAATCCAGAGGAATGGAGATGCAGGAGTAGCGTTGGAGCTAAGGGAACTCCATGCTGCAGTGTGGAGCTCGGAACAGGATGGTGAAGCCAGGCATGATGTTTAAACCTCCTTAAGCAGCAGAAGAGAGTGATTTAAAGGACTGTAGTGTCAGTCCACAGGGGGTACTGCTTGTTTGGGAAGGAATTTCAAGATTATTCCAGTCATCACCCAAAGAGATGAGCTAAGAGCAAGCTGCAGGCCAGTTACATACCAGGTGTTAGATAAATTACTTACCACACCAGCTGAAGAATTTGGGTTTAGACTACAGGTAATTTAAAAGCTTAACTCATAGTAGAGACTGGCACTTAATGAATTCAGAGAGGCATCAGGTATTTACTCAAACTTCTCATCTCCTGCTGCAATTATTCTGAGAAAGGCAGTGGATTAATTTTTTCTCCAGATGGACTTCTCCAGATGTGTCTTCTAAAGCCACTCTTGATCAATGGTTTCTAAGAAGATGACAGCAGACCAGGATAACAGTAAAGCCCAGAGTTAAAAATTGCGTTGGGAAATTCAGGGATTTTTTTTTTTTTTTTTAGTATACTGGACACACCAAGACAATCTTGGAGTGTTTTAAGATTTCAGGGAGTACAGAAGGCATGCTAGAGGTGTTAGTTATTTCTCAGTGACGCTAACTGAGCTTTATATGGAAATTAGTGATGGAAAAGGACCTGCACAGTCTGGTGGCATCAAGCTGCTCATGCACCAGCAATGCTTGCACAGACCATGAAGGCAAACTGCCCCCAGAGCTCCATTAACTGGAGCCAAGGTGCTTCTTCACCTTGACTGAACACTTAAGAGGCCACATCTTGAATAGCGTACCAAATATTCCCTCCTTAATCCCCAAAGCAAAGGCTTGCTCTACCCTGATCTCAAGAGGCAACAGACACAAGCTGCAACAAGGGAAATTCCTATCAGATATCAGGGAAAAAAAATCCACTGTGAGGGCAGCAAAATCCTGCAGCAAGGGCACGGTGAGGCTGATGAATCTCTCTCTGCAGAAGTGTCAACACCACACTGGAGAAGGACCTGAGCAGCCTGTCCTAAGCTGGCCCTGTGTCAAGGCAGGGTGGGTGGTGCTGGACCACCTGACTTCCAGAGGTCCCTCCCAGCCTAAATTATTCAATTATTTTGCTCCTGTTGGGAACCAGAGCAGACCTGTGGAATCTCTATTATTTTTGCTTCTCCAGGCCATACTTAGACAAATGAACAGGCACAGACAGCCTTTGAGACACTTAACTTTGTGTTGCTACGAGAATTATAATCATTGTAGGGTCACGATTTTTCTGCTTTTTAAAAAAAAAAAGTAGAAGTAGAACCAGTGTCCTTATTTTAATTCCTTTCTTCACTGCATATAAATTCACCCCTGGTGAGTGTTAATTTACTGTGAATTTTCTGGCTTTTTCTTGCAGAACTTCTTTTCAAGAGCCCTTGTGAAGAATTGCATGGACTTTGAATGGAAATGAGAAGTAATTCAAAACATAGATCTCTTAATCCTGAGAGTCTCAGAGCTGCTTGTTCAGATACATCAGCAAAATATGCAAAGTTACAGCAATCAGTTGCAGCACGGCTGCAATGAATCTCTTATTAGTTCATGCAAGACACACTACACAAAGACTGAGGAAGGAGGTGAAAGTGAATTCTTTTTTATTTAAATGGTCCCATTTCAATGTATTCTCTGTGTTCTTGGCATGATAACCCAATCATGATTGTCTCTGTGAAACAAGAGGACTGACACTACTTTAATGTGTTTCATTTTACACCAGTTTCTTTCCTATGCCTAATATCTGTAAAAAACCCCTAATAATACTTGACTAAGTAAGTGAAAATTAAGTTAATTATTAGGTTTTTTTTCTCTGTCTTCCTCCTCTATATGATCTGTATGCCTTGGAAAGATTTTTTGCTGTTTTTTTTTTATTATTATTGTTTTTTATAGCAGTGCTACATAATTAGCATCAAATGCACCTACCTTTTGTCTTTCCAGTCAGGAAAAAAAAAAGGAGTACAGTCAGGACATTGCAAAGAAATAAATGGTAAAAAGAGAATGCTGGGAGCGTCTTGGGCAGGTTATAACTTTGTCCTCATCCAAAGGGATTTTTAAAGAGCACTATTAATTTTCAGTGACATGAAGGTGGATTTCAGCAGTGATTTACTGTTTGTCTTTGTTTCAATTAATGATTTTGCTGCCAGGTAAAATAACAGAAAGCATATAAGTACTCACAGCACTCAGGAAATTCTTTAGTTTTTTTACCCTCTTTGTTTTTAGCATTTCCGCTTCGCTTATAGCTAACCATGTGTCAACACTGTCATTAAAAACTTCTGGTTCTGTTTTTACATATGAACGGTAAAAAATTTGCTTCAGGCTTCAGATTTGGTTTCCAAGGTCTTGCTCATGAGATCCAGTAAACTATTTAATGAATTCATAAAACTGTTAGACTCTGCTTCAGCTCTTGGATTCAGTCTGTTGAATCTCCACCACAAAACTTTACTAAATATGTTTTTAATACACTTTTATTAATTAATTTCTTATAGAACCTATTATAGGATTGTTATCAGAGTTTCTTTATAGATTTGTTTCTGCTTATCACAAATTAAAAAGGAAGCTTGCTGTTTCTGCTGCTTCAGAAATTGATTCTTGACTCAGGTAATCAACACATTTTTTGGACTCTCAGAAAGGTTATCAGGTACTTGCACACTTGCACAATTCTCACATTTCCCTTACTTCAGCCTCTCCAGTCTGCTTGTTTTAAATAGTTCTGGAAGGATTTTGAATGGCATGAGGTAACTGGAAAGGATCTTGAAAGAGTGTTACTGTACCTACAAAATCTCTCTGGGGAGGATTTTAATTCTGCAGAGTACCTTTCCAAAGTCATTGAGGGAATTAGGTTTCCAGAAGGGCAAGAACCCAGGATTTTCATTTGCTCGGCAGAGCAGAAGCAAAGCAAATTGTCTGTGATATTGTGGAGTTAATAAACACAGCTCTTAACGTGACTCTAGTTTCTGTAATGTATCAAAATGCAGGATTTGTCCTGCTGGAAGAAAACCAGGTCTGTGTCATCCTGTCCCTGACAGTGGCCAGGGGCATGTGCTAAGACACAAGTCAGAAAAACCCCACAGTTAAATACCTCACCTTAAAAATGAATTTTATTCCCAGATCTACAAGTTCATGGCTGAGAACACAGGCTGAAATGCAGGATAGCTTTTGCTGTATGATCTCCTGTATCCCTCAGTGCTGTGGCATCAACGAGTTTCAAAGGCTCATTAAAGTTTGCATGAATTGCTCATGCAAAATGACATCTATTTCCTCCTACCAGCTTGCAATGGGTTTCCAATTCACACTAACCAGATTATCTCTTTCCTTGCAAAAGCATATATGCAGGAGAGCTCTATTTCTGTATGCCACTTTATATTTTACCAGTTTTACCTTCCACTCTTCTCTTTGAACTGTTACTCCTGCTCTGCAGCTGAACCTTTGGATTAGATGCTGGGGTGTCCATCATTTTATGTGAAAGAGATATTTATTATGGAATAGGCTTTTTGGTGGTCTATATAGATGTGAAGTTTATTATTTATTGGTTCTGATACTGAAATATGTTGTAAAGTTTATTGTTTTTCATAGTCAGGTTTACCGACTGCCTCCAGGTTGGGGGGCACAGGATCACACACTCTTCCAGGATAATTTTTCGTGCTGCAGGATAATTTTTAAGCAAATGCCAGTACTATCCTTTACTTCTGCAACAGAGAAGGGTTTAAGTAATGATAGGCAGTGAGACTCAGCCAATCAAAGAAAGCATAACAGGAGTCAGCTCTTGCTCAGTGATGAGATTTGGGTGGGTGTGCCCTGAGTGTGATAGCTGTGTGTGTGCAGGAACAGAGTCCCTCCTCCTTTGGCAGGGTGTACTGTGACCCCTTAAACCCAGGCAATGTTACACTTGCGCTTTCATAAAGCAGCATTATTACCTGCTGCCAGATTTGGGAAGGAATTAGGATTTTTCTTTCAAAATTAGGACTTTTCTTTCAAAAATCAGAGTTCGAATTCAGAAACATGTTGTCGTTCGTCCTTTTGTTTCCCTCTGTCCTCCCCTCAGAAACACATGGTGAGTGTTTCATGTGTCTAACAGGATGTAGAATGCCTGTTCTTCTTCCCAAGAGCAGATTGTGAGTGTGGCTTGCAGGGTCCCATCTCTGCCTGTTGCCAGGCCAGAGCACTGTGAGTGCACCCCTTCTGCTCACCTTAATACAGTCCTAAGTGCCTGAAAGAGTTTTTTCTCCCTACTCATTCAGAAATTAAGCACTTGAGTTACCTTCCTGGTTCGGCCACTGAACTGACATGTTCAATGACTCTAATTGTCCATGCAGAGAACTCTGAAAACCACATGGACCTTGGAGGCACCTTGAACCCTTTTTCCTGAGAAAGAACTTGTGTGGCAGAAAGGTGGAATTTTCTCGTTACTTTGTTCTAAAATAAATCCCTGTTTAGACCTTCTATAAGGAAAGGAGTTTTATTTTTTCTTGCATTAATATTGCTCATGTATGGAACTGTCTGAAAGCACTAAGGGAGGTGACCCTGAAAGATTTCTTGGCACCTGGATAAGGAAGAGAACAGGAGGTGAACTTACTGTCATGGTGACTTTACAATATCAGTCTGCTAAGGTTAACAAATGCTTCAAACACATTCCAAGTTCACTCTTCTGTAGAATATTAGAAAAACCTGAACCCTGTGAAAGCTGTGTCCTCTAGTGATGCTCTTGTGATTGCTTGCACCAATAACATGCTCTATCCCTGCATGCAGAGGGAAGATTATCCTGGGGAGGGACCACAGGATTGGAGGGAAGACACAGCACTGCTGAGGAGAGCCTTGTACTTCAGGTTTATTTGTGCAGAGCTGTAATGCAGGAGCTCTCCAGTGAGTCTCTGTAGCGTGCTGGACTTAGTTCGGAAAGACCTAAGTTATGTAGGAGTATTTCTCTGCATCTGCAATAGGACTGACAAAAGTAGTACTGTCTGAGTAAATTACTGTAAAATCTCTTGTGACTGACCTGGCAACTCAATGGAAAATGATGCTGACCTGGCTAATCTCCATCTTTAGAACAAGCAGAAATAAAATCTGAGGCTTGAATGCTTGTGCTCCTTGAATCACCAGGATAAACATCTGAAGGTTATGGTAGCACCTTGGGACCACCAGTAATAAAATAAGTGTGTGAACTTGTGCTGTCATTTGTTTCACTTCTGGTGGCACTTCACTTGGTAGAAGCAAGCAGAGAGAGAATGACCAAAAGTGATAAATTGCTGTGTCAGAGAGTCAGTAAACCTTAGCCACAGAGTCCTTCTGCTTGTCATAGGCAAGTGATTTAAAATTTTCATGCCTTAGCTTCTGCCAGCACATTTTGCAGAGAATGTCTTTCTTCACCCCACCTTACAGCTGTCACTTGCCACGGGGAGCTTAGAAGTGATACAAAAATCACCTCTACAAACAGGACACAGGATTAACAAGAAATCACAAAGAAAATTTGTGTACTCATTGCTTGTAGCAATCAACTCTCTCCAGCAATAGCTGCAAATCAGTGCTTTCCCCCATTGCATCTCTTACAAAAAGCCTTCCTTGAAAGGAAATCTTAGACATGAAAATGAGGGTAACATGCTTGATTGTCCCTAAGGTTTTGGAGCATTCAGTTCTTTCTACAATTAATGGAATTTGGGCCTGTAAATCCCTTATGCGGCTTTGAACATTCTGCTTGACTAATACTTAAAATGCTGAAGCTCATTGCAAACCCCTGGGAGTGAGCACTGGCAGGACCTCCTGGGAGTTGAAAATACCAGCAGCAGCAAGAAGGAAGATGTGCTCCTTCATATGGATATGAAATGTTTCACTTTCACAGCTGCAAAGCACAACGATTACAGATCTTCAATGGCACTTTCATGTCTTCATGTGTTCCAGAAGTCTTCAATTAATTAATTAGGCAATTATCTTTCAATAAGGCTTTCCTGCTGCTCCGGGCTACACATGTCCCTTTGGTTTTCTGCCATGTGACTTTATTCAAGGACCAAATGTTCTACTTTTAACTTTAGCAGTGCTCAGAGATTTTTTTCATCTCAAGACCACCTTGTCTGCACTGCTGACAGAGTCTACACAGAGCAAAAAGTAGTGTTCATAGTAGCAACTGTGATCTGCAGGTCCCCAGCTGGGAGAACTAGTGAGAATTACTACCATAACAAGCAATGGAACAATTATTAGAGTCATATTTCATGTAAACTTTGGAATAGAACTTAGGTTGGCGATATTTGGGTACCAACTGGAAATTTTCTTGTAGCTTTTGTGAAATCTACTTAAATGCTCACAATAATGGTTAATATTAAATACTAATTAATGGTTAATATTAAATACATTGTTCCATGTGCAGTGGCAATATTGCATTCTTGTTGTGATGTTTGCTTGAAAGATGTGACTGAACAGATTGTGTTTTGTCTGGTTCCCACCGCTGGAGGCTGCTGCAATGAGAAATGTGATGTTCAGAATCACTCACTGCAGCACGATGGAAACTGCAGCATAAATCCTGGGAAAACTTGGCTAAAATTATGGACTTTCATCTCCAAGCTGAAATGTGTTTGTTTTAATAGCTAGTTTGAGAGGTGCACTCTGAACTCATTCTTGGAAAAGGCTTGTATTACAACTGTGAAATATTATATTCCTACAGATTTCATATTGATCTTCTGTCATTTTAGGTTTTAAAAATAGAATTGTTTATTTTTGCTACTTCTAGAAAATACAGCTGAAGAAAAATGTAACAGCCCTAGGATGGGTCATGATACCAATGGCAGACTCTAAATATTACTTTTAAAATAGTACATTGTTTGATGGATGCAAATTTGTCTCCTCATACCAGAGAGAATATTCTTTGGTGCAGCTCTCTTTTAGAAAATCTTACAGTATTATATCCCATAATGCCAAACATGATTTTTCTCCATCAAAACACTGATGAACAATTTGAAAGAAGCAAACACACAGTGGTGTACTGTGCAAAACTATCCCAATAGCTTACAACTTCGTGTTCTGCAGAAAAACATGAGAATTAAAATTGAATAATAATAATTTCTCTTTCTTTTTTTAGGTTTCAGGTTATGTTTGGAAAAGAATCCATAAGGTTGCCCTGTCCTCGCAAAATTTTGCTAAATATTTTTTCCTATGGGATGGGCAACACTAAGTGAAGTCAGTGAATTCAGAGACATGCAGGAGGCCTGGAAAGTCAGAGGCAAAGAATGGAAATCAGCTCCTAGAGATTCTAACCCCTGGCTCACACAGGCCTGCCAGCTCTCAGGAAATGTTTGTATATTCCTGATCCTGGCCAGAAACCATAGAATATATTACCCTACTCACAAAGCTGACATATGGAAAATGCAGATTCAATCACTGGCATGGTAATTCAAGCATTTGTCACCTTACACAAGTCAAAGGGAATTTCTCCCAACTATGTAAATCTCAAAGAAACAAGTCTTTGGCTAAGAAGCCTGATGTAGGAAAGGGGGAAAGAAAATCCGAATAGTTAGGATTGACCTTCCAGTTCTGAGAGAAAACTTGTGAGGTGTCAGGAATCTAATTGTGCCTTAATCACCTGAATAATGGGACATAGTTACTTTAGAATACACATTTCACTACAGTTAGGGGCCAGAGGTAGCCGTATAAGTGATGCAAACAGAATAAAATGTGATAGAATAAAACATTTCTGTGGGTCCAGTTCTCTGATGTTTTACAACTTAAGATCAAGAAATTAATGTACAATGATTCACACAGCTCAAAATACCCCACAAGAGATAACCAGTCCAAAAGTACTTGCAAGCAGTAATTCAGTCAGCTGGTGAGCTGACTGAGTGCTAATGATGAGCGAGGAAGACTTCCAGCATTTGTGAGCTATTAGTTGGATCACCTAACCTGGTACTGAAGATAATTGCCCGGCAATATTTATGAAAAAACAGACCGAAAAAAAAATTAATCCCAGCAAGTCTTCAAGCAGTCGAAAGTGAGCTCAGAAAGCTGCTGAGATCATACAACTGAAGGTTATTTGTTGTTGGCTTTTATACTGTCATTAACATTTGCAAATGTAGTCTTGCAAATGCAGGGATGGTCCCACTGTCAGCCCCTGAGGGCACTTTGTGTCCCTGCCCAGCTGACCCCACCCCTGCCCATGGCCCAGGGACCCCTTGTCAGCTCAGCCAGGGGCTGTCAGTCCCTGTCTGTAGACATGCCTGACAGTGACCTTGCCTCCTGAATGCACCTGGACCTGCCCTGTAAGGAGTCTGTCTCCAGGACTGACTATTTGGGAATATCTCGTAGCTTTGTCTCCAGTCCTGTCTTTCTGGAATGCCCATTGCTGCTGCCGCATCCTGGATGTAGAAGTCATTCACTGCCCACGGTCTCCAGTGCTTTCGTGGGTGGTTGACTGCTTTTATCTGCGTTTCATTTTTTGGGCTAAAATTCTGAGGAGCAGATGCTCCGAAATGTGGAGGGAAAGGTCACAGCCAACACTCAGAACTCATTGTGGGTTTGTTGTGGATTGCCTGGAATGGGAAACAGTGGCTCAGGTGCAGACCAGGCTTAAGTAGGGGGTATAAAGAGATATTCTCAAGGTTTACAAACTCTGGAGAAATAAATCTGTTGCTGAACAGTTCTAGACGAAGAAGCACCTGCCTGGCCACATCTTGCACCCTTGTAGGGGATCCTGACAGCCCACAGCAAGGAACTGACCAGAACAAGTAATCTGTACTCTCTCTTTGAGGTGAAAGGTGAATGCTTTGATGAAGTCACTTCTGGATGGGATTTTACCCAATGTTTGGTAGCATTTGAATTTTCAGCTGGGCTCTGGGAAGCTAATTTGTGTCAGTGGAGCTCCCCTCAATCACAGTGACTGGAAGATCAAGGATATGCATCCTTACTGAAGACACCTAGAGTAACTGGGAAGAACAGGAAGTTTTAAAAATATCTTAAGATAAGGAAATAGCCAAATAAGCATTTTGTTCTCAAACTTCATAAAATCAGCAAGTTAATTAAAAAGTCAAACTTCCAAAAAAAAAAAAAAAAAAAAGAAAAAAGAGGTGATGTTTTTTGAAGGTGGGACAAAAATAACTTTAATAAGACTGAGAGAAAGGGGAACGTATTTGAGATTTTTGTTTGTTTGTTTTTTGCTTTCACACTAAAACTCAATTTAATTTTTAGTGAAATATTGCACATCAAAAATGCAGCTTTTTCTTCCATGGCATAATTAAGGCCAAACCCCACCTACCATGTCTCCTTGCCTGGCAGCAGACAGTTGCTTATATGGCTTGCCTGGGACGGTGGAGAATTTCACTTTGGTTGGAACCCAGATCATGGCATCTGTATTAGCAGGATGGAGAAATACAAGTTTGCTTGCTGTTTGCCTGCAGCTGTTGGAAGCATCTCTGAGCTTCCTCTTATTTTCCAAGAAGGGGGAAATTACAGGTGCAGGAGATTTAGACTGCGTATCTTTGTCACCACAGGCTATTTATTACCATTGCAAAGCAAAGAGAGACACTGTTTACTTTTCATTTAATTGCAGTATATTCCCATGTATGACTTAATACTTTAATGGAAGCTCACACTAAGCCTCGGTGGTAATTTTCTCTGCCCCTTTGGGCTCAAGATCTTATGAAGATTTAGGCAACTTGTTTCAAAATCCATTCTCTTCTAGGCTACTAGGGGTTTTGTGATGTCAATTGCTATACTAATTCTCACTCGCCACTCACAGTGTGCTAATTAGTTTTGAAAACAATCTCACAGTTTACTGGGAGAATAAAAAGGCAATTGTTTTAGCTATATTTTAGAAAATAGTATGGACAGGAATGGTGACTGAAGATTTGTCCACGGTGCTTAAAGCATCAAATTGATCCTAGTGTTGTTTTCATAGCAGCAGTGGCAAGTGTCATGGAAGATGAAACAAGAACCCCAGACCTACTTTTTATTTAGGTCTGAAATTCCAGGTGCAATGATTTTAACATATGCCTAATCAGTACTTTCATTATAAATGTGCTCTGTATCTGTTCATGCAGAGTGAGTTTGCCCAGACATACATGTTTTGGTGTTTGGACCTCTGGCTAACACTGATCTTGGCTCAAGAGTTGCTTTTCCTTCCTTTCTGCAGGCCAGACTTGGAGTTTGAATGATGCATAGACCTTACAGACAAAATACAGCTCTTGTGATGGGTTTTGTTGTACATATCTTTCAGTTTTTCTTATCCAGAGGTGTGTTTCAAGGCATAGCAGACTGGCAGTGATCAGAACAAGCAGCACTGGAGGAAGGCTGGTTCCAGAGAGCTGGTCTGTGAAGCCATTGGTAGCTCCATGCAGACCTGGGGTGATCAAGACTAGGCAGAGGATGAGTAGTAATACGTTTGTTGAAACTACTCCCTTCCAAGACTAGGAAGCATGAAAAAGGAAGCACAAGCTGCTACTGGAGCACAGAGGTCTGTTTTCATGGCACTGGCATGGCCAAAATGCCCTCTGCAACCTGGGACTTTTACAGCTGGGGGCTTTGCTCTAGTCAAGTTTAAGTGTGATGAATGTGGGGTCTATCTAATCCAACAGGAAAAAAGACATTTTGTTGCCCACGCAAAATTATCAGAATCACCAATGTGTGAAACGTGCTGTAGAGCCTGAGCAGCATGGTAAGCCTCTAAGTGGACTCAGGGGCAGGCAGATTTGATCTTGTCTCTCTGGCATCCAATGACAAGAGCCAGGGGAAGTTTAGGTTGGATAGTAGCAAAAGGCTCTTCACCCCGAGGGTGGCTGGGCAGTGGAACAGGCTCCCCAGGGCAGTGCTCGCAGCACCAAGCCTGACAGAGTTCAAGAAGCGTTTGGACAATGCTCTCAAGCACATGCTGTAACTCTTGGGGTGGTCCTGTGCAGGGCCAGGAGTCAGACTTGGTGATCCTTTTGTGTCCCTTCCAACTTGGGATATTCTATGCTTCTATGACACTTTGGCTGTATTTCAAATGCTGTCAGGCTCAGGTGCACTGAGGTCTGCAATTGGTGGTTTGAGCTGTGGCACTTTAAAATAACAATGCACATAGGATTTAAATTTATCCATTGAATTATCTCCACCAAATCAGGGAATGTGTAGGCAATCTGATGTGTATATTTATGATGCATTATGAAAACAGTGCACCATATTTTAATTCTGCAGCAGTAAATAACAGACAAAAAAAGCCAGATTCCTTGAGTAATGCATAGTGTGTTATGACTTTCCTTACTGATGGCAGTGGTGTTAGTTTTGCTACAATGCTAACTAGTTTATATTTATTATCAATTCTGTTTTGTAGTTCTGCACATTTGCCAGATAATATCCAGAACACAAAATGCTACTTAGTAGAAAACAGCAATAAAATTACTGTATAGCTTCCTGTGCGTGTTTTAATTAATCAAAGAAAATACTCTGTGTGGAATACAAAACAATTAATTCTGGCTAAGAGACAAAGATGAAACATTTAACTACTCTGTTAGATAATCACAACGAAAAGGCACATGAAGCTGAGTGAAAGAGATATGGGAAAGCTTCTCAGTAAGCACAGGGACAACTTAAAAGGGAAGTTAAATGAAAAAGAGAGTTAGATGTGTTGAGTCTAGAGGAGAAAAGATTGGAAGAGATTCTTAATATGGAAGAGCTTCTGTAAGTAAAGTCTATTTGTGTCCAGGTGCTCCTCATGGTCTAATGTTAAGCACTTTCTTGTTAAATTAGTGCCTGCCTTTCTGCACAGTTCCAAAACACTGATTAAAACCTGCAGTGACTCAAAGCTTTCCCCTCGAAAAAACCTAATTTCAGTAAAAACATTTATAAACAGATTCTTTGAGGTAGTGCTGAGCCTCAGCAAAGTGCAACTGCATAGGAGGCAGTTCTGGGTAAAGCTCACAGTGTGCGCGGAACTGAGCCCACCCTTTAATCCTAAGGTTCATCTGCCGGGGCCAAGCACGCTTGGACGGTGGCAGCGAGGTCCTTAGAACGTAGGTGGATTGCCTTACAGGGCTAACGAGCTCCACCTGCCCGGGGAGTGTCCTTGGCTGGGAATCGAACCCTTGGCCTCGGCAGTGAAGGTCCTGCGATCTAACCACTAGGCCACCAGGGGCTCCCAATATATAAATGGAGTGTTTTATTAGCAGGGACTGGGTCTTCCTCAAAGGAAGGATGATGAAGATAATGAGGGGAGGGGAAATAAGGCTATTTTTTTTTTGTGTAAAGGGTAGAGTTCCTTTTAATCTAGTATATGTCAAATGGCCTTGAAGAAGTAAATCAGTAAATCAAAAATTGTCAGCCTTCTGCCCAATCTCAGGAAAATGCTGTGCTAGACTAAATAGAAAAAATGAGGTGTTGGGAGGGTGAGGCTGACTGAATGGAAGAACTCTGCATGAATAATATAACATTTTGGTTTCTAAGAAACACTGCTGTGTGAATAATGGTCTTTCACTGGCTGAAGACCTTATTCAGCAAGCCAACTTTGAAAAGTTGAGCAAATAGGTAAATACTCAGCAATGTCTAGAAACAAATGTGTTGCAGGAAGAATTGGATGTGTGCGGGTGCAGCTGTAGAACTTGAACAGGGAGCTTTGCAGGTATTTAAGTATGAAGAAGAGGGGCCTTGCAGAGCTGCTGGGGGGGCATGTCCTCCCAGATCTGTGTAGAGGAGTACAGCTGGAGCTCTCCCCCTTTGTCATGCGGTGTGGGTCTGTACCTCTGCTGGTTTATCTAAGCCCGTGTTTGCCAGAGCTGTTACGTGTGTGAGTGGGTGGAAGGAGGGCAAGTTTGGGCAGAGTCAGTTCTGTTCCAGAGGGGGATATGTGGTAATGAGAGCCTGTTGAGTGCACATGAGTGTACCAAGTGTTGAAGGAAAGGTCTTTATGAGTAGTTAAGTTTAGGCCCAAATAGTACAAGTGAAGATGAGGAGTGCATCTTGTGATACTGATTTGTTCTATTATGTGTGTTTGTTTGGGGGGAAGGTGGGTGTTGAAATGTCAGCGGTACTTGCAGACACAGGCTGGACATTTTGTGCAAGGAATAGTTAGCTTCTGTATTTTGCAATGAACTTTATGGAAAATGCAGCTACTAAGAATTAATAGAACGTAGCAGGTGACAGTGGGCTATCTTTTCATCTTAAAGAGAAAAATGTGGCAAGAATGGATGCCCTCCTTTTTTATTGCCTGGATAAGTACTTCCAGTCTCAGTATTGTGTCCCCTTTCCAGGGAGAGTTCATTTTAACTTGCTGAAGGTAATTAGTTATATTTCACCCTGTTTATAAACAAAAATCCCAAGGTATGGGAAAAAAAAATCTGTCTTTATTTTCCAGGCATCTCAGATGTGACTTTTGAGCCTGTGCTTAATTGACTACTCTTTAGACAAGTGTTTTAGCTTTTTTCTCTTCCTCAGTCAAGGATTTGCTTAATATGGTCTCTGTTATCTCTGTATTTACCAGAATTATTCAGAAAACCTAAGAAGTGATTGTAAGTAATGAGTGTTCAGTTCTCATTTGTTGCCTAAACTATACTAGGCTAAATGCCCTTCCTTCAGAGGTACAGGATGAATGTATGTTACCTGCAGTCACTCAAATTCTTCCAGAGCTACAGGAGGCTTTCATCTGATCATCTTCATAGTCCTTCACAAAGAAGGAGGAACGAAGTGCTTTATTCTCTCCAGTGGAATACTCCATCTTCTAAAGTGTAGGAAAAAGCACTCTGAAGTATTTTAGTGATCCTCCTTAAAGGAGTGTAAAGCACCAGCTTGCAAATGAAAAACTTACCAGTGGTGACCCATGAGGCCTGGCTGACACTGAAAAGACACAAGCTTCAAGAGTATCTCAATTCCAAATGCAGTGCTGGCTCTTGGTTTAACTGTGAGTCTCTGTTCCAGCGCATTAGTCAACTTGATCCCTGACAAAATGATTCCGTAATGGTAGCCACCCTGTATGAGTTTCTTGTGACTGGTAAGTTCAGCCGAGTTTCCCCAAAGTGTCTGTGGAATTCTGGGCAAAAATTCTGCTCAAGCATGTCCAAATATGCACCGTCAAACACTTCAACACTGTCTTTAGTGCTCATAAAAAAATGCCATTATGGTGATGTATATTCCTGCAGGCATTCAGGCCATTCCAAAGAGAAGTGAAGCCTTGCAAGTCTGGCTGGGACAGTACAAATACTCATGTTGTCTTCATTGCTTAGTGCTAGGAAAAGTCAGCTCCCTTTCTGAATTCCCAGGCGCAGCATTGCTGTGTAGTATGGTTTCTATCTTGAACAGCCATTTTCACTGTGTGAGACAGTCCTGCCCAGGGTACTGAAAGCAAATGTGATGGTTGCATGCAAGCTGTTAGAGCCCTTGTGCAAGTGAACTATTATGCATTTCTTTCTGCTTATAGAAAGGTGCTGTGTTAAAGGTGCTGTGTCTGAAAGGCATGACACGCCCTGTCAGACAAAGACCATGGGGTGACTCATGAGAGCTCTGCTCTTACCTGCTGAGCTGATATGAAAGTTGGGGTAAAGAAACACGAGAATAGGCTTTAGAACAGGTGTTCTGTAGTGTTTTGATTGTATTTTAAAAGAACCTGCCCCATTACTCTTCTTTCCCTAGTTTTGGAGTCTGGGCCATCCTGTTTCTTGTCCGGCATTACTCTTATATAACCTCAAGCCCCAAAATTGTGTTTCATATTTGTGTATCTTTGGGACCCTTAAGCTTTCTTGCAGCTGATTGTTTTTGAGCAGATGCAAAATCCATTTGTACTCAAGTGTGCTTCAGGGGGTTTGATTACTGCTGGGAGGCAGGGTATGGTGGTGCTGGCAGTGACGTTCATGATCTGCTTGCACTGACATGGTGTTTGATGTATAATTCTGTTGTATTCCTCTGCTGGGGACTTCATTTTCCCTTTCTTGTTTTGATGCCCTAAAAATGTGTTTGCCTTGACTTCAAGAGCAGTTTTTGCGTGCTCATTTTTTAGTCTCTTTCATCTGAGTCGCAAGTGATGTATCCTTATTGAGATACTCTTGCCCTGGGACATGCGCTTTCTAACGTACAACAAAACCTTACTGTGTATTTAAGGGAGTTGTGTACTTTAAAGAAATTAAAGAATTTCAGGTTGGAGGAATAGCTAATGTGGTGGCTCTGTAGGAAAAAGTAAGATGAAGAAGAGTCACTGAAGTCGTTACTGCAGAGCGATCTGGAATTCCCTTTCAATACCCTGGCAGCACTGGTGCATGGAGCTTTTGCTGTGATGGTCAGGGGTGACATGTGAAGTACTTTCACTGTTCCTGACAGTGCAGCTCTGTGACTGAGGAGATGATCAGCCCTCAATTGGAACAGTCTGGTTGTTTCTGGGTGCAGCAGTCTTGCCTGATTCAACTCAGTAAAATGCAGGCAGTGGGGAGAGATCCCTTCCCAGGTACTTCCAGGACTTTCTCTGCTGGCTTGTTTCAAAGCTGAAGGGATTCAGTATGGGGAATTATGTGGATGTGCCTTCCCCATTTAATAGAAATTAAGATCTGTGGTCTGGGCGTTCAGTATCAGGTTGCAGTAGGAATTCCTGAGTTGTGGTCTGGGCTGATGGAGTTCTGTTGAGTTAGAAGTTTTCTCACATTGACTACCTTGTTTTTGATGAAGTTGTTTATTGTCTTTAACTGCAGTGGGGATAAGTGATGTCAGCTACACTTTGATCCTGGTTATATATATTTGTTACTGATGTACAGCAACTTGGTACCAAGATCTTGCTTGCACTTTTATTTCTGCTGTTCTGTAATTGGTCTCAATCATATAAGAAGATATAGGATAGTTTCCTTTTTCCCTTCAAGTGTGTGGAAACAGCTTTTCAAAGCTATTTGCCACCACAGATAGAACTTTAAAAAAGACCCCAAACCACAGCACAGCAAACCCTGAATTTTCTCCTAGCCTTCAGTATGACAAATTGGCCAATGGACTATGTTTTGAAAGGCCTATTGTCTTTCTTTATTCTAACCTACCTTATGGGGAATTTATGTACTTGCCTGTTGTGAGCTAGGCAATGTGACTCAACGTTAAGCAACTTAGAAAACATTGTGTTTCAGCCTAGTCTGCAGTGAATAGACAATTGATGGGGTTTCTTAAATTTTAAGAAAGTAATTGGCATGAGAGGTAGCCCTTGCTACTTGGCCAGGGGATTGGTCTTCACCGGTTTTCATCAAAACACTCAGACTTTCTGAATAATGCTCTGAAGGGAAATGGTTATCAGTGAAAGAGTTCTTAATTACATTCTGTTTCAAATTTATTTTACATTCTGATCTCTATAGCAAGCAAGTGCTATGCTTCTGAGAAACTGGCATTGTGGCCTGCCCCTTGGGGACTTCTGGGGCGGCACAGAGAATTACAGCTGCTATTAAACTTCTTGCAGTAATCACAAATTGAAAACACAAGAAGCCAGGAAAAGTGTCTTGCAATTATATTTGAGTCACAAACTTGCAGCAATGCCTAATTCACCTCTAAATTAGAAAGGAGATGTTCTAGTGCTGAGAAGCATGCCCGCATATTTTACCGCAGATGCTTTCAATCTAGTGTCACTTGCAGTGTTGACTCTGTCTGCATACAATATTTAAATTAGTACAAACAATAATTAGGTGACAGTGGTGAAGCCTTTAGCAAGTAAGAATCAGTACTTATGTTTATAAACCTTACTAGATTTGCATGGGAAATAGTGCAGAGGATACTTAATAGCCTCTGAAAGAGTTAAAAAAAAGAATCCTTCAGTTTGTATATATGTACAAAGAAGGCTGGTGATGATGCAAAATGTGAATAATGATGTAAGACCTTGTCTTTAGCAACTCCTTTCTTGCTTTGCCGGTGGGAATAGTTTTTTCTGGCAGCTGGATAGATAGCATAACTAGTTATAGCATAACTACCTTCCCCTTTTGAATGCTGCAGCTATGCCATGGAAAACAGTTTGTACTCCAAATGCATCTATGGTTCTGGAAATCAGCATCAGTTTTTTGTTAAAGGTCAACTGGGCCCAGAGTGGGAGCTTTAATTTCCTGGCAGGGGTCACCTGGGCTGTTCCCAGAAAAAAATCTCATTACCCGGCAGGGGTAGGTGTATCTCAGAGGCTCCTCTTTGGAAAATGCCCTGTGGGAACAGTGACTTTGGTGAAGGGAATGGAACTCAGGGATGAGGGGCAAAGCTTTGAATTTGGCATCAGATATTTCTGGGCACCAACTCATGCTGTGTCACCCTCAGAGCTCCTGTTTGGTGGTGGGCTCAGTCTAGTGGAGTGAAAGCTTTGGAGCTCAGTCTTTAGCTGCCTGTGAGCTACAAGATGGTACTGGGTGACAAGTGCAGCCCTGCTACTGACTGATGTCACTGAGGCTTAGTATACAGAAGTGATGGTTACTGGAAATGCCAGGAAACAAACTGGGCATGATGACATTTACAATAACTCCAAAATCATAATGCCAGCATCTCTGTTTTTGCCTGAAGTGACGTCAACTCGTTAGTCCTCATGAGAGAGTCTCCTGTTTGCTTTTATCTGGAAATACCACTGTTTCTTTCTGCTCGCCTTGGATTGTCACCATATAATTTCTGCTACATGTGTGGCTTTAATGAAAGCTTCCCATACAGAAAATGGTTTCTGAAAGTGAAAAGCATACAACCTCTTATTGTCACTCCATGACGTGTCTAAAGCTATGCTGCCAACCTGTTTGCTCCGTCTCTGCAGGAAGCTCTCTTTTTTTTTTTTTTTTTTGAGTAACTTTCCTCTGAACTTGGTCAATCCTGTAAATTGCTGAGACAAAAAAAAAAATCTTGTAGTGTGTACTAAACACAATGTGAATGCTTATGTGGTGGCCAGGGACATTTTAATAAAGACTTGCCTTCGAAATGACTGCTGAATTAGGCAAATTTGTGCATTTGCTGACAACTGCAGTGCAGAATCACTAATGCCTTTTGTGAGTTACTTCTTAAGAGTATGGGATTTACTTCTCAAGGAAAAAAAAACAACATTAGGAATAACAGTCATTACCAATTCCCTGTGTGACAGCTAATTTCAAGCCTGAATTTCAATGTATAAAACAATACCTGAATTGAAATAAATCTTTAGATGTACTCTGGGAGGACTCTGCCTATTAGAGCAATTTAAAATAAAGAAATGGTAATTAATGTTTTCACTCTTTTAAAAAAACTCTGCATGCCTATTAACTAATTACTCTCCTGCCTGCTGATATTAAATTTCATGCTGAAACATTGCATTCATATCCACAGCTACCATTTTTGTCTAGAAATAATTTTAATTATGCACACAGAAAATTGTAAAGCATTGTGCATACAGTTCTGAGATTTAATTGTTACTTAAGTGCATGTAAAGAAGGGACTCGGGGTAAATAACTGTGAAAACCTAGGCCAAAGTGTATAATAGTCCTTCTGCATACCAAGTATTTTCATACCCCCAGTGTTTTAGGTCAGGCTGTGATACTTGATGATTTTATTTACGCTTTCCATTTTGACTACTTTCCAGTTAAAGTTTTAGACTGTGTTTTTTATCTAGAATTTTCCTACTGAAGGAATTTAAGATAAGCTCTGCTGATCCCAGAGCAACCTGAGGTTGTTTTTCATGGCTCTCTGATATCTAATAAGACACAAATTCCTTCCTGAAGTTTTTCTTGTAGCTCACTTGCTTGTATCCTTTCTTCTGGGTAGATTCCATAGTCCTTCATCTGAAAACTCCATAATAAGTTTTGTACAACCCCAAAATTCACTTCAAGTCTCCTACCCTCCTTGAGGCAATAACCCCCTTCAGTTTGCAGAACTTCCAAGGTAGAGTTTGTCTGTCTCATCCTTGTGGGTATTGAATGAGGACACGGCTTTTTCCTCTGTCTTAGGCCTGTGTCTCTGTGGGCTTCTTGGTGTGATCTGCCTTTTCCTGATGTTACCAAGCTGGTTCTGATCCCAATCAGCCTGTGTCCATTGTGAGCCTTTAATTATGCAGCTTCACAGCCTTGGTCCAAAGGGGTTGTTAGTTACACAGCAGGGAGGACAGGGTGGATGGCGTCTGCATGTAAAATCCCACTCCACAGAGATGCCTCATTTACAGCTCTCTGAGCAGTGGGATTGTGTAGGTGGTGAGTGAGGAGGAAGAACAGAGCTTTTTTTGCTTCACTGCTCCTCTTTTGTTTCACTCAAATCCTTCAAACATGGGGCCACAAATCTTCTAGGACAAAATGCCATAGGAAAGAAAACTTCTTTCTGGAAGCTCATCACTGGTCTCAGCTGGTGAGGTGACCTCTGTTTTGTCCATGTTTTAGGACTTCTGCGGCGGACAAGCTTAAGCTAACTTCTCTGAGCTGCATTAATAATGTCTGTATTAAGGGTCCCTCTCTCACTGTACTCTGGCTCTTGCAGAGGTCTAAGTGAATGCTTAGGGAGGAGCAATGATTTGCCTTGAGTTCTCTCCCATCCTCTGTTTTCAGCCCAGAGAACTTTCTGAGCGGGGAATAGTTTCTGCCTATCTGTATTACTCAGTAAAATCCTCTTTACATGATTTCTAGAGGATGCTTGGTAGCTTCAACCTTTCTCAAGAAGGAATACCTTGCGCCCTAAACATGAGCATTCCTTAGCTCGTTTGGCCAAATTAATTGGTAGGTTATTTGAAATACAAACTTTTCTTTGTTATCCCTGTCCTTTCACAACAAAAGGTACAGAGTTGGAAGCTAGACAGAATATATAAGTCATGGGGCGTTATTACTCCAAAGGTAGCAGTCTGCTAAAGTGGCTATTGAGTAAACTGGTAGCAAGAGTGTTTCTTTTCAGCATGAGACATCCTGGCAGTCTGCAGAGCAGGAGGAATAGAGGCTGATTTTCTTTCCAGGTGTTTTCCATATTCATAACGTAAAACTACTGTTTAACTGAAGCTGTCAGAAGCAGAAAGATAAGTGAGGTTGTAGCTAAGCCTTGGACAGGGTTTGGGAAGGCACATCCACATTCCCCCACCCAAAAAAAAAAAAAAAAAAAAGTGATACTGATAACAAGGTGTATTTTGCTTAAGACCTCTCAGTTTTGAAGGGAAAGAAAAATGTTTGGGGAAAAATTGAGTAGGGTATGGTGCAGCAGAATCCCTTAACATAAGAATGAGATAAGTCTGTCTTGGTGTGTGAGTTGACAAGAAGTTCTTGTGTCAAATCAATGCTGAACAGTGTTATAGCATCCTGGAGGATGAAATGATCTGTTTCATGAGACATGAAGAGCCTCCAGAACAATGTCTCAAACTTTGAAATTGTACACTGGATTCATATCCCTACAGTATGTCACAGTATGTCAGCCCAAATGCTGTGGGTCTTGGTCACTGGTGTCTGGCTCCTACTGTGATTTAAAAATTTCTCAATTTCCCTGTACTCATGGAGACATCTCTATCTTGCTCATCTGTATCTTGTATCTTTGCCTGCTTCTGTGATGACTAGCACTGTTCTCTTAGCATATTGGAGGACCTGCATTTGGCTCTGCTGCTACAGGCATTCCTGTTCCTCTGTTCTGCAGTCCTGTGATTTCTACTTTTCACACTTTGTGTGTTTACTTTCCTGCTTCCAAGACCTCCACTTGCTCCATTGTTTTGATCCTCCTGGACACCCAGGCTCCCACCTGCCTTCCCCAGGTGTAAGGAGGCTGCTGCTGAGCTCCTGCTCAAGCCCAGAAAGGGCCAGGTTACTGTCCTGTATCACTGAGTTACCCCTCCTTTCTTCCTCTCTTCTGTGAAAACAGCAGCAGGTTGTAAGAGTCTGCAAGGTGCTTTAATATTACCTCACAAGGTAGGCAAATATACTTACCTTCTTTAGAAGGAGTAAACAGAACTGTGCTTGAATTAGTGCTCCAGACTTCTTATGGTCTGTTTTGGTCTCAGGCAGCGGTATACCTCACTGTAAGGACAGATAGTTCTTTCTTTGAACTGCTGGCTGGATTCTGAGGAAAACTAGAAAGCTAAAGAAGTTATTTCTGTTACCTGTTCTTCTATTTAATAGGAGGAGAATGTTTCTTCTGTTCCCCATCCTTAGTAAAATTGCTATTGGGGTAGAGTTGTAACGGGTGAAGTTGAATATCTGCTCTCTTCTTGAACTAGACCATTTTTTGAGACTTCCATAATGTTTGGTTATTTTGGTGCTTTGGCTTTTCTTCTATAAGGTAGAGCAAAACCTTCATCAAAAACCTTGGGTTAAGGATGTATGTGACCTGATGGAAATAACAAATAACAGGCCACTTCAAGGGGCAGCCTGATTGCCAAAGGCCTTTTAAATCAAAGTAGGGAAAATAAGTGGGGAATTTTTCCTTTAATCCTTTCTCTTAGAATCACAAATGTTCAGGCCTTTTTTTCTTGCCTTTTTTTTTTTTCTTTTTCTTTTCCTGTAAAATACTTCTTGTTTCTAGGCCCAGCACAGGGTTTGAGCTGTTAATCTGTTTTATTGCTGACTACTCTGGAGTAAGCTGATCCTAAGGATCCTGTGAAGGCCTAGGTGGTTCTTAGATTTTAGTTATTTTCTAGCACTATTGTAAAATTTTCTTAGGGGATTTTTGATCTTATTTCTTATGGTCTTCATATAAAAAACTGGTAGGCAAACACAGGAGATGTGGCTGCATGCACTATGTTTGTGACAGTGTCTTGATGTACATTTAGCGCTCTCATAATGCTAAAATAAAAATTGCATTTAAGTTCCTTTGGAAATAAATATTGAAGTCTAGTGGCTTCCATGTTGTTGTGAAGTTGTTGTTTAGTTGTAATTTCATGTAACTTTGGGCTGCTTCCCTGCTGTGATCTAGTTCCTTGCATCAGAAATAAGCATGTGGCCTCAGGGAGGTTCAGACATTTAGCTGATCTAAGAACTAACTTGTTTTATTGGGCATTAGATTTGTCTGATCAATAAACTAAAATGGTCGACTTTGCACCTGTAAACTTTCTTTGTTCAGCAGGAGGAAAACAAGGAAACACATAGATGGGAGCAGAATCTCTTTTAATGCAGGCCCTGTCCCATCAGTCTACATCTTTTTCATGTAGAAGTATTTCTGCATAAAAATGCATTAACATTTCTTTTGACACTGCCTCTGATTGTCCTACCTGTTTTGTCCCGTTGATTGTATTGGAAGAGCCTTCCCTGGTGTTGCATCATGAACAGGAATGGAGACTTGATCTTTGCTGAAAGCAAGGCTGCAGTGTCTGGGGCTGGAGCTCTGACCCCTAAGGAGTGACGTGACCTAGAAAGGAGCTGAGTTGAAATTAGAACAGTGGAGCTGAGCCCGGAAAAGTGGCACAAACTGCTGTCACCTGGCATTTGGTTCCACAGGTTACACAAGTCTTGTCATGGCCTTATTACTCTAGGCAGTAACTTCCAGTGCCTCTTCCTCTTTTTTGAGAGTCATGGAGGGAGCTCATGGAATCATTGGAAACAATGACTGGCATGCAGCAGAACTTCCCGCAATGCCAAACAACTGAAGATGTTTCCTAAGAGATGCCGCAGAAAGCTCTGATAGTTTCAGTTCAGCCTGTGTACTCCCAAGAGGCATTCTGTGTCCTGGAGAGGTCAAATCTGGTGGATGCTCCTGTTGCCATAGTGACAGTGCCTTTTTTACTAACAATAAATAATTGTGCAGCTGATCAGCTCTTTAGCTGCTGTTGCAGAGGATCTAACTTGCCTCTGCCTTGCACATTGTTTTTGCTCACTACTCTTGAGGTTTTTCAGTCTTGTGTGTCCGTGTTTTTTGTAGTGCGGTGGAAATTGGTTTAGTTTTAAAATGAGGTCATCCCAAACCTTTGCAAGGCATGAGAATGAGGTAAGCATTTAATGGAGAATTTGTGGGACGAGTTCAAAATTACTGAAGTTCACTTTGGCACTCACAGTCGTGTCAGAGAACCATCTCCCTGCATCATGGGTGGACCTGTGAGGCACTAGGCTCTAGAAAGAATATCCTTCCCTTATGATGAACAGCTCCATGCCTGTATTCCTCTCTTCTGCCTGTCAAGATAAAGTGAGGGATGCTGAAGCAGGGAGGGACTTGCCATATCATGATGACCACTAATACTAAGCCTAACACAGCAGAGGCTGTGGCTCAGGGCATCAGAAAGCTGCCTGGACTCCTGATAAACTTGATATAAGGTGGATTAATTCTATTTTCATGCCTACTTCTACCCCATCTCTTGCAGAGCAAATCAGGTTTGTGCACAGCATTTGCATGTGGGGGTATTTTTTTGGGGGAAATAGGAGTAGTCTTTTGTTTATAGGCTGGAGAATGGAAATCCCTTGTGTCTGCACAATGCTCTCATGGTGGTGTAAGAACTGCATCCAGATCTGCTGTGGGCCAGACCAGACTAGAGAGCTCTGTCCCAGAAGATTATGCTGAACTGAATAAATCATCCAAGTGCTGACAGTCGGCTCCTGGTGTTTTGTTTTTTTTTTTTGTCTAAATGAGTTGGAAAGTCAGATGCAGAATACAAGGTCTGCAGACTTGAAACTATGCTCTCTGTTTTACTTGCACTTCTAACACGTGCCTTCCACTGGGAAGCAGCTAATGTTATAGAGGAGTTTACATGCTTCGTTAACAAATGTCATTTCTTTTCAGCAATGAAGGATATATGACCTGTGAAGTGGGAAAAAGTGCATGATGTGAGAACTTGGAGGGAATCTTTTACCTGGATGGTCTGAGAATACATTTTATTGCTGACTGAATTACTTCTTGTTACTTGTTCTGCAAATCAAACCCTTTCTGGCATACATGCTTCTTCCTTTTAATTTTCATTATCTTGGCAATGTGTCCTGCTGTGTCTTGGAGTTCCCTCCAGACTCACCAAGATATGAGCCAAGCTAAAAAAAGGCATACATTTTGACAAAGTTTACATAACGACAACTTGGAGAGGCACTTTTGCTAAGCAGGTGCAGCCAGGGTTTGAACCAAGCTCTCGTGATCCCTTAGCTAATGTTTTGCCATTAGGAAAATGCCTCATCTCTTAGTGGCAGAATCAGTCACATTTTTTCCTATCAAAACCACTTTTTCCACTGAGGTGCCCTGCCTCTGTATTTAACGTAGCAGACTGGTTTAGTCAGAGACCTTTACTTCTCCAGACTGGGGAGGGGCTAAGGAGTTGTCAGCTGCTGCCACGGTTATTTTCACTCAGCTCGTAATGAAGCAGCTGCCTCTGGAGTTGGTGGGATTTCATCTGTGTGTAACTCTAGAGTACAAAATTTAAATACAGGCCTTAGGCTTTGACTGGCAAGGAATAAATTGGAAAGGGAGATTGTGGTTTCTTCTGGAGTCTTAGGGATAGCCGTGGGGACTGATAAACTCTGCCACCTGATACCACAGCAAAAGCATTTGCTGCAGGCCTTGCCTTAAGGTTGGGTTTGTTGTTGTTACTCATTAGTTACAGTGTAAGTGAGACACTTGGGATACAGCACAATGGGATTGGAGAGGAGATGAAACACTACTCAAATTGATTTCCTTAGAGATGACTTCTGGAAGCATCTCCTCTTCCTGTCTCTCCTTTTTCCACCCTTTCTTGCGCCCTCGAAAATGGGATCACATGTGAGAAGATGCTGGAGCTTGCCACGAGTGAGGAGGAAATTCTTTAGCACGGAAACAAGAAAAAGTGAAGTGACTCAGTAAAAGCTGAAGCGTTGAACTCATTTTAAGTAGTATTATCAGCTGCTGAAATAAAAGAAAAGACAGAAAATTAAGGGGGCATTGAAGGGATGGAGCCTCCTTTTATCTCAGTATAAATGTGAAATAGCTAGTAACTTGTCTCAGGGAACTAGACAAAACAGCAGTGCATCAGTTTCTCCCTGAGATGGGTGGAGAGATGCCATTCCCTACTCAAGAGATACTTATGAAGCTCAGTAACTGTCACTCTTTCCCAACAAACTGTGGGAAGGAAGAAAGTCATGTTAGCTGCCACTCAAAGCCTGGTCTGACTTCTATTTACCACCATGCTCACAGGGGAAAAAATCAGATTTTTTTCCATATGGAAAGTGTACCTTTCTTGAATTGTTATATACATCATGAACTGGGATAGGACAGTATTGTTAAAAAAAATTAAATCTTTATTTTTCAAAATGGAACAATTAAAGCATCAGATTTGAAACTTTGCCATTGCCTCTGTGGACAAATTCATCACTAATCCTGAAATGAACATTTTAAAACAATTTTGTTAGTCAAACATTATCAAAACAATACATTTTCATGCTGGTTCATTTCAATACATAGATTTCAAAGATTTTCTTTCATCAAAACCCAAAATAGTTAATGAGAAATTGTGCTGTGCCTGTATGAAGTTTATGGTGGGTTAGGGAAGGGGGGTAGTCAGCCCATGGGGATTTGATTCTATACAGAAAATGGGTATCTCATGTTCTCTGCTATTATTTATGATTTAATTAGCAGGCAGAAAGGGTTTTTTCTCCCTCTAGATCCCCCTCACCCTGTCCCAGTTTTTTACTGATTATGCGAGTCAGAACCTGAGAAAACAAGTTGTCTAGGTGATATGCAGTATAATAGATTTACAGACTTATTCAGGTCCAGCAGTAATGACTTTTCTAAGGCTTTAGGGTTCTCTCATAATAGGAATGGGAAAATATTCTGCTGTGCTTGCCCTAACTGAAGTCAGAATTGTCCTGGCTGTTCTGTCTGCTAAAGTTAATTTCTTCTCTAATGTCAGTGGCAGCAGGGAACAGAACAGGCAAGGACTAATGCCTTTACAATGTGCTTCAGGCTGGGATGTCAGGAGCAGTGTGGGTTCAAGGATAAGGTTTTACTGGGGAGAATTGATTGATCTTGGTGAATTTGCTGTTTAGAGAATGAGCGGAGAAACCTGAGAGCCCATGCAGATGTTTCGTCAGCATTATGTGTTCCATGGATGGCTTATCTACGAAAAACAAGTCTATTGTCAAGCACAGATGTAGTCCACGACTTACATTGTACTTGGCTTTAAAATAGCGATAATTGTGCACTTTGGTATCTTACAGAAAGAAGGTCCGTGGAAGTGGGCTGACAAATAGCTGCCAAAATCAGACTGCTGAGCACAAGTAGGGAACAAACTGTACAATAAGACACTGACTAAGCAGGCAGTCTGAGCTGCACCACTGCTTCTCTTGCTTCACATGCACCATTGGCTTGCTTGAAGGATGTAGTTCTGCCACTTAGACAGAAAAGATACAAGAGCAAACTTGGCTCAGTGTGTGATGGATTGCTCAGCTCTGGTATGCAATTCTCCTAAACAGTCTTTGTAGGGTTTTGCCATGTTTCCCCATACTGCTGCCTTCTCTAGTCATTCTAATGCAAAAATTGGCACTGCAGAGTGACAGCTATACCAACTGTATCTGGACTTCTCTTATTGGATTAGCCTTGCCTGGGGCTTATCTTCAGGCCTGAGTTAAGGACTTCATGTAGATTCCTTTGTTGCCTGACTCTTTAAATGAAGGGGGAAATAACTAAGCAGTCTCTTGCTTACAGGCAGATATTTGAGAGGAAGTTGTAGTAGCTTCAAGCTGCTATTTCTGCACTGACATATGTCTACAAAAATTGTCATAGAAGATAAAAAATATGAGGTAGAAATTAGGAAAAATTGTATAAAACATGTTTCTGACCCTTATTCCGCAAACTGCCCAGGGCCTGTAAAGTTGCCACTGAGTTGGTCAACAGAGCTAACTTCTGTAGCTTTCCTAGATCATGTAGTTCTTCAAATTTCAACAAAAAATGTCAGAAAAGTACTTTTTCTTGTGACTTCTAGAGCTCTTGCCTCTGATCAGGCGAGCAGCTTGCACTGCTGAAGGCAAGTAATTGAGCAGTGCTTCTGGATGCCTAGTGAACACCTCATGGAGTCTTGCAGTGTTGAAAAAGCAAAGAAAAATAACGAAAATGAAGTTCTAAAATAATTGTGTGGTGTTCAAGACTGCACTAAAACAAGAGCAGGAAGAAACAGAAGGTGGGATGACAAACCAGGAGTTCTAACTAGGACAGCTGGGTTGAATACTGTGCTCTGACTGAGACTTCTCATTGTGCTCTTGCTTAAGGCCGTCTGATTCTGGAGCCCAGAAGTCATATTACAGCTGGAATAGAGTTGAACTGGTCCTAAGTTGCCTCGCTCAAGTATTTAGCAGAGAATGCAGCTGCATGGCAATCATTCTGTTGAATGCTGTGCTTCCACAGGTCTCGTGCACTGTTTCTGTTCAGAGCTGGCTTATAGGTGAGCACTGGTGTGCTGCAGCTGTGCTGCAGGTACATTGTCAGTCACTGAATTTCACTGTGACAATTTCCCATCTGCAAACAGGGCTTGATGAGGCTTTCTTTTCTCTAGTCTTTCTCTGTCCAAGGCAAGAAATAGCCTCAAGCTGTGCCAGGGGACGTTCAGATTTGGTATCAGGAAGAATTTTTTCTCTGAAAGAGTTCTTGAGCATTGGAACACCCAGGGAGGTGGTGGAGTCACTATTCCTGGAAATCATCAAGAAATGACTGGATGTGCTATTTAGTGTTATAATTTAGTTGTCAAGGTGGTGTTTGGTCAAAGGCTGGACTTGATTATTTTCCAGCTGTAATGATGCTATGATTCTAGGGATTGCTGTTCTTCAGGTGTGTGCACGTGACAATTATACACTAAAAGAACAAAAGGGCCTCCAAGTATTTCAGCAATGTGGAATGCCTCTGAGGTAAGAAGTATAGTCTTATTCAGGGGAAAAAACGTGGAAAGCGTTTACTTAGAGGAACAGCAGGAATTTTTTATTAGAAGTTTTCAAACAGTCAGGTGTACTATAGCTGCATGTAATGTGAGATTTGGCACAATTAACCACTGCTGATGTAGTAAATCTTGTAATTTGTCTGATTCAAGTACTTTTCATTCAAAAGACTTGCTTGTGAATTTACATGGTGGTGGGCAAAAGTGTCTCAAACTGTTATCTAAGTTACCGACAGAGAGAGGTTAGCTAGGATCATGCCTCCTTTCTTGAATACGAAGACATTTGGTATATTTTCTCTTTATTTACACCTTCTCAAGCTACAGATATCTTCTGCAGGCAGTCACTCATCCTTTTGATATACTATTAATGTACTGATTGCCAGTCTATAGATGAGCTTATCAGGTTTGAGCTCAAGTCTTCTTGCTTCAGTTACACAGCTACAATAACTGTGCTCTATTTCTCAACTCTTCTAACAGGCTTTCAGTGTAGAAAAAGAGACTTCTTGTGTCAAATAGTTTAGAAAAATGAGTAATTTCTCTGAGCTTTTCCAAAGCTTCAAACTGGAGGTAGTCCAGCTCTGAGAATGAGAGTTGATGCCAGTGTTGCAAACTACAGAAACTGCACTCCAAATTTGAAAAATGAGCTGGAAAAGGTCAATATGCTTTGTATAAGTGTTTTTTCACTAATTTTGGAAGCGTATTCCAAAGAGTACAAGAAGTTATAAAAGTCTGTATAGAAAAGAAAACACTATGAACTCAGAATACCAAGGTGCTGTCTTCTATAAAGTTTTTGAAATGGTGCTCTTGCAAAATCAAATTACATTCAGCAGAGAGGAGGCCTAACTAGCAATCCTAAAATTGAACTTTTATACTAAAATCTTACTATTCATTGTTCTAGCAATACTAATCACAACTTCAGTGTATTTTCTGTGAAATTGTTAGCGATGAGACTGCAAGACCATAACCTGCTCATTGCTAAGGACTTGGGAACCCTTCTTCCAGATGGTTTCATTCAAACAATGACAGAAAAAATAATCATAATTTTCAGCAATAGCCCATTTTAACTTTCTATCAGTTTGGTTTCAACTGACCTTAAAGTTAAATGCAAGAGTTGGGCTTTTTTTGAGCTTTATCTTTTGAGAGCTGCCATTTAAAATTATTGTCTACCATCACATTTGTGCTCTCACTTGACGCTGTTGGCAGTAGCTCAACCCAAATTTTAGGGGTTTTATTCTCAAACTCAGCGCTCATTTGCACCACAACTGAACTCTTGCTACAAGATTCATGTGTACAGCCCCTGTGCAAATGAGAACTGAAGGATATTGTTGCTCTGTAGCTAAGCTGGGGGACGGTAGATCTGTTATGATTCCTGTCCTGCTGTGCTTGCCTCTTGTAAGCAGCTGTGTGCTCATGAGCTGGCCTTGCCAGGTGCATGTCATCTCCAACTGCTTAGTCCCCCTAAGTGTCTGGGAAACAAAGTGCTGCAGGGTGAGACTGGCAATGCATGAGTTCTGACAGTTTCTAGGAGAAATGTGATTCCATTCTTACATTCGATTCAAGAAAATATTTATTCCAGAGCTACAGAAATTTGTTTTTTTCTTAACAGTCCAGTGGATATTGGTCATCTCTGCTTTCCAAGGTATGAGGCTAATTCACCTGGAAGGCTTGGTGCTTTTCAAGAAAGCCTGCAGTTTGAAGGGTAAGTCTACAAGGCCTGAATATCAGAATTCCGGGGAATCTTTAAATGCTTATCTCTGGGCTCAGAATTTTAAAGCATGTCAACTGATTTTTGCATGGAAACAGGTCAGGGAGTACTTAGACACCTGGAGAGGTGCAGTGAAGAGGAACTTCATCTGCTCCTCAGCTTTTGTTAACAGCCTTACAGGTGAAGAGGCTGCCTTTCCCAACCTGGCACACCAGTGGGTGTCTCCATTCAGACACCAGCCTCACCATTCCTCACAAAGCTGTGGATATATAACCTGTAGGCATAGCACTTCACCCAAAAGGTTCCAGTGGACTTGGATGCCCCCCAGGGTCTCGATCCCTTGTCTCCACAGCAGATTTGTTGTTCTGGACACTGCTGCCAAGTCCTGGATTATGGTGATTTTCTTCCTGGAAGAACTACAATGTGGACTTCAGTGGATATTGTATTTTCAAGAGGTCTTTCAACTTCTTTACTGGAGCTTTTACCCACAATTCTTACCTAAAGTTAGAAAAAGCCCTCTGAATTCCTATGAGGTGTTTTGCACAGCACGTGGTGACTTGGGCCATTGAAGAAAATAGATATGATTCTTCCCAGTGAATCTGAAATAACTGGGGGGTGGTGGTAGAGTAAGAGAGTTAGTAGTGGGTGGGAGAATAAAAAAGAGGACTGGAAGGGTACAAAAGAACAGAGAAATTGGTAGAATACCAAGCAAAGATAATTGATGGGTATATGCAAGGTGAAGGGAAAGGACAAGATGACTTGCAAATGGAACCAAGTAATATTAAGAATCTGCTGCTCTTTTTGAACCAAACATGTCTTTTAGACATTAGGAACATCAAAAAGAGCAGAAGGAGGGAGAGTAAAAAAAGTATGAATTAAGTGCCATAAAATACTGCTGATGGGTTAATCCTTAGTTATGCATATTCAAGGTCATGTCCATAGAGTCATACAGACTAGTGTGAGGTGTTTCTCTGTGAAATTTAATGTGCCTCAAATGACTCACTTGAGCAGGTCAAAAGCTGTTTACTTCAGTGGTTTTAATGAGTTGGAGCTGGAGTTTGCTCTTCATCAGGTTGAAGCTGATGTGTCCTAAAGAAGAGATGAGCAAAACAGCTGGTGCTAGCAGTACAGTGCTCTGCTATCCTTGGGGTAGAGATATTCAATCACATTTGATTGAAAGTTCTTGAAGCTCTTCCAGCATTAAAAGGAGTGAGGAGCCACCTTGCATGCAGAGCAGGATGTGCAGGTGGAAAAAAATGGGTCACAGAAATGTGACTTGGACTCCAGATTGATATCTAGAATAGGATGACCTGACTGGATAAATATCAAATGAGAAAACAAAGGAAGCTGAAGATCAGTTGCCTGATGCAAAATTAAAAAGCAGTTTCTAGGTTATGGTGTCTGTAGAGGTCTCAAGTGAATAGGATCATCAGTCTGTAGAGAACTTGAGTCCTCTGATGGAAGAAGTGAAAATCATTAACTACTTAGAATACACTTGTTGACTTTTGATCCCTGTAAGGCAGGTTCTTGATTTACAACACTGGGAACTGAACACTCTACTGCTCCCTGTAATCTCAAATAGTTGAGTGTATCAGTGGATCATTTCATTCTGACTAGTCTGAACATGTGGAATTGACTTTAAAAAGTGGCAATTCAACTTGTAATTGGATGCCATATTTTGGCAGAAAAAAAATAATTCTCTTCTGTATTTGTCAGAACTGACAAGTACATTTGCCTGCAAAAATGCAGGGAAACAAGGCAAATTGTTTTCCTCTTCCTGTTAATAGCTTGGCTAGAAGATACAAAAGCTTTGTAAAAGATGTGTAAAAACTCAAATGATGTAAAGGAAAGGAAGATGTTCTTCTTTTTGTCATATTTTTTAGTAGGTCATTGGCCTGACTAAGGTTTGTAGGCAATGAAAAGTGTCATTTTGACCCTGGCAGAAATTGCATCAATTTAAGTGACTGAATACCTTTAAAGCATAGAGTGCCTGACAAATTAGAGTATCCAGATCTGAAGCATTTACTGAAGCTGTTTTTGAACCAAGATGACATATAATCTTTTGTCTCAAATTCTTGGGAAAGTGAGCAGTGTAAAATTGCAAGAGATACCCATGCAGAAGCAAAGGGAAATGTTGGCACATTTCACTAGGGGACTTCAAATTTCAGCTGATTGCCATTGACTTTTTTATATGGCAGTTTAAGTCTGAGTTACTGTTACTGAAGTCTTGGGCACTATTTCTTCATCAGGAATAAGATTAATTATCCCAGTT
This sequence comes from Pseudotriccus pelzelni, assembly GCA_035584735.1. Taxonomy (NCBI): domain Eukaryota; kingdom Metazoa; phylum Chordata; class Aves; order Passeriformes; family Tyrannidae; genus Pseudotriccus; species Pseudotriccus pelzelni. The sequence continues at coordinate 27,083,782 of JAWMRA010000162.1, read as the reverse complement.
GCATTGAAAAGGGCCTTGGAAATTATTTGGTAGGGTATGCTGCAAACCATGCCTTTGTGCAAATTCCTAAGCTAATGCCTGTATGCCAGAGTCTAAAGAGTCAAAAATCTGAAAATCAGGTTAACAAATTGGTATTTGTCTGCCTTTGATCATGGTCAGGTGATTTTTAAGCATATCTGAGGTTCTTGAGACACTGATATAACTTGCAGAGTGCTCTGGACTCGAGGCATCTGACTGTCTCTGTCATGTGTACAGACTTTCTAAAGCCTGTTCAGGAAATTGGTAATGCTGTGCAACACTTTTTTTTTTTTTTTTTTTTTTTTCCACAGCTGAAGTCTCTCCTTTGCCTGAAGTTTTCAGGATCACAAATCAGAAGTGGATGTGAATTCAGCAAGGTAGGCATGTAAGCCAAGTGCCTGAGCAACTCTGAGACCAAGCAGTACGCTGTCAGAGAGCAGGCTTCTATGAATACTAAAATATCTGGTGGCAATAAGCATAGTGTTTTACTCATATTTTGAGACTGGGATGGGATTCACACAGTGGGGGATGTAGTTTTATGAATTTTTGTATAGTGCCCTTTTGAGGCTGGGGCCTGGCCCTGAAAACCTTTAGTCATCCTTCTTAGTCTTCACAGGTGAGAACAATGTTTCTTAGCATTATTGAATTAATGCATTGGAGGTAAACAGCATAAAAAAGTGTAGACTTGGAGTTCCAGGGAAGACTGCACCAAGCTTTCATATCAAAGCAAGTTTAAAGCAGACAAGGGTTCAAGCAAAATTCTGTAACTGCCTGTTACTTGTGCCTTCTGCTGGAAATAAAATATAACCTGCTTGCATGTTTTTTGGTTTTCCTGGTAGAAACAGTCTAAAACCAGTGGAAGGCCTGATATAGGGCTTGATTTGGATGAAAAGGCTTGTGATTAATTGTATATTTATTTAATTATTTACAGAGGGCTTGGAAAAAACTGAAAATCTCTTTGCTGGCTACAGTTTAGAGCATGAGGATGTCTTAGTGTAGAAACCTGTATTCTGCAGAATACTTCAGTCAATACTAATTCTTTGCATTTATGTAATTTTCTGTTTGCAAAGCTGTCAGTGCCTGGATAACTGTTCTCTTCACAGAAGCAGAATTCATCAGAAGTCATTTAAAAAAATGACAACAACAAAACCTTTTTAAAGCATGTGTCTACGGATAAGACATTGTGTGCTGTTGTGACAATTATTCCTTTGGAAAATTATTTATGCCACAATGACTCTGACACGATTTACATAAAAGGAGCTGGACAAGAACTTTATTCAGAAATGGGCTTTTAGTTTGCCGTTCAGCACAATGAGTCCCTGGTTTGGGAAGAAAGGGCACATATTGATTGCATAATAATAAACCCCAAATAAAGCCATAATCAGTATCCCATAATTATTGTACTGCTATACTTCATAGAAGCAATGATTTGTGTTGTATTTCAGAGCTGTAGGAAATGAAGCTTTCAGTAATTCATTATGTTTTGGACTTCCTTTTGAGATGATAAAGCAGTTTCTAATTGCTGTGTAGGTCTATGGGATGCCTTCAGGAAGTGGGGCTGCTCACTGTGGTAAGCTGGCATTCAGAGGGGGTATTCTCCCTGCCTGAAAGCAGTAATCTGCCCTATTAACCTGTCCCAGTTCTTGTGGCTGGTGGAGTTTAATCTTTACCTGTTCCACTTCTCGCTCCATGGCCACTGTCCCCAGTGGAGAACAGGACCACCACTTCTCATACCTTATCTCTCAAGTGCAAACCAGTTCCCTTTCTGCAGCACAGTGGTACCCAAAGAGTTTCTAGTAACTCTTTCTGAAGAATTCTTTTTGAGTTCTGAAGTGAAAATCTTTCCCTGCAGTCAAATTCCAATACCTCATAACAAAACCTTTTTAATTTGGACCTGTGTTTCTGCTTCCCAATGTATGATTTTCTCAGTGTGTGGTTGCTGCTGTGATAGTTGTCCTGATTAAAAAAACAATCCACAACCAACAAACAAAGGCAATGGCCAAGGTTCTCCATTTGTTATAGCTTTTGGCTGTGATGTTCCTACTCAGAGATGCTGTCTATAAGTAACTCTCATCTTTTCTACATCATCCAAGCTGATTCAATTTCTCCTCGGTTAGATCAAGTCTGATTTTTTTTTGCTTTTCTTTAACTATCACATTTTATAGTGGGGTAAAGTGCAGGGTCCCTAGAGAATCTAAAAAATAAAATCCGAGAAATTGCTCTGCTTATTATCGCATCCTAATCTTTTGTTCTCTGAGTAGAAAAAGCTATTCTCTGCCTCTTATATGTTGAAATAAGAGTATGAAAATAAATACAGGTACTTGATGTCAATTACAGTGATACTATTTAAATGCAAATTTTGTTTTGGTCAGGCTGATCCAATAAGATGAGTAGAGGGTTTTTATGTAAATAGGCATATTGTAATAAGACAATGAGGTATTTGTAATTTTGATTGTTAGCATTTTACTTTCTCCCAGGGGATGAGTTCACCAGGATTTTAGGAACACAGGGGAAGGATGGGAGTGGCACTTGACATTCAGTGCTGTGGGAGAAAATTGTATAGGGCTATAGGCTGCAGGCTGAAACAGATCAGGTTCATTAGATGTCTAACAAAAGAGATGGCTTGCAATTTCTCATTAGCAGCATGCAAATAGAAAACTGTAGGGAAGCAATCTAGGGTCAGCCTTCAGAGACATGATTTTTAGAGTATGATTTCACTTTTTTAGAGTCGGAAGGTTTTTTTCTCTCTGCAGATTTCTTGATAATACACCCACTAACAAAGTCATATGAATCAAATCAATCTTATACACAGTCTGTGTATACCAAGCAAATTACTTTCATATGGGATGATAAAATTAGTTTTAAAAAAATGCACATTTAGAAATGTAAATAATAATTAGTCTCTATACTACAAATATTCTTCCTTTCTTCTGTTTTTAATGAGACTTGGGGTGTGTTTTAGGCTTTCCTCCATAAGTCTTGAAAGCGGATACTCACTTTCTATTTTATAAGAAATACTGAGATTTCTAGATGACCACTGAGCCCTGTTCATCTTGCAGCACACATTTCAAGCAGGAGCACGACCAGGGTTTGGATTTACCCACAGCAGGGAGGTATTGCAAGGTTAGAGATCTGAGTCCAGTAGTAGGTGTGAGGAGATGGCTGCCTGTCAGTGCCAAAGTGTTGGTGTTGTGTTCCTGTGCCTGGTTTTGCAGTGCCATTGGATACTTTGTTAAACTGAGGTTACCTTTACACTCTGGCCATGCTACATAATACACTATACTGCATTTGTAGTGATTAAAGCATAACTGACAAAGATTCTGTTAATGACAATATACAGTGGCTGTTAGACCACTGACATGGTAAGATAGGACTTCACCTTCTTACATTGACCTTGTATATACAATCAATACAAGAATGACCAAATTGTCTCTTGATCTATCTCCTTTATAAGAAGAGTTTCTTTATTTTAGGACTTTGATATTTCAAAGGTTTTGGATGCTATGCAGTGGTGATTCTAATACCACTTTGCTCTCTTTGATGTGGACAATTGGCTTCAGGAGTGATGTCTGGAGATACAAGGCAACACTCTGGATTAAAAATGTCCATTCAGTTGGGAATAGATGAATCTGATGTAACTTTCATTCCTAGATTTGGATGTATCACGTGGCTATTCCAGCATGTAAATTCTCTTTCCTATCTCATATGCTTAGGAGTTAAAGGCCAGATTTTTACAAAAGCTGTACAGAGAATAAGAACATAATGTATTTTTCTTTCTAACCCCTTAAAGAAAATTCTGAGGGTTGAATAAGCCTTACAATTCTGAAACTTTTTACTGCTTTGTTCTGAAAGGCACTGTCTGATAGAATTCGCTAGAGAAGTAAAAAGTAAATTTTCCCGTAATTCAGTTATAGAAGCATGGTGCTGGCTCAGTAGAGCTACAAAAGGCAAGTAATTTCTTTTAAACTGCACAGAGATTTAGAATAATTGTTACACTGTCCTATTGTGTTACGTTCTATCTGAATTTTTTGTGATGGTATGCTGAACAAGTAACTTGCACAAAATAACCCATCTGGCAGTCCTGGCTCTCCACATCTCTTCCTGGAACATCTACAGCTATATTGCAACTTGTTCAAACTAATTACCAGTACTGTGCCAGGAATGTTTATAGGTAATTGAGAGTCTCTGTTATAGACACAGGGGTATTCTAGTTCTGTCATCTTGTTGATGTTTGAAATGTGCCTGGCAAGCCTCAAGTGTACAAAACTGTGTGACATAAGAACATGTCAGAAAGATGACCATGACCCTTCTCTTGGAACCAACGGATAAAGAGAGCCCAAGGTGCTTTGAGGAACCTTTTTTCTGATGTTTGCCAGCTGCTTCTTACAGGTGACCAAGAAGTGGAATCGTCCCTCAGAGATCAATGACAATGTTCTTACTGAGCAAAATGTCATCTTATTATTTGAAGTGCCTGGCTTTCCAAAGACACGTAGAGGAATTTTGTTAAATTAGATTTTTTTTGTTTTAACTATTCAGTTAACATAGGTACTCAGAAGAACTGTCATGATGCTCAGTAGAGAAGTAAAAGTAGTTGGTAACTCAGTTTTTTCTACATCTGCATCAACAGGTCTCCTCTCCCATTCAGCAGTGGGACCAAATTTACCCAAGGGTTAATTTTGCTACTTTATGTACTTATATGACTGTGTTTTTAATTATATGTGAATGTTTGAGGTAACAGTGCTTAGGCTCTGTGTTTTTTATTGTTCCCTTTCACTCATGCCACCCCAAACCCTTTTTTTCCAACCCTGTCCATCATTTCCTCATAGGGCTGCCAGTAATTCCTTCCTTCCTCCATAGTTTCCAGTTTAAAGCCCAAAGAACAATAGCCATGGAGGCTTTTGTCTCCTTGAAATGGTTATATTTGAATTTTGGTGTGGGTGAAATCAGGTAAAAGTGTGTGCAGTACTTTTTTGATGTAATTGATACTTATTCATGGCTAACAACAATACCAAAGGTCCTTTGATACATGTAGGAGATAGTGAATTCACCTGGAAGAATTTGAAAAAACAAGGTTTTAATAAAGATGTGAAAGGAATGAGTTTCTAGCCTCTGCATCTTTCCTCAGATGAGGGCTCTTTCTGTTTGAGCAAACCCTACTTCTTTTTTTTCCACTCATTTTTCTGCTATTAACACAGCATTTTTCTTTTACCACGCATAAGGATGTGGATCAGTCAGATACAACAGAACAGGATTTTGTAGGACAGGCAGAGTCAGTTTTAATTTCTGACTTGAATGACGTTCTATGTTTCAATCTTGCTAAATGTTTTTTAGTATCTCTTTCTATATTTGTCTTCACCACATATTGCTTCCTAGAAAGGGTTATCTTGCTGTTTTTGCAAAACCATGAATCTAGCTTTATAAAGCTTTGATCTGCTGTTGGGGGAAGTCCTTGGGCCCAAGTTATCAAGTTTGTTTCTGGTATGACTTCACCTTAAAGAAAGAGTGTAGAATAAGAGAAATTAAGGGTTCAGTTCCTGTTTCATACTGTGTTGTGTCATTCCCTATCCACCCCGTGACCCCTTCCTCTAGTGGTGGTAGTTGTGCCTTCAGGATTTAAAATATGTACTGCTGGTAACAGTTGGGCAAAGAGAAGTTAAAGAAAAAGTAAGTCCACCTTCAAGGTTCTTCAGAGAAAAATTGTTCTGTCAGGTTTTAAAGACATGCTATACCTAGTGCAAAGAAGTAGTATTGACCAGGGGAAACAAACCAGTGCATCTTATAAGATTTAAGGACCTAGTGGAGGGAGGGGTGGAAGAAACCAGTTTGGGAGCTGTGATGGAACTGCTAAGCAGGATTGTTTACTTATGATGAATGCTACTTTCTGTCCTATCTGTGCTGAAGCAGCTGCTGTAACTTTCACTGTATAGAAGGCAAAAGGCTTGTATGTATCCATATACCAATTTGTTACAGCTATCAAAAGAGTATTGACTACATAAAAAAAATTCCAGTCTAGTTGGAAGCTGTGTGAAGTCAAGGCTTAAAACAAATGAAGCTTAAAAGGAGCCCCACCTTCCCACAGGGTCTTTGAGGTGAGCACTAGTTTAAAGCACTGTGCAAGTGGAGGAACTGCTGAACTCCTGAAGATCACTACTATAACAGGGTAGAATAACCCAGCAAGGCTTCTTTCCTGCAGCTGAGACTTCCCTGATGTCATACAGGTTCTATATTTACTGTTAGAATTTTGTTCTAGCACAATGTAGTTGACAGGTTCATTCCTTTCCTAAGAGGTTTTCATAGGTTATAAACTTAGTTTTGATATTTCTTTCTTTCTGTGATTCTTCTTACCTTGGAGTTTTGAATCATGTGCCCCATTGTTCTCATTTCATTGACAGTTGTAAACCTACTAGAGAGGACTGGGGGAAGAAGTATTTTAAATATTACTTGGCCTGTGATGTACACTTTAATAGCACGAGATAACTGGAATTTGGTGATCCCAATCACCACCAGCGGAAAAAGTTTTGTCAGAAAGATTCATGCTTTGTTATGAAGAGTAATTCTAATCAAGCCATGAGATGCAAATTCCTTATTCTGTAGCATGTCAGAGAGTATTTTTCCTTAATGATTCAAACCCAATTGGTTTAAAAGAAAACAGTATCCTTACCGGTGGTCTTGAAGCAACTACGATCTCCACAGCTGGCAGGATCTCACTGGGGCCTGAATAGATCAAAGCTAACTAATTTATCTCAAACCCCTGTTAGAAACAGTATTAGTCTGTTAGCTGTAATGAAAAGGAGTAGGAAAACTTTTAGTGAGCATCAGTGTGTAGTAAATGGAAGAGAGGGGTGATCTGCAGCTGGCAGATGGCAATGAATGCCTGGTAAGGGTAGCCTGCCAAATTGCTTCTCTGGCAACGGTGAGATGATGTCCATGTGTTGGTGCCGGGCTGCAGAGGAAACATTAGCCTGCTGCTTCCCATTCTGTATCCAGGTCAGCTGGAGTTAGCCTAGGGTTCTCTGCATCGGTGTACCTTTTATTTGGAAGGCCCTCCATCTCTCATGTGGGGCTTTTACTACTCATTTTCATCATGTTCTAGTAACAATAACAATAAGCTCAGGGCTATGGCACTGTTGGGGCTTTTTTCCTCACTTCGGCCACTCATGTCCACACTCTGCTCTGCTAAACATTACAGTCCATCTTTAGAACTTATTGTGCAGGAGCTGACATTAACAGTGGGAAGAAACTCTGTGAACTTACATCCTGTACCACATGAAGATGCATAATTACTCTCTTCAGCCTGAGAATCATCCAAGCTAAGCAGGACCACTCCTCTGGAATTCCTCTGAAGTTCATGTGTGCTACAGGGATGAGACTTCTCTATTTTTGACTCTAATGCTATGAAATCATTTGAAATCAAGAAAAAACACTTCTGTGGTCTGTCGTAGTTTTAGTTAAATGGGGAGGATTTTTGGTGAATTTTTTTATATGTTTTTCAGAGCATGGGAGACCATCCCTCCCTGCCTGCCCTATCTTAGCTGAGCTGGGGAGGGACTGTCCCCTGCATCTCAGGACCTGTCAGAAAGGTTATTCTTCTTTCTTCATTTAGACTCCTCGTAATTCCCACTTTGTTAATATTTGGGGAGAGGGAAATAAAAGAAAGAAAAGGAGGGTTTATCTCATCAGAAGTCTCATGTCCTGATCATATTGTCATTAAACCAGGACATGGACTGATCTATAATAACTCTTAAATAGGAACAGATGTATTTAACTTTGAGAGCTGTCATGAGCTGAAAATAGTGGTTACTTGATATCTAGGTGTGCTTAAAGCCCAAACCAAATTAATTTTTTTCTAGTTTACCTTTGGATTTATTGTTCTACCTTGCTGTGGTCTAGGCTGTGCCACCCTTCACAACTACTGGAGCTGTAGGTTTCGTAGAAAACCACTACTAACCTGGGATTTTTTTATTACATAACAGTTTTTGGTAAGAAATTTCATTCACACTCGTTGATGTTTATGTCAAATTGTTGTGGGGAAAACATATCTATATTGACCCCCCCCAAATCACTGGAGGTCAGTAGGGGAGAATCTTCATAGAGAAACCAGTTCATGGTTGAATTCGATCCAAGTGTGAAACTTTTGCAAATACAGTTCCAAGAAAACCCTCTAAGGTGATAAAAACTTTGTAGAAGGCCTGTTTATTCAGGTGCTGCAGTGGGTGTATCTCCTTCTGCTTTAAAGCCGTGTAGAAGTTTGGTGCTGTCGAGCAACTCACAACTGTAGAAGAAGACACGTGATGGGCCAGATATGGTTCACATGAGTATTATCAGGAACAGAGACAGAGTAACACTGGATCAGTCCTTTTCAGTCAGTTTTTGCAGGAAGAGAATAGCAGCGGATCTTTTCCATCAGTTTTATCCCTAAATTGGAAAAAAATTGGATGTTTGTGCATAAGAAGTGGTTCAGGGGAACGTTACTTTTGTGCATCACGAGCTGACAGTGGCAGAAAAAACAAGCTTTACTGAACAAAAATGGATGACTTGCAGAATACCAAAAGTCTAAAAACTGGCAAGAGCAGATGACATCAGGATCTTTGACTTCAGCTTCTATGGTGGTATTGTGAGGTGGAATATGCTTAGCCTTGGTGAGAGCTGTATGAGTTTCCGTAACCCTCTCTAGGTCTGGAAGCCTTTGTGCCTTTGACAATCAGATTAAGTTCTTAATTCTACCAGTAGTCCCTAGAAGGCATGTGATGTGTGAGTCTTTCAGGGTATTTTTGAAGCTGGAGAAATTTTTGCAGATTTTTAGGGAAGCAGATGAAGTGTGTACTGCTTCATCCTGTTATTTGAAGCTTCGATGTGAGATAAAGCTGCTGCACAGTGGTTGCTGTCAGATGTTGCACTGTTGAGAATTTGTTATGCAAAAATTTTTGTGTCACCTCAACGCTATTGCTCTTCTGGACCCTAACCTTACTGCACCTGTGTCCTAATGTAGCTATAAACACTACCTGTAGTCCTCCCTGGGCTGTTAAAACAGATGCCTCATCCTGGAACCTGTTCTTCTCCCATCTATGGAAGCTTTAAAAAGAAGATGGCAAGACTGTGGTTTTAATTGTGATAAGAAAATTGAGATGTAAAGGAAAACAGAGGTATTCTTAGAAGAAAAATCTAGGACATCTTGATTCAGTTTCTACTTCCTGCAACTTATGACCATGTCATCAATTCTGTGTTTGTTTTGGCAAAATGCTGTATTTTCAGTAGCTGTGGTGTGCTTTCAGGCTGCAGTAAACAGACAAGGAATAAATCTGTAGTTGGCTCAGTAATATATATAAGAAGTGAAGGCCAAAACTCGTGTCTTCCTCTTTGCTGCAGGGAGGAAAAAGTGGAAGTGTTAGGTCTGAAGGTGAGACTAGACTTGGCAGACACACCAGGAGTTCAGTGACAACCAACAGGATTTTGCAGAAATGAGCTTTTTACAAGTTAATCCATTTTATCAGCAGTTTGCATGCTCATAGCTTAATGCTACTTTTCTCTATATCTAATGAAAACAGCCAGGAATTACTCTAGTGCTTCTTCAGCTAAAGCAGCAGACACACTTGCACTAGTCTCTACTTGAAGTGACCTCTTATGTTAAAAAGTTCCAATTTAGTAATATTTCTGTTCAGTGTTTCATCTCCGAAGTGGCATCATTTAGTGTGTGCAAAAGAAAAGAAAGTGAAAATTAACAGCTTCTCTTGCTGTTTGCCAACACTGCATCTCTAATTTACACTTTACAGATCACTGGTTTGTTAGACTGAGAATAAGGGATAACTCTTTTGATAGTAGTGATTCAAACAACTTTCTAAGAAGACTGAGAGATCTAAAAGGTGAGATTTTGTGACTGTAGCTGAAGACTGCAAATTTTCCTGTAAAAATACCTGTCAATACATACCTGTGTCCTTAGAAAAGGTCTTTGGAATTCAAGCTATAGTGACAAGAACTTTGAGAGAAGAGTCATTTTTTGCTTCCAGTACATGGTCAAATCAAAACACTAACTTCTAGATGCAGTAATTTGGGTGAGGTTCCTTATAAGTCAAAGTATATGAAATTAGAGGAGCTGTCAATGTGACTCAGAATGACTTATACAACTGATTTTTTTCTGAGTATTTGATCACATGTTTCATTCATGGTCTATGAACACGAATCTTCCTATTTGGTGCTGTCACCTCGTGAAATGCAAAGACACTTAAAAATTTGATATACCTGAAAGTAATTACTCTTTAGGCAAGTGTGCCACTAAAAGGATTAAAATGTCTTTGCACATCTGACTTGAAGTTTGGGATGAAGATGTTAATGAGTGGTTGCTCCTGAAGCTTGTGCAGAGGCTAGAGATTTTATCCTAGTACTGAAATGTTCCTTGGGACAGTTCTGACAGCAAACAGGTTGTACAATTCACAGAAAAACAAATTCTTGAAAACCTCTGTGAGGAATAAACTGGTACAAGGCCCCACAGCAGATGCCTCACAAGAAGGCATTTACTGAGGACTTGCTTTGCCTCCCAGCGCCCCATGTTGCTTGTAGTGACACTGTGACCTTGCTGCTAAATAGAAATTGTGACTAGCACAATGAGGTAACATGAAAATAGTGGTAGTAACATAGAAATTACTTGCTGCCTTTATGTGAATTTACAAAAAATTTCTGGTAAGGGCATTTAATTTTAGTTGCACTGTTTTTGAGTAACTGTACTAAAATTACCACTTTGCTCAGAGCTCCTTCAATCTTTTGGGATGTTTAAAAGTGAGTACATAACAAACCTATTGCTAGCAAAAACACTGTAGCTTTAGCTGGGTACAGGAAAAGTGTTTCTAATGTATTAGATGGTTAATGGGCTGTGTCAGACTTGTGGGGATAGTAATGCACAGAACCAAGCTTGTATATTGGCTGAACTCAGACTTCAATAAAGACACTCTTGATTAGATCTCTGAGTATGACTAAAATGTTTGCAAATAAAATTCTTTACATGCTTTTTGACATGTTTCTACAGTTCAGAGATTTTATTCAAGTCTGTTTTCCAAAGGTGTGGTTTGGCAAAGTGCCGGGGTGTTTTGTTGTTTCATTGATCTTGAGCCTCTGGATCTGCAGAGAAGCTGTGGAAGATACTCAGACTGATTTTGAAAAAAATTTCCTACTCTGCTGAAATTCCTGCCTTGTGAACCCTGGGGGAAAGAAAGGAAAACTCCAAGAATTTCCAAAGTTTTATTTTAATCCTACAAATGATGGCTGGCTGACCACAATGTGACTGGAGCTGTGGAGTACCTGCCCAGCCTTTGGCTCTGCTGGGAGCTCGACCTTGCTAGAAAATCATTCATCTACTGGCGCTGGAAAAAGAATCCTTGAAGCATAAGATATCTGGAAGTTCTTGGGGAGAATGAACTTATGCTAGCAAATGGCATTCTGAGGAAAATGAAGCAGAAACACATGTTTGGTAAACTTTCATTGGGAAAGAGATTAAGTCTCCTTTTGGTTTTTCTCCAAAGTGACCTTTTTGGTTTTTTTTTAAAAAATAAATGGTATTTGAACAAAACATTCTGGTATTATCAAAGCATGATGTTCTACTTCGGTTTATTTTTAAGCATTTCAAGGTGCTTGTAAGAGCAACTAAATCAAAGTGTAGATAATATTCTCAGGGGAAAAAAGGCTTTTATTCCGTGCACTCTGCCTGATGTAAAGTAGTGTTTTATGTGCCATTGGGTTTGCTGGACTGTATAAACTTGCATAGGAACTGTGAAGGTTCCAGCTGTTTGCTGCAATACTATTATGATAATGTTGCACAGAATTACTGATTTCCCTGTAAGAATATAGTGCCTATTTCCCCACTACTATTCTAGCAATCACTAGCTAACATAATCTATGGGTGTTGATGTATATATGTGCTTTTCTGAACACTTTGAGCAATCAGAGATGGAAGCTACCATTTCACTTCTGATCTGACTCTGAATGCTCATATTCCTTAATAAACTAAATTAGTCCCATCTAATGCAGCGCTTTTCCAAACACATTTACTTGGTGAGAAGCAACTGCACAACAAAAATTCAAGTAGATAAATTACTGTTTGACAGCTGGTTACAGTGCCTTCTATGTTTTGTTTCTGGTTGACACAGCTACAACCTCCTTTGGAATGACAACCAAGTCAATGGCAGGAGTTTGGGGTTGGAGGGCAGGGAGGCAGAGTAAAAAGCTCTTGCCCTGCTTTCTCTATCCTGACAAGAGAAGGAAATGACATTGGCTAGTTTCATCTTGGACAGAATTAATTTCTTCTCAGATGGATTTATCACCATTATTTCGTCCTTTGTAAAGCATCAATGCTTTATACAACATTGCTCAATAGGTGGGAAAGGGCTAGGCAAACATGTTCTCACTACAGACTTTATAATTAAGAAGAAAATTGTATGCTCACAGGAAAGGGCAATTCATGAAGAAATCTTATTGGGCTAATAATTGCTTGTCTAATAAATGAGCTTGCTTTTTGCATATGTAAGTTCTTATCTTTGAATAGTAACCTTGTTCTTTTGTCTTTGCCTTTTGTCAAGTATGGTGTGCAGGGTTTATCTTTTTTGTTTGTACAATAGCGAGTGACAGCTCTCCTTTTTCTGACCATCCATCTCTATTGCCTCTGCCACAGAAAAATGGAGCAGAAAATTACCTTCTCCATCATATAAGGTGCATTGGCTCATTTGGAAATGTACCTCTCAGAATTATCTCTTGTTTGTGGGATTAATTAAATATTATCTTCAAGTGAGTAAATGTGCCTGACAGTTACACAAGATCTGGTTGCAGATCAAGGTCAACAACTGTGGTTTTACAAACCCTGCACAATTTTATTGAAACTAAACCTGACAGTTGCTGGATTGCCTCTGGTATGTTAGTATTGCTACAGAAAAGCATGGTATAACATTTCGAGGGATGAGCAAAATTTTATGCATTACTTCTACAGCTTTCTAAACTGCTTCCAACGAATTGCCAAGAAAGGAAGCATTAAAAGAAACAAAGCCTCCTGACCTAGAAAACCAAGGAAACCATCCATGACCAGCTGGACCACATTCTGTCTGCATTATTGATTTTACTGGTTGTCCAGTAAAGGTCTTGCAGGTTCTCTGTTATTGCTCGAAGACATATGAAATTTGCTCATAAGTGCAGGCATCACAGCAGTGGTTCATGATCCTGTGAAGTGTGGAGACAACTAGCAATGAAGCTTTGATGTGTACCACAGAAAGAGTGCAAAGACAGATGAGATACTGCCCTGGATTGGTCACTCCCATGTTTAATGGGAGCACTCTTGTGAAGAACTTTGCCTGTGTGTGTCTTGCTGAGAAACACCAGTTGGTGGCAACATCAGGCAGAATCACCTACTTGTGGGAGATTCTGATGAGATGGCTGAGGTGTAAAATCCCTCCTCTGGATTAAATTATTTTATGGCAGCTTGGAAGGGTAAATGGCACCATAGCCTTGCACAGGTCACTGTGATCGCAAGTGGAAAACTTGTGTCACTTTCCAGCTGTATCTTTGTGTTCAGACCACTGCAATAGTCATCTGCCTCCTTGGTTCCTCCTCTCCTTACAATAAAAGAAGGATCCAAAACTCACTCTGCAGGTAGAAATCCGTGCGTTTTTCTCCTTACTCATCACCTATTGCAAACTAATATTGTGTTAAGTGCCTTCAAATATATTGCCAGGGACTGCTCTGAGAAGATTAACAGAAGGTGTAAAGCACGGATTTGGAGCTTACTAGAAAGTGGCAGTCAGGTTTTGTTGAGCTATTTGATATTCTTAGTCATTTGCTGTGTAATGAATCCCAAATCTTCCGGACAGTTACTCATCTAATATTTTAACAAGGGCAAAGAAGTGCTGGACAGCATTAAGAATTTAACAAGTTAGGGGGAGCCTCCTGAGGGGAGTTCAGTAGCCAGCAGAAGCCTGGTAACTTGAGTACAGCCCTATTTACCCCAACTGTTTGAACTGCAGACTGATGTAAGTTAATTAGAGCTCAAGCAGAAGCTCTATGTGCTGTGAAACAAGGCTGGAGTATGTGGCTTAATCAAGCTGTGGTATCCATCATGGACAAACTGCTCAATAGACAGCAATTTGCTGGTTCATGGACTCTGTAAACTGCTGCTCATCTACTGCTTTCCTGCTGCCACAGTTAATTTTGCTCAGGTGCATGTGCCTCGAGGCAGCAGCATTTCAGATATTTGTGAGAATTGACCCAAATATACAGGGCAGCAAGGCAGGGCTCACAGAAATGAGGGATATCAAATGAGAGGTTTTGGGTCACCAGAAACCTGCGCTCTGCAAGGCTTCTGTGTCGCTCTGAAAGCTGGTTTATTCGACCTACTTGAACATGCTTTGCAGGATGGTCAAAAAGGACTAGTCCTGTGTCAGGTTGTTTTCCTAAGCAAAGAACACAGGTGAGAAGCTCCCACCCTAGGATTAGAGCCATGTGATACTTGTTACATACTTTACCCTCATCGTTTACAGACTAATGCATTGAGAGCCAACTGAAATGGTATTGGTACAAGGTCTTTCTAGGCTTCTCTCTAAGGTACTGCAAAATCTGCAGATAAATCTGCTTCATGGTGGGAGAGTCATGTCTTGAGATCGTCTAAACAAATGGTGGAGCCTCACTTGCCTGCTGAAGCATGCCAACAAGCTGTGAGTACTGGATCTACAAACTTTTGAGACGTTGTGGGGGATTTTGCACCAAACACTTGGTCATTCAGATCAGATACCTCCAAACAGTTCTTGAAAAATGAACAGTTTAAACTATTAGCTTTTAGAGCATGGATCAGGTTCCCCAGCTTGGTTCATGTACTTGTAGTGATCAACCTGGGAAATTTAAAGGCATGCGGGTGCTGTCTGAGCTGTCAGCATTTGTGTTTGCTGCTTCTGCCGGTGGCTGACCCGAAACATATCATTTGGGAAGTCTAGTTCTAGGCTTACTAGGCCTGTAACTGTTCTTATGCCTACTTCACTTCACTGAAATTTTGCCAGTGAAGCGTGTGAGTCTCCACATACCAAAAATAATTATATCACTAAAGAGTTTGACCTTTACACTGAAAGTGGAATGCCTTAAATCCAGTTAAGTAATGCCATTAAAGAACAGGAGATACCAAAAAATCTGTGAGTTAAGGTTGTCTGCCCAAAAGGTTAGGCAGCTGGGGATAGATTAAAATGGAAATATTAAGTATAATGGGATTCAAATTTTATGTCCAGTGCTCCTCTTTGCTCCTTTGAAACTTGCTGACCTAAAGCCTCTGGGAGTTCCTGCTCCTTTAAGGGATGTTTCCTCATGCTGTTCCCTGCATTGCTGCTTTCTACCCGGCTGAAGGTTTTTTGGTGTCACTGTATTTCCAGCATATGTTATGAAAGATGCTTTTTAAGCTGAAGTGTTTCCAGAGACACCTTTGAAAGCACTGGACGATGTGTTTCTGCCTGTCCTTGCTCTTAAGTTTCTATTAGTACAGAATTAAGTCTGGGATTTCTTTTGGGGGAGAGGGTGTCCCACGAGGGAGATGAAAGAGCATCTTCCCCTCGTTTATACATAACAGATATAACTGCATCATGCAATTATCTATTGGTAACTGTTTCTTTAATAAAGGTAATGAAATAACCCATAGAGAAGCAAGAGGGCATCTGCTTGACTGGATTGTCTCAGCTTTTTGCTTCTGAGCAGCAGAACAGTTCAGCAGTTGTTCTGAAGTCATTTAAAAAGTCATTTTGGGATTGTATGGCATTGACTTCCTACCCAAAGCCAAACTGAAAACTTATTGCATCACTTCTTTGTAGATTTAATAGTAAATTAAATCAAACATTTAGACTAGGCTGTGTCAGCAGATACCTTCCCTGCTGGAAGTGCATAGCTGTGCCTGTCTGAGGAATCAAGTTTTCTCTAGGTATCCCGCTGGCCTCACTGAAGCTCTGCCAGTGCCAAGAGTTGTGATCTGTTGAACCCTGTGGTGCCTCTGATGGGATCAGGCCTAGAGGCTGAGCTTTCCTTTCCCTGGTCAAAGCAATTCAGTGAGTGAGCAGCACCTTGTATCTGTGAAGTGTTGGAGCATTTACCTTTTCAGCTTAATTGTGATGGAATGCCATGTGAGAAAAAGAAAAGAAACAAATTGTTCTTATGCTCAGTATAATATTTAATCAACACCACAGAGCTAAAATATTCTGGCTTTCTTCTGCATCTCTGCTTCATTAGTTCTCTACCTCTTCAAGCCTGACCAGAAGATACACCTTGTTCTCCCCTGACCTGCATCTTAATTTGTCTCACTGGTAACAGCCTCATACCTCAGTGCCTTAACTGACACATCATGCAATGTCTTACTATGCTGCTTGCTTTTCTGCACAAGCTGTTACTTCCACAGTGGTGATCACAAAGCATGCTTCAGAACACAAATTCAACTATATTGTATGAATGGGGTGACATTTAGTATCAGAAAGTTAAACACAGGTAAGTAGAACCAATATTGTATTCAGTCGTGATAACCATGGTTTTGGTCTCTTAAGAAAAACTGAAAAACCAATTACCTTTAAGCTTACCTGTTCTTATGGAAAATCTCAGTATGAGTTGGTGAGATATGCTCATTTATAACATTTCATGCTGTCATGTAAAATTTAACAGTCTGCCTCGAGCACTGAAAATTTCTGGGATGTAATTATTCCCTCAATTCTACTTGGTAGTATAGGAAAAGTTATAGAAATAAGATTATACTATCTACAATTTCCGAAGGTTGTTATAACTATTCCTTTAGGATCTGTTACACTTTTGTAGTGCCTATTTGTTTTACACTTGTTGTAATTGGGAAAGCTTCTGTGGGGAAAAGTGAAAATATTTGTTTTAAACAACCTATGCTTCCAGCATTCAAACTGCCTAAGGCTCACAGAAACATGCTTTTAAAAGTCACTGGAATATATTACACTGTTTCTAGCCATTGTATCTGTGCTAGTGAAAGCCAAGGTATCAAACAGGATAAAAAGTGGAACTTCAACAGCCTGTTTTTGTTGTCCAAACTAAAAGAAAAAATATTAAATAGATTATTTTAAATTAGTGTAAATTTCCTAGAGGCTATTATGTCTAGTCTAGAATATTCCCTGTCATGTGTCCTAGATGATATATATTTTTGTTGCACAGTCTGAACAGAAATGGTCTGTGGTCTAAAACTAACTTCTTGAGTGACCAGTGTTCTGTGCAGTGAGAAAAGCTGCCTTGAGGAGACAGTCAAGTGCAGGGCTTTAACTTTGACATGAACTGAGAAGAGCTTTAATGTTTTGGAGTGGCTTAGGATTCTCTAAAGAAAATGCTCACATAAGCCAAAAGATGTCTGATAGAGGTTGTAATCAATGACTTTGCGATGGTTAGTATTGCAGTGTCACTGTTGTGACACTGATCAAGCTGACATATTTAACATGTCAGTAGTAGGACATCACCTAACAGTGACTGAGGATTCTTTAGCCACTCTTGTCTCTGTGCTCTCTAAATAAAACAGGGTGTATATATATTATAGTGCATCTTCCTGAATGGATTTGGAAATTGGAATTGATTATTAGTTACTAATTCCTTTTATTGTGAATTCATCCTCCTTTGGCTTGCAGCACCACATTTTCCTTTTGCCTTGCTTTATTTCTGTATTTTACAGCTCTAAGCTCCACAACTTTCAGGAAAATGGGAAATATGATCAAAGGTGGGTTCATTCAATGGCAGTGTTGTCGGAGAACTGACCAGGATCAGTGTTCTGTGACAGGAGCTTCCCAGATAGGGTTTAGAATTACTGTCAGGGAAAACCAGGACCCAGAGTCAGTTTGAAAGGATGATTTTCAAGTACACTTGTTTAAAATGCAGATAAACACATAATTGAAGGCTTGGGAGAAGGGATGGGAGAGTGGAAGCTCCAGGAGATACAACCAGGCAAAAGAAGAGCCTTGCATAGGAGACAGGAAATGAAGGATTCCTTGCAAGAATACTGAATCTAGGTTGTGGAACAGGTGGGACTGTAGACAGCTGGACAGAAATGTAAAGTTGTAAGGGTAGGCTGGACACAGTTACTGCAAAAATTTTCCCTCTTGTGTCTAAAAGATGAGGCGATAACAGGCGGTAACATGGTGACTTGCCATCTCAAGTCACCCTGAAGCTCTACACCTTTCAAATCCTGCTTTGAGTGTGGTCTGGAGGGGAATTAATTTGGAGACAATGACAATTAAACAGTCCATGCCGTGAAACTATTCTGGGATCTCAAACCCTCCTTTCAGGCTTTCTGGCAGGAATCCTGGCAAGGAATAGGGGCAAGAAGTGTCAGGGGCTGTGTTTGGCACTTATCTGCCACTGTGCGAACCGCCAACAGATTTGTCATTAAATCCAATACAGATCCAGTTGAAATATTTTTAAAATCAGCTTCTAACAGGTTTTATCCACAAGGATCTGCTCATAAATAGCAACATAATTTATATTAGTATATTAAATATTAAGATCTAGGGTCATGCAGTCTTAATGCTGGTGCATTGTGCACTACATAAACAGTAGCAAAAAGTAAACAACAAGCTAATAACTTTTAGAAACAAATTCTGGAATTAAAATGGTACAGGTGTGATATCTTCATATTTATTAAAAATGTGTATTCAGAGTATTGTCTAATAGGAGTAATTTTATTCACTAGTCAGCACTTGACATGATAGGCAATTAAACTTCTAAATCAGCATTTTGAGTTTTAAAAGCTCTTTTATAAGATTAACATGAGATGGGACTATGCTGACTTTTATGCAGCAGGTAGTTCAATTAGTAGTTCAGTTCAGATAGTTCAGCTGAACTTCAGATAATGTGAAAGCCTTGAAAGCTCTATAAGAAGAGCTAACAATCGGAAAGCAGTTTTAGTCTAATGCTTGCTAAATTGAGAGTTAAATGGTATGTTTTTAAACAGAACACAACCTATACTGTGTTCTTTTTAAATGTGTTCACTGATGAATAACTGAACATGTGTTTGGGTGGAAATTGAATCTGTGTAGGTATCTGACTAATTGATCTGTAGATGCTAAAAGTAGTTAAGTGTTGAGGTGCAGAGAGTACAGAGACCATTTCTACAGAAGGAAATTAATGTGCTTTCAGCAGAGTACTGAGAAAAGTGCTCCTTTTTATGGTACTGCTTGCAAGTAGCTTTAATTACATCTTTGTGTTGAGTGCAAAGGAAGAACAGAGTCTGAAAATCTGGTTCAAAGGAGAAAGCTCTCTTTGCTCTGCACAAGTGCTGTTCAGTAAAACTGCAGGGATGTGGTGAGGCTGGATGAGTGTAGTATTTTTTTTCTTGGAGAAACAAAAGGTATTTGGACCAAGTGGGGTTGGATGCTTAGATGTAGCAAAGAAGAGAAAAATCACTCCCTGCAGCAACGTTTGTAGGCAAGAGGGGAGACAGTAGAAAATGGCTGCAAATTGACAATAAAATCCAGATTAGAGTAGGGCTCGGGAATGTCAATAGAACCTTTATAGAAGCTGTACAAAATCCCATGTCTCTCCCTCTGTTTTTATTTCCTTTTATTTTTCTTCCCCCTTCCCTCCCCAGTTGTTTAAAGTGTGACAGGGACAATGGGGGGTTATGGGGAATTAAAAGCCAAAGTGTAACCCTGTGTGGTTGAGCTGTTTCCTGTGTGCAGCTGTGGAAGTGAGCTGTGTACAGGTGCTCGTCAGGCACAAAAAAAACAGCCACTAGCCAGGCAGCAGAGAGTTCATACCCATGTGAGAAGAATCAAGAAGCTGCAGAGATTTTTGAAGCCCCCTAAGTCAAAGAGGCCCCTCCTGCTGTGCTTGAATTTGAAGAAATTTTCAGAGCATTGTCATGGTAATAGGAATGCAAACAATGTGGACTGGAAAGCTCTTGAATTATAAAATGGAAAGTGCACAAACAAATTGTAACCAATTTCTTTTCTTATTGTTTTATGCCATGCTGAGAAGCTCTACACTTCTACATGTTCATGTTCCTCTTTCCATAAAATTGGCTTCTATAATCCTGTATCTCCTGATCTTAGAACTCTTAGAAATACACAGCTTTTGCAGTACAAGACCCAATAAAAGCTGTGGGGCTCCTGACTATTTTCAGCACAGCTAGACTTTAGTGTTAAGAAATTAAAAAAAAAGTAACAAAAACTTGTTTGGAAAACCCTTCTCTATCTCTTGTTTCAATTTATTCCAAGAACCCAAGGTGAACAGGACTGTACAGCCAGCTGTAGTCTGACCTTTTTTATATGCCCAAAAGAGTTGGAATTTGCACCAAGAAACTCGTGGGGAAGAGAAGACTTTATTCTCCATCTGCACAAATGTAATCCCAAAGCTCCAGGCCTGGTGTGGTGATCCTGGAGGGTGAGAGGATTCTGGAAGTGAGTTGTGTTGAGAGGTTGCTGAGTTTGTGCTGATGAGAAAGATGCCTTAACCACCTGGCTCCCATAGGTTAGAGAAGTGCTTGGAACAGGGGAGGTTCTCATCCAGTTGCTGGTCTTATTCCTGGTGACAGCACCCCCGGAATGGAAACACTGGCTTGATCCAAGCCAGAGCTGGTTTGGCTGGGGCTGACTACACCAGCAGTCCCATGGATGAGGCAGCAACAGTGGAAGGCAGTGATCAACAACCCAGGGTGAAGGCCTCTGGGGTGGCACCTCTCATCTGCATCGCTGTCATGCTCATCTGATGTGTGCTGGCTACACAGATGAAAAGGGCAAACCCCTGACATCACTGCCTGAATTGCTCTCCTTGTCTGCAGGTTCAAAAGTCTTTCAACAGTTGAGAGTATGGGAGGGAATTGGTTAGCTTAGCTGCTGATTTCAGGGGATTTTCCTTTTTAAGGGGATTAGTCTGGCCCTTGGTGATGTTTGTTTCTCCTTATATGCTTCTGAATTTAAGCAGTGGAAATTATGAACAAAGTAATAGTTTACTACTTAACCACAGGGCATAATATGCCTTACTATGAGATAGGAGAATTGGCTTGTTCTTAGAGTGAGAATAAACACACTTTTTTCATTAGGAATATGGCTGCTTGACTTGGGTCATAAATGCACAGAATTTCAGGGTGCTGCCTGCACAAAACTGTCGCCTTTTCCTGTAAGTCACCCTGTCAGTATGGGAGAGAATGTTATTATTTTAAAATTAATGTGCCCTTGACTAATTAACTCTACCATGCTTGCCCTTTTACCTCCAAACACCTTTGTATATGAGCACTTACACTGAAAGATCATTTCTGGCAGATTATAGTTACACAGAATAAATCTGATGAGATTGTGGTGTAAGACAGTAAGAAACAATGATGAGGATATGCATTATGTTCCTGTTACATGCCTGCTGAATGGGAAACATACTGATGAGGATCAGTATTGCTTCTTGGCTCCCAGATTAAAGGCAGATTTTCTGAAACCGTGATTTTGCAAAGCACCTGTTTGAAGATACATTTTCAAGATAAGGAAAGCAAATTATTTTAACAAATATTTGAACAGCATGCACGTATTACAACTGATGTAAAAAAAGGAAGAAAAGAAATTGCTGAACTTTCCAGGAGAGTTGTACAAGTCTCGGTTTTCCAGTTTATGCCTTTTGGCATCCATTATTCATGTGATGTCCTACATTCACCCTTCCTCCAAATTGTATTTGCTCTTTCCTCATCCCCTACACTGCATTTGAAATCTGACTTTTTTCTTTTTTTTTGTTTTTTTGTTTCCTGAGATACTGCCATAGCATATACAGTACATAAGGCTAGAAAAGCTCTAGAAACTTAATTATCCCTATGAATTATTTACAGAAAGACCCAAACCTCACTAAATCCAAGCAAAAGGAAATGGGAAGGGACACAGGCTTGTTGCAGAGTGATTGAGGAGACCCTGACTAGTGTTTATTAACTCCCTTTTTTCTGGGACAGAATCCATCTTTGCTGAGCAGCTGCTCTCTGGACTGCTCGGATCTGCTCCCTCTCACAAGCTCCCTGAGCCTGGGGAAATCACATCAGGCTTTTTAGTAGGGCCTGTTGCGATAAGACAATGCGTGTAATGGTTTTGAGCTGAAAGAGGGTAGATTCAGACTAGACACAAGGAACAATTTTTTTGCAATGAGATTGGTGAAACACTGGAACAGATTGCCCAGAGAGACGGTAGATGTTCCATCCCTGGAAACATTTGGGGTCAGGCTGGATGACGCTTTAAGCAACCTAATCTAGTTCAAAATTTCCCTGTTTGTTTCAGGGGGATTGGAATAGATGATCTTTAAAGATCCTTTCCATCACAAAGTATTTCACAATTCTACTATATTTAAAGTAGAATTTGCAAGATACTTGAGGACTGAAGAAGAAACCATCGTTGAAACAATGGGTGTATGGTCTCTGAGTTCTGACATAAATACATCTTCTGGCTTCCCAGAGCATTTAAGAGGGATAAGTGATGGTTGCTTAAGAACTAGATAATATTCCTGAAATCAGCTTTTTGGACTTTTCATCAGGAATACAAACTGTCTGTTTATACTGCTTGGCTGGCCCCACCTCACTGCCTTGAATGCACTCCAAAATATGAAAAGCTCCTGAGCTCAGCTGCTCTCAGTTCAGTGCTGTCTTCAGATGGAAGCCTTGACACATGCGTGTGTGTCCCTCACAAAAAAAGGAGAGATCCTTACAATCTGGTGGATGTTCCCAGTCACTATCACATCTTTTGCTTCCTCTAAGACCAAATATTGTCAAAGATCTTTAGATGTTTGATGTACCTATATTTTTCTCTGAATTTTTAGTTTCATCTTGAATGTTTCATTGCAGCCTGTGTCTATAGCAAATGCCCCTGTGCTACAAGTCATTTTAATGACTATCACTAATGCTTTTTGAGCTATTTATCTTAATGCTCTGGATATTTTTTATTTTAGAGGTGCTCTCTGGAACCGTTAGCACACTCTAATTCAATAAAATGTAATATATGCTCTCTTCTGACTGATTGTTGCTGTCACTCACTCCAGGTTTGCAGTTTCTTCAAAGGCACAGCTCTCTGAAACCTCCCAGGCAGTGCCTAGAGCTTCCAGCTGCCAGCTTTCATCAGCAGGGACTAGACAGAAAACTGCCCTTTCCCAAATCACTTTACATGCACTCATAATTGCCCACAGAATTTGTTTCTCTTAAGTGTTCATCTTTTTGTCTGGTGAACAGAGAGCGAGAAACCTGTACTGCTCCCTTCAGTTGTTGTGTGTGCATTCAGGTTGTCTGAGAATAACAGAACTAGGAGTGGTGTTGAATATGGGCAGGAAGACAGCAGTGACCAGTCTTAGACAACAAATCCAGGATTTCTCCCGTTCACAATTGCTACCCAGCTAACTACAACTGAGCAATGACTTTAGTCTTACTCCCAACTTTACTTTTGTTCATTTTACTTTTGTTCATTTCCAGGATTAGTGTGTTTCAATGTTTTGTTGAGAAATGTGTTCGTATATGGCAGAAAACCAGTAAGGATTGTACCTGATTGTTTCCTAATTTTGTGTATTTCTTCTCCCGTATGCTTTGGGAGCTGTGGTGAGTTAGTTTTTGTGTTAGTAAGAGGTGTCACCCTTTCTACCTCACATATATCCCATTTCTCTTTGAGTCGATTCCAGATCTCGTCAATGAGTAAACCTGCTTCTTATGCCAAGAGCACCCTGTCGACCTTGGTTAGCAATCATAGAAACATAGAATCATAGAATCAACCGGGTTGGAAAAGACATCCAAGAACATCAAGTCCAACCCTTAATCCAACACCACCGTGGTTACCAGACCATGGCACCAAGTGCCACATCCAGTCTCATCTTAAAAACCTCCGGAGTAAATCCACCACCTCCCTGGGCAGCCCATTTCCATGTCTGATTACTCTCTCTGTAAAAAATTTTTTCCCAAGATTCAACCTAAACCTCCTCTGGCACAGCTTAAGCCCATGCCTTCTTGTCCTAAATTTCCATTGCTTTCCAAATATACTGGTCATAATCTTACAAGTTTAGCCAAGCAGTGGGAAAAAAGCATATAAAATGAGAGAAAAAAACCCCTAAGTGGTAATGTATTTGGACACAGATTTGTTTAAAGCATCAAAGGGCATTGTAGCAATTCTGGGTATCAGTAGCAGTGCTCAGTCTTCCTGCTGCAGCCTAGTATCTGGAGCTGAGCTGGATGCTTGTCCTGCTAGAGGTGGGAGGTTGATTCTGTGTAAAACTCCTTATCTTTGTTATGAGTACGAAAAGGACTCGGTCATATATTTGTCTTTTTGTGGAGCATTTACCGACCCCTTCTGGAACAGTGTAAATGGCTGTCTCCTGGTCAAATATCAGAGCCTGAGTTAGCCCAAGAAAATCCATCAGAAACTCAAAACACAGTGGATTTTTATATAAAGCTTGTCAAAAGTCACCATTGAAGTACAAAAGGTCACTTAAACTTATGTTGCTTTTCTTTTCTATGACATGCATCCTCAGCTGCTTTTAATTTACTGTGTCCTCGTCTTATATTTGCCATTTTTTCACTCCCACACAGGTTTTTATGATTTGATAAAGAACAAGATGTTCTTACTGGAACTGGAAAAAACAGGCTCATTTTACTGGAAAAGGGAGGTAAAAGAAGGCCTATCCCTGCCTTCCCAAAAGGAAATCAAGAAAGTTCTTAAAAGGGAGAGTGGCAAGTGTCTATATTGGGAATGCTTGACCAAGATTTCTAAAAGAAAGAAAATTTAAAATTATTAAACCACTGATTGCAGTTTTAAAACCACAAGCCAGTGGAAAAGAGCTGCTACTTTTTATCAAAATGTATGTCTGTTCATTTTAATGTGCTCTTTTGGGGAGAAATTCCAATTCCTAATTTTTATGCAAGCAAATGTATGTATGTGTGAAGGAAAGTAACTTGAATACTGAGGTATAGCTAGTTTCCTAAAAAAACTTTTGGTTAGTTTTAGCCAGAGGTTTCTGTAGTAGCTGAGCTGTCACTGATCAAAGTGATATGTTATGAGAGATGTTTTAAAAAAAAATGAGTTCATGTAATTAGGAGTGTCCATATGTCCATAATGGAAAAGACATGAGGGGAAATAGAGAATTTGGACTTGATACAGGGGGAGATAACATTAAAACTGTTGCAGAAGGTTTTCACCATCCTGAATTTCAGGACATGGAAGTGGCAAAATAATTTTATGTAAGTAAAAGCAGAATAATGAACATGAGGAAGAATCTTTCCCTAACTGTATGTGCATAGTGGTGGGCTTGGAATTAAATATTGTCATTCAGGAAAGAGATATGTGAATGATATTCTCAGTCAAGACAAGAATGTGAAGGCAAATGAAATTATGTAGTAGGTCTAAATGCAAATAATTTTGATGGCAGTGATGGCAAAGTAATCGTGTGCTACATAGTAAGAATTTTGAAGGCCAGAAACATAGCTGGTTTGAAAAGGCAGATGGCCATGGAAGTAGACAAATCTTCTTAAACAGAGGATGTCAATGCAAACTCCTTGTACTGGTTTTGGCTGAGTTTTCTTCAAAGTAGCTGGTATGGGGCTGCGTTTTGGAAAATAGTGTTGTTAAAAGAGATGTTTTTGTTATTTATGAGCAGTGCCTATGCAAAGCCAAGGCCTTTTCTGCTCCTAAGCCCACCACACCAGTGAGCAGGCTCGGGGTGCACAGAAGCTGGGGGGGACAGAGCTGGGATAGCTGACTCCAACAGACCACAGGGATCTTCCAGGCCGTATGGTATAACGCTCAGTATATAAAGCTGGGGAACAAGGAATAGAGGAACATTGGAAGTGATGTTGTTTGGCTTCCCAAGATGACTGAACACCTGTCTGCCAATAGGCAGTGGGGAATGAATTCCTTGTTTTGCTTTGCTTGTGTGTGTGCAGCTTTTGCTTTATCTCAACCCATGAGTTTTCCCACTGTTACCCTTCTGATTTTCTCCCTGATCCCACTGGTGGGGTAGTGAGTGAGTGGCTATGTGGTACTTAGTTGCCAGCTGGGATTAAACCACGAGAGATGTTCTGAAGTTTTCCCAAACCAGGTTTGCTGGGAACGTGGATGGTATATCAGTAGGTATAATGCTGCATCTCCTTCCAGCATGTGTTGGGAGTTTGGTACTTAACAAATACTCTGTTACAAGTGGCTGCTAGAAGGTTAAGAGCCTCCTTTATTTGCAAAAGGATAGCCAAATTCAACTCCCTTGTGCAGAGGTTTTCTGGGAAAGGTGAAACAGTTTATGTGTGTTTTTACAAGCTGAAATGTAAAAGCTCTTTGGTAAGATCAGTGAGGGAAAGGAAGGACAAATCTTCAACGTAACTGTTACACCTACTGACTTGTCTAAGGAGCTTTGCTGTGATGACTATGTGTGTCCCTATGTATCTTAGAAAAGCACTGCTTTCCATTCCAAATGACTGGCAGGTTTTTACAGTACATCTGTACAGAGGATAGTCGTAGGAATATATAAACTTGCCATACCAGGCTAGAGTGATTTTAATTTTTTCTTATTCATCACCACCTATGTACTGTATGATGTCAGTCGCAGGAGTGGAAATAAGTTCAGGCTCTCAGTTCTCTACCTGGAATAAGACACAGTACTGGAAAAGAATGCTGTTTCTTGGATATGAAGGTGTTATGTGGAAAGTCTTTTAGGTTTTAGCCCAAAAGTGAGGGAAACCTGGGTGAAGGGAGCCCTTAGGGAAGGTAGGAAAAGAAAGTGCAATTAAAAGATGGTCAATAGGTTGTTAGCAGAGGAGTCTGTTGAGCCTTTTTAGGACATTCCCACAGTAGGAAGAAAATGGTTCTCTAGCTTAATATTCCTTTTCCTAGGAAGGAAACATTGTAACTAAAGTAATTGAGATCATGAAATACTCCAACAGTAAAGAGCATCACAGTTTGACAGGTCAGAGCTGAAGAACTGAGGAAACACATTTCAGGAGGAACTTTACTCACTCTCTGTCATTTTGATGGGGAAGGTTAATAGATGTCTTTCTGGACAAAAAAGAATGACATAAAAGTTTCTCAAATTCCAAGAAAAATGGAGGTTTGGAGGGAACAGTTTGAGTAAGGGATTAAGTGAAACAGCTGAAAAGTTATGTAGAAATGATGAATATTCTTTGCAAGGAGTAAAAGATCTACATTACTGTGGTAGCGATAATGGAAAATGGCTTACTCAGTGACAGAGAGATATTGTCTGCAAAAGAATAGGGAGGCCATTTACTGATTTTTTTTTTTCTTTACTCATAAAACTATCTCTTCTGGCAAATGTCAGTAGAAAATATCTTCTACAGTATGGTTGGTTAAAAAAATTGATCAACATGATGATAAAGTAGAAGGGTTTTTCCCCTGCAAGTAGATAATTTCTCAAAGCTCTAACTTGCTTCAAATGCAAGACAATGTTTCATTCTCTTCTGTACTTCCCACATCTCAAGCTTCGTAGCCCAGATTTTGAGCTTGTCTGATCCCCCTGAGCAGTGCGATGTAAAATTCCTGCTAGAGTCATAGCATCCTGTTTGATGGGGAAAGTGTCCACTCTGATTCTAAATATATTCTTTGGTGGATAAATGACCACAGAGGACTAATTTTTGGTGAACAGTTTCAACATCTTTTTTGTCAGTGGAAATAAAAATGTACTTTTATTTTTAGTTTGAATAAATTGTACTGTCAGCAAAACAGCCTGAGAACATGGACTCAACATCAAGAGCCCTGGCTCTTTCTGATTGTGCAAGAAACTTCCCATTTAGATTAATTCCTTCAGCTCCCTGTTCCTCACTCCTTCCTCTAATGCCAGGATGATAATACCAATGCCCTTTTTTCCCACTCCTTTGCAAAGCATCCTGAAAATACCATTCTGTGTAACCAGCTTATTGCCATTACCGTGCTGTCCAAGGATTGTTGACACTTCCTTTTTAAATGGAAATTGTGTAGTGAATGCTGTCTGTACCTTTATACCTGTACTGGACCTAGGATATACCTGAGATGTGGAGTCCAAGCACTGTCCTCGACTGCTGCCCAAATAACAAAAATACGGAGATAGAGCACTTGCAGGCTGTGCACAGTGGAAGGTGTTCTTCATAGTCAGGTCTTGGGTCTAAGCATTACTTCAAATCATGATCAGGTTTGGTGGATTCTGCTGCCTCCCTGCTGCAAACCACAGAAAGGAATATTGCTGGCTTTGTGCCTTCAGAGGCAAAAGAGTTATTTAATTAAGGAGATGGAATATAGAAAATGCACTTAATAAGTTGTAAGTGTTGGGCATGTGGGAAATCAGGAATCCAGGCAGCATAAGAGCTACTTAGAATTTTCATGACAACAGAAAAGGTAGAAACTTTTTCATGGAATAAATTTTCTTTCAAAATGCAAGAAGACCAAAAAGTTTTACTAATACAAGGCATATCATAGTGCCACTGCATTACAAAAGATACTGTGCTTTTGCACATCCAGCATCATAGAACGAGTGTGAAGTGTAAATCTCTACTGGAAAAACGTTATTGCACATCTCTAGTGAAATATTTCAAAAAAATTTTGGAGGAATTTCAGAATTTTCTCCTATACAATACTTTAACCTATTTGTTCTGAGCTACACAGAGAGGAAAGGAAATTTTTGTCAAAACTAAACTTTTCAGCTGGAAAGTTTCAACTAACTCCTTGTCTGAACATGTTTGACTAGGGCAGAAGATATTATTTCCCATCCAAATCATCTCCTTCTGATGAACAAAGTTCTAAATAATACCTTTCATTTTAATTGCTATAAATTGCAGAGCTGTCAAATCTCTTCCTGTCTAATTTTTTCTGGCATTTTTCTTAGGAGTTGTTTGACCCTGCAAACCCTTCTGTCATCTCTTATGTTTTCCCTTACTTCAGGGAGAAAGAGTTTTGAAAAGTCAGTGATCCATTGTGCTAACAGGTTGCTGACTTGCATTAAAATAAAATTGAAATTTTGTGTCTTCATTTAAAAATCCTAAGAAAGGTTGTTTTTGAGATTTTGATTATACTGAGCAACATTGTTAACATCTGTGAAATTTGTTGGAGAGAGCAAAGCCATAGAGAGAAGCTTGTTTTCTTAAAACAACTGCCATGTCTCAGAAAACCAGCCTGCATTCTTGTGCAGCCAGTAATGCTGCCAACAAGAAATCCTAAAGAAAATTTATTCTGCTTCTCCTTGTCAAAAAAACCCACCAAAACAAAACAACAAAAACCCACCAAAACTATAACACTGCAGTATTGAGCTTCTCAATAAGGTCACAGCTCATCTACCCAAACATGTACCTGGAGCCCTGAGAAGCTTAGTGATGGCCAAAATTTTGTCCTATTCACGAAATGACCTTTCGCAAATTAAAACTCTAAGTATTGTGAAAAACCAGTGAAAGCTATTACACGAAGCCTTGAATTAAAAGAAAAATGCATTAAAAAAAGCATCTTGGATAATACTTGAGATTACATTTCATCAGACTTCAACTGAAATGTTCAATAATTATAAACTGTAGCAGCTGCTAACAGGCAGCACCATGTTCTTGAGTTTTAAATATATTTCTTGCTACTGCTTAGGATTTTGTCTGTAATTAGAAAGGATTAAGTCTTCCTCTGTATTTTAGAGTTGATATTTACTCTGGTCCAGTAATAAATTCTAATTTCTACATCTGAATAGTGTAGAATTGAATTTTCTAATTTCATATAATTTTGGATTCTGAAGGTGCATTAGGATAAGATTTTAATAGAAAACCCTGAACTGTGGTGACTGGATGTCTTTTCCTGGACAGGTAATATTGTAATAAACTCTTTCAAATTCAGTTCCTTTGAATTTTTGCTCTTGCTTGAAGAGAACACTCAGCATCTGCTCTGACTGCAGACCCAAGCTGAAGCCTTTTAGCTGTTTGCAGTATGCTTATTAGCACTAGCTATGTATAAAGAATGAGAGGTAGAGCTGTGGGTGAGCTCTTGGTGAAAGAGCCAACGTTTGTCAGTAAGGGATATGTAGTTGCTTTCTAGCTGACAGTGGAATATAAATTGGTTTTTACTATTGTTTTTTCCCTTGCCTTGGAAGTGGTGCAGGGACTACAAAAGAGAACCAGCACATCCTGGCAGAGTTATAATCACAGGATTGTTTGGGTTAGAAAGGATCTTAGAGATCATCTGTTTCCAACCCCACTACCATGTGCAGATACCTCCCATTAGACCAGAATGCCGAAAGCCCCGTCCAACCTGGCCTTGAATATTTGCAGGATACGACATCCACAGCTTCTCTGGGCAATCTGTGCCAGTTCCTCATCATCCTCATAGGGAAGAATTTCTTCCTAATATCTAATCTAAACCTACCCTCTTTCAGTTTGAAGCCATTCCCCCTTGTCCTATCCCTACATGCCCTTGTAAAAAGTCCTGCTCTCTTGTAGCCCCTTTAGGTACTGGAAGGTGCACTGAGGACTCCTCAAAGCCTTCTCTTCTCCCGGCAGAACAACTGCAACTCTTTCAGTCTGTCGTTGTAGCAGAGGAGCTCCAGCCCTTCATCACTGTCACCCTTCTCTGGACTCACAGGTTGCTTCAGCACTTTCTGCTGAGAAAAGGCAGAAATCATGATCTGCTTCCACAGGAACCAAAACTTTGCTTTCAAGCTGTGGACTGCCAAAGATAGGTAATACTGAGCAGACTCCAAGGCCCTTATTTCACGTTTGTAACTGACTTGCTGTGTGAGATAAACCTAAATGAGTGTGGCAGGAGGTCCAAAAAAGTAGTACTAGGGGATGGCCTGTCATGCCAGCCCACAGGAGAGATGCTGACATGTGGGAAGGGGAATCCCATGATGCCACCACTTAGGTCATAGCTCCTTGAGGTGGTGCCTCACAGATGGCCTGGCAGAGTGAGGTAGTGATTGAGAGAGGCAGTGAAGTGTGCTGGGCAAAGAGGGCTCACTGACAGCTGCAAAAGCTCCTCTCCCAGCAACATTTGTAGAGGCAGTGACACCTCTGCTCAGTCTCCTCATTTCTGAGCATTGCCTGTTGCCCTCGCTCAGGGCTCCACAGTCATCTGGTTTCCAGCAAGCAGAAAGTTTAACTGGAAATGACTCCCTGTAAATTGGTGCCAGAAAAGTCAAGAAAACACTAGCATGTTTGATTTCTATTATTTCTTAAAATCAAGTTATGTTTATAAGAACAACTTTTTTTTTTTCTTATTATAAAATTGAAATGTTTTGTTCCACACAGACACAACTGGGTAAAAGTTGGCCTGTGTTTAAGGAAGGTAAAAGCTTACAAATACGTAGTAAATACTCAGAAAAAGTGAAAACAACCTCTTCTTATCAGGTTTTATACTTTGCTGAAAAAAACACCTCATAGTGTGAACCCCCTTCTTTTCATTGGGCCTTTGAAATAAAGAATATATTTGTACTACACACCCAATTACACAACTGCTGACTTACATGGCCATTTTCCTGGGTAAACAAAGCTAATGAATGCATGGTATATACTTAAAGCTATTCTCAGTAGTGGGACATTCTCTCCTCCTCCTCCACACTCCACTGCATAAATGGCCATAGTCACACTGTGGTAATTACACTTTTTTAAATGTTTATTTATTAAAAAAAAGAGGAAAGCAGAGAGTCCCTCCTGCTCTGTTGCCTAGGTTATTCCACAGGCTACCAAGCAGCCTGTGTGGTATCTTCTATTGTGTGGTAAAGCTAAACCACGAGGTAAAAACCCCACAGTGGTCTCATTTCCAGGAACATCCCTAACTATGCTGCAGGCTGAATTTTACTCTCTGCCAGTGTTATTCTGGGTGGGGCTGTAGAAATAACTGTCGAGTATCTCCTCCCAGAGAGCAAGAGGGAGGAACAGCAGAAAGAGAGTTTCTTCTGTCTAGAGTGAGGGAGAGGAAGTAAGATTGGGGAGGAATATCAAGTGATCATCAATTTGTCACCACAGGAACAGTTGCCTGCACCTTCCTAGCCACTGTTTTCATTATTTATTCTTTAGAGTCATCTGTGACAGATATTTAATTCCCTCTCTACCAACAGTTTGTTTCAGTGTTCAGTACTGCTTGTTATCAGTAGTCCTGACTAGCAGCACACTTTTCCATCTGCCACCAGACCTGTGCTTTCTTTGTCATGCTGCTTTAGGAGTGACCCAGGCAACCCCTCACTTTGACCAGGGAGAGGAGTGTGACCCCCTGGATAGTCCCTCCTATTGTGGGAAGAGTTGCCTCTGTTGGTCCAGCTCCTTTTTGGGTTGTGTTTCATTGCTGTGGGGGCAAGGAGTGTGTGCAGGGGAATCACTGAGTACGATGAATAAGTTTGACTATGCCGTAGTTTTAACGTATAAAAGCCAGCTTCAACATCCCAAAGGCAGATGGAAAAGAAGATCAGATGCTAAAAAGCTGGTAAATCAGCAAGAACAAGATCTAATTAAGATATAACCAGTATGCTAATATATGCTACAATCTAAAGAGAGCTAAGAAGTTGCTTTCTATCACAACTTGGAAAGATCTGGAACACTGTCCTATTAAACTGAGTAATAATGGCCATGTAGAAGGGTAGAGAACAAAGCTCAGACTTATCAGTATTTACCAGTTTTGTCTAAGGTAGCTTGCAAAATGGAGATAAAATGGTAAGAAATATCAAAGGATATTCCTCACCCTTCCAAACCAGGTTTATGCCTGATCCAGTTATCCAGATGTTGGTCTACTAAGTTATTCACTCAGGGGAACAACAGTCAGTAATGTTAGTCCGTTTTGTTGCTTTATTGCAGCAAGTCTTGGAGTTTATTTGCAGAGCTGTGCATGAGCTAGCTCCCTTTAACAAAAAAAACCCCAAACCAAAACAAAAACCCCAAAACCTCCCAAAATCCACAAAGCAAAACCCGAAACCAAACCAAAGAGAAAATCAAACCAACCCAAAATCACAGACCACCACCACAAAACCACAAAAAGCTCCAAATGCTCAAACCTGCTGGCACTACAGCTCCAAAGGTAAATGTCTGTGGCCAACTTCAACCTTACCTTGCAAATGCACACTGCAAATGTATCCTTACCTTACCATTCAGAAACAATCCTTATCAACCTGACTTTCCTAATAGAGGGAAAGGAGATGAATTTTGGCCTGTTTCCCCAGAGGTTCACCCCTGAGGACATGGTACCTCTTCTGGATCTCAACTGTCAGTGCTGAGCTGTTCTGCAGGACTTGAGGAGGAGCTGGGAGGTGCAAACAGCAAGTAAACCCACAGCTCCTGGGGTGATTAGTTTCTGTTTTCCTCCCATTGATACACAGTTTTGGGGATCTCTGACTCATAGTAGTGTGAAGAGCTAAAAAACCAGGTCGTCATCAATTTGCCTTTCATAGTAATAGCAGCCTACGATGTGTTCAGACCTGAATGTGTGTGAATGTGGGATGTGAGTACAGCTGGACTGAGAAAATAATAATTGTTGGATGTTCATGTTATCTTCTTCTATCCTGGAAACAGCCAGTGGGAGTCTAATGACTTGTTTAGAAGATTGCAGGAGACAATTGCTAAAGCAATCAGCAAATATGATTATAACGTCTCAGTTCAGTAGACTTTCTATCTTAAGTAGATTTGGAAGTGAAAAACCTCCAAAAAGCAGTAGAAGAGGAAGAGAGCATTTTTCATAAACCATAAATTGCCAGTTATTCCACTGTCACTTATTCAATATTTCACTCAAATTGTAGTTTTTAATGTATTTATATTTTGTTTTGCAGCTGTAGTTAAAGAGGTCTTGAATTACAGAAAAAGGCAAATGAAATTTATGATGTCTTGGTTCAAGGGAGAATTCTTGGATGTAAATAATGAATGAGAGAGAATGAAGGATTTTGGAGCCTTCAGAATAGATACCCTTTCATATCATTAATAAAAAATGAACTATTGCAACATCCAAAGTGCTTTGTGTAGTCATAGTATATTCAGTAAATGAATACAATTTACTTTAAACAAGTGAGTTTTTTGGGCTTTTTTACTAGATCGTGCACTAATGGTGTCTTGGGTTAATTTTTAAGGTGAGACAATGCCTCTGGAATTGTTTATGTAAACCACAGCTGTGTAAGAGTTGTGACTTTCTGTGTGCTTGCCCCCCTCTGAATTTTGGCCTTTGAATACTTAGTCTCGTTTACAAACGGCATTCATTTTTCTTGCACGAAAAACAGATTTGTGAGGAAAACAAGTGCATTCCTCTAAAAAGAGAGGAAAGGGTGTGGAAGGGCAAGTGTGGCTGATGCTACAGAGATCAGGGATGAGAATGCTGGAAGCGGGTGGGCAAGCAAGCAGTGGTGGAGCATGAGCGGGGTGGCAGCCTGTCCATCCTGCTCAACGAGGAACGTACATGTTCGTGCAGCGACAAACAGTTCAGGGGCTCTGAGTGATGCCTGCTCGGTTGCCCTTGTGCTGCACACACCAGAGAGTGATGGCAGTCCTACAAAAGTGAAAAAACCATCCTCCATGTTTGCAGTAATTGCAGGCTAGGCTTATCTCCAGGGCATGCGGCAAGGAATTTGTATTTCTCCTTGCAGGTGTCCCTTTCATGGGCAGCCAAGATGAGATGGAAGAAGAGTCTTGTTTGCCCCTCTTTCACCTCAGACAGCCATGGGGCCTGGAAGGGCCAGTGGGGGGCTTGTTTGTTGACCTCTCCCAAGTCAAGGAGAGCAGATTTAAAGAGCTGCTCAGGTTTAAATTTGAAATGATTGATGGGTAGGTGATAATTTTCTTTTGGGAAGGTGGTTTTTTTTTTTTTTTTTACTTTATCTTAAAGGATCCTTAAAAGGAACTTTGCCTTTGCTGTTAGAGTGGCACACTTGATTACTGCCTTAGAGTGGCTGGACATTGCTATCAGCTGTGCATAGCTGAAAATCTCTGTAAAAAAAGGTCTTGAGAAGTCAAACCTACATCACACTGGCACAGTTTCAGGTGATCAGGAGGTTTCTACCTGTTTTGCACTATCAGATCAGTGCAAAATAGGTGGAATAATTTCCCAGCAAAGCAGATCACCATGTTTATGTTTCAGTATAGTAATCTTACAACTGAGTGCAGAAATACAGATGGCAATTTAGGTCAGTTAATGGGAGCATTGTATATCCCTTTAACAAGAGACTTTAAAGGCAGTAACAAATTCCAATGAAGGTAAATAATAGACAAAAATCTACTTATGAGCTTTTGAGGATGATGCTTTTCCAATAGAGTATTCAGCTTCTGTTAAAATGTAAATTTTCACTCATCACTTGGGAGAGTAGTGAACACCAGAGGAAATACTAGAGGCAACTAATGTATCCAGTTCATTAAAATATATCATCTTCTAATAAATAGTACTGTTATCTCAGGAGGGTTGTATACTTGAGCCTACTTCTCTGTGAAGAAAGACTTGCCAAGAGCTTCTAGTGATACACTGGAAGTTGGAGAAAGAGTTGCAGATCTTATACAAGCTTAGACCTTTTAGGGCTTATACAATTTTCATTACTATCTCTCTCTTATTGCAGTAAGTATCCTAGGGGGGACTTATAGAAAATTATTGTAACTGGCAAAATATATGTTCTTTTTTTCTTATTGTTGCTGTCAAAAATGGATTTTGGAGATAGAAGCTTTCTCAATCTTAAAAAAGACAAAACTTCAATACTGAAAATCAGATCTGCAAAGAACGGATTTTCCCCACAAGAAATACTGGTGGATTTAGGAATATACACATACGCATGCGCAGATTTATATTAAGAAAAAATTGTACTTTTGATAGCAAGGGGCTTTTGAGTCTTAGGATGTTTTCAAAACCTGAAAATTTTAGGTTTTCAGCTAAAAATAAACTTTTTAATAAAAACCATAAAAGTTAAGAGGGCAACTTAAAAGTCAATACCTCAAATACTCTGGTAAAAACAGTGGAAAAAATGTCGGGTGGTCATATCAGCTGTTGGTTAGAGTGAATGTATATTATGGGGCTTCCTCAATGAAGAGGTAAAGGATGTTTCATTACTTTATCATGTTAATATGGTTTAACGAAATGCAACAGTATTATCCCTTCTATATCTATGCAAAGGGTCTTACAAATGTATTTCAACTTGAAATTAAATGATTTTCGCATATCATGCTGACATCTTCATAATTCCCTTTCCCAAGACCTTAGTTCATTTTGCACTGGTCAGTCTAAAGAAAAAAATAAATCTAAGTCTCTTTGAAACTGCCTCTTTCCTGTGAGCTTTGTCCCCAAAGCATGACACTGAATTGCTTGAAAAAGCATCCATGAAGATGTGTATCTAGTGTATTAGCTTTTCTTTATATTGCTCCTACTAGGGGACAAAATCAGTTCTTACTGCTGATCTCTGAAACAACCAAAAGGCTACAATAAAATACAAGAGAAGAGAGATTGACATAGCAATATCCCTTGATGTGCTTGTTCCTCATCCAATCCCTGTAAGTAATTACCTGTCTGAAGTTGTACAAGCACTTCAGTTTGGCTAGAGACAGCTATTGATTTAGAAATCAGATGTTCTCGGGCTTGGTTGAAAAAAAAACCCACAACTTTTTAAATTAATTTTTTTCTCAGCCTGCTGTGGCCATGAATAAGCATCATTCATTTTATGCAATTTCCATTTGAAACATTTTTGTACTGGGAATTTGTTTACCACTTGTGGCCTGCTAGTCTGAAAATTAGTTTTCTAACCATGCCTTCTAACCAAGCATTTGCAATGCTCCATTAAATTTTATATGGGGTTTTTTTTGTATCTGTTGTCTATGGGAATGATATTTATCTGCCTCTGTACAGGGTAATATGATGTATTTTGAAAGATACAATAGCCTGGATTTTCTTGATTTTAAAGTGTTTGTTTTGATTATTTAGGTTATTTTTAAAAGACTAAACTGCTATAAGAGTTCTGACCATGGGCAAATTTAATCAGGAAATAAATACTCTACCTTTTCTCCCTCATGAATTACCTTTAGAATCGATTAAGGAAAAACTTGAGCCTGAGTAGTTGAAAATATTTCCTGTAGAAAATACATGTTGAGTGTAATTTTTAGATAAGAAGTCATGGGCCAAAGTAGAACGTGTCTTATAGTTGTTATCAGAAGAGGTAAAACATTGTGAGCTCAGGTAAAATCTAGAAACTAAATGTCCACATTCCACGCTACAAATGCCATTAGTGAACACTTAGGGCTCCTGAGAATCTCACAGAGAGATTTAATGCTCATAGGAATAGGGAGGTCACAGCCTGAGCACAAAAGGATGCTTTAAGAGGTCTGAACAGTGAAATGGCTCTTGTGGTTTAAAGGTAGAAAATGTGGGATATGTGATGCTGATTTCTACTGCTGTTAACTGTGGCTCATGCCTGCCAGAAACCAGATGGTGAAGCTGGTGAACCTTATTTGAACCAATCTGTGTACATTAGTCACTTTCAGATTGCGTTGATGTGTTATCCATATATTGCCTGGATTTTCCAGAAAAAATGTTTTCTTAATTAAGCAAGCACTGATGGAATCTCCTTGTGAGCAACCTTTTCTCCTGGTGCTTTGCATGCTGTGGTGTGTGGGGAGTGTTACTGGAGCCTGCAAGGAAAACTCCTCAGTGATTGCACAAATGGAGGCAAGTTAGGGTCTGGATGAGAGATGTGTGGGCGTGGAGACGAAGCACTTCTGTAGCTCTCTGACCTAAGCAACTGTCATGGGATTCTTTTCTTCTTTCCATGGTTATTGGTTAAGTCTCTTCAGACTTCATTTCTTCCTCAGAAATGGGTGTGAAAGCTATTCTTTTAAAATATACATCTGCAAGTAAACTTTATCCCATTGTCATGGTTTAAGTCCAGCTGGAAATAAAGCATCATGCAGATGCTCACTCAAACCCCCTATCCACCCCACCCCCGGTGGAATGGGGAAGAGAATCAGAACTTGTGGGTTGAGATATGAACAGTTTGTATTTTATTTTGTTTTAAATTATTAATAATAATTGTAAATAATAATAATATTAATAGCAATAAAAAGGGAAAGGGAAAATATCAAAAAAGCAATGCTTAATAGAATTGCACACCGCTCGCTTACAAATGTCGGACCTCCTTCACCACCCACTGACTGGTGCCAGACCCCCTTCCCAAACCCAGATTTGTCCTCCCTTCCTGGTAACTCCCCCTGTTTATATACTGAGCCTGGTGTTCTATGGTTCACCGGGTCAGTTCAGGTCACCTGTCCTGGTTGTGCCCCCTCTCAGTTTCTTTTTTTGCACTTCCTCATTGTTAGAGCGTAAGGAACACAAACACACAAATGGAGAAAAATATTCTTGACTTAGAATAAACATGACTTAGCAAAAACCAAAACATCAGTGTGTTGTCAACACCATTCTCATTCCGTAGCCAAAACACAGCACTAGACCTGCTATTGAGAAGAAATTAACTGTATATTAGATGAAATCATGGCACATATTCAGTAGACCTGAAAGTTTGTGCTACTGGAGAAGACTGAAAATTTGAATATTCTCCAGCAATTTGTGCTTATTGAAGCCTCTTCTAATATTAAGAAATTAATAAATGAATCAAGAGGAGTATACGCTGAATTAAACACTGTTTGACTTGTAGTTTCAAGGTTGTTGTCTAGAAAAGAACAACTGCTAAAATATGCTACTAAATAAAAAAATGAAAGTCAGAAAACACCTGAAGTGCATCCAGGGGGTTAACAAAGACACTGGAGTGGAAGAGTGAAGGGAAGCCTCATGCAGGAGCCAGGGTGGGTGAAGAGGGGTCCCTTGTGCCCGGGTGCCAAGGGAGCAGAGCAGGAGTGCCTGTTATCAAACCATTTAGGGCAGGGTGGGGGAAAGAGCCAGCTCCTTCGTTTCCCAAGTGCAGATTGCCTCTGGATGAATATTTAACGCTGCTCAGACGTGTGTGGTGTTGTAATACGGAAGGTGTGAATTGGCCATAGCTCTGCTCCTGTGACTTAACCACAGCACTTCCTTTGCTTTCTGGGCTGTCTCGCAGACATAATGAGTCCTTCTGGGATAGTGTTTCTGGCTCTGATGTTTTCAGTGCTGTTCCCATCACTCTCTGGAGTTCAGAGATTGCTTGCATTGAGTGTTGTACTTCTGGGCATTTATTTCTTTAGCAATTGTGGCACCTGCAAACTGAAATACTACCACAGATATAAAAATAAAACAACAGCAGAAATAAAAGAACCCAACTTCTTGAGGAGTTTCCTATCTCTTATTTTCTCCAGACTGAAGTGAAAATGTTTGTAAAAATTTGCCTGTACTAGGCAGGCAAATGTCAACAAATTTGACTTTTTGGTTGTTTTTTTTTTGTTGTTTTTTTTTTTTTTTTGGTGAGACTTCTAGATTATCTTTTGCTATTGTACTAAGAAAAAGTTTTCAGTGTGGGGGCATCAGGCTCATTAAGTCAACCACAAAATAGATGGGATTTATTATTTTCAGTAAACTCCAATAAGAAATGCAATGATCTTTAGTTTTCCCAAACTTAAAGGGTGGGGGGGAAAGTGCCTGCTGATGTATTTTTTTTTATTTTATTTTTTCTGATTTCACTTTGTATTTATTTAAATCACACCTATTACTGCTGAGCATTGAGTTGGTTGACTGCATAATAATTTTTTTAAAATTCATTTTGTGGCTGTTACAGAAAGCCTGTATGTTTTCTGCTTGTATTAAAGTATTTAGGAGCAGAAAATCCTATCATGGGGAATCCAATCTTAGGTCAAACTGGAAGATGCCAGGCCTCCTAGCATGATTTGCTATTTACTTATGAAAGGATCCCAAACAGTGAGTAAAGCTCGAAGGGTTTATGGGTGAAACCCTCAAATTCTGACCTTTGAATTGTTCAGAGGTCTTACTCCTCTGCACTGTTTGGTGATTGTCTGAAGGTATGAGTGCCACCCACTGTGAGAGCTCTGCAGAGTCCCCTTTGCTACCTGCAGTCTTTTTCCCAAAGGTGGCTTTGGGATTCATGGAGAAGCAAGAGGTGGATAGTCACATTTTGAGTTAACCTTTCAATATAAGAAAATCCCAGAGGACACTGTTTAGTGCACGATTTACACACTTGAAAAATGTGTTGGTAATGTGGGTCCTTCTACATGAAATATTATGTGAACTTCATAAAGCTTTTAAACTGGAAGCAAAGAAGAAAGGAATTTTATACTCTGACTTCACAGGGGAAAAAAAGGAAAAAAGTGAGAAATTGCATCTTTTTCATCTACCCAAGCCAATGACCTTGCTTCAGGAGTTCAATGTAATTTCAAGAATTTTGTGTTGAACATCTAAAAGCTCACAGCTACTGCTGTAGTTGCTGTGCCAGAGCACAGGATCAGAAAACTGGAACCATGATGATGTACAGCTGTGAAAATTGTCCAGCATGGCTTTTGAGTCATGTCTTGTTGATACAAATTTTTGAATTTTTAACTTCTGCAAGGACCTACTTCAGCTCACAGTAGGTAAAAAAAGAGTGGGCTGGCCTGGCAAGCAACTGTAGCTGCTACATTTGTCAGAAATGGAAGTACTCGCAAATAAGATTTTAAACCAAATAGCTCTGTTTTGCAGCAGCACTACAGGCTTCAATTTTAAGTATTTTCCCCTGGGTTGTTTGTTATTAAAAACAGCAATAACAAACAACATCTGTAGATCCTTGTTCTCCTTTAAAAGACTGTTGAGATGACTTGACATCAATTTGCTGTGGTAGAAAAAGTAGGATGAGAAATGGATTATTGTTAGTAGATGACTGTCTGCCATCTGGATAGATTTTGTGGCTGATAAAATGTGTACTTTGGACACAGATGTGTGTTTGATCCCATTCCAGTGCAGTGGCTTTCAGACAGAGCTGTCAAGAGACAGCCCTTGGATCAATGGGAGTACCAATAGCTGTGGAAAGAGTTGGTCTCGTTGCCTCTCCTTGTGGGCAGCAAGGTGAGCAGGCAGAGGCTATGCTTTGGAAAGGTCTTTGAAGTTATTAAACTGTTTCAGATCCCCAAATAGCTGAAATTATTTTATTGCCCAGAGAACAGTGTAAATCTCTTATACTTTCCTTGTTCCTAAGTCCTCCTAGTGCTGACAAGACCTCAGCTCTCAGCAGAACACTGTTGTCTCCAGAACTCTGCTCAGGTGCTCTCTCAATCCTTGGCTTCTGAGCTCTGCCCACCCTTTTTGGGGAAGTCTCCTGCTTCTCACTCAGCTCACTTTTCTTACTAAGTGCCCCCTTTCTTAAGGATCTTGCTGCAGGCTTTGCTGATAACAGAGGAAATACATCTAATCTGATTTCACTAGAGCATGTTTGACTCTTTTCCACCCTCTGGCAAATTCTGTCCTTGGAGACCAGGGCTTTCACCATGTCAAAGGCTCCTTTTGGGCCCAATATATAAAACCTGTGTCCTCTAAATCATAGTTATGATGATCCTTTTGTCTCTGGAAAGTTAGTGTTGTGTCACATTTTCTCTGTCCTGCCATGTCTGCTTTCAGGCAAATGGCTTGTTCTAGCTGTGTCTGACAAACCACAGCAAGAGCAAAAGTATCCAAAGCCCTATTCTGTCATCATTGTCTCTGTAAATACATGCCTTCAATGTTAATGTGAAATATCTATTTTCTCCATAGAAGGGAAAAGGTTTAAGCAATCACAAGTGAGCCATGGAACTCGTCAAAGTGGCTTGATCATAAAGGGAAGCGTTGAGAAGTGCATCAGCCTTTGTAAGTCCTCAACAGCCTCTGTCTTAAATCAGAAAAATTCCATGTTCCCAAATACTATTCTAGTGCTGGCTTGTTGACAATTCACCTGCCCTCCAGCCTTTTCTTACTCTTCTGCACAAAGTGCATTTTGTTTTCAAATTCTGGATAGGGATACATTTTAAATAATCTGTCTTAGCTCATGTACATTTTGACTACTATGAGGCTGTTCATACGACTAGTGAGTTACTGTTGCATATTCAACACAAAGTCAGTCTAATAAGTCCCACAGCTATTGTGAACCTGACAAGAACACTGATATGCAAATATTCTGCTGCTGAAGAAAACATTTCCAACAGATTGAATATAGACAGATGATGAATCCCTTTCAAGTAGCAATGGAAATTTGTTTTTCTTAGTCTAAGAAGAAAGAAAAACCAGTAGTAAGGAAAGTAAAGTTAGGCCCATTTAATCTCTAGCACAGGATGACATTAGTGTTGTTTTTTCCTTTTTGCTTCAGCTCTTTATGGTTGTGTGTGGTCCTACATGTGTGTATGTGTGCACACACAGTCCTTTAGCTATGAAAGACCAGGAGAAGGAGAAAGAGGTGTTCCTCTGCAGCGTCAGAGCCAGCATCCTCTGCTTTTAATCAAGCAGGGTCTGGTTTAATCCTTCCTAGGGATGTGGAGATTGCTTTGCTTTTAAACTTCATGTCTCTTGTTATCCTGAAAGAATTAAGGGAAGAAAACAAAATATACCATTTTGAAACCATGTGCATTCACGTTTATGAACTAACTCCTCTAATAGATTTTTGAAGAGATGCTTCACCTGAACAAGATATAGCTGTGTATGGTTTGCCCATAGTGGCTGAGTAAAGTCACATAGCATAGCCTTCATGTTCTTCTCTGTTTCTTCAAAACTGAGATAAAAATCTCATGCCTTCTGATACTTCTTTTTGTTCTGTGAGTCATCCACACTTTCTGTAAAACACACAAGTTAGCTGAAGCAGAAAAGGCTTTGCTTTCTGATTAACAATCTCTTACCAGAGATTGTCTCTGTTTATTACTTTAATCAAGTTTCTGACACAAGTAACTCAACTATTGGTTCTACACTAGTAAGAGCTTCTTACAGCTCAACAGATAGTATAGTAAACATTATATCTCTCTTTAATTGTGGCATACTAATAGAAAATGCCACAGAATCCTTGAGGAGCGCTAGGACTGGATGAACCTTGAGGATTCATCCAGACATGTTAATAATTGTCAATATGAAAGCTCTGTTGTACATTAAAGGAAAATATCATTACAGAAAACTAGCAAGATTCAGAGAAAAATTCCCACAGCCATATAGACTGTTCACGTAATTACTGACTCCTGTCCTTTCTGTAATTTCTGAAATAACCTCTCAGTCAGTTTTTGTTTCAGCCTTCATCCAGGTTTCTTTGCTATGATATTTATTTCTGCAGGGGTAGTGCTTCATCATTTCAATTTTCCATCAGTGGAGAGCTGTGCTCCTGGGTTCTGTTTCCTAAAAGCTCTGCTTATTCAGCTTTCACAGCAGGTATATACAATTATGAGCTCCAGGACAAGATAGGTCAGTTTCAAAAAAAAAAAAGGTGCTTTTAGGGCTTGAGCAGTGAGAAATCAGAGCTATTTGGTTTTAGTCTGTCATTCTGCTACCTGGCAGTAGGCATTGCCAGATATATTTGATTTAGCTGATAAGCAGAAAGCCTTCACCTTCAGGAAGCTTGTGTTGTCTTCTGGAGCATGTAATCATAGAACCATCAGTTCAGCCATAGAGGTAGAG
Organism: Pseudotriccus pelzelni; assembly: GCA_035584735.1. Taxonomy (NCBI): domain Eukaryota; kingdom Metazoa; phylum Chordata; class Aves; order Passeriformes; family Tyrannidae; genus Pseudotriccus; species Pseudotriccus pelzelni. Next base: position 27,040,370 of record JAWMRA010000162.1, on the reverse strand, counting down.
CTCTTGTTTGGAAGTTCCTTCTGGGAAAATTTTACATTTATCTTTAGCGATCTTTCTTGTGTTAGAAATGGAACTAGAGGATTTTTGAGGGAGACAGGTGAATCAAGATGTACTTCAAAAAAGTAGCAAGCAAAGTCTGTTTCTGGACGTCTGTCTGTTCCCTCTCTGTCTTTCATCAGAGAGACAAGTATGTACAGGGTGTCTAGGGCTAAAATGGTGGGTGATTAACCACATGGCAGGTGGCATGAACCTAGGTAGAGTGAAAAATTTGTGTTTATTTTTTTTAGTTAATTGAGATTTTCTCAGCTTTGGCAATCTGAGCTAAACTCAGCCTTTCCTGAAGTGGTGAGCCAGCCCACCAATAAGCAGTCCTCCAGTGGTCCAGATCCCTGAACCCTAGTATTTCATGTAACTTCCAGAGGTCTTACTGTTAAAGTTCCTCCTCAGAAGGTCTGAGAAGGTCCAAATTATCTTAGTGAATCTAAGGTGCATTCACTGCTTATAGTTATGGCTCTTTCCTCAAGCAACTACCCACCCTCATGAGCGACCGATGTTAAGAAGAGATGTAGGTGAAGTGGAGATTTGAGTGCTCCTAAAATAAAAATTCCCTAATCCAGTCAGTTGTGACATAAATATTTCCCCTTGTGTCAAAAAAAAAAGGCTGAGGGATTATTAATGCCTTTGGCCACTATTTCTGCCAAGATAAGTATACAGTAGACCATTCGAAGAGGTCTGCCTATCAGGTTTGAGACTCTTGCTGGTTGCAACCTTATTTTGTGGAAAGGATCAATTATGTCAGGAAGAAAGTGGTGGGACTGAAACAAAGCTGCTCACTCAACTGTTTCTGACAGCTGCTGTGGGAATTCCGCAGAAAGTCTATCCCTGGGAGTGTAGCAGAGCCACTCCTCTGGCTGCAGTGGAGAGGGAGGCTGATGGATTCAGTGCTCCTGTGAGAGAAGAGAAGGTTCTAATGATTGATGGCTGTCAGCACCATGAGCCACGTATTATGGCAATTTTTTCACTCCCACCCCATTTTATCTCCTTTTTCTAGAAGGAAAACAAATCAGGAGAGGTGCCAAGGTCTATCCAGTGCTCCCCTTTTCCCCCAGTTCCCTTGGAATCAGATTGAAGCGAGTATTTGAAGCAGTCATCTGTAAAAACAGGTACAGAACGGATCTTCCTTTCAGTACACGGGTTTGCATTTTTAACTGTGCTTTGTTAAGCTACCCCTGTTTTTTTTATTTTCAATACTTGTATGATGGGTTAATCAGTCTTTTTGATCTATAGTATACCTTGACAAAACTTGTTCTCTTGCACCCCTCTCGAAGACATTTCCAAAGATCTATGTAATTATGCATCATTTCAGATTAAAAAAGAGGCAAGAACACAATACAAATACACACAAAGAGAATAAAGTACGTTTTAGCCACCGGGCATGACATTTAGACCCCAGAGCTGCTGAACAGCAACAGGGCTCTCAACTCCCATGAAAGATACAGAAAAAATTGAGTTGTATTTGCAAAGAAATGTTATTATTTGGGTTGTTTTGTTTTGTTTTTTTTTAATGGCGTTTATGGCAAAATGATTCAGCTTCTCACAGCTAGACCTGGATGACATTTCCCCAAAGAACAACTTTGTCACAAAGAAGGAGGGGCAGGGGAGTGGGGAAAGCAGCACCATAAGGACTGAAATTACTTGGTAAGCTGAATCATATAACAAGAACAACTTAAGACAATAAATGATGATGATTCTGTAGCTACTAAAACATTTCCTTTTCCTTTCATGTTTAAAAGTTTATTCTTTCGGTAGTGCCAATATACTTTGAAATGGAAATTTTGGAGTTTGATTTCTCTTTTTTTGTAACTGTACCCTTTATGAACAAAATTTTGAAATGAGCAAAATGAGCTGACATAAGATATTACTTTTAATTTTTATTTATTTTGAAAGAAAAAAATAAGGGGAACCGAAGCTTAGGAAAATCTCTTTAGTTAAACTAAAAAATATTCCTAAAGTTTGAGTTCTTAGCTCTGAGATGTCAATCAAATATCTAAAACATTGGGACATTTTTTTCTCTATTATCAACAAAGTATGAGAAATATTGGGAAATCATAACAAACTGATATCACTTAGAACCCCACTCCACTTGTGTTAGGGTTGTATTTTGTGTCTTAAAGGACTGCATTGGATAATCTTGGCCTTAGCTAAAAATTAACTTAGTAAATTAATATTTATCTGCAATCCTAGTCCCAGTGGGAAAAGTTATTAGGGTTAATGAACAAACACCCAGATACCTTTCCTGTCAAGGCCTACAGGGCATATAATTATTTAAGGCAAGTAAACGTTCAAACTGACACTTTCTGGAACATTACAAGGCAACTGATGGAAAATCCCACCTTTAGACCCATTAACACCCTGAAAATCTACCTGGAGGTCTCCTGTTAGATCATGCTGAAAAGTATAACTGCATTAGAACCTTATTTTTAATTTAATTCTGTTTTCTGTGTCTGCTTATCTTACTGAGGAATTTTCTGTGCAATTTGGCTGCACAGTGTATTTCTGATTTCTCTCTCCCGGCCTTTCTCCAGCTTTGCATATCCTCTTATACCTGCCCACTGTGTTTAGCACATTCATAAGTATTTCTTCTTTCAAAGCTCAATTTACCCATTCCTCATATAAGGGTAGTCACTACATTTGCCTCTGCATTTTTCCTTTCTTATAGTATTCCATCCTATGTGGATAAGCTGCCTGGCTTTTGTTTATCTGGAATGGAGTGATTTTCCCAGGGCAGGTAAGGAAATGAAGTCAGTGAAGAAATCCATTCCAAATACACTGATTTTAAGCATTCAAAACAGGTTATCATCAGCCTGAGCTGTTCTCAGCTATCTGGTGTCCTGCTCAAGGGCTGTAGAAAGAAAGAGTTGAATCCACGCAGCCTGAAGTGCTCGAAGTTCTGTTCCTCACTTTGTTTACTAAATCGTGGTGAGACCTGAAGGTGTCAGCAGACAGGAGAGAGCACTTCTCACCAAGTGCCCATTATTTTGTGCTCTATGCACACCTTTCCTTAATAGATCCTCAAGAGCTCTACTGCTGTAGAATGAAAATCACATCATTATATTGCTAACACCCTTCCTTTACCTGCAAGGAGCTTTTGAGTCTTGCTTTTCTTTTCTTGTTGTTCTTTCACTTTAAAGAGCTTCTAATTGTATGGTGTTTGTAGTGTATGGGAGGTTCTCTTTGGCCCTTTTGGTCTAGATGTCTGTGTATTTGTATTTGCAGAACTCCCACATTAGTAAAAAGATGTCTAGGTAGGATGGTGTTTCAAGTAGTGATGTGGGAGCAGAAGTCTTGCAGGAAGTTAGCAGAGGATGACTAATTAAAAGATTAAGAATAACGGTGCAGAGAGGTATCAAGAAACCAAGAGATTTGTTTTCAATCTGATATTTAATGCAGAGGAGAAAACACTTTGAAAAGATTTTCCTAAGAAACAAAAATTGGCTTATTTTGAACAGAGAGGTTTTAAGAGTAAAACAAATAATTTTGCATGTGGAATGAGATTGGAGCAGATGCTATGCCAGGCTCTACAGTCATACAGTGTATCTTCCCTTTATGCCCAGGAACCACAGAAAATTAGAAAGTCTCTGGATTAGATGCACAACTAAGGGACCACCTTACTCAGAAAGAGAATGGATTTGAAAGCACAGCAACCTCTCTCTCTTTCTAGGGTCTGATTGTCATCTTGAATTAAGAAGACCAGAGTATTTGCTTTTCATTTATTTCTCCCTACCTTCAGTTTTGCAAATGAAAATTCCCAGGTCCCATTTTGAGTTAGAGGAAACAAGTTGTAGCTCACAGATTTGAAGTGATTCATGGGTCATTTTTACTCAGGCTCTTCTTCTCTGCTCCTTCCATCCTCAAAGGGTGGCACCCTTTATGTTAGGACATGGAGAGACCATCAGGTCTCGGAATTTTGTCTTTACAGTAACAGATCTTCCTCCAGGTTGCCAGAACTCACTTGTAACCAGCTGGGTTAGTACTTGCAGGAATCCAGCCCAGTGCTCCCTGGAGAATTATCACCTTGTTCCTATTGCCTGCTCATTAATGCTCCTGTGTAAAGCATTATCTCTAGTTACAGCCTAGATAGTTACTTAGCTACACTAATAGTGGCTGTTCAGAGCAAAATTATTAGTCTAATTCAAGAAAATTGTCTGCTTCAGCCATAGTTTTCTCTCCAGTGATAATGTTTATGAGCCTTTAGTTAATTACTAAGTGGCTTTTTGGTAGGGACAGTTAAGGACACTGTATCAAGCAGAGATAAAGAATTCTGTTGTGTTTGGTTTTTAGAAGATGAAAGCACAGAAGGAGTCAATTAACATTTATTTATCACACTCTTAAATCTGTGAGTAATGTTTGGTTTAGGTTTAGTAGGAAATAATTTTTATTCGTGAGTTATTTTTTGCTTGGTTCAGTTTTTAAGGCCAGATTTCTGTTATTTGTTTGGTTTTCTCTCTTTTTTCTTTTTTCTGTTCTTAAAAGCATGGGTTTTGTTACCTACAAACTAAAAGATTTTCATCTAAGCAAACAATGGTGGCTGAAGTGTTACAACACAGCACCAAGACCTGAAACTCTGTAGACCGTGCAAAGGCATTCCCTTCCAGTGCAAGGTGGCAGACTCCACTAACTCTCTTTTCTTCCCTGTTGTTTCCAGCGGTGATATGCCAGCTAATAGAAGAAGTCTTGCTGTTAATCAGTAAGTGTATGAGTATGTACTTTTTCTTTCTAGATTTTATCGTGTTTCTAGTGCAGTTCTCAGATTTTTGGGGGAGATTTTGTCTGCTGTTTGGTTCCTCTTCTGCTCTGATTTGCTTCTCGTCTTTGTAATATGGTGCGTTTTATCAATGCAAAGCGTACTTTTCAAGCTCACACTTTGAGGAACACAGTACTTCTCCAAAGTGCTATTTCCCTTTTAGAAAATGACAAAATCTCACTGTTAGTAAAAGTTTTTTTGCCTTAGAGTTCTTTTGTGCACAGAAGTATATAGGGAAGTCTCAGTGTAACAAATCATCTGTATAGAAATGTAACCAAGTTTGAATGTTTTTAAAACCCAACCCCCTGTTGTAAGAGGCTTGTTCTTTCTACTTGCTTGAAGTACTTATATCTTGTTTGCTGTATATATCTGGTTTTATATTCCCATATTCAATACAGAAAAATAAAATAATAACAATGAAAAGTAACTAAACTGCTGAGTGGAAAAAGACAATTCAAACAATTAAGTCTTTTTATAAGTAATTGTGCCTGGAACTGCAGGCATTGCTGTAGAAAATTTCATTAATAATTTGTAAAGCTATGCAGAAGTGCATTAGTTGCTTGTGTACCAAAGAGTATATTATCACTAGGGAGCAAAAGTGAAGTAAAAAATTTGCACAGCCTCAGGCAAAATCAAATTTTTCTATCTTATGCATGCTCTGATACGTTAACTTTCTTAAGCACTAGATGTCTTGCTATTGATTTCACTGCACTTTGTGTCAAGTTTGAATGCGATTTGAGGTTTTTGAAACTACCAAAAGGATTTATTTTAGATGTTAAGCAATCAAACCTATTATTCAGTTTTGACAGTCTCAGTGTCTGTTTTCCCCTCCAAATACCTTTTCCTCATTTGTTTCCTTTCTATTCATTAATCTTCTGTCATTTTGTGCTTAAGGTGTGTGATTGAATATACTTTCTGTTACCTGTGGTGTCTCAGAGGTAAGGCTGAATGCGTACAAGAATGTTCTGTATTTGCCTGTTAGAGCACAGCAGAGCAGTGACAAGATTTGGGGGTGGCTCCATTTGATCAGCAGGTAGTGTCTTTGTCCTAGAGAGCTAGTTCACAGCCTACTGAGTCTGGAGATGTCTCCTGCTCTCTCAGCTGGACTGCACTCATGAAAACAGAAGGGTCTTCAATGTTATTTTTAAAAGCTGGATGGAATTTCTGTTTTCCCAATAGGTTTCTGAGCATTATAAACTTTGGTACCGTTCTTCTGTCTTTTGATGCTAGTGTTGAACAAGTTCAGGTGCAAGGCAAAGCAAGACTTAAACAAGTCAAAGTTTAGCTGTTTTGAAGCTACTGTAAGAAGCTGTCACCTGTAGCTGAGGTAGCTTTGCTCAGCAAAAAATGGGAAAAGTTTTCCTGAAAGCTTTTTTTTACTTTTCTACCCAATATGATTTTCTGGTCACTGCCAAAAGAGTTATTCTAATTTTTTGTTTCAAAACTTCAGATCCGGGTCTCCTTACTTAGAATGCAGTGAACCAAGGGGTGCTCTGGTGTTGCTGGGGATGAGGTGTTAAGCCTTTGCAGGATGACAAACTGCTGACAGAACAGTAGGTCAGGTAACAAATAGCAGGAGAATCTGCTTGAGAGGATGGGAAATGGATGTTTGCATATGTCTCCCCTGACAAAGACACTTATGTGAGCTTAGAATCCTTTAGGAGACATCACCTGAAGTCCCACGTCTTGCAAAGGGAAATTTGGCCCTATGGATTCCACTTAGTAATGTAGGTTACACTTTTCTTAAAATTATTATTTTTTTGTGGTAGAGAGTAAGATGAGAGAGCCATATGGCTGTTCTTTTGTGCAGCATGTCTGTATACAGGAGACTATATTTCTTTATGAAATTTTCTTTCCCATCTTCCTGGCCAGTCTTTCTTCTCCACAAATCCACCACATATCCATCTTGGATGGAATACGTAGGTACCTCTGTGGAGCAGGGATGCTACATATCTTTAGAGACTTCTGTTTCTTTGCCAAGCATATGGGTTCACCCCCTCCAACCGTGTTTCCTGGAACACAGCTAATTCTTTGGGACTCTTTGGCTGAATGTAACATTGAGTAACTGTTTAGTTGTTCTGTTTTGTTTGGGTTTGATCTTTTTCATATTCCTGCATTCATGGAATGAATAAGAGCAGATGACAAATTGAGAATACCTTTTAAAAGGCAAATTACAAATATATGAGCAGTCAAATAAAAGTCAGTGGAGTAAACTAATATACTTTTATTACTAGGGCTATTATTACCATAACAGTTTTAATTATCTGACTGAGATTCCTCAAGTTTATAACAAGGCTCTATGTGCTCTAAGGTGGTTGCCTATCAAGTACAACTTGATGAAATTGCTGCTCAGATGAGTACTACTGTGTTTGTCAATTTGCATGTGGATGGATCAAACAAGGCAAACCATGTTCAAAAGCAGGAATCCAGGTGAGATGTGCCCATAAATACAATTATTTCAACAGCTACTGCTCTCAGAAAAGTTCTTACTTTGCTGAACTGTCTCTGCTACGTTGATCCAGAGAGAAAGTCAACAGGATTTAAGTCAGGATTCAGGTGAATGAAACCCTTAATGTTCTGTTAGAGTTTGTGTCATTCAACTTTCTGAAAAATGAGAAATTATTCCCCTTCCCCATGAATCACTCATTGCTGCCTTCTGACCAGTGGTGCTGAGTGCAGGATGGCTTGCAGTCCTCACAGTAGGATGTTGATATTACGCTATTAATTGAGTGACCTTGTGTCATTTGCTGCTCCTCAGATATTCAACAGATATTTTCTAAAAGATAACCCCCAGAGTTCTTGAAATTCCATAGTGGTATCAAATAATTAACTGAAGGTCAGAGACAGTTCCTGCTGCATCTAATTTGTAAGCAACTGTTAAGAAGAAGCTGCACGTGGTATACATGTTAATGAAGATTTCCATTTCAGGTCGTGTTATAAGAGGCATCCTTGGGGATAAAAGCGGTAGAAGTTCAAATGTTTAAGAAACTGTAAATACAGGCGGACTTCAATTCAGGCAGGTGCTTCTGCCTGTGTGCTTAATGTAGAATTTGTGCTTATAACCACTGAAGACAATAAGCACGTGAGGAGTCCCATGCAAGTTCAAACATAATGCTTTGCTGGTTTAGGATGTGGATGTCTTCATAAACAGCAAGAAAATGTGTTTCACTTCAGGAAGAATGGAAGGGTCCCTCCTTAGCTGGAAATTCCATGCTAGAACCAGAGGAAACCATGTTTGCATTGACCACTTATGCCCAGCTTTTAATTAAAATTCCTCAAAAATATGATATAAATAAAGCAATAAATTTAGACTACAGTATTGCCAACCTGAAGTAAAAATTATAGGAATTTATAATTAGTACAGGACTGTGAGGTTGTTTGGGATCTGTCATAGGTTAGCATGATTCCAGGGATTGTTCAGATGCAGGTTTTTGGTTTTTTCCTCTTACATACAGACCTATGTGTCTTAAATATCCCTTGAGAAGCAAAATTTGAAAGGTAATATAACCAAGAATGTTGTGCCCTATAGTTTGGAGAGAAGTTAGACAACATGACTGTCATAGGACTCAATCTTATATTTCCTTAGATTTTTTTAAAAATTAAAAATATTTACCCATACCACACTAACGAAGCCTATTTGAGCTGTCTGAACAGTCTGAACACATCACTTAGCTATTAATTTGCTCAAGAGTTTAATTAAGTAAAAATGAATTATTGAACTGGTTAATATATGACTTAGTGTTTAGCTAAAAAGTCTCTAGCAATGCAAAACAAATTTTCCTGCTTTTCAAAACGACACGTTTTCTTTGACCATTAATTAGTTGGATTCTTTTATTCACACACAGAAAGTCTTCAGTGAGGGAAAACAATTCAGCGTTACTTTCTCTTGTATTGGGTGTTACTGAATCCTTTTGATGTGCTGTTTGTCTCCAAAGGCATTTTGTTGGAATCAGGTATCATTATACGTCTTTATACAATGGTATATTTCTATATAACCAAGTATTTCCTATGCTTTTTCAATATCCTAATACATATTACACAAAACACTGATGATTGGACTAGCAAATTTTAGATAATAGCCTTCTGATTTTCCATCTCTGATTCTGTTCATTTAAAAGCAAACTGGTTTTACAGAGGACATATATCCTATATTTTTCTGAAAAAGATACATGGAAATTATGAAAAAAGAGAGAGCTCTGATAGCAGATATTCTAGTTTAACCCAGTATTGGACTGTTCACCTGCAAAACAAATACAACAGGTACAATAAGGGTTTTTCACAGTTTGAGTTTCAGCTTTGTGATCCTTGCCCACCATGATAACTCTTCTGTTTTGCCCAGCACACAGCAACAGCAACCAGCTGAATAACATCCAGCAAAGTAACATCACCTGAGGAGTTCTGTCTGCAAGGAGCCTCTGCAGGGGCCATCCTGCCTGTATAGGGCTGGCTCACTCAGACACAAACCAACACCAAGGCTGTTTCAATAAGGGAACACAGCACACTGTTGTCCCCAGATGGGGCTGGTACTCCACGATGGCACAGAATGAGGTGAGACAGTGTGAAACTCCTTCATATCAGTTGCAAGTGTCCATGAAAACTATTTTCCATGGAATAATTGATAGGATGGGGAAAAGGAGAATAAAGGACAGAAGTGCTCTGGAGCAGAGCCAGGCAGAAAAGAAAGAATGAATTCTGACTGCTCTTAGTTAAACCTTATCAGTCAGTCAAAATAAAGATTTCACTGAATGAGTGATTGAGTTGGGGTTTTGCTGTGTCTTTCAGATTCAAAGAAGCAATGAGCAGGAAAGCAAAAGTTACTTCAGCTTCGTATTTGACTATTGGTGCAGTTAACATTTGAACAACTAAAGATTATGGGGGTTGATCCAAGTCACACATAGTTGTCTGCCTACCTGAAGGAATCAATCATATTGCTGTTGATGATAAAAAAAAAAAAGAGGTGGAAGGTGGAGGAACATTGGTCTCTCATTATTGCCTGTTTGGTTTCTTTTGTCGCCCCAGTTGACACAAGAAGACAAAGTGAGAGGCGATAAAATGCAGGAGCTTTATACTGGTCAAGGAAGACACTTTCTGACAACAACACAGTAAAATTGTGTGTGCAGTTGTTAGTATTTTCTTTCCTCTTGTCAAAACTAATTTGAAGAGAAGGCACAGGCTAGTGCTAGGTCACTGTCATGCCTTTAGAAATTTGTGCACCGTGTACAGAACAAGGCAAAGAACTCAGATGTTTCCCTGTCTGAAGTGAAAAAGAAGTTTGTTTAATTCCACTCAAGAGAGGTCCTTTTAAACAACTGAGAGACTTGCAGATAAATTAGGGCCACCCAAAGAGAAAGAGTAGAGCTGTGATTCACCACACCCTTTTGGAAGCTTGACACCCAGCTGTTACAGCAAGATTGCTTTATAATGTTTGATACCCACTTCTGTAAAACCCATGTAACTGTGCAGATGTGCTTTGCCTGAGATCCTTGTTTCCTGGCATAAGGGGGCAAAGGTCTGACATCTCTGAGTATGAAAGTCTGGAGATTCAAAACTGAAGGTTGGTCTAACTGTGCAACCTCATATCCATCCTAAGGCATGGTGCATAGTGATAAAGGTCTTTAAACTTCCCTGCCTACAAGAATTTCACAAGCAAGGCTCCATACAGTGCTGGTGCTGCTTACTTTGGGAAAGTTTCTTGTGCTGATTCTTTGGGGGTTTGTTTTGTTTGTTTGTGCTTTTTGTTTGGTTTGGTAGGGTTCTTTTGTTGGTTTTTTTGTTGGTTTTTGGGGTGGTTTTATTTTGCTGTTGTTTGTTTGGTGGTGGGCTGCTTTTTTTCTGTTTTGTTTTGTGTTTTTTTCCTAATACCTGTACAATATAGTTGAAGAACAGACACTGCTTCCTACTGCTGGAATTGAGAGGAGTGTGAACAAATTTGTGAGTCAGTCAGAGCAGTTCTCTTCCCCACTTAAGGAATTATTTATATTTTGTCCATAAAGCTGGTGTGGTTTTGCTGTTGGCTGTGTCTTGGCCATCTGTAATGATATCTCTTCATGGCTGGCAAGCTGCTTCACCCTAACCTTATTCACTCCAAAGGGTGGAGCTATAAGCTCTCTGATATCACCTCTAAAGCCAGTCACCGTCAGTGTAGACATGAATCTCTGTAATTGTGTATGTCTGAGGAATATTTAGCGATACGTACACAAGGTAGCTTCAATGTACGTACAACAAAGGCATGAGGAGATGCAAAGCTTAGCTTGCCTGTTAAAAGATCTGAGTCTCAAGCTGAACATCCTGAAAAGAAATGAAGGTTTTGCTTCAGCTTTCTGCAAAAAATATGTGCAACTTTTTTGTTGTAGGGTTTTTTCTTTATTATTAGTTCATGCTTGGATACTAAAAGCAGCACTGTATAACCCTCATCAATAGATACAGAAGGGCTTTAGGGAGCTAGGAGTAAAGCTCAACTTTAAAGATCAGAAAATAAGGCTCACTAAAGTTGAGCCCAGGTTTTCAAGAGCTGGAGGGGATTTTACCCTGAAAATCCTTTAAAAATCAAGTGTAATGAGCTCCTTTAACAGCTTTTGAGAATTACCCCTTAACAATTTGTGTAAGATTCTTTGAAGAAGAAGCTAGTCAGTAGAGGCTGACCAGTCTCAGGACTCCTGTTCTGCAGGGTTCATAAGTATTTCACTATGCTTACAAGTTTCCTAATTTTTCTTATGTAGAAGTTAAGCAGCAGGTGCACAAAAATTTTTTTCTGTCTCATCCCTTGGTTTGTGTTAAATATCTTATCTGTCAACTGGATTTCTCTCTCTTTCTACCCCTACAGAAGGAACTGAGGGGTTTAAGCACAGGAGGGGAGAAAAAAATGGCTTTACTGCAATACATCATTTAGTTCTCTAGTACCGATGGAGAATACCCCACATACTACATATCAAAGGCACATGGAGGGGAGAGCACTGGGAGGGCATTACTTTCCAGCATTTAAACATCCTTTAGAGTCATGTTTCAACACAGCATGAGAGGAGTAATGTATTCCTGGCTCAAACTGGCAAACATCAAATCCTGCCACGATGCAGTGAATAGTCATGATGAACCAGCACCAAGACAAGCAAAGAAGCTTCATCATCTGGCTCTGCATTACAGTTACCAAACACCTGCCTGAGTCTATCCTGCAGAACTGCCAGTTGCAACAGAGAGGCTTTTATGGGAGATTCACCCTTTGGAAGCCCCAGATCATTCTAGCATGTCTGCCACATCAGAAGAGGAAGTGAACCAACTGGCTGGAGGCAGAAGTGCGGGGGAAGAAACAGCAGGGAGGTCTGTATGTCTGTGAGAGGGCCAAGGACGTAGAAAATGGAAAAACAGGGGAGATAGTGCACTTTGATATTTGTCTGCTCCCGGGGGAACAGCTAACAGATGGCAAAGGGAGTGGGAGTCAGGAGAACCTACTTGTAAGATGCCAGTCAGGGCTAATGGCATGGATCAGGAAATGCTGAGGCCTTTCAGGGATCCTGCTCTGATGGTAATACAAAGGAATTCAGGCTGGGACTGGAGCAGAGTTTCTCCATTAAAAACTCAACACCTGGTGCTGCTCCCTGGCAACAGGATGATGCAGTATGATGGGGATGTGCTGTACTGTGCTTTTTGCCTCATACCAAGGACTTTAATAGTCCTAGAGCCAGTCAACATAGCAGCCTGTCAGTTCCCAATCAGTTCTAATATTTAGTTTCAGTTCTCTAAAATAGACATGAAAGGAATACAGCAATTGTCATTTCAGTTTATACATAAAATCTTACTAGCTGCTTATCTGTAGCTATGGTGGTAGTTTTCAGGTGCTGTGTGAAAAAATAGCAGCTCTGCAGATGATGAATAGTCTAATGAAGTCAGAGAAAGCTGCATAATTAAGCAGTTAAGGTAAAATCACAGCTATTTTGGAAGAATTCTAACTTTAACAAGGCCAAAATTTTACCTCAGGTCTTCATAGAACAGTTTACCACTAAAGAATTTCTTTTTCCTTGGCCCTGAAGGATGGAGGATTATAGCCTTAATTTTATTTATCCCTTCTTACGTAACCATGAATGCTCTCATTAGCCGTATAAATGTCTAATACTCTTTCAAATGCTGGTAAACCCAGCCATTCATTAGTAGCCCAAGGGCAAAATAATTCTTTTCACCACCAGTGCTGCAGATTTATAAAGTTTGAGCCTTATAACATTTTTCTCTTAGGTGGGCCAGAATATGCTTAATTCATTTTCTCATACTTAGAATATTATTATTGAATAGTTTAAAAAGTTTAGCTGCTGGAAAACATCTGCACTGTGCTCTCTGGGGCTTTTTCATATGAGAAATAGTTGCAAATATTCATTGAGATCAACTTGATGTGGGGGTTTCTGGCACACCTTTCAAATTTTCTCCGTTTCGTAGAATATCACATTCATCTTGTGGGGCTGATTTAGTTTAATTCCACACAGATCAAATCTCCTTCACTTTGATTGCTGAAAAATATTTTCACTGTGAATTTAAAAATAATGTAGCAGGACTTTCACGCCAAAGGAAGTTCTTTTCTGTTTCTCCATGACTCTTATTTTTCAGTGCTTCATTTAGAGTTTTCATTGTGCATGTTTTCACACATTTAGCCTTTGGCAGGTTGGGGTGTGTGATTTATGATGTAGGCAACATATTTTGACCACACTGCAGCTGATCAAGAGGAATCTGTTTTAGAGAAAAGATGAGTGAGTACAGGAAAAAAATAATATTCTCAAAAAAATGAAATAAATTTGAGGGTAAAGGTAATGACTTTGTTCATACACTGCTGTGTGAGGGCTCTTGGTAAACAGCTCTATCACAGAATGGTTGTCTGATAACAGGCAGATTACTCTCCTAGAAATATTGTTTCTCCTAATCCATCTCATGTCTTCCTTATCAGCACCGATATCTTTAGAGACACAATGGGCTATTTGCTCTTGTAGTGCCTGCAATGAGGCTTTCGATATGGAGCCAGGAGACAGCTGAGCTGGTCACAGCTTGCTGAAATGGAAGAGTGAGTTCCCTCTCCTTCCTTCCTTGGCTCTGGCACTTACCTGTTTGCATGGACAGCCAATTTGCCTCTTCCACCTAACCAAGGGATTTGCTTCATGCCAAGGTAATTTTCTGCTCTTTAGCAAATAGGATTGGTGCACCGTGGGATCAGACCTGTGCCAGAGCTGTCTCAAAGTAAAGCATTAGGGGTGCATGGCATGGGAATAGGCGAAAAGCGAGAGAGGGCCAGATAACGAGCTGTTGATTCGGTCCAAAACCTGCTGCAATCTGTGCAATGATGAGAGCTCGTTGTGGTTCTGTACCCCAGTACAGATTTCCAGTATGAGCTTAGATGAGCAATGTCTACTCTTCTGCCCAAGATCTGTGTTACTACAACAAGGTGAGAACCAACAGGCTTCAAAATCAATGCTGTGGCTGCAAGCTATTTGTTGAAAGTCAGAGGAATTCAGAGCACTGTTAGTTACCATATCAATGTACGCCAACGTTTTCAAAAATACTTGGTTTTAAGTAGATATTCAAGTTTCCAAGTATTCAGTCATTGTTGCTTCATCTCCCTCTTTCTCACTAACTTCTTTATTGGTGATGGATAACTCTGAATTTAGACTGTTTCCATATGTGGGTCAGATTATATAGATTTTAGAATGTTGCATCAAGCTGGCAGGTTTGACAAACCAGGCCACTGTTTTGACAGAGATGTCTTTTTATCTTCCTCTCCATACGATCAGGGTTGAAACTCAATGCTTGTCACAGAGATGCTCCTTTAGCAGTCTCAGAAAGGAGCAGAAAGCTGTCAAATAAGGAACTAGAGTACCACAGCTTTGTGCCAATATGACTGAAGAATGGGACAAGGCATCTTGGCAGCAAATATTTCTATCCTTGTTAGCATGGATGAGCTCTTGGCTTTGAACCCTCTCCTTTTTCTAATGTGCAGATGGCCATGGACGACATGCTGTGTTTTGGCAGATGACAGTGACACAGAAGGGTGTACAGACATGCAGCTTTGTGCTTCTGACCAATATACAAACTTTTTATTTGCTGCCATCCTCTGCATCCTCTGGTCACCCTCTGAACTTTACAGTGAGCAGAATGAGATTTTCCCCTTCCCAATACACAAAGCAGCAGCTGACCTTTGACAAAAATTTGTATGGTGCTCCAGAACAGCCAATTGTGCAGAGAGTTGCTGATTAAAGACACTTCTGAAAATATGCAGCTGTTGACAAATGTGGCTGATGAACATTTCAGAGTAATTCCATGCTGTGGGTAGACATCCCTTACTGATTTTGGCTGAAACACAAGTGTCTCTGCCTCTTGCCCATTGGCTGGCACTTGCTGGCTCACCAATCCCACCATGCTGCCTGTGGAGGGACTGGGGCAAAGTGCTCCCTGCCCCACTCCAGGAGAATCATCTGCGCTAGCACAAGCCTTTGGGCCTTTCAGAAACTCAGCTGAGTGTGTCCAAAGTGAATTCAGGGATTCTCACGTTGTCCCATGGTCTGGCAGAGCTGTGGGGATGTGGCTTCAGGCAGAAAGCATTAACTGACAGAGAGGAAAGGCTCCCCCAAAACCCAGTGCCACGCTCATCAAGGCAAATGGCCAACAGTTACCTCAGCACTCGCCCTTCTGGATGATGTAGCCCATCCAGAATGTGTTTTAACTCACAAAACCTTAGAGCTGGGACACGCATCTCTTTAGCCCATCCCTTGGGCATCCTGTTCATTGAGCTGTGTCTGGTTTAGTTTTTAAGTTTGGAGAGGAAAGGCTCAGGGATCTGTGGGTCTGATCATGGTCTCGAGGGTCTAAGCCCAGTGCTGACATTGCACTGAGAGTTTTCTGTTTTTTGTTTTTTGTTTTTTCTATTAGTGGCTGCTGTGCCCTAGAGACAATTTCCCTTTAAATACAAGAGTGTTACTATGATTTTCTCCTGCAGTATATATTCCAGTTCAAAAAGACATATCACAGCTATATTGGCCATCATGGCTCCCCTGAGTTTTCCTCCATTAACCATAACAAAATGTCATTAATTATTTAGGAAGTGCAAACTCTAAACACACTTCTAGTTTCACAGTTTTTTTGTTACATCCTGTAATGAACAGGACAGAGAGAAAGGATTATTTAAAAAGTGGCTTTGAGGTAACACATTACTGAAGTAATTTCAAATTATCTGAAGGAGTCATTTGGAATGACAGCTTTTATTACTTCCTCTGTCAGTAAATTAGGGGATAAGATGCAAACCATTGAAATGAAGCAGGAAATATTTTTCCAGGTGCTTGCAGATGACATACTAAATAATTTAGTATCTGGGAACAGTGTGTTATGCAGTCATTCAGCAGAAGGAAGAAAATTGAGTGTGTACAGTTCTCTCAGCTACTGTTCTGGTCTTACTGATATTTACATCAACAAAGAGGTGGAATAACAGTGGGAAATCTGACCAGTCTAGTTGCTGTTTCATGACAGTATGCATTTTCTATTTCAAAACATACAACTGAGAGGCCCCCAGTCTCTCTCTAATATCTTTCTGTTGCTCTCAATTTTTTAAAAAATTACAAGTTCTTACAAATTTTTAGCTACATGTGCAATCTGATTTTATGCCCTTCACTTCCTAGAGGCCTTGTCTTTTACGAAGTATGGGGTATATGTTTGGTACTCATTAACATCTAGTTTTGTATTTGACTTAGCTGATATCTCTACTATGATTTTTTTTCTTGCTCCTAGACTGGGCTATGACATCTTTTTTAAGACCTACAACTATGAGCATGTGAAAGTGAGGTATCAGCTAGCAGAGATTTTCATTGCCATCACTTTCACCAGGAAATAATGTAAAAATGTCACTGCAGTTTCAGTGCAGGTTCCAGTCTTGCAGAGATACAATAGCTTATGGCTGTAGAGTTAATTCAAAACAGTTTGGTTAATGAAAATAATAGACGCCATTGTTCATTTTAAATAGGACATAGTGATAATGATACAGACTACCAGTGGGTAAATAACTTATATATATATATATATATTTGCAAATTTCTAACCCACTTCTAGTTTGAATGACTATGTAGTTCATTTAATTTTGATACTCTGTCTCAAAAAAATTTCTAAAAATGAAATAGATTCTTTTTCCCCTTCCCCCCCCCTCCCCCCGTATTAATTTTGAGTTTCTGAAGTTCATTTCTCACCCTTCCCTCCAGCCTTCCGGTACTTTTAGAAATGCTATTCCACTACAAATATGAGGTAGCTTTACTTTTTTTAAAAATTTTATTTTATAGTTTTTTCCTTCCTCTGAAGTGAATCATTTACTGTGAAGCAAGTAGTATAGTCCTTGATTTGATTGTTTGTAAGTTCGTCTCAGTACAGGTTTACTGTTTTACATACGTTGCATACGGATGTATATACAAGTATGACTGAGTATATAATGGAGAAATTATACTCCATTGATCTGGTCTGTTCCATCGATGTTTAGTGCTTTTCATAGTCATAATAGTCCAGTGCTTGGAATAAGCAGCAGCCACAGTCGTTCTTCTTCCAGTGCTGTAAACTGCAGCAATAAGTTACACAAATGATTTCTTTGACATCTCTAGAGCACTTTGCCTCTGACCTCAGCATTGACAAAGATTCCTGAAGCCCTGCTGGTGCTGGGCTTCTTGGAGCTGTAAGTGCTGTCCTGTGACTGGCAGGCACAGAATTTGCATTAAGTACTTTGAAGCTCTTGGAAAAGACCAGTTGAAAAGTCTCTCATTTTCGAAAGCAGCTGAAATAAGACAGACCTTGGTGTTTGTGCCTTCGTAAGAAATATGTTGTTTTCCTTAAATGTAAGGAATTGGCCTGACATTTTCAAAGGCACCATTGTGATTACCAGGCAGAAGTTTCAAAATATCAGACTTGAATTATTTTCTGTTCCAAGCAGCTATTGCATTCTCCCCTCTGAACTGTGTTTTGTTAAACACACATCAAGGTCTCAGAGCAGTTTGGAGAAAAACAGGTTCCTATTCTAGAAACTGTGTTCTAGGAGCAGAATTTGGACAACCTTCACCCAAAAGACCTTTCTAAAGCAGCTGCACAAAGAAAATATGATAATGCGTGAAGAAGGAATACTGAGGCTCATCTTACTCTGGCTGCACGCAGATCAGCTTTGAAGTTGTGCTTGTATCTGCATGTATATTTAAATAACTTGTCACTGTTTTTGAAAAAAACCTGGAAATCTGAGGTCCCAGTTTGCATTTCTAGTTTGTTGATGAGTCAGAGATTCATACTTTTAGGCAAGCAAAAGTTCTCTGTTCTAGGGCAATATTTTGGACAGAAAGCATACTTCTGAGTTTAATAACAGTGCAGGAAAAGCTTCTTTTTCCTTTAAATTTATACGTCTGTTTGCAGACAAGCTGTGCCTGTGTGCCTGAGTTTGCCATTTACATTTGCTTTCATGCCTGCTACGAGAAGTTTTTTAAGTCACGTTTTGACATATTTTGGTAGCAGTGGCAGATCGAAATGCACTTGGAACACGTGAAGTGGTCTGAGGTCTTTGCTCTGCAGAGGGGTCAGGCTCTGAAATAACTTCTGAGTGTTGAAAGATACCTCAGTACATGAGACCCCAAGCAGCAAAACCGTCTGTGAGCTGAGGGATTCGGCTTCTGATCTACACAGATCTGGTGTCCTCTTGATCTGCCCCTGCCTCTAATTCCATCTGTCTTATTTTTGATGCTTGTTTTTCCTATGGATCAATAGTTTTGGAGTGTGAGTGTCTGACAGACTGCTTCAGGCAGGTCCTTGATGAAACAAGACATACGTCAAGCTGAAATGTGGCAGGAGATGAGGACAGCAGTGAGAATAAGGCTAAGGAAATAGAGTGAGAAAAAGAGGGCTAACACTTACAGGCTAGTTATTGCTGGTGTCTGTGTTGAAGGAGATCTTCTGATAATGACATCTTCTCATACTGTGTTACTCTTCATGAATAAAGTTGTAATAAATTCCTGCCTATGCATATTTTCCTCCTTCTCCTTCTTCTTCTGGGAGGGATAATTTAAATAGAAACATTGTTAAACTAAATTTGAAGGGATGATACAGGGCCTTTTACAACCTTTTATCAAACAGGAACAGTTTTCTATGGAATTTTTTCCCTCAAATAAATAGGTGCTGGTTTGCAAGTTCGTTTTTGAAGCAATGGGATTCTTTAGAACTTCTCTGCTCATTAGGAAGTTGCTTTGGTGATAAATAGCTCTCTGTCTAGCTCCTTTCTGGGGAAAAAAAGATAATGATTGAGCAAAGAGAGGAAAAAAGCATAAATCCCGTATTCCTTCTGCAATTCTCTCACTTCTGAATTATTAATATTTTAAATTAGGGTGATAGTTGCTATGCCTTTGTTCTCCATGAATAAAGCACAGTATAGACCATTTCACCATCACAGAAATGTAACCACCCCTGAGGCAGAGACTCAGACATGTATGAGCAAAAGTGTTTCTATCCCAGTGAATGGTGACAGATCATCCTTGTTGTTTCATACAGCTCTTGTAGTCTTCATCCCAGCTCCTTCAGTGTTTCCCCACAGTTGGAGGACCTGATGTCCAGGAATGTTATAACTAGGACCTGTTTGAAACAACGTAGAGGAAAACAGCTTTTCCTTTTTGCCCTGGATGGGGGACTGTATGTTTACTCTGTTATTCAAGGTCATGCACATGGTAAAGTCTCCTCTCTCTTTGGTCTCTTGTAATTGGCAGACTCAGTATTTCTCTGCATAACAAAGGCACAGCACACATGATATTTTTATATCAAAGGTACCATTGTCTGCTTTTCCATCAGAAATAACATGGTACTGTGGGAGCTCAGATCTTTATTGATTAAAGCTCTTCCAGGGCTGCAAGTAAACACTCGAAGAACATTTGTTACTTTCTATGGAATTGAGGAAATGTTCCCATAGATATTTGTCCTCAAAGGTTAGAAAGAAAATCTATATTACCACAGGTCATATTTTTCTGGGACATATTTGCTTAGCTTTTCTAAAAGTAATACATGACAAACACAAGCGATCTTTTGCCCATATAGGCTGACTTTGAACTGGACTTTTTCCAAAGGTCAGTGTCTCATCTCTGACCTAAACCTATTAATAGCAGCAGGGATAACAGCAATAATGACTTAACTTATGCAAGCACAACATGATATTGACCCAAAATTTACATGTTTGGAGATCTCAAAGCTGTTGTAATTTCTAAGAAGAAACATACTAAAATGGAAATGGTAGCAAAACCTGTGGACTTCTGCAGAATAATCTAGGACATGGTAAAATTGTATTAGTGTAAAAATAATTTGGGAGGGGTAGGGAATTGAAATTAAAAGAATAAATTATATCTAAGAATGAAAACATGAAGCGAATGAATGTGAATTAAACTTTTCTATTTGAAATATTTTCAGTTCACAGGAGGTGAGAGGGCTGGCAATGTTGGATACCCTGAAATCTATATTTTCTCAATATTGCTTTCTCACAGCTTTTCACACACCTCCAATATTGTTATGTTCCAGTATCTCATATCGTAGGTGAGAAACTGTTATCTAACATGATAAATACTGCCTTTTAAATGTCAACTCTTATGTACCTAAACTATTACCACAAGTAACACTCAGTGCTTCTGTGAACTGATACTGGCTTTCACAGTAGTGAATAGCATATTGTACTGGCACTTTAAAAATTAGGTTTTTGTTTCCAGTTCTGGCACTGAAATATAAGACCTTATATATATTATATATAAGACCTTTCCCCTGCACCCTCTGTCTGTTTGTGAGATTTTATACCTCAAGTGTTATGGCTTATTTCATGCTTTAAAATGTCTATTTGATGGGCCTTGATTTCAGGCAATTACTTTAGAGGATCTCACAGCAGAAGTACATGATAATGACTATAAAAATAAGAAATGTGACACCCCGCAATATCCATTTTTTTAATGCCCTTGAGCAAAACATGTTTTTCCTGGCTCTGTTGTCTGGGGCACAACTTCACTCTTTCATTTCTGCTATGTTGAAAGGAATATCAAAGCTGCATCTGAAATGTGAGAACAGGAGGTAAAAGCGGGTGTAAGAGAGGTCACAAGGAAAGGGCAAAATCATTAATGTTTTAGAAACTACATCTGACTCTCTAGGCCTCTGTGATAAATTTATGCCTTGTGATTTTTCATACCAGTCTTTTTCTTCTCTCCAATTTACAAACTTTGATGTGCTGCTTTACTGCGAAGGAGAAAAAAATGTGCAAATTATTTCATTATGGGGATTTTAATTTCCCTGGCATCTCTGGCCCAGTCATACTGAGACATTCAGATGAGTATCTGTCTCTTCCCTGCACTAGATCTCTTTGAGGATACAGCCACAGGAACTTACCTTGCACAGTAGTTGCCACTGAAGCATTTTCCTCCTTTTCCTGCTTGTTGATGAAGCCTGAGCCTCATACAGACTTTTTTTTCCCTCTAGACAATTTTCTGACAGATTGGTTTCCTAATCTCATCCCCATCTAACCAGACTGACAGTGTGAGTAGGATGACAAGGGGCAGTATTGCCAATATCTTTGACCAGCAAGCCTTGCTATCAGTAGCAATTTGACAATATTACAGGACCATACCTCTTTCCTTCCTGCCTCATCACAACATCTATGTTCCCCTTCTTTAGTATGCAGTGCAACATTGATCTGCCACATTACTGCAACTATTACAATCATTCTTGTCATAATCAGACGTACTATGAAATCATTAGATTAATTAGAGTAACCTTGCAGTAATTCGACTTGCTGTGCAATTACCACTGGAATTACATAAAACAGTTGTGTGCCAGGTTTGCCTTCTGCTTCATGCTGAAGGAACATGGAGCACCTGGGCACTCTCCCCTGTCAAAACCAGTCCTCCCTGTACAAGAACAGCAATGCAGACAGATGGAGATGGAAAATTCTTTCCAGGACTCTGCCCTACTAGCTCTTTTACATTTAAGTTGCCAGTATCATATTGTGATTGTCCCTGTTAATTCTGTATTTCTTCGGTTTAAATTGAGGCTTGTTGAAAAACTTCTACAAAATAGCTTAAAACAAGCCTGTCTCCTGCCTTGGGCAGTCTTGTGACAAGAACATTTCCTGAAGTTGCTTGTGAGACCCTGTGTAAAATGCAACATTATTAGTAATCTTTGGTCCTAAACTCTAACAGTGAATGAACCATTTCTGCAGTGCATGACCCAGAACCACAAGATGATACAGAATTTCTTAGTTTGCAAGTTGATTGTGCAATAGAGTTATCCTTCTCAGAGTCAACGAGTGTTTGCATGGCTGTGAATTAGTCTTGGGAGTCAACATTCCCATTATGCAGCTGTGCTGGGTGGTAGCGAGAGCAAGGGTTTTTTCAGAGAAATGCTGGTGTTGTGAGCCTGGAAAACAACTATTGCAAAGGATATGTTGTGAAAGAGTTCAGTCACAAAGAAAGTAGCTTTCTGTAATATTTGCGTGGTTCATACTGAGGAAGAACTGTCATAATTCTGAAGACGTATAGCTTTCAGCTTATATTTTATTAGTTGACAGTGCAATATTGCATTGTCTGGATGAGATCCTGAACAAACTAGCTCTTTTCACCTCTGTTTTGCTGTGTAATTTGTATTTAGCTCTTACCTAAGATGTTAATCTCCTCTACTGTTTTGGCATTATTAAGAAATTATTATTCTAAGCACAGAACTAACTTTCACCAGCAGGAAGAGCATCTTCAGGGGTTGCTATAGCAAATATAATGTTGAAATCCCCTTGGCAGCAGTGAAATGGAGTGCTATTAACACACACAGAGTATGTTCTCTAGTTCAGAAAATGAAGCATTATTTTGCTTGATTCTGTCAAAGCCCAAACATATTTATTTCACCTTCAACAATTGGTCATATATGAAAGAAAACCTTTTTCCCTGTTAAGTTGTATAAATCCATTGAAAACATGGATAGTGGTCTTTCAAGCAAGTAGCATTGCATGGGTTTATAAGGAACAACAGAAACTCATTTATATAGTTGTGTCCATTACAGATTCTCACTTCCATTTCCCAAAGTGAGTGGCAATACCTCAGTTTTTACTGTACTGCATCTCTGACATTGTTGGTTATCTGGAAATTCGGGGAAATCATGGCCTGTGCTAACTTAGATCCAGTACTGAGCTAGGTTTTGTCTAGTCTTTATGTATCCACTTTTGTTGTTCTGCTTTTCCAACTGCTGTCTCCCAGCAAGAAATCCTGAAGAGGTAACATAGCAAGCTAGAGGTGATGCAGTTGTGTTTGGCAAGTAAGGGATGAACCTGTGTTCCAGTAAGGCAAGTGCAATTCCTTGTTTCTGTGTTGCATGGTGATGTGTTCTAGGGTCTGTACTGGGATTTTTGACTTGTAAGGGAATGCATTATGGACCTCACTGAACTGTCAAGGCACTAAATAAGTAAATAAGGAAAAGAAAAGAAAGTGCTCTTTGCCAAACAATTGTGAAGTAAGGACTTGACTATACTACTGTAAATGTAGAAGTGGGTCCTTCATTGTTAAAACATAAGGAAAATAATGGACTATGCTTACATGAAACCTCAACAGAACCATTTTTTAGAGATTAAAACCCAGTGAGTGAAGACAGTAAAGATTTACCAAAGATAAATTTAGTCATTTTTTTCTCAAATTATGTTTAGATAGCTGAAGTTCCTTAGGTCTAATTCCCTGTAATTCAGTAAAGTATGTGAGACAGTGACACAGGGGTGATTATTAAAACTGGAAAAGAGAGAAATCAGTCATGGCTGAAAGAGAAATAACAGTGGGTTGATCTGGAAAGGAAACTCCTGGACTGAAGGGTGATTACAATTGAATTCCTCAAGTGTAGGCCTTGTTTAATACTGCCATTAATAAACTTGTCACAAAGTGTAGAAGCCTTTTAAATAAATTTGTTGATCCCACAAAGTTGAAGATATCAGTACAGAGAAAGACTGAAATACCATAACAGAAGAACTGGAGGATTGAAGTAATAAAAATTAGATGAAATTTAATGGAGCAAAGCACAGGGTCATGCATGGGGGCATTTTTGAGCAGAAGTTTTACTACTAGTTCAGGTGGCTCCAAGTGAAGATGAGAGCTGGAAAGAAAATCTGGGTGATTTCCTGGAACATTATTTGACTGGGAGCCACCCATGTTTCAGAACAGATGCAAAGTGGGCTGAGAGGATGAATCAGACAAATGAAGAGCATATTGTGCACAGACAGACTGAAGGTACTTAATGTGTGCTCTGACCAAATGAAGTCTGAGAAGGGATATGAGTGTCTTCTGCTGGTGAACAGAAACAGCAAGAGAAGTAATTTAAGGCACAGAGAGGCTGGAGCAGTTGACCATAAATTAATCAGGAATAAACTGACAAAAGAGTTGAAAACCACAGTCACCTGGGAGTGATATGCGGGTCAGCCTCCCATTAGAAATAGTGAGTGTAAAAAATATGATCATTAGACGCACAGTTTATTAAATATACAAATGCAGCTGATAATACAATATCAAGGAATTGAACTTCATATCCTTTATCTTCTGTTTGTATGCAAATACATTACCTAGTAAAACTAAAGCCATCAGAATAAAAACAAAACAAAATCTGTGTTAAGTCAGTCTGTGTTCTTAATAAGTTGCTTTTCCCAAATTAACCAAATGGAGGTAAGGATGTTACAACTCCCACAGGGTTGTAAGATGAAGCACTGTTTATGTTATGATCTATTTTTTTTCTCTTCCTCATTTTATTATTTTGAATAATTGGCATACTTTCGCTGCAAGCAGCTTTGATACAAAACATTACAGCAGATCCTTCTGTCACATCTGCCAGTGTAATTTGTTTCATTTCAGTCCAGTTTTATGAATCAAGGTCCTGGCTTTCAGACTCTTATAGAATTGTCTGTCAGAAGTAATTTCAGCCACTCCAAATTTTTATGAAAGACCAATAGGAAAGGCACTAAAAACTCAGAAAAATACCTGGTGTATATGTTCCCTGTTCTGTCCCTAAGGAAGACTTTCAGGACTCCAGGTTTAGTAATGCCCCCTATAAAGCTACAGTTTTGCTGCTGATGTGGGGAGAAACATGAGACTACAAGTAATCAGCAGTAATAGTTGTTCCTGTTGGCCAAGTCCTCAGCCAGTGTTAATCTGCCTTATTTTCTAGATGTCAGTTAACCTATACTGATTTATACCCCAATCCCAAGTATGAAACTGCCTGTGAATAGCATCTAATATGGCCTTGATTTTCTTGTTGCCAAGGTCACATCATCACTGTCAACTTCTCTGGCAGAATATTTAGAATTTATAAATACAGTCCAGGCTTATTCAACTTCTTAATTGAATTAGATATTTACCAAAAGCCATACAAGATATTTACAAGCCACATTCTGTCTCTAAACACAATTATATAATGTCCCTTCTTCTATGATTTCCCTGTCATTTTAAAATGCATTTGCAGTAAGAGGCTGATGAAAAACTCATTGAAGTCAGTGAAGGCCAGTGAGTTCTAACTTCAGTCTTTAACACGTTTAATGTAGCAGTTTGTGCTCTACATTGGCCTTGCTGTTCACTGCTGATGCTTCCCTTCCTTTCTATTTATTTTTCTCGTCTTCCTTTTTAACTTTTTCTCTGAATTTGGTAGGATCTCCTCAGAGGTAACTGTCTTGAGACAGTCCAGCAATTTCCAAGTACACTTTGGCAGGGATATGCAGGATGTTTTCCCCTGCCCTTTTCTGCACCTGTCAAGCAGGAACTTTCAGGAGTTGTTTTGCCAGGCTGCATTTTGTATGGCAATGGGTTAATGCCAACTGCCCTTTCCCTGGAGCCTGCAGTGTAAGCATAATTTCCCATTGCTACAAAACAACTCCAACATCACACTCTCATGCTTGTAGTGAAATTCTTCAGCTTTTAAAAGATTTATTTCTTGTCAAGCTCTTATGCACTGATAAACTACAGCTTGAACTGATTGGCACTCCCTGGGAAAAAAACAGGTCTGGGAATTATCACTTATTTGCTTTTTAAAGTATCTCTTGTTCTCTCGAAACACAGAGGGCTGATACTTCCATAGGACTTAAAAACTACTGAATTGCTCCTTGCAACCTCCTGGCCACAGATCACTTGTTAACATGTTTCTGTCATGGGTTTGCCTAGGGGACAATTTGTACCACACCCCCCACAAATTGCTCTAAGGTGAGAGAAGTTTATGCAGA